>JAOWBW010000097.1:796168-1396168 GCA_026119855.1 Campanula takesimana | reverse complement strand
TTATGCACCAACTCACTTCCATATGCGAGCCAATCTTCAAGCTACTCATGAAGAATGTGGCTCTAGAATGGACCGACGCGTGCCAAGAAGCCTTTGACAAAGTGAAGCATTACTTGACGTGCCCTCCTGTTCTAGTTCCGCCGCACAAGGAGAAGCCTCTTTTGCTCTATCTCACTGTCAATAATGAATCCCTAGGGGCTATGTTAGCACAAGAGCAACAAGAGTCCACAAAGGAGAATGCCATTTATTTTGTCAGTCGCCGATTCCAAGGAGGCGAAAAGAACTACTCTGTCTTAGAAAAGTCATGTGCAGCATTGGTTTGGGTCACTCAAAAGCTCAAACACTATATGGAAGCTTTTCCGATCAAGCTAGTAGCAAAGGTGGACCCGCTCCGCTACATCTTCGAGAAGCCTTTCATGTCAACAAGAATAGCCAAATGGTACTTCATGCTCGCCGGCTATGATATCACTTACGTCACACTAAAATCCGTCAGGGGGAAAGTGTTCAGTGACCAGCTTGCCGAATTCCCGTGTGACGAAGTGAAGGGGAAGACGTACAGTTCCCCGACAAGCATTTAATTTGTACTGCAACTGAGGAAAATAAGTGGCAACTTTTTTTCGATAGCGCCGCCAATAAACACGGTTTTGGTATAGGAATATTGCTTGTCGATCCAAAAGACATCTACACTCCCATTGCCATCCGTCTGGAATTCGAAGCTACCAACAACATTGCCGAGTACGAAGCATGCGTAGCAGGGCTCGAAGCAGCTCTCGAAAGAAACGTCACGGAACTAGAAGTATTCGGCGACTCTTTGCTCCTTATCAATCAGCAATCGGGTAAATGGCGAATCCAAGACCCGACCTCCAACAGTATGGTCAGCACCTTGAAGAATTGGTTGAACAATTCCAAGAGATCACTTTCAACTACCTGCCAAGGGATAAAAATCGCTTCGCCGATGCACTGGCCACCATAGCTTCATTAGTCGAAATGCCCAAAGGGAAAATGGTGAAGCCTTTCAAAATTGCCCGAAGGAACAGTCTGGCGTACTGCATGAGTATTGAGATCAACGAGGTTCAAACAAACTCCCCGTGGTATTCGGATATCATGAATTTCCTCAAAGATGGCATTTATCCCGAGAATAGCAATAAGAAGTCTCAAGCGGCTCTGCAAAGGCTAGCCTCTCAGTACGTACTGATTGGGGACCGAGTCTACAAAATACACCACGACGGGATCAACCTCTTATGCGCCAATGAGGCCGAAGCTCAAGAGATAATGTGTGAAGTGCACGAAGGAGAGTGTGGACCCCACATGAATGGGTTTATGCTAGTCAAGAAGATACTCCGCATTGGTTACTATTGGAGCACTATGGAACGAGACTGTATCGAGAAAGTCAAAAGGTGTGCCAAGTGCCAATTCCATGCTAATCTGCAACACGCTCCACCCTCGAAACTTTACAACATGGTCACACCTTGGCCTTTCTCTTGTTGGGGGATAGACATCATCGGTAAGGTCCATCCTGCCGGAAGCAATGGGCAGTCATTCGTCCTAGTGGCCGTCGATTACTTCACAAAGTGGGTCGAAGCACAAGCCTATCGGACCCTCAACGCCAAGAAAGTGGCTGAATTTGTAAAGATTAATATCACGTGCCGATACGGAGTGCCTCATGAAATCATTTCCGACAACGGCTCTCACTTTGAGAAGGAAATGGATGCACTTTTGGTAGAATACAAGATCACCAAGCACAAGTCATCTCCTTACCGTCCCCAAGCCAACGGTGCGGTTGAAGCAGCAAATAAGACCATCGAGACCATCGTCAAGAAAATGGCCTCAACAGGAAGGGATTGGCCCAAGAAGCTACCATTAGCATTGTAGGGCTACCTCACATCAATACGGTCAGCAACAGAAGAAACTCCTTATGCATTAGTCTATGGTTCTGAAGCCGTACTCCCAATCGAACTTGAAGTCCCATCTCTACGGGTCCTCCTCGAGAATCAAGTCAACGAGGTCGACTGGATGCAAAGTCGATATGAACAGCTAGCCTTACTCGATGAGAAAAGGCTAAGAGCACTCGAACGCACGAGGGCGTATCAGCAAAGGATGGTAAGAGCTTTCAACAAAAAGGTGAAGCCTCGAAACATCAATGTGGGAGATTTGGTCTTAAGACAACATCCTCCTAATGCCATGAATCCCCTGGGGAAATGGGGACCCCGATGGATTGGTCCGTACGTGGTCAAAAAGATACTAAGCGGCGGTGCAGTCCGGCTCGTGGATTTAGATGTTGACCAGCTGCCAAAGGAGGTCAACCTCGACAAGCTCAAGAAGTTCTATGCTTAATAAACAAAGACCATAAAAAAAAAAAAAAAAATCGCTCGCTAGGTTGAAAACCCGCAAGGGCGGCCTAGGCAAAAATTAGAGGACGTGCAAAAAAGAAGCCCGCAGATTGAAAACCTGAAAGGGCGGTCTAGGCAAAAAAACAGGGTGCACAAAAAAAAAATGGTCTTTGTTTGTTTGAACTACGGAGACCTGAGCCTCCCAATTGGGGGAACGTAGGCAACCTTCGGGTGCGGTCTAAAACATATCAAAAATACCCAATTCACTTCAAATAACAATATGCAATTTTTATTCATCCAATGAATTATTCAAGCCATTACAACGGATTCATTGAGCAACAAAAGACATCAAAACATTAAATCCTAAAACAAAGTGGTCTAATTGCAATCTCTTGGAGTACAAAGAAAAATCTAATCTTTCTTAGGTTTGGGAACCCATTGCTTCTTGTTATACCCTTTAGTCTTCTTGGATGGGGACGGAACATTCTTGGGACCGCCAAGACGGGAGAAAACGATAGGACGGGACGGAGCTTCATCAACGGCTTTCCCTTTGCCCTTATCAAGCGGAGCCTTAGCGGGGACAACCATGGGACGCTTCCACACATAGGAGGAATTTCCCTTACCTTTCTTCTTCTTGGGAAAATGACGGGGTCTATAGTCCCGCACATGAACCACCGGTCTCACGGGGTCAACGACATCGTCATTGGGCCTTCCCAAACGATCAAAAACGCTCAGACGCTTCTCCACCATCGAGACAGACCCCACAGCTGGAACGGCGTTCACCATTGGAACAGACTTCTCACCCTCGGGGACGGAAACCTTGACTTCAAAAGAGAAAGTCATTGGGGCCATTATGACAAGAATTTTGTGGTTTAGGAGGAGAAAATGTTTGCAGAAGAATGCTGTGTGACCATTCTGGTCGAAAATGGTTCAAATTTGTAGCTGTTGGAACATTCTGATCAGAAAAAGAAAGGGGTTGTAATTCAGCAGGCCAGAAGCGCGCGCCTCTGACCAAGGCTTCACAACGCGCGCGCCTCCCACAAGCAAGGCCCAACGCGCGCGCCTTTGACAGCAGTTCAAACAGAAACAACCCTTGTCAGTTCAGAACAGAACCCAAGTACCTCAACATATCCAACCTGCAGCAAAATCAGATCCCAGCACAAAACATGAGTTCAAGCAACCATGATGAACACATTTGGGCACACATTTGTTTGTAAAGAGTCGACACTTAGGAATGAGTCTAGACAAATAACTAAAAAGTGTAATAAGATAACTAGGATTGTAAATACATGTTAAATGTTATTACAGGCGAAAGTCAAAGTGTTTCAATCCCTCATCCTCTCAGCCACAACAGCTCGGGCACATCATCACGAGCACTGTGCTCACCCCCTGCTGCCGCTCTCGATCTCCTCATCATCATCGTCATCCTCATCATCATCATTGTCATCATCATCCTCACACTCAGATGTCTCAACCACAACATCAGGACGGGTCCTCTTGGCAGCTCTCCCTGACGAACTAGCGCCACCCCTGCTCTGGCTACCTTCTCGGCTCAGACTCCTACTATGGCTACCTCCGTGGCTCAGACTCTTGCTCAGCGACTGCCTCGCCAAAGAGACAGCCTCATCAATGTCCAGTGCAGCATCCCTGCAGCCTCGTCCCATGCCTCGAGCACCTCGGGCAGCTCCTCTCGCAGCACCAGAGACAGCACCAGCAGCATCTCTAGTCATGGCAGCAATATCCCTGCACAGCTCCAGCACTCTCTCCTCCAGCTGACGGAGCCTCCGCCTCATCCCTTTGTTCTGTCTGCCCAAGTGCCTATAAGCAGCTACAGGTACCTGTTGTAACAGAGAACAGAAAAAGGAAGTCGCATCAATACAAAGGACAGAAAAACAGGACTGGAACTGAGAAATGCAAAGATGGTCAGAAAAACATACCACAGCAGCCTGAGCGGGAGGCTCTCTCTCCGGTGACATATCCTCGGGAACAATCTCCCTCTGCTCCTCAAAGACCCCGAAGTTGGAATAAGTGTAATAGGGAGGAGGCAAAGGAGGATCAAAACAATACCCGGGCACTGGTAGTATAAAACCGAGCGGAGGTCGTAGGAGCAGCCTGGGATCTCCTCGGATCAGCAAACATGAAGCCTTGCATCAAGTTGTTCTCCCTGAAGAGGCCATAATCCTGATCCAAGTGAATGTAAGGGACGGCATCAACCCCTACCATGTATGCCGCGCGATCAGCCTCTGAAAGTGACCTCCAATTACGAGGGCAGAAAGGAGGAACGTCTGAAACTGTAGGACGAGAGGGGGGGTGTAAAAGTCTGTCACCTGAGTACCATGCTGCCAGAACACTCTGTCTCCCAAATACAGAGCCATGCACTCACCTGAACTCATCAAAAGCCGAGAACGGGTAGGAATAAGAGTATGCTCAAACCAGTGCTGAACCGATCTCCACGGATACAAAGAGAAGGCAACGGACTCAGGCCTCAAGGTGTCCAAGTGCCGTCGGGCCGAAGTAAGACTAATGGGGATCGTTCCAGTCTTCACATTCTTCTCCTTGTACGCCCACCGTGAGCAGTCCAGATACTGGGGCTGACCTTCCTTAGCAATCTTTAAATCCCTCAGATTCAGGATAGCAAAAGCCCAAAGCTGTAGAGAAGAGGCAGAAACAAAGTTAATGACAGTCAATGAAAAGGCAGTTATGACCAAGGCAATGAGAATATAAAAGGGACAGTAAGTGGTATACCTCCCACAGCAAGCTGAAGCCCGTGGCCGAGCTAGTGGTCGAGCGGCTGGTCAAATCCATGCCGTGATAACAAGCAGCTAAGCCCGCTGCGCCCCAGTTATACTGGCCAATCTGGTCCAAATCCACTAACAAGTCAAGCAGAGCCAAAGAGGCCGAAGATCCCCCGTTGGCAAACAAAGTATGGGATAACAACTACCAAATAAAGCAACGGGCCACGACATCGACCCGATCAGCAGTAACACCCCGAGCCTCAGCCATTAAGATGCTGAAATAGGCCAGGATTCGCCCCCATGTCACTCGAGAATTCTTGACCTCGAACCGGCAGTCAACCAAAGCCAGTAAATCGTCCGGAGTCCGAACACCCCTCTCAAACCAAAAGGGACAGGCATCCCTATGAACGGCAAGCCCGTCAAAGCTGTGAAATCGGTAGGCATCATAGTCACCTCGCCCATGGGTAAATGAAAGGTATGGGTGGTGTCCCACCATCTTTCCCTCAATGCCTGGACCACATCGGGGTCATTCTGTCAGACGGGTCCACTCCTGAAAGGAAAGAAGGAACAACGAAAATTTCATCAGCATGACTGCTAGAAAACGGATAAACTCAACACAGAGATTTCAATGGCAGAACAATTTACAAGCAAGTGTGTGAACATGAAAATGGGCGCCCCAACATGTTTCTTACAACAAATCAGCAGCAACGAACAACATGCAAGGAATGATCAATAAAGCTGCTGCAGCAATATTTCGGGTAAAGAAAACGGAACTTCATGAAATCCGAAATCAACAAGAAAGGTGAGGAATTCTTACCAAACCTGAAGTCACGAAGTGAGAAATGTGGGTATGAGGTCAGAAGGTAAGCAAGCTCGGGTCCATAGCTTCAACCCCAATTTCGGGCTCCTCGCCCTGTGGCATCTCGAACGGAGGTGATTGTTGACGATCCAACATCGTTTCTGTGACGGAATTGATCCTAGAGCAGCAAGAAAGTGTTTGGGGTGATTTCTCTACGAAAATTTGGTTTGGAATTTGGAGGGTTCTTCAAATTTTTGAAAACTCGCCGAAAACAGTGAACCGCCTGTTTAAATATGCTGAACTTATGCGCCAGGCGCGCACCCCCCGACATACTCATCCGAGGCGCGCGCGTCCCATAACGAGGCCCGGTCGTGCGCTCTTCCCATCATCAGGCAGGTTCAGAAGCAATCTCCCATGCAAGAAACCATGCACCGTATCAAGGTTTCCCTACGGATTCCGAACTCCCCAAGTTCTGTCACGGGTGACATACCCCCCCTCAAGGGTCAATCTCAACATTTCATCCCCAGCAGGGACATTTTTCTGGTCGCGGTCAACTGTGCCCGCACCCCACAATTCAAAAAGTCAAGTGTGACTCCAAGTGGCACGAGACTTCAAAACAATACCCCATCAACGGATTTCACTAACGGTTTCATCTTCAAAGGTTCACCAACGGCCTCTACAAAGGTTCACCAATGGCCTCTACAAAGGTTCACTAACGGCCTCATCAACGGATTTCACTAACGGATTCGTCTTCAAAGGTTCACCAACGGCCTCTACAAAGGTTCACTAACGGCCTCATCAACGGATTTCACTAACGGATTCGTCCTCAAAGGTTCACCAACGGCCTCATTCAAGGGTTCACTAACGGCCTCATCAACGGATTTCACTAACGGATTCGTCCTCAAAGGTTTACCAACGGGCTCTACAAAGGTTCACCAACGGCCTCTACAAAGGTTCACTAACGGCCTCATCAATGGATTTCACTAACGGATTCGTCCTCAAAGGTTCACTAACGGCCTCTACAAGGGTTCACTAACGGCCTCATCAACGGATTTCACTAACGGATTCGTCCTCAAAGGTTCACTAACGGCCTCCTCAAAGGTTCACTAACGGCCTCTCCAAAAGGTTCACTAACGGCCTCATTCAAAAGGTTCACTAACGACCTCATTCAACATATTCAGCTGGCAGGTTCACCTAACGGATCATGCCACCCCCTCTATCAACAAAAGCCGCTCACACAGGGAGCGCACCACTATCTCTCGCAATTTCAAATTCCTGCTTTCATCGAGTCTTTGTTTTTTTCTTGGTGATGTCCTCGGCGGGTGTTTTTAACTTTCGTCGACGCGTTTTGCTTTGCAATCCACGTCTCTAAGGGGCTCTGTAGACACCCCACCTTGGACCGCTCACCCCGATTGCACATTTGATCTTGTGTTTCTCCCCATTTTAAGTGTTTCTCGTTAGTTTCTGTCACTTTCGTTAAGTTCCTGACTGACTTCGTTAAGTCTAGGGGCTAAACTGAATAACAGGGCTGACTTTCTAGTCCATTCTGTCAAAATTGCCTTCTCTGAGTCGCGCGCCTCCGACAGGAGGAGCCAGACACGCGCGCCTCCCGCCCCCAAAGCAGGAAGTGCGCGCCTCTGGGCGTCAGTTACAGATTTCTGGCCAGGATTCTCTCCCTTGCTCAATTTACAGGATTTTGCCCAGGAAGGATTTCTTGGTGACTGAGTTTTGGCACCAAAAACATCCCTCTTTCACCTATAAAAACCTCCCTTCACCTCCATTTTCAAGGGACGGAAACTTGAGACAAAAATTGACACAAAACCTTTGACTTTACCAAACTTCCTACTTTCAAAGCATTTTCCAAAGGATTTCTCCAAGTAATTCAACAAGAAGTGTTTAAAGTCTCTTGAAGTCTAGGTAAAGCTATTTCTTTCCCCTTCTCAACTTCATCTCTTTTCTTTTTCTTTTGTATTATCAAAGTGCAATCACCCAAATCATTTTGGGACATGACTCTAATGATCACCTCATCTCATTGAGGTCGGTTAAAGAGTTATCTCCTACATTCCAAACTCTATTTTACAACCCCTTTTTATGATTTAAAGAAGAAGAAGAAAACGTTATCATTCATGTAGATTTTGATCAAGCAAGACCAACTTTAGTTGGGCAAGATGGGTGTTTCGGTACTTCCCATCTCGTAATCTAACCCCCGAACCTCAAACAAAGAATCTCTGTTTTCGTAATCAAACTTAGGCTATTATCAATAGGTTTTTCTTATGTTCCTCAAAACATAGGTGGCGACTCTAAAAAGAAAACAAGTTAGACATCATAGGATAATTCACCGCTCTAGCCAAGCCGTGGTTCCCCCGGGGTATCTACAGCATGAAAATACTTTTCCGGCATTCTTTTCTCTGTTTTTGACACTTTTTAATGTGACGCTAAAACTCATTTTTGTTGTAGTGATAGAGCTGACACATGCATACATGCATGAGTGTTGAGTGTTACCATTCTGACTATCCACTCTTGCTCGAGCAAGTTTTTGTTTGTCATTCATGTTCCGATCGTCGTATATTCTTCCATGTCCTTACATAAAATACATACAAGTATATAAAAGTCGAGTAAAGTGATTAATTTGTTTGTCATGTTGGCCAAGAATTGGGTCATGCTGCACCAAAAGTGTGTAATATACTCAGTTTATACCGTTCAACAACCATCATATTTGCCCGTCAAGCTTATCACTCTAATCACTTGAACTGAAGGATTCATCTCATCTCCTTCTTCATATTCCTCTTTATCGCTTTGTCCATCTTTGTTTTTGCCCTTCTTTCTTTCAGATTCTTCATGACTTTTTTAATATTGCTGAAAGTTACATACATGATTAGTGAAGAATTCATATTATTTTTTTTTACATTGCATAAATTGCACTATAAAACTTCAAACTACAATTGTTCCCGCTACGATTAAGTTACAAAACTTACAAATATAAGAGCGACTTCCTCTAGGGCCCCTCAGACGAGATTTAAACTCAAAGCAGGACATGAAATTTCAAAAATACCACAGATACCCCTCATTGGCAGAAAGTCTTAACTGCCCTCCTATCACCTAGGAGCTGAATGAGGCATAGACACTTTTTTTTTGTCAAATTGCAATTTGATAACCTGACTTTTACACACAGTTGCAATACCCTAGCTATGTTTTGTTTTGTATCAATCTGATTCCTACCTTTGTCATTTTGTTGCAACTGATTTCTAAGTTTGTCGTTTTGTTGCAAATAGGTGCAAAAACTAACGAAATCGTTAACTTTTTGACAATTTATGAGGCACATGCACAACACATGGTTTTTTAAATGGTATTTTCATAATTTTGTTCTCTCCCATCTCCAATCTTCTTATATCCTCTCATCTAAAACTGATCTCCAGACCATCTTCTCTCTTTCTCCAAATGCAGGAACTGCGACATTAAGGAGCCGTAACTCCTTCACCACGTCTGCCACCGTGGAATCGTCCTCCCACCCTAATTTCATTCCTACTCTAACCCCTTCCAAAACCACTTACATTTTCCTGTATAAACCCTAATATCTTAATTTTCAGTTTAAAGAAGGTGAAGGATGATTTCTCAAAGACTGGAAATTGTAGGGCGATTAATTGATACAAGGTCAACCGAGATTTTTCTTGCTAGTGCTCGATTGGATATGAATTTGATGAACAAGGCAACGGTGATGGCGTGGTGAAGCGCAAGGGTAGATAGTTTGAGTGAGGTTTTGGCTGCCTTGAATTCGATGAAATTGAAGGAGGAAGAGAGTATGAAAGGGTCCACGCGTTTCTGATTCTGAGTTCGGAAACGGAGACGGGTCTGGTTAGTGTTGGTAGAATGTTTGGGTCGGGTCTGGTGAAAGCCATAGTTGTAGAGGGTGGTGATGGTGGAAGATATGGTTGTTATTGGTGGTCAAACTGGTGGTGCTCGGCTATTTGGGGATGTGGAAGAAGATAAATTGAGAAAAGGGGATGAAATGACTAAAGTACCCCTTTTTCGTCAAAAATTTAACGATTTGTTAGTTTTTACACCTAATTCCAACAAAATGACAAACTTAGGAATCAAATTGGCACAGATTAAAACATAGCTTGGGTATTGCAACTGTATGTAAAACTCAGGTTACCAAATTGCAATTTGCCTCCCTTTTTTTGTCAAATCTCAGTCAGCTCTTATACTTGATGTATAAAACAAGTTCGCTCTTATAATGTTTAGTATAAGTCATTTTTTTCAATTTTCTTCATTTATAAGAAAAAATTGCTAATATTATTTGGTCAAATTGTTGGTCCCAGAGATACAACAAGGGTATGAAAAGAGACTAGAGGGGGTGTGAATAGCCTATTAAAAATTTCAACCCTTTTTCAAAATTCAACCTTATGCTTATACTTGAATTTTTCGGTAAATGAAAACCACGCGGTCAATTATAAAATGCACAGCGGAAGTTTTCGTTGAAACAAGTTAAGAGTTGTTTTTGATAAGTTTAATGCGGTAGGTATATATTCGGTAGGTTAAGGACGCGGTAGATAGGAGTGAGGTAGATGTATATGCGGTACATAAGAGTGAGGTAGGTTGAGTGATTGAAAACTTGTGTCTTAGAAATTTTTTGGCAAATGATAAGTTAGTCAGATTTTAACTTAGGCAATGAGGTAAACAAACAAACACAATTCACAATTGTTCATAAATCTGAAAGATCAAACACTAAAAGACAAACAAAATTAATATGAACAATAATAACAAGATGAACAAGACTTGAAAGTAAAGTGCAGAAAATGAAGAGCAGTAAGTAAATGACACAATGATTTGGAAAGGTTCGATCTGTTAAAAGATCTACGTCCTTTACCAAGATGGTCAGTCTTGGATTTTGAATGAGGTATATATTTGATTCAAGTGAGTACAGATTACAGAGATTAAGTATTTGAATCAACACCTATGTCTATGAAGAACAATCCTAGACTTAGACCAGTGTATCCCTATTGATTCAATCTATGTGATTGATCAATCGGGGTGAGTGTGTATGTAAGAATCAAGAGCTCTTTAGAATCTAGATGATTTTAGAGCCTAATGAAACTTGTGTGATGAGGCTTGAGATTTGATCTTGAAGGTTGCTGGAGACTTGTTGAAGACTTGAAGGTTGAGTGCTTGAAGATTCGAAGGATTCTAGAAATCTTGAGTATGATCTTCAATCACCAAGAATTTCAACAGAAATTTCTCTCTTAGAATCTCAGCGTGAGTTCAATGAAGAACTCAAGGGCTATTTATATCCTTGAATGAGAAACTAGCCGTTCGAAATACTTGGGGTTCAAGTTGAAGGACAATGAGCTGTTGAATTTTAATTAGAGCTCAATCTGAGTTGTCCTTTTGTTGCAGAGTCATGGTGGTCCAACTGTACTATGATGACAGTTGTATTCAATTTTGAATTTTGAATTTTTAACGTTCTAAACTAACCATAATATTGGACACTAGTGTGACCATGGTTGAGTTTGAACCAACTTGAATTTCTTCAAACTAAGGTTCCATGCGGTAGAGATTCACGCGGTAGGTTGGAACCATACGGCAGAATGATATACGCGTCAAGCAAAGCCATGCGGTAGACATTCCATGCGGTAGGCATGGGCCTTGCCACATATCTCCAGAGTTAGAAAAATTGAGGGTACTAATCTGCCAATACTATCAAACTAAAAAGTGGACTATTCTAAATGAAGTACAAGTACTTCTTACAATATATCCTAAAGTCCACAAAGAGTAAAATAAGGTTATGGGATCAATCAAATTAAGGTAATAGGAGTGGTTTATAATAAGCATACCCAACAATCTCCCCCTATTTGATTGAGACCATTACCTACTATAACAAAGGCTAATTCATTGTACTTGGTAAAAATATGTTTTCAAGAATAAATATTTTATTAATATCATGTCCCAAGTCAATGCACACTCTAAGCCAATGTCATAGATTTCTATCATCCTAAAAATAAAAACAAATTACTAATCCTAGAAGATAGAAAGAATATATGAAGCATTTCAATATGAGTAAACAATGAAGGATAGAAATGCATCAACACAATCACAACGTACTCCAAATAATAATCATTAAGCATCAGGAGTGAAAGAAAACAAAAAGGAATAATGTTAAGTTACAAGCCCAAAATAAAATACATAAAAGTAAAGATTGTTTTAAGACAAGTTTCAAATGACCACATGCGGTCATGACAACTAGGAATGAGATTAAATGCGGTCGACATCAACGTAGTCCTCATCCAGAGCGCTTGAGGTAAGAGGGAGAGGGAAGCGGTAGGATGGGAGATCCAGTCCTGGAATAATCACTGGAGTAGATATTTCATCTTCTTCCTTTTCTCCTTGAGATTGCACTTTACCGTGACCTGCCACTATTAGCTGATTTCTAGCTTGACTTTCTGTGCGGTTAAGACGAGTCAAGGCCGTATTGACTCTGATGGAGAGAAGATCAACCTTAGTGGATTGGTCTGTTATTCGGATGTTCTGTGCCTCAATGCGGTTTGTCTGAACTTGCATTGCACCAGTTAAAGCGTTGATCTTGGGAACAAACTTCTCAGCAACATCCATGAGAGCGGCATTGGAGTGCGTGAGAATTTCATCTTTGAGATAAGTCTTCATTTTGCCAATCTTTTTCTTTACTTCCATTTTATCATCACCCATTGTTTTTGACAGTTCTTTGCTTGCTGCCTCAACTCCTCTAACGATGTTGTTACTGATGAAATCAGTTTTCTTTCTAAGAGCTTCATTCAATGCGGCAGGAGTAAGAGAGTCAGCTGCGGTAGATGATGATTGTGCAGTAGAAGTTCCCGTATTGCCAGCAAGAGTATCTCGAATTTCCTTTGTTATATAAACACTCTCCCCCTTAATGGTCGAGACCAACTCAGAAGGAAGTGAAGCAATATCACGCTTGAGAGCTGCTTGATCAGACTTAACCTCTATAAGTTCTTCCCTGAGAGCAACCATACCGGAGACCAGTTCAGAAACCTGATTTTGAGTGTCAGCCTGCATCTGAGTTAAAAGCTTGACTATGGTAAGAAGCTCAGCAGTGGAAGATGCAGCAGCTTCAAGATGTGTGGTAGCTTTAGGATCTGTGGTAAAAGGAGGGATAGGTTCCGTGGCAATATGAGTAGGAGGGATTGCAACAGTGTCAACCGTGACCAAGGTGTCATCCTTGTCAGGAATAGATACATCGTCAACATTCTTAACAAACGTATCAAGCTTTTCAGGAACCTGCTCTTCCTCCTCAACAATCTCTTCAACATCAACAACATTAATAGCCACATCAGTGACTGGCCTATCACTTGCGGTAGAGCTATCATGTTCTTCCTTAGTACTTTCTGTTGGATATTATGCCCTAGGCCCTTGAGAAAGGCCTATGCGTTATATCATAGCTTCATTGTAATAGAGATAACAAACCCGATTATTATATCTTTTGCATGTTTATTATAATAATCATTGTCCCTAGCACTTATGAAGGGCTAGCATGAGTTTGATGGATAATCATATGATGATTATAGCGCATAGGATGCGGATTAAACTTGTGGGTACATGTTGGAGAACAAGTACTGGATAGACCCGTTATGAGATTTATGTCATGGTCAAATGTCATAATTAAATCTCATAATAGTTATATCATTTATCCTTAGACCTGAGATTATCATAGTCTTCCACATGATGAACATTATGTTTGACGTACTCAAACGCTACCCCTAACTGGGAAGTTATAAAGGCTACGATTGGCATAATCGGATTCTTGTAGGGAAGAATGATAAGTCAAGATGGGATTTGTCCCTCTCTCAAGAGAGATATCTGCTTGGCCACTCGATGAGTGAGATTGATAATAGTGTACGGCCGTACCCAAATGAATTGAAGCGTTCAATGTTATTTGCTCATATCAATCTACTCGAGATCGAGAAAGCATTGCACAACATAAGTTGACGTGGACCATGACTTATGTCCAATATGATATCGTGTGACAAAGGGATTGTGATATGTTCTATAAGGTTACTTAGGGCTTTCAAAGTTATACTAATTGGGTAGTCAAAATGCCTTGCTAGAGTTCGCTTATGACTTACGGGTTCTGACTCGTTCGGACTCGTTGCCAACTTAGTATAATCCTATTGGGTCACACACAATAGAACGGATTGAATAAGGCACATAAAAATGGGAAAAACTGGATCCTGATGGAAGGATCCGTACGGATGGTTTGGGAGCCACCCAACCAATCCGTACGGATGGTTTGTCCAGACGGAAAACAGTTTGTTCAGTTCTCTTTTTTGACAAGGAATTCTGATCCCAAAAGGAATTAGGTTTATACCCTACTATATATGTGTGCAGCCGGGTTTAAGAAACCTAATGGTTGATTTTAGAAATCATAACATGTTGTTTGAGAAACAATTACACACATATAGAGGGGATTATTAGTTCTGAGATTTAGAATCATCATAACTCAATAATCAATGGAGCAAAATAATTCCTATGAATAAATCGTTTCTTCATCAAGCCTTGGGTCTAGCAATCCAGATCAAGAAGGTGTTCTTGATATCCGTTCGAAGTGTGGATACTGATAGAGGGTGTTTGCGTTAGCACCTTAAAGTCCGTGTTCATGGATTCGATCTTCAAGGGTATGTTTCTTTCATCTTGTATTTAATTTAATCAACATGCACGGATCCGGGCTCTTGGGTGTTTGATTTATATGTTTAATTCCGCTGCGCATGATGCATCAAAACCCAACAGTGGTATCAGAGCCCCGTTCATTGTTGATTATTTTAGTATATCATGTTGAAATTGTTTAATCCGATTATATAATTTGCATGATAATAAGATGAATATGTGATTTGAGTTTTATATGAGATATAAAATTTATGAGCATGAATATGGGGATTATGTAATTATTATATTGATTAGATCTATATGAATAATTGCATGTTGGGATTATCAATAAATAATTGGATTATGTGTATTGATAACTTAGATCTAATTTATATATATATAATAAATTGTTTATTCATGATATTGATTAGATCTAATTAAATTCGTAATCTGTAAATTCATGTTTCTGTAATCTGATTATGTATAAACATGATATTGGATTTGGTCGAATTTCTGAAATTCTGAAAAAACCTGGAAATCTGGGATCCTACCAATGGATCCGTACGGATGGTTTGGAAATTCTCAGATTTGATTTTGTTTTCTGGTGTTCAGATTGTTCTATAAATTGTTTACAGAATTTGAATCTGGAAACTGGAAACTGCTTTCAGACGGCTGGTTTCTGAAACCGTGTTTCCTGAAACAGTTTTCGGTCGAAGAATTCAAAAGGAATTGCAGAAATCAGAGTTCTAAAGAGTTTAGAACTTCTGTAATCTGTGAGATTAAGAGACAATGAAAGATCTTGAAACAAGTATCCAATCTTTACGGGAATGTGGATGCCTTTTGGCTTAGTTTCGACCGTATAGAGAAGCTGCTTGGTTTCTTGATCTTAGCACGGAAATGTGGATGCCTTTTTGCTTAGTTTCGGCCGTGCGGTTTGTGCTTTCAATTTCAAGATGCTCTGCGGATACAGTTTCAGAATTCTGAAGAGTTCAGAGTTTATGTGACGTGTATGAAAGAGCTGTACGGATAAATCTGGATGCTTCCAGAAACATCCGTACGGATGGTTTGGGTATTACTGATTCTGATCTGTTTCAGACGGCAGGTTTTGGAAACCGTGTTTCCTGAAACAGATTTAAGTTCAGAAGTCCAAACTGTTAATGAGATCAGAATCTTAAAGGAGTTTAAGATATTACCCCCTATACAAAGTGCAAATCGTTTGCAAGAGAAGGAAACTAAATTTGGATTAATTCATTGCATGGACCAATGGCAGGATCACGCCTTGTTTCTGGGAATGCGAATGAAATATCCAATCTGTAAATTGTTTATAGATAATTTAGATTCCGTCCCCATTATGTTGCTTCATAATTGAATCACAAGATTTTGCTTCTGTCAATTAATTTGATTAGTTGACATCCATCATGCAAAGACTATATTATATTATGTTTGACATAATTAAATATATGATGCATGAATCTATGTTAAATAAACCTTCTTTAAAATTTAAGTCATGTGCCAATCCATTATTAAAACACTTGTGAGTACACCGGGTATTTTTATGTGGGCTCTGCCAAAGCGAGGTGCATTAATTCTATCAGTGTATGAGCAAGATGAGGAATGAGAGTTTCCTATACGTTTAACGTGGTTTGACTTAATTAGGCTATCAAAAGACAATGTTTTGGGCCTAAGGCACAAGATGAGATTAAAACATGTCTGACATAAGATGTCTAACAAATCTCATAAAGGATCTAAGAATCATATATGATATGATTGACAAAGAGTTGTCTACATAATTAATTTAATTTTGAGCAGTATCGCCAAAGCGGACTTGAAATTAAATTAAAGTTGGATCTTAGCCTACTTAAATTATATTATACAATTGTTGTATTTGAAGGTGTATAATTTAGTGGGAGTATTTATGAAATACATTAAATGTCTCTAAATGATAATGGTATGAAATATATGTGTGTGTATTTATTTGCATATTTCGTAGAATGTCTTAAACTATAATCATGTATAATTACTGCGATTGACCCCACTTTAAGAAGAATAAGATTAACTTCCATGACCTAGTCATGAGCTTAAGAATTGTTCTAAAGCAAGATCGGAAGTTATGAATTCCTAATAAATCCTATTTCTAAGAAACCTAATGCTTAAGGATGGACATAGACATTGATTAGAAACATGTGGATGATTCTATAGATGTCAATGGTCTTATGACTTGCTACCATATGTATAGAACTTTAGAAGTATCTGAAACACATGGATGCTTATTTGATAAGCAATCACGTGGGAAGCGTTCCTACAAGCAAGAAAGGCAAGAAAAGTTTGAAATTGATTAGAGTCTAACATTCATTTGATGAATGAAAGGTATGTTAATAAGTTCTCATTTTTCGAACATAGAGAGACATATTAATTACCTTGGATGGCTTGATAATCAAGTTAGTTTGGAACTAACAACGGATTTGGTATTAATTCATAAACGACATTCGATGTTTAAAATGCTATGTCTTAATATCAAATTAAAACCCTCTCAAACTCTAAAGGTTAATAAGGACAAGGATTTAAAATAAAGGCAAGACAAGAGTTGTCAAGCCTAAGAGGAAACATTTGTGGCAAAACCTAAAATCCAAAGAATGTAATTTGTACCTTGGCAATAGGATTGACCGCTGGTGAAATTACAATTTGAATTAAAAGATCAAAAGGAAGGGTAGTTGGACTACCACTTCATGTATTTATGTTAAAATTTCTACTTGTAAGGGTAAAGATTAACCTATGTGGCAATAATGATGCAATGGTTGCAACATTAATCATAGAAACTTGCGAAGTGTCTTTACCTAATAAGTTCATATTTGTTTTGAACAAATGGTGCTATGTTCTTATTTTAAGTAGAAATATTATTTTGGTTTCTTCATTAGAAGATTATGGATATTTCTTATTTCGAATAAGAAAGTGTTCCATTAAATATGATTTGTCTTATTGTATTGCTAATCATATAAATGAGACTCTATATCCTTATCTTGGAAGAACAAAATAATAACGTAAATAATGGAAATCCGAATATAAGGATGTAAGTGTTACATTCTTAAAGCATTGATGTCTATATTAATATTAAGAAACACATATCTAAGATTCCATGGGACGGAGTTTTAAATTCACAAGATTTCGAATCGTGTGATATATGTGTATCTTAAAATTGATGAAGATGCCTTTTACTAATGGTAGTAGAAGGAAGTACTTTTTGGATTAATACATATTGATGTATGTAGTTCATTAAAGTAACAATGCTAAGAAAGGATTTCTATACCTTATGGCAAAAGTATTGATGTACTCTGATTAGATCAAAGTAATGAATATTTGAGCCTTAGACTTGACGAGAATTCTGCAGAAAGTCTGCAAAATAAGAAAAACAGAATCTGGAAACAACAACCGTACGGCTGCTATTTAGGCGTATGCCTAAGTATGAGCCGTACGGCTCCTGTTAACAGAAGTTTACATATTGTCTGTAAAATGCAGTTTTTTGCCTCATGATAAGTCAAACTGATCTTTAATTAACCCTCTGGATTATGTGCTGGAAACAGCTGCGCTTACACTAAATTGAGATTCGTCTAAGGAGGTTCGTTATACCATATAATATATGGAATGAAAGAAAACTTGGTTTGTCTTTCATAAAGATTTGTGATGTGATACTTTTGAGAAAAGTTTTGTCTTGAACAAAATCACACCTAAATCTAATAAATGTATTTTATGGGATATCTTAATGGTATTAATTTTACACCCTTTAAAGAGTACAAATCGTTTGTTACTCTGAATAGCACTTTCCAGATAAATCGTTTATCTCTAAAGAACTAGTGGGAGTAAAATGTATCTCGAAGAGTTCGAGACCCACAAAATGACATGGAACCTAAGATGGAAGTTGAATAATGTTTCACAAGGAGTTGTGAAAATTAGTTCAAGTATACATAAGAAATTTGCATAACTGATAGGATACTATCTATAACAAGAAATATTGATTTCTCGTAATAGAAAGTAATAGGGAAGATATCATTGCGAATGATTGACCTATTACCTATCAAGATGCAAAGTCCGCTCCGGATTTAGATCAATGACTTGGAGTCATAAAATCTAAAAGTGTATATTGATTAAGCAAGACTAATTGAGAAAAGTTAATTCATATTGTCGATTATGATGAAACTTCATCACCCGTAGTCATGCTTAATGTGTTGGTGTTGGTGCCCTAGGCACGTTTGTTAAACGTTGTATAAGTTATCATTTTATTCATAATGATAAAGAGATAATAAGATTATTATTATAGCTCGTGTTTGCTTATAATAATCTCCGTCCCTAGAGCTTGTTAAGCACTAGTACAAAGGCTAAATGATCATGGGATGATCATGTTAGATTTATGGGTACTTGTTTAGAACAAGGTACTGGACATGACCCGCAGTATGAGATTTATGTCATGGTCGATGTCATATATAAATCTCATATTAGTTATGTCATTTGAATCCTTAGACATGAAGTTATTATAGTCTTCCACTTGATGAAGATTATGTTTGACATATTCAAACGCTGCCTTAACACGGTAGTTATAAAGGGTATGATTGGCATAATCGGATTCACGTAGGGAAGAATAATAAGCTAATTGGATTTGTCCTTCTTCGGAGAGATGTCAAGCTTAGGCCCCTCGAAGGAATGATGTTGGTGAAATGTTTGGCCAAACTCAAATGGATTGATTGGATCAATGTCATTTGGATTATCAACATATTCAGAATCGAGAAAGTATTGAACAATACAAGTTGACTTATTGACCATGACTTGTGTTCAATGACATCGTGGACAAAGGGATTATGACATGTTCTAAAAGGAATGCGAACTTGTATCTAGTTACACTATTTGGGTAGGTATGACGGTTTGCTAGAACCTAATCATATCTTATGGGTTCATTTTTGGGCTCATTGCCAACTTAGTGTAATCCTAGAGGGTCACACACGAATAGAACGAATCATGAAGGACTGAATTGGAATTATGGAAAAATGGCTAAAAGTTGAACTGGCACGGCCGTGCGCCTTAAAGGGCACGACCGTGCCATAAATCGAACAAAGGCAAAGTCTTGCGGGGTGACTGGCACGACCGTGCCTAGTTTAAAGCACGACCGTGCCAATATTGGATGGCTGGTGGCAACATGCGCACCTATTGGCACGACCGTGTGCCTTAAAGGGCACAACCGTGCCAGTGCAGTCGTGCCAGAAACTCTGCAGCTTAATTTTGTGACGGGATTTAGGTTTCATAAGTCCTTAAGGGTTAAGGATTAGGACCTATTTAAGGATCCTTTCAGCAGTCATTAAGCACATTATTATGAGTGTCTCCAAAGGGTTTTGGGAGGTTATTTTCTTGTTCTAAGATCCCAAAAGTGAAGAACAAGAATATTCATAATTCCATATAGTTCTTACAATTGTGAAAGCGTGTTTCATAATTTGGTCTAGCAACCAAGATCAAGTGTTCTTGATATTCGTTCGTGGTGTGGATACCGCTAGAGGGTGAAACTTATCATCTTCATAGTTCGTGATTCTTGCTTTGTTCGTGATCAAGATTTCAAGCCTCCATCGAATTCAAAGTTGCAAAATCAAAGGCATCAAGGGTTAGTATTCTAGTATTCATTATGTTGTATTTGACTTAATCATATGAATGGATCTATGGGCTTTGGGTTTCATAAATTTTAAATGCTTAATTCCGCTGCGCATGTTACTACGAAACCCAACAGTGGTATCAGAGCCCCGTTCATGTTGATTATTTCAATACTAAGATCATGTTGTGTGTATATAAATTGTTTATGTGCCTAGCATGATTTGAATATTGGGATTATGATGTTTATGTGGTCTATGCGTTTTATGTGGCTTATTGTTTTATAAACTTTAATCGCACTGTTCAATCGCAATTAAAATTATGGTGGATTTAAAATTGTTTGGATTATCAATTTTTATTGGATCAAAGTTTTGATATTCTAGGGATTCAAGAATAAATCGTTTATTCAAGGTTTTGATGATCATGGTTATTGGATCACCAAGAACACCAAATCCAAATTGAATCGGGAAAACAATTTTGAGATAAGTTTTGGAACTTTAAAATTTGGAATTTTCGACGGGGTTCGACTGGACCCATGCAGAGACCGGGCCGGACCTAGGGTTTTGGCGCGGGGGCTCGTGCTAGGGTTTGGGTTGGATTTTAGGGTTTAATTTTCCTATTTGTTTTAGTCTTGTGATTCTAAGATTGGTTCAAGGTTTGGATGACTAATCTACGTTCATCGAGATTGTGTTTCCCAAACTTGATCGCAATCAAAGTTTCAAAGATAAAACGAAGTTAGAATTATGAAGAGTTCATAATTGCTAAAATTGAGAAACAAAGTTATTGATTCAAAGATTGGAGATCCATGTGGAATTGTGGATGCAATTGGCCTACGTTCATCGAGACCATCTATTGCTTAGTTTCGGCCACATGGACTACTTTCTTGGTCTCTTGAATTAGTGCGGAATTGTGGATGACTTATGGCTTAGTTTCGGCCGCACTTCTTGTTGTCTTGATTTGGAGATGTTAACCAAAGTTCAAAAGAGTCTCATCCTCATAATTATAGAGAAACTAATGACACATAAATATTATGCTTAAATTAATGATTATTAATTTAGTGGCTAAACTTGATGCGTAACATGTTTATCTTATGTGCTCATAAATATGTTGTATGCTATATGATAATAAACCTTCAAGAAAGTTTTAAGTCCCTTTTGACATGCCATGATTAAAACACTTGCTAGTATATGAATAATTTCAATGTAGTTTTCGCCCTAGCGATGTGCATTAACTTTATTTATGTATGAGCAAGATAGATAATGTGGGCACGCCCTAGCGAGGCACATTAACTATACGTTTAAAATGGTTGGACTTAACAAGGCGTCAAAACAGTTTTGGGCCTAGGCAAAGATGAGATTAAACATGCTTTTGAAATTGGATCCCTAAGAATCATATTGGATATGATTGACAAGAAATTGTCTACCTAATTAATTTGATTTTGTGTAATCCGCCTCCGCGGACTTGAAATTAAATTAAAGATGGATCTTAGCCCAATTTAAAAGAATCTCAGAAAAAGGATCTAAGAGTCATATTGGATATGATTGACAGGGTTGTCTACCTAATTGATTTGGTTTTGTGTAATCCGCCATAGCGGACTTAAAATCAAATTAAAGTTGGATCTTAGCCCATTTAAATTATATTATACATTGGATGTATAAGAAGGTTATATAATTTAGTGGGAGTATTTTTGGAAAATACATTATTTATTTCTTTAATGAGATTGGTACTTGTAAAATTTTGGAAATTTTGCATAAGTTGTAGATGACAACTAAAATCGTTGCGATTAATCCTTGTTAAGGATAAAGCTTCAAAAGAATGGTACAAACTTCATGGATTGGATCCTGGGCCTAAGAATGGTTCTAAGGCAAGAAGATGGGTTGTACATTCTTGATGGGCCTATTCCTAATGAACCCAAAGCCGGAATAGACAATCACAAGAATCATGAGTATGATTCTAGGAATGTGAGTTGTCTTATGCTCGCGATTATGTGCTCAAAACTCCAACAAAGTTTGGAACTTGTAGAAGCCTATTAGATAGGCGTGGAGTTGAGTTACATGTTTCAAAGAGAAATCTAGGCAAGAGAGGTATAAAACCATTATTGCATTCACTTCTTGAAAAATGAGTAAAGGGCAATAAGTGGAACCTCACATGCTTAAGATAAAGGCTACGTAAAGCATCTTGAGAAACTTGTTTGTCCAATTGGATTGGAGCAAGCCACGGATCTCATTCTTGATTCATTGTCCAAAAGTTATAATCACTTTGTGATGAACTATAACATGCTTGGAATGAATAAGAATCTCTTCGAGTTGCATGATATGCTGAAAAAACTGTGGAGATGAAGATGGTGGAGAATGGATTCTCCAATGCTCATGGTTCATGATGGAAAAGGAGGCCAAATGCCAAAGGAAAGGTAAGACAGATTTGTCAAACCTAAAGGAAATAATTATGTTTAAAATAATAACTCTAATTGATGCAATTTGGTAAAATGGCAATTGGATTGACCATTTAGGATTGTAGTCAAAATTCTGGATGATCAATAAAAGAAATGGTAGTGGGACTACCGCTTGGAAATATTTATGTTATAAATTAATCTTTCTAAATTTAATTATTGGGTATTGAATATTGCAATAATTAGTAAATTGAAAGACTTCTTATAGTAAAGTTTGATCTATGAATGGTAATGATGCAATGGTTGCAACATTGTTCGTGGAACACTTGTAAAGTGACTTTACTTATGAAGCAGAAATTATTATTTTGTCATAAGATAATGAAGGATACTTATTTCTTATTTGGAATAAAAAAAAGTGTTTTATTTATTATGATTTACTTAATTGTGTTATCATATAAATAAATCTTATATCTTAAATCTTGAAGAACGAAATAATAACTGATGTTATGACATAAATAATCAAATTCTTTATGCATTATTGTTTTGATCAAATAAATAAGAAATGCATATCTAAAATTCCGTGGGACGGAGTTTTAAGTCATATGATTTGGAATCACATGATTTATGCAAGTCTTATTTACTTGGACCAAGACATCTTTTACTATGAATAGTAAAATGCTAATATCTTACTTGACCTAATACATTTCGATGTATATGGTGCATTAAGTAGCAATGCTAAAAGAGAATTTTGGTTGGATTTGGTAAAATTGTTCAAAGATTCTGATTCGATCAAGATGATGAACAATTAAACCAAGAATTTGACAGTCATCAAAAAGTTGTGAAATGGTTTCACAAATTAACTTCACTAAGAACATCATTCTAAATAATGTGTCTACGTGGAAGTGTAAGAACCTTATTGGATATAGTTCATTGGATGATAAAGTCAAATTGATCTTCCATTATTAATTTGGGGTTATGTATTACAAACCGCTATAACTACACTAATTTGAAGTTCCATCAAAAGAGGTTAAATGGTGAAAGAAACTCGGTTTGTCTTTCATAAAAATTTAAGATGGTGAGACCCTTTTAGAAAGGAGCTGTCTGGGACACACTCACACTTAAATCTAATAAATATATTTTCATGGGATATCCTAAGGAAACTTGAGGACATAATTTTACTCATAAGAAACAAATGGTTTGTTGATTATGATGATGCTTTTCTAGATAAATGGTTTATCTCTAAAAGAATCAGTGGGAGTAAAATATATCTCGAATGGTTCGAGACCTAGAAAATTAGTATTTAACCTATGATGGAAGTTGAACAAATTTTCACAAAGAGTTGTGAAAATCCGTTCAAGATATACAAGTACTTGCACACATGATAAAATACAATCTATTAGAAGAAATATTGGATATTTCGAAATAGAAAGTATTGAGGTAAAGTTCATTTAGAATGAAGTATTTACCACCTATCAAAGATGCAATATCAACTCCACATTTAGATTAATGGCATGGAGTCATAAAATCTAAAAGGAAATTCATGTATAATAATCAAGTTTGGAACTTGATCATTCTAACCTAAGGTGTAAAAACCAAAGGAGATGAATGACTTTTCTTGGAGAAAAACTTACATGGGTAGCAAGAAACTTATTAGAATTTTCATAGTCACATGTTCATATTTGGAATATGAAATTTGAAAAAAAATGATGTCAAAACTAGCGTTCCTCAACGGGAACTCACTTAAGGATGTATTGGATACAACCTAAAGGTTTTGATAGTCAAGAAAATTCTAAAAGGTATGAAAATTGCAAAGATTCATTGGATGGATTAAAGCAAGCTTTTGGGAGTTGGAATCTTCGTTTTGATAAGTCATAGGGTTTGGCTTGATCAAGAACGGAGATGAATCTTGTATATACAAGAAGATTAGTGGGAGCATGGTGCTATTCCTTATCTAATATGTGGATGACATATTGCTCATTGGAAACGACATTCCTACACTTTAATCTGTAAAGATTTGGTTAAGAAAGTGTTTCGCAATAAAGAATATGGATGAAGCCACATAAGTCATGGCATTAAGATCTGTAGAGATAGATCAAGGAAGCTAAATGGTTTAAAGCCAAGTACATACATTGACAAAGTCATAAGAAGATTCCGCAAGGAAAATTCTAAGAGAGGACATTTGTCAGTGTTACATGGAGTTTCTCTATGCAAATAATCAAATGTCCTAAGACAAATGATGAGCATGAGAAAATGAATGGGATGCCATTTGCTTCGACAATTGGATCCATCATACCATGATAAGTACTAAGCCGGATATATCTAATGCTTGGAGCATAACGAGTAGATATTAATCCGACAACCGGTGAGAGTCACTGGATGGCTGTGAAACAATTCTTAAAGCACTTTAGAAGGACTAAAGATTTGTTTTGATCTATGGAGGGATGGAAGATGATCTCTTCGTATATGGGTACACGAATGCATGCTTCCAAACTGACAAAGATAATAGAAAATCGCAATTGGAATGGTTCCAAGCAGAGTACAATCACTAATTCTACGACTAAAACTAACTATATCGCTACATAGGATGCTGCAAAGGAAGTTGTTTGGATTAAGAAGTTCATTGGTGAACTTAAGATGGTTCCTAGTATTGCTAATCCAATAGACCATATTAGTGATAATAGTGGTGCTATTGATCAAGAAAAGGAACCAAGGGCACATCCTAAATCCAAACACATACTTAGGCGTTCTCTTATCGTTCGAGAAATCGTTGATAAGGGAGACGTACATATATGCAAAGTACCTACTAATGATAACGTTGTGGACACGCTAACAAAGGAACTTCCACAAGCTAAGACATGATGGTCATGTTAGGTCCATGGGTATTGGATACCTAGGGAATTGGGCCTAGGGCAAGTGGGAGATTGTTGGTGTTGGTGCCCTAGGCACGTTTGTTAAACGTTGTATAAGTTATCATTTTATTCATAATGATAAAGAGATAATAAGATTATTATTATGGCTCGTGTTTGCTTATAATAATCTCCGTCCCTAGAGCTTGTTAAGAACTAGTATAAAGGCTAAATGATCATGGGATGATCATGTTAGATTTATGGGTACTTGTTTGGAACAAGGTACTGGACATGACCCGCAGTATGAGATTTATGTCATGGTCGATGTCATATATAAATCTCATATTAGTTATGTCATTTAAATCCTTAGACATGAAGTTATTATAGTCTTCCACTTGATGAAGATTATGTTTGACATATTCAAACGCTGCCTTAACACAGTAGTTATAAAGGGTATGATTGGCATAATCGGATTCACGTAGGGAAGAATAATAAGCTAATTGGATTTGTCCTTCTTCGGAGAGATGTCAAGCTTGGGCCCCTCGAAGGAATGATGTTGGTGAAATATTTGGCCAAACTCAAATGGATTGATTGGATCAATGTCATTTGGATTATCAACATATTCGGAATTGAGAAAGTATTGAACAATACAAGTTGACTTATTGACCATGACTTGTGTTCAATGACATTGTGGACAAAGGGATTATGACATGTTCTAAAAGGAATGCGAACTTGTATCTAGTTACACTATTTGGGTAGGTATGACGGTTTGCTAGAACCTAATCATATCTTATGGGTTCATGTTTGGGCTCATTGCCAACTTAGTGTAATCCTAGAGGGTCACACACGAATAGAACGAATCATGAAGGACTGAATTGGAATTATGGAAAAATGCCTAAAAGTTGAACTGGCACGGCTGTGCGCCTTAAAGGGAACAACCGTGCCATAAATCGAACAAAGGCAAAGTCTTGCGGGGTGACTGGCACGACCGTGCCTAGTTTAAAGCACGACCGTGCCAATATTGGACGGCTGGTGGCAACATGCGCACCTATTGGCACGACCGTGTGCCTTAAAGGGCACGACCGTGCCAGTGCAGTCGGGCCAGAAACTCTGCAGCTTAATTTTGTGACGGGATTTAGGTTTCCTAAGTTCTTAAGGGTTAAGGATTAGGACCTATTTAAGGATCCTTTCAGCAGTCATTAAGCACATTATTATGAGTGTCTCCAAAGGGTTTTGGGAGGTTATTTTCTTGTTCTAAGATCCCAAAAGTGAAGAACAAGAATATTCATAATTCCATATAGTTCTTACAATTTTGAAAGCGTGTTTCATAATTTGGTCTAGCAACCAAGATCAAGTGTTCTTGATATTCGTTCGTGGTGTGGATACCGCTAGAGGGTGAAACTTATCATCTTCATAGTTCGTGATTCTTGCTTTGTTCGTGATCAAGATTTCAAGCCTCCATCGAATTCAAAGTTGCAAAATCAAAGGCATCAAGGGTTAGTATTCTAGTATTCATTATGTTGTATTTGACTTAATCATATAAATGGATCTATGGGCTTTGGGTTTCATAAATTTTAAATGCTTAATTCCGTTGCGCATGTTACTACGAAACCCAACATAATGTTATTAGAATTCTTATTGTCATGACTTCATATTTTGAATATGTAATATAACAGATGGATGTCAAAACTATATTCCTTAACAGGAACTTACATTAGGATGTGTTTGATACAACCTAAAAGTTTTGATTAATCCATAAAATTCTAATAAAATATGCAAGTTGCAGAAATTCATGAGATGGATTGAAGCAAACTACTTGGAGTGAAATTTCATTTTGATGTAGTATTCAAAGAGTTTGAATTCATCAAAGATGAGACTTGTGATTACAATAAATTTAGTGGGAGCGTAATTTTATTTATAGTCTAATATATATATGGTTGATATATAAATCATTCTGAAAGAGTTTTTAAATGAAAGACTTGGATAAAGCCACCTATATCATTTGAATTTAGATTTATGTAGATAAATCTAAAATGTTGATTGGTTAAAGTCAAAGTACTAATATTAACAATATAGTGAAAGGTTCACTATGCAAGACTCTTGGAGAGGTCACTTGTAAAATTCAAATGGCATTAATTTTGCAAGACTTAGTCTTACTGGAAGACTGATGAGCAAAGAGTACATTATTAGGATTCCATATGCTTCGGCAATTGGATCTATCATGTAAGCCATGCTAATGTACTAAGACCGGATGTCTCATATACTTGGAGTATGATGAGATAATACCAATCGGATCCTAGTGAAAGTCACTAGTTAAGAAACACTCTTATGTTCTCTAAAAGGAACTAAAGGATGCGTTCTTGATCTTTGATGGAATGAAAGATGATCTTGTAATAGTTACATAGATGCATTCTTACAAACCAACAAAGATAAATATTGCAGTATAAATACATGTTTACGTCTAATAATGGTGTTAGAAGAGTTCTAAATGGACCATTACTATTCTACAAAAGGTTGAGTATCTAGTGGCATGAGATGCAACTAGAAAAATGTTAAGATTAAGATTCTAATTAGTAAACTAGAAATCGTTTCTAGTGTCACTAATTTAATGTACCTTCATTGTGTCAATAATCGTTATTACACAAGTCAAGGGACTAATATCTTATCTAGACATATACTCAGACATTTCTATCTTACTCGAGAAATCTTCAAAGATGAGAGATGTCAAAATATGCAAAATACCTTATGATAATAACAAGGATAATTATCCTCCATAAGCTCGTTTGCCATTATGATGGAGATCATAACTAAGCTCAATGGGTATTGGATACGCGTTGATTGGGCCTAGTGCAAGTGGGAGATTGTTGGATATTATGCCCTAGGCCCTTGAGAAAGGCCTATGCGTTATATCATAGCTTCATTGTAATAGAGATAACAAACCCGATTATTATATCTTTTGCATGTTTATTATAATAATCATTGTCCCTAGCACTTATGAAGGGCTAGCATGAGTTTAATGGATAATCATATGATGATTATAGCGCATAGGATGCGGATTAAACTTGTGGGTACATGTTGGAGAACAAGTACTGGATAGACCCGTTATGAGATTTATGTCATGGTCAAATGTCATAATTAAATCTCATAATAGTTATATCATTTATCCTTAGACCTGAGATTATCATAGTCTTCCACATGATGAACATTATGTTTGACGTACTCAAACGCTACCCCTAACCGGGAAGTTATAAAGGCTACGATTGGCATAATCGGATTCTTGTAGGGAAGAATGATAAGTCAAGATGGGATTTGTCCCTCTCTCAAGAGAGATATCTGCTTGGCCACTCGATGAGTGAGATTGATAATAGTGTACGGCCGTACCCAAATGAATTGAAGCGTTCAATGTTATTTGCTCATATCAATCTACTCGAGATCGAGAAAGCATTGCACAACATAAGTTGACGTGGACCATGACTTATGTCCAATATGATATCGTGTGACAAAGTGATTGTGATATGTTCTATAAGGTTACTTTGGGCTTTCAAAGTTATACTAATTGGGTAGTCATAATGGCTTGCTAGAGTCCGCTTATGACTTACGGGTTTTGACTCGTTCGGACTCGTTGCCAACTTAGTATAATCCTATTGGGTCACACACAATAGAACGGATTGAATAAGGCACAGAAAAACGGGAAAAACTGGATCCTGATGGAAGGATCCGTACGGATGGTTTGGGAGCCACCCAACCAATCCGTACGGATGGTTTGTCCAGACGGAAAACAGTTTGTTCAGTTCTCTTGTTTGACAAGGAATTCTGATCCCAAAAGGAATTAGGTTTATACCCTACTATATATGTGTGCAGCCGGGTTTAAGAAACCTAATTGTTGATTTTAGAAATCATAACATGTTGTTTGAGAAACAATTACACACATATAGAGGGGATTATTAGTTCTGAGATTTAGAATCATCATAACTCAATAATCAATGGAGCAAAATAATTCCTATGAAGAAATCGTTTCTTCATCAAGCCTTGGGTCTAGCAATCCAGATCAAGAAGGTGTTCTTGATATCCGTTCGACGTGTGGATACTGATACCTTAAAGTCCATGTTCATGGATTCGATCTTCAAGGGTATGTTTCTTTCATCTTGTATTTAATTTAATCAACATGCACGGATCCGGGCTCTTGGGTGTTTGATTTATATGTTTAATTCCGCTGCGCATGATGCATCAAAACCCAACACTTTCATCAACTAACCCTTTAGCAATAGGCTTAGAGGGAGGTGCAGCATCTTTATCCTCAGAAACTTCATCAACATTCTCATCATCAGTTTTCTCACTTTCTTCGGCAGCATCACCTTGTCTCTCAGATTCAGACAATTCTTCCATGTCGTCCGTTTGAGCATCCAGGACAAAGTTTTTTGAGATCTTTGGAGGAACTACTGTAATGTCTTCATCGGAGGTAAAGACTGGAGATTGTATTTCGGGGGAAGGTTGCTTGATGACCTTAGCTTTCTTGGTTATCTTGACTGGGCTAGGAGTGTAGGATCATTTCTTTATACTCTTCTCCCCCTGACTTGGTGTAGGCTTGACAGATGCAGAGGGTTTGGATTTTGTAGTGGATACGGTAGGTTTTGAGGATTTGGTTTTTGGAGGAGGTGAAAGGGAAGGGGATTTAGAAGGTGGGGTATAGATGGATTTGGAGACTTTGGGTCTGGGTTGAGGTTCAGGGGATAGAGAGGGAGACATAGGAGGTACGGTAGGCGTGACCTTAGGTTTTTAGGGTTTTGCAGCTGAAGGCTTAGAATGTGTGGTAGGAAGGGAAGATGCGGCAATCTTGATTCCAGAAGATGGAAGGATGGTCTTCTTTGCAGCCTTCTCAACAAACACAGCTTTCTCCTTGCCTTTGACGGATGTAGAAGGAGAGAGTTCAACATGTTTACCTTTAGCACGTGCCTTGAGTGCGGCAGCTTTCTTTAGCTCTTGCTCAAACACGGCAACATCTTCTGCAGACATAATTCTATCACCCAAATTAGCCAGACCGCGCTTAGTGTACTTTGGAGGCTCATAGTCTTCAACTGGATATTTCAGAAGATATGTCCTGTACATTTCATCACCAAAATTGTTGCGGTAGTTTCCTGTCATTGACTTGCGGCAGAAGTCTTTTGAGGTAGGGATCGGCACCTTGTAGTCATTGTTTCTTTCATACAGTGCCGTGATTCGGAGTGTAAGGCTCATAAGGTAGGAAATGAACCGGCTGTTTGTACGGTACTTGGTTTCATTTTCATCAGCTGCATCCTTGTAAGAGAGGATGTTTGCCTTCAAGACATCGTAGATTATCTGTCCCCAGTCCAACTTCTTTCCCAGATAGATCACGGCATATATTATCCATTGGGTGTTGTTAAAGTTTGCATGATTGCCATTCTTACAAAGCAGGGCATGGTCCACCAGATGACCAATATGATACATGACCTCACCCACGTCTTTTCACTGAATTTTCAGAATGTAAGTTATGCCTGCAAGCCTTTTAGCAAGGCTGAGAGATTCTTGATGTGAAATAGTATCTGGTCCGTCTCTACTCATCTTTATGCCAAGGGCGTGAGCTAAGTCACTGGCATCAAAGGAAATGGGAATCCCCATGATGGAGGCTTTGATGAACTTGGGATTAGACTCGGGCTCATCAGCACTTTCCATTTCTACGGCAGTGCTGAAGAATTCATCAACATAGGCAAGTAGATGGAAGTCTTGTTGTAGCGTGAAGAACGGTAGAATGCCAGATCTGTGTAGCCGTCCCAAGATATTGCGGCCAATGGCATCTAACTTGAGATCTTCTAGATCTAATACTATGCCAGGAATGAAGTGATTTAGATCCTGAAATGAAACAAAGTGCAAAGTTTAGAATAGAGGTAAGTTGTGCGGTCACTTGACAAAGGAATGCGGCAAGGTGATACGGTCAAGTGAAGCACGGTAATCAAGGGATGCGGTAAGGGAGGTTAAATATGGTTACCACAAACACTAAAGTGTTGCACCAAAATAGATCAAAACGTGAATAGTGAATAAACACAAAATATCAAAGAGAGGAGAATCAAAATGGATCAAAACATTGAATATGCCAAGAACACGAAGAACACCAGATGAAGACGATGAACACCATGTCTAACTGAACCCAGATTCCCAGAAAGTGACTAAAAATGAATGAAAAATACATAGATTTAATCGAAAATGCAGATAGAGTCACAATTTCATATCAATTTCAATTAACAATCAACAGATAATCCAAAAATTTAAAGAGGAAAAAAATAATGGCAAAACTCAAAAATTCTAACCTATTTAAGTCAGTGTTCTAAAAATCGCTAGGCGGCTGCTAGGCGGTAGAGCCGGGCCTAGCGCCTAGGGGCCTAGGCGGGGCCGAGAAATTACACACACAAATTATACTCCCTCCATCTCAAAATGAATGTTCATTTTTTTTTTCAAATTTCCCTTAATAAGACTCAAGAGTAATTTTTTTTTATTTTTTTGAACATTTATTTTGGGACGGAAGTAGTAAGTTATTAAATATAAGGTGTTAAATACATAAAATTAACATAGTGTTTACATCATCCTCAACAATACAACATAAACTTCATCCATAAAGACCATAACATTTCCCAACTTGCGAGAATCAGTACAAGAACCTCAAAGGGAGTTTTTCTCAAAACATAGAAGTACAGTAGCTTATAATGAGAGAAATTCTTGTAAGAATTTAAAGGTAACAAAGTTAACACTACAGTGGTAGCCATGCCATAACACATGCCAAAACAGTACAAGAAGGGGCCTTTTCTCAAGTCTTTGAATCTCCAGAAATGAACTTGCAAGTGATCCATTAATCAGCAAAAAATGAACTAAATCAGCATAAACACAATGTAGATAATTGTCCTCAAATTCACATTAACATTGTATATTTGTAGGGGCATATAAAATGGGCACTTGGCTGTAAAGTATAAGGCAGAATGTGGAATTAAAAAAAAAACAGTTGAATCACTAATCAGCATAAACACAAAGCAGCAGCATCATAAATGAACTCTCAGAATAAGTAAATAGTTGGAAAAATAACAAATAATCAAGTAAAGACTTAAAAGTTTTAAAGACTTACTACTTAATCAAATGATGTTAAGTGGATCTTCTTCTTCTTGTCCATAATTTTCAACCACACGGTCCTCATCGGACTCAAAATCAACTTCATTGTAATTCACTTCATCCTCATCCTCGGAATAAAAATCCTCCTCCTCAAGCTCTCTAACTCCAGAAGCATCGGCATCAACTTCATCACCCATCTCATCTTCACTTTCACACCCGGGAATAATCCATGCTTGTGATTTGCTTGCATCACTAGCGAGTAACACATCAACATCTTTCTCAAGGCCTTGTTTCGCTTGTTCAACAAACGGGAATTGAATTGGACATAGATTAGATTGTTTAATTTTGAAACAGCTAATCTATTCCTTTTCTTAGTATGTACTATAAACCACAATTTTATTTTTATTTTTATTTTTTAAAAAAAGATAAGCAAGGTATAAACATTTTGTATTAAGAATTAACTAATAAAGTAAAAGATAAAAATCAATATTCTAAGTTTCTAACCCCTTCGAATGCACTACAACATCTTTCACATCCGGACGAGCTAGTTGTCAATGACAAGATCCTTATAGCAATTCTTTGCAAGTTTGGTGTGCCATAACCATAATTTTTCCACCAAGATGCTGAAATAAAAAATTAATAAAGAATGACTTTATAATTGTAAAAGAATAATTAGATTTTAATATCATAATTTATAAGCAATTTTATTTACCTGGATCATATTTGTTATCATTCACCTCGCAACCTCTAGCTGCAATAGGCTTCCCAAAAGCTCCTTCTTTGGCTTTGTACTTTGGTAACTCAACATTCATGACATCATTCATCAAGTCAAAGTTTCCATGACAAATAGTCTCGAGACACTCAATAACTCCATTCGACACATCATGATCTAACTCGATGTTGGGATCCTTATAAAAATAATAGGGATTCAATAGATAAGCCATCAAATGTAATGGGGTGTCAAGTCTATCCTTAATCTTCCCGTCCATTATTTCCAAAATAGGGTCATAGTTTTTTGAATAACCATTAAGAGCCATTTTGATTTCATCCTTCACCCGAAGAATCTCCCCATGTAAAAAACTCATTGCTGGCTTTCTATCCCCATCCACAAGACGAAGCACCCTCACCAATGGTGCAAAACCTGTCAAGCAAGATGTAACACCATTCCAAAAGGCAATAAACATCACCATGTTATAACATGCTTGTCCTTTCACAGACTTAGACCATTTACACTCACCCCACTCAGAGCTACAAAACATTGCCTTTAATTGAACTTTCTTCTCAACCAAGCTTTGCAAACTAAGAAATAAAGAAGCAAATCTAGTGACACCCGGCCTCACTATGTCTCTCCATTTTGTATACGACCTCATCATCGCCAAAGTCTTATGATGTGCATAGATGAAGATGGTCAATGCCTTTGCTTGATCAATAATTTTCTTGAAGCGAACTAGTTTTGCAATGCCCTCAAGAACAAGATTAATCGTGTGTGTAGTACAAGATGTCCAGAAAATATTTGGCCGTTTTAACCTCAATAACTTTGCCACACCCATATTGTTCGATGCATTATCTGTCACAACTTGAACCACTTTCTCAGGGCCAATTTGCTCAATGCATTGATCAACATAATTAAAGATCATTTCACTTGTGTGTGCAACATCTGATGATTCTTTTGAAGAGAGAAAGATTGTACCTGACTTAGAGTTGACACACAAGTTCATGATGCTTCTTCTCTTTCTATCACTCCAAGCATCAATCATTAAAGAGCAACCACTCATTTCCCATTCTGATTCATTTGGCTTAACTTTCTTTCTAGTTCTTTCAACCGCGTGTTTCAATAAAGGCTCTCTTAATTCATATTGGCTCGGGGGTTTCCACTTTGGTCCAAATTGACCAAGTGCCTCTGTAAAAAGCCAAAAGCTATCTAGGTCACAAGTGTTGAAAGGTATGGCAGCTTCATAAATCCAATCAGAAAAATAATTTTTCACACTCTGTGATCTCTCTTTCCAAAGTGCATCTTGAATGTTTTGCTCTCTCGATGTCTTCGCCACATTCAAGCCTTTCAAGGAAGCTTCAGGATTTATTTATGAGGCAAATTTTTCCATTGTACCAAGAGAACGGGGTGGTTTTGAGCCTAAAGATTCTCTCAGTTCATCATCATTTTCTAACCCCATGATATCAACACTGTTCGCCAATTCATCTCGATGATTTGAGATATTCAATTTCTTGGGTTTAGCTTCGTTAATGGAATTCAAACACTTAGATTTAGCATCCGTAGAAGCTAAGTTACAAGGTTTAACATTCCCTTTCAAGCTTGCAATATGCGCTTTAAGTCTATAAACACCTCCCGACATAATCTTTCCACAAAACTTGCACTTGATTTTATCTAAGTTGGATGCATACTCTAACATCCCATATTCCCAAACAACATCATTAGATTTTCGTTTAGTTGTTACCTCGCTTTGAGTCTCCGATGAAGGTTGAGACTGACTTGGAAGACTAGCCGATGCGCACGAAGATGCCATAGTGATAGAGCTAAAAAACAAAGAAAGAAAAAAAGATAATGGAAATTAGGAATATCCTGTACAAATGCAATCTGTATATCATAAACTGTTACACAATATACTATACATCGGTGTTTTCATTACACAAAGAAAGTTGTGAAGTTCATAAATTATGTTTGTATGGCAAATTAGCAATTACAAGTTTAAATTAGAAAAAAGCCAAAAAGGGCTGCAAATCTGCAAATCTGGTAGCCGACCGAGGGTTTGAGATTTACCGTTTAAGTTGATGCGGAGCTAAGTTGATGCGGAGTTGGAGATGACACGAGTGATGACTGACAAAGGAGGTGACGATGGCGGCGGTGGAAGATGGACGGAGTCGACGACAATCGCCAATCGGTTTTTTGGAGCCCTAATTAATTTCCAATTTGCGTATACAGAGAGAGACTCAGAACGATTTGGGGCATGGGGTTTGTTTGACGAGACCTTGACCAACGACGTCGTTCTGAGGAGACGAATTAAAAAAAAAAAAAAAAAACGGGCTGGAGTATCTCGGCGCCCCAAGCCGCCTAGTCGGCGCCTAGATCCGACTACACCGCCTGGACCGCCTAGTCGCCGCCTATATCCGCCTAGCTGATTATCGCCTAATTTCGCCGATTTGGAGCAAATCTCAGCGGTCAGCCACCGCCTAGCGCCTAGGCGCTGCCTAGGCCGATTTTTAGAACACTGATTTAAGTATAACAATGCTAAATAAAGATTGAAACCAACAAAGAATATTGAAGTAGATGATCTAGAATCAATAATATATCACGATTTTAAAGATATTATAGCAAAGAAATACCAAGAATTTTTAGAGAATAGGAAGGGTTTTTTCAAAAAACAGACCAAGAACAACAACATTTAGAGAAATTAGAAATTCATACCATTATAACGACTGGAGGAGTAGGTTGTGGAGGAATAGAACTTGGATTTTTGTCACCGGATTCAGTCGATTTTGAGGATTTCTTGGTTTTATGTTTAGACATTATATAAAAATTGAAAGAAATAAGATAGAGAGAGAGAGAGAGAGAGAGAGAGAGAGAGGGCGGTTTTAGAGAGGGAAGTTAGAGAGAGAAAGAAGTTTTTGATTTTTTTGAAAAGTAATAAGAACAGAGAGTGGTGGAGAGGTAGAAGGTGGAACAGTTTGGTGAAGGAGAGTTTGCAGAGGTCAGAGTGATGGGAAGTTGGGAGGTTAACTCTGCAAAAATGTCTGACATGACCTAGGGTTGTCTATTCTTATTAAATGCAAGGTGACTATGTGTCAAATCACTATAGCCAATGACAGCTCATTAATATTTAAGGAATAAAAATTAAATGCAAAATTTAATATTCCCAAATAATTTGAATTAAATAAAAGTGAGGGAAAAGTGGAAGTTACCTTAATGCCCTTGGGGTAGATAAGATCAAAATATCCTAAATATCTTTAAGTTAGAATGACTTACATGGGTCCGAAGAATGCGGTAACTTGAGAGGTGACCGTGCTACATGCGGTCGTTGTGAGGTACATACCTTGCTTCATGTTTTAACTTCTATAAAGTAGTGAACATATATCATCGTTTTCCACCTTGATAGGTTTCTTCAAAACCTTGGAATAAGTTGGCACCATGCGGTAATATGGTCTATGCGGTAGCATAGAATATGTAGCAACATTTAGTGAAGCGGCAGAATGGAGATGCGGTCAAGTGAAGTTGATAACTTGTATGTCATTTGCTTGACCGTGAGTTGATCTACCGTGGACCTACTAGATTTTGAACTTTGTAGAAAACACATACATTAGTACACAGAAATATATGGACAAGTTTGAGTTAGAGTTCTAGCATACCCATTTCTCCTCTTAGATACCTAAATCTCTTGGAGTCAAGAGCCTTGTTGAGAATGTCTGCAATTTGATCCTCAGTACTCACATACTCTAAGTGGATATTACCTTTTTCCACATGATCCTTGAGAAAGTGGTATTTGATATCAATGTGTTTGTTCTTTGAATGCATGACTGGATTGTTGGAGACAGCAATGGTAGATGTATTGTCACAATAGATTGGACAATTTTCTTCTTTGATTCCATAGTCGACCAATTGTTGCTTCATCCATAGCACTTGGTAATACCAGCTTCCAGCAGCTATATATTCAGCTTCTGTGGTAGATACAGAAACTGTGGCTTGTTTCTAGCTTGCCCGTGAAACTAGTCGATTTCCAAGGAAATAACAAGTTCCGCTTGTGCTTTTCCTGTCAATGGTACATGCTGCATAGTCTGCATATGAGTAACCTATAAGATCAAAAGATGAATCTTTGGAGTACCAAAGTCCAAGGTTAATAGTCCTAGATAGATATCGAATAATACGTTTTACAGCAATAAGATGTGCTTCTCTAGGATCAGCTTGATAACGAGCACAAACACAAACACTAAACATGATATCGGGCCTACTAGCAGTTAAGTATAGGAGAGAGCCAATCATACCTCGATACAAGGTTTGATCAACCTTCTTTCCTTTCAAGTCTTTATCTAGCTTGTTACCAGTAGCCATAGGAGTGTCGTATGCCTTTGCATTTTTAAGTCCAAATTTCTTGATGAGATCTCTTGTGTACTTTGCTTGGTTGAGTAAGATGCCTTCAGCACATTGTTTAATTTGTAGCCCAAGGAAGAATGTTAATTCTCCCATCATGCTCATCTCAAATTTGCTTTTCATGAGTTTCTCAAAATGCTTACACAACAATTCATTACTAGAACCAAAAATAATATCATCTACATATATTTGAACTAGTAAAGTATGATCATTATATTTAGCAACGAATAAAGTTGTGTCGATCTTACCACGCTTGAATCCCTTTTCAAGGAGAAACATAGATAGAGTATCATACCATGCACGTGGAGCTTGTTTGAGTCCATACAAAGCTTTGCGGAGTTTGTAGACATGATTTAGAAATTTGGGATCTTCAAATCCGGGTGGTTGAGCAACAAAGACTATTTCTTGAAGTTCACCGTTGAGAAATGCACTCTTCACGTCCATTTGATATAACTTGAATCGCTTGTAAGAGGCATAAGCTAAGAATATCCTTATAGCTTCGAGTCTTGCAACGGGGGGTAAATGTTTCATCATAATAAATGCCTTCTTCTTGTCTATATCCTTGTGCAACCAACCTAGCTTTGTTTCTTGTGATGCTTCCATTCTCATTCATCTTATTTCTGAACACCCACTTTGTACCAATCACTCCTTGATCTTGTGGCCTTGGAACTAAGGTCCAAACTTTACATCTTTCAAATTGGTTGAGCTCTTCTTGCATAGCAACAACCCAACTTGAGTCTTGGAGTACTTCATCAACTTTCTTGGGTTCAACTTGAGATATGAATGCGGTAAGAGCATCATAGTTTGATCTTCTTGTTCGAACACCAGAATGCAAATCACCAATGATATTCTGAATTGGGTGATCTCTGACCTCATGAACTTCTTGAGCTATATCTGGTTGAGTTGATGGTGGTTGTAAATCTTCTAATGGTACATAATTTATGCCATCCCAATCATATGTAATTTGAGGGATTGGTTCTTCCACATTAATGGGTGTTTCAACTTCAACTCCATTTGAGGTAGCAGCAGATGTGGTAGCTTCTGGTACTTCATATGAGGTAGATGGAGGTGTAGTTGAGGTGAATGGGTTTCCTTGAGTTGATTGATTTTGCGGTCGGTTTGTACCTGTCTCATTAATCTCAACAAAATCATCAGCAACATTTGGAGCCATATGTGGCTCAAGGAGAGAATGTTCATCAAATGTAACATGGACAGATTCAACTATCTTAAGAGTGGTTTTATTAAATACATGAAAAGCTTTTGAGTGTTTAGTATACCCAATAAATATACCTTCATCGGCCTTAGGAGCAAATTTACCTCGATGTTCTTTACCGTTGTAGAGTATAAAGCATTTGCATCCAAATATCTTGAAGTATGCTATGTTGGGTGTTCTTCCTCTCCAAAGTTCATAAGGAGTTTTGTTGTAGGTCTTGTTGATGAGGGATCTATTTTGAGTGAAGCATGCTGTGTTGATGGCTTCAGCCCAAAAATATTAAGGTAGCTTTGCTTCAGCAATCATTGTCTTTCCAGCCTCTATCAACGTTCTGTTCTTTCTTTCCACTATATCGTTTTGTTTTGGAACTCCAGCAGCAGAAAAGTTGTGGTCAATACCATGATCGTCACAGTACTAAGCAACACCGTTGTTCTTGAATTCTGTTCCATTATCGGATCGAACACTAACGATGTTGTCTTCCTTTTGTGTTTGGAGCTATCTAAAGAGTGCGGTCAAAATGTCATAGCAATCATCCTTTGAGATCATCATTTCAACCCACGTATATCTTGAGTAGTCATCTACCACAACTAAGGTATATCTATTTCCTCCAATACTTGCAGTAGTAACAGGTCCAAACAAGTCCATATGTAGTAGTTGCAAACATCTAGAAGTTGAAGGTGTGGTCTTGCTGGAGAAAGACGCCTTTGGTTGTTTGCCTAGTTGACATGCAGTGCACTTCTCATCGTGGTGATCAGCTACTTTGGGTAGACCACGAACTAGATTTTCTCTACCAATCTTGGAGAGATTCTTGAAGTTTAAGTGACTTAGTCTCTTGTGCCATAGCCAACTATTTTCACTAACATTATTTGCTACAAAACAGAGATTAGAAGAAATGCAAGATGAATTAAAATCAACAACGTAAACATTTTTCTTACGAATCCCTTTGAGCAAAGTGACGCCGGATATGCCATCCTTGATGAGACAGAAATTTGAGGTGAAGTGGCATTGCAATCCTTTGTCGCAGAACTGAGATATTGAGAGCAAATTGTGTTGTAGTCCAATAACTAGAGAGACTTCTTGGATGGTGGTTTTTCCTTTTCGTATTACTTCATATCCTACGGTCTTTCCTTTGTTATTGTCTCCAAAGGTTACTAATGGACCTTTCTCTTCGCGGACATCTTCCAATAAGTTGATATCTCCGGTCATGTGTCTTGAACAGCCACTATCGAGATACCATAAACTTGACTTATCCTTGGAATGTCCAGCCATTAAGCAGAGGACCTACAAAATAGACATTTAAGAACAAGGTCCCCTTTTATTCTTTTGGGTCCAAAGGGTTAGAAACTTTTGACAACCCACACCTGCCTCACAGAAGGAGGGTTATTCCTTCTAGGATTGGGTATGAATCTTAAAAGACATTCAGCAACCTTGTGACCATAACCATCACACACGGAACAATGGTGGAAGCCACCCAACTGAGGTTTAACAAACTTCGTTAAAGTCTTAAGCACAACATCATTAACTGGTATGGATGAGGTCTCCTTTACAAAGTACATCCTTTTGAACTTTGCGGCATTTCCACTACACACGGTAGGCTTGCCATGAAAGTCCTCTTGCCGCGGTAGGTTTATGCATTAGGGAGCACCATTTACCTTGCTAGAGGAAGCCTCTGCGGTAGGTTCATCCAAGGCAATTCCTTTCATCTTTAGTGCCTTGCCAGTTTGTTTCTTAGGGTAGACATAATTGAACTCTAGTTTCTTCTTTGGTTCTTGTCCTTGACCCTTTGATACATGATGTTTAGCCTTCGACTCTTTCAAAGTTTGCTTGGAAAATTTCTCATCTCTTTCACAGCAAGATGTACATTTAAAGTTGTCACTAGTTTGAAATCCCAAGCCTTCCTTATCACCCCTAGACTTTTGGGATTCTAAGATTTGTTCCATAGTGACACGAGAATTGGTCCACTCATTAGTAATCCTTTTAAGGACATTTATCTCAACAACCAATTCGTCGTTTTTAACTTTAAATATAGCATTTTGTTCTTCTAAGAAATGGTTTCGATCAGTAAGAGGAGCCATGCTCTTGATCTGCTCCTTAAGGAGTGTGAGTTCAGATTTTAGAATAGTTTTCTCTGTCTTAAGCTGTGAAATTTCTTCAGTTGAAAGTGCTAAAGCTTCCTTCATGCCAGAAAACTTACTAATTACCTGTTCAGCTTTCATGAACATCTTTTCTTGTTCATCTGGAGAAATTTCAAACTTGACTTGAGGTGTGGTAGACAGAACTTCCTTCACTTTGGGATTTAATAGAGCCTTCTTTGCTGTACTCACATCACATCTTGAAAATAGAAGATCACCATTATTTTGAACTGGAGTTAGGAATCCATTTTCAGTAATTTCATCAGCCGTGTAACTCTTCCGTTTGGGTTTCATAGTTGGTAAGAACTGATTTTCATTATCATCTTCATCATCGGAACGAACGACCAAACAGATGTGACCTTCTTCAGAATCCTCATCGCTTTCATCAGAATCTAACTCTATCCAAGTAGCTAACTCTTTTAAGGTAGAGTCTTATTCATCCATCATTCCTTTTTGCTTTGAATACCTTGGAGTGAAGTTGCTTTTCTTCTTCATATACTTATACTTGGGAATTGGACATTCTGATGCGAAGTGACCTGGTTTCCTGCAATTAAAACACACAAGATCTTCTTTCTTCTTGGATAAGTTGAAGTTCTCTTTCTTCTTTGCGGGGCTGCTTCTCGAAAACCTTGTTGGAGCTTTGCTTGATGATCCGGGTCTTGCTGTCTTTCGGAACTTTTGGAATCTTTTCACGAACATAGCAAAATCATCATCATCCATATCAAGTAGTTCTGATGTGGAGATTTTTGGATCTTCTTCCTCGATCACTTCTTCCTTTTGTGAGACCAATGATAAGCTCTTAGTTTTTCCTTCCATTTCTTCAATATTATGGAGCTTGATGTCAAAAACTTTGAGGTTGGCATAGAGGCTTCTGAGTGACATATCATCTAGAAGCTTGGTATCTTCAAGAGTGTTTCTTTTGTGAAGATATTAAGAACCAAGGGCAGCTAGAAAATTAACATTGATTTTTTTCTTGGTAAGCTTCTTTCCGAGTGCTGTATAAGTACTCACGATCTCACAATAACGATCATAAGTGGCTCTTAGTGATTCACCGGGGATCTTAGCAAAGTTATTGAATCTTCTTTGAATTGCAAACTTTTTGCTTTCCTTGCACGCTTGATCTCCTTCGATATAATCTTCAATTGCATCCCAAAGATCTTTCGCAGTAGAGCATTCCATAATCTGTCGACGCTGTGACGTACTCAAGGTACTTAAAAGTATGCTTTTTTTCTTTCACATCCATTCCAACCAATCTTTTCTCTTCATCGGTCCATTCAGCTTTTGGTTTCTTGATTGATGGTGTGTCTACATTGGTTTTTGGATTCGGATTAGCTTTCATTGGGAAGTATGGTCCAATGGTAAGACAATCACCGAGTTGCTCGTCCATGGAGTAGAATTGGGTTAGAATGTTGTGTTTCCATACGTCAAAGTTATCTTCGTCAAACGCTGGAACGTGCGTGTAGTTAACCGTTGCCATAGCTTTCTGACTTGCCATATTGAATCGGCACCCAAGCCGTTAAGCTTGAAAAACAGAAGTTTTATGAAGGTGTTTGCTCTGATACCACTTGTTGGTCCCAGAGACACAACAAGGGTATGAAAGAGGCTAGAGGGGGGGTGAATAGCCTATTAAAAATTTCAACCCTTTTCTAAAATTCAACCTTATGCTTATACTTGAATTTTGCGGTAGATAAAAACCATGCGGTCAAGTATAAAATGCACAGCGAAATTTTACGTTGAAACAAGTTTAAGAGTTGTTTTTGATAAGTTAATGCGGTAGGTTATATTTGCGGTAGGGATAGAGTGCGGTAGATATGAAGTGCGGTCAGTTGATATGCGGTAGGTAGAGTGAGGTAGGTTGAGAGATTGAAAACTTGTGTCTTAGAGATTTTTGGCAAATGATAAGTTAGTCAGATTTTAGCTAAGGCAATGAGGTAGATAAACAAACACAATTCACAATTGTTCTTAAATCTGAAAGATCAAACACTAAAAAACAAACCAGATTAATATGAACAATAATAAAAAGATGAACAAGACTTAAAGTAAATTTGCAAAAATGAAAAGTGCAGTAAATAAATGACACAATGATTTAGAAAGGTTCGATCTGTTAAAAGATCTACGTCCTTTATCAAGAAGGTCAGTCTTGGATTTTGAATGAGGTATATATTTGATTCGATTGTGTACAGATTACAGAGATGAAGTATTTGAATCAACACCTATTTCTATGAAGAAAAATCCTAGACTTAGACTAGTGTATCCCTATTGATTCAATTTATGTGATTGATCAATTGGGGTGAGTGTGTGTGTGTAAGAATCAAAAGCTCTTTAGAATCTAGATGATTTTAGAGCCTAATGAAACTTGTGTGATGAGGCTTGAGATTTGATCTTGAAGGTTGCTGGAGACTTGTTGAAGACTTGAAGGTTGAGTGCTTGAAGATTCGAATGAATCTGCAAATCTTGAGTATGATCTTCAATGAAGAACTCAAGGGCTATTTATAGCCTTGAATGAGAAACTAGCCGTTGGAAATACTTGAGGTCCAAATTGAAGGACAATGAGCTGTTGAATTCTAATTGGAGATCAGTCTGAGTTGTCCTTTTGTTGCAGAGTCATGGTGGTCCAACTGTACTATGATGACAGTTGTATTCAAATTTGAATTTTGAATTTGCTACGTTCTAAACTAACCATAGTATTGGACAGTAGTATGACCATGGTTGAGTTTGAACCAACTTGAATTTCTTCAAAATAAGGTTCCATGCGGTAGAGATTCACGCGGTAGGTTGGAACCATGCGGCAGAATGATATACGCGTCAAGAAAAGCCATGCGGTAGACATTCCATGCGGTAGGCATGGGCCTTGCCACATATCTCCAGAGTTAGAAAAATTGAGGGTCCTAATCTGCCAAGCCTATCAAACTAAAAAGTGGACTATTCTAAATGAAGTACAAGTACTTCTTACAATATATCCTAAAGTCACAAAGAGTAAAATAAGGTTATGGGATCAATCAAATTAAGGTAATAGGAGTGGTTTATAATAAGCATACCCAACACAAATCCTGATCAAACTCCTATACTTGATGTACAAGACCGATTCGCCTCTTATAAATAAACTATAAGAGTCATTTATTCACATTTTTTCACAATTATTTTTAATATTTTATTAATATTGACTGTCATATTCGGTCAAACAACAATGAGAAAATTACCACCTAATCCTCAATTATAAGTGAAACTACCACCTAGCCCACACTAATATTTTGATTTACCACCTAGTCCAACTTTTGAACTTAAAATACCATAGGGTCCATTAATATATCTAAATTCTGAAACTATCCCTTATCCACATAAAACCACCCACCCTTCCCCCTCCTCTCATTAAACACACACGCACGCATACACGCACGCGCGCGCACACCCATCATATGTTTCTCTCTCTACTCCCTCGTCTCCGGCGACACCTCCACTCCTTATCTCCGGCGACCTCTTCCCTCCCTCACCTCCGTCAACTATCCCTTTCTGTTTCCAATCTTCAATCTCTATCTCTCTTACATTCCGGTGACACCTCCTTTCCCTAGCTCCGGCGAACATCTGTTCTCCCAACTTGATTGGCCGATTTGATTAAATTTCTGCATTTTTAGTTTATTGTAATTTCATGCCCCTTTAATTATATTTTAGTTTATTTATGTTGTTTTGTTATTTCGTTAAATTCAAGAAAGTCATTTATTATTGTTATAATTTTCTTAACAAAATTTTCGTTAGAGTGATTACATTAGCTTAATATTATTGCTCAAAGTTCATTCATCCTAACATACACAAAACAACGACATTGATCTGGAGATAGAGGAGATTGTAATTAAGATTGTTAAATAACATCATTTCTCCGTAAACTTTGAAAACCATTAGGTGCACTTGTGACCACCGCCACTAACATATATCCGCCCCTATAGGTGATAGAAAAATAATACTTCTTTCTCTTCTGGAACGAAGTTCACACCTATAATTTGCACGCTTATTAAAAATCATAAAAAATTTAAAAATTATGATTAAGTTAAATGTATTGGAAATATAATTATTCAAAATAATATCACTTGCAAGTGGTAAAAATAAATCAGTGAAACATAAATTTTCTTGTAATATAAGAAGTTGAAGACATATGTAACGACCCGAATCCGCAGACCCGACCCGTCACATAGGTACCACACACTAGCCCACCAAGCATCTCCCCAATTGGGTCAACCACAGCCCTTCACAGGCCTCCAAAAGTCCAATGGATGATTTGATGCTTAGTAGGAGTGTATGGGCCTTCTATATAGCACACTCAATTCCCACATATTTCCGATGTGGGATGGCGATATCACAATCTCCCCCACTCAAACCCTTGCCATCCCTGGCAAGGTCAATCAATACCCAAATCATACCCCCGGGCTAGCCCGCAGGCTTTAAGGCCGGGGTTCCGCTCTGATACCATTTGTAACGACCCGAATCCGCAGACCCGACCCGCCACATAGGTACCACACACTAGCCCACCAAGCATCTCCTCAATTGGGTCAACCACAGCCCATCACAGGCCTTCAAAAGTCCAATGGATGATTTGATGCTTAGTAGGAGTGTATGGGCCTTCTATATAGCACACTCAATTCCCACATATTTCCGATGTGGGATGGGGATATCACAACATATATGTCTACAACACCATTGTAACGACCCCAAAACCTGTCCCAATTTATTTTATATTTTTGGAGATTTTAATTTGAATTTATGTGTTGCATCACATTTTATGACTTGTATTATTTATTTAATTAATTGTGTTAGCTTAAATGTGGGGAGTAATAATTGTTAAGGGAGTTAATTGATTAAGTTGAAACTTTAGGGTCCTTTGTGAAAATGCATGTCACGACCCGAAAACCCGTCTCTATTTTCTAATAATAAATATTTAATTATTTATTTATTTCTTATTTGATTTTTTAAATTATTATTTAATGAATAATTATGGGTGCATTTATGTTTCATAATAAATTATGTCTAGCATTTTATTTGGGTCATTTGTGCTAGTGTAGTATTATTTGGTCTTAGTTGTTAGTAGGAAGTATTAGAGTTGTGTAGTTAGTAGAGGAGGGGGTCTAAGTGTAAGTTTTTAAAATCATTCTCCTACTCCCTCCCTACTTCCCCTTCTCCCTCACTCTTCCTCACCTCACACACTGCACATTTCTCTCTCTCTTTCCATGGAAAAGGTAAGAAATTCCCCTCCCTTCCTCCTTCATGTTAGTCATCTTCCTCTCATCTTTTCTTAGTACTCATTTTATGAAATGTGTTTAGATCGTCGATAGGATCGTCTAGAGCCAAGAATATTTGAATTCCGCCATCTTTCATAAATTCAAGTAAGTTGCTTTTCCCCCATTTTTATGCTAAAGTGTTCATTTCATATTTATATAATGCTTTAGTTGATACATTTGATGTTTGATTGAGTTTGGGATTTATTTGGAATTTATTTTGGTTTTTGGTTAAAAATGGTGATTGTTATGAATGTTGGGTTTAAATCTTGGTTTGGGGTTATATATGATGTTGATTAGGTCCCCTTTCAGCTTAGATGTTGTTTTGCTTCATTGTTGAACTTGTGGAAAGAGTTGATTTTGAGCATTTAGGAAATGGGTGAAATTTTGGTTGAAAATGGAAGAACCCAGCTGCTGAATCCCTCCCAGCCCGTCGACCAGGCGCCCGGCCGCGCTGAGCCAGGCGCCCGCCTGCATGGCTTTTTCCTGCGGCCAGACCTTCTGGTCAAATAAGCGCCCGCCTACCCCCTTGCAAGCGCCCGCCCGCCCCCCTTGTTCTGGAATTCTGCCTTTTAGCTTGTTTAAGACTAGGTGGCTTCCTAGTTTAGGTTTTATTCTTCTAATTAACCTAAGTTAACAGCGTGGAACACTTTATTAATTGGAATTGGTTCCTTTGTGAATAAATATGTTATGAAATTTGATTAAGTACCGTTTTGGGAATGTTAGACATCTTTGATGTGTTGTTTGGATTGGTTTACCTTTGTGGTGATTTATTTGGAACGGTTCCCTACTTTGGAATCATTTGTTGTTTACCGTGCTAGTATTTTATTACTTAGCCTTTACTTGAAAGTCCAGCTGGTATTTGTGTGTGTTTCGGGCGATGCGAAACATTATGATGGCACAAGCCAAGTCCATTATGATGTTGACCATTGTTTTGCCCCATTATTCCCCTCCTCCAGATTGGCCTTGGATGTGAGATGAGCTAGCCCCTTTGTGAGCATTTTAGCTATTGGTTTTGGGCTTTGACTGTGTGTCACTGTCCCCTTATTATTATTGGTTCCGGTACCGGGGGTTTTCTCTTCAGCTTTCATGCTACTATGAAGATGTTGATTGTTGATTATTAAAGCTGCGCAACGACCTTTATTTGGTTCTATCAGTTGGGAAACCTTGGCTAATATCCTTTGTTACTTGTTTATTTCCGCTGCTATCTGTTAAATGATAATTGCTATGTGCTATGTGATTTATTATTGATTATCGCATCATAGCATGTCATGTAGTTGCATTAGTAACTTATTGAGATTTATCTCATCCCCTTTCTTTTATCTTTGTTTTTCCTTAACCCTCCCCAGGAGGAAAGGATTAGACTCGCTGATCACGAGGAGGACGTCGCGAGGGTTGAGCTTTTTGGGCAAGTTGTTATTGGTGGGTTTACATTACATAAATGTGTAACCTTTTTGGGGAATAGTTGTACCAAACTTGACGTCATTAGAATTTGTATATTTTATTATTTTGGGTGTAAGCTTATGGAGCTTACACTAGTTTATATTTTGTTGTTCAAGTTGGATTTCAAAACTTTGTGTTATCATCTTTTGGTATAAAAGGAAATTTTTATCTTCTTCATTTTAGAGTTTATTGTTTAAGTCGACGTCTAGCTCGCGTACTCCGGGCCCGCGGGGTCGGGGTCGCGACAGTTGGTATCAGAGCCTTGGTTTAGCTCTAAGTATAAGTCTAGGTGGACTACTATGACCTAGGAGGGTAGTTGTGTTCGGAGTGAGTAACGGTTGATGTTTTATGCAGATAATTATTCACAATGGCTAGAAGAAGAACGGGTGAAGGTTCTAGTGGGGCTCAGAATCAGAATGATCTTCGAGAAGAGAACCGTGCTATGTTCCAAGGCATGTTTGAGGCGGCCATGAAGGAAATTCATGACCAAGGGCCAAGAGAGGAGCATGTGGCACCTCCACGATATGGGTTGGAGCAATTTCTGAAATTAAAACCAAGAGAGTTTGACGGTGAGCCCGATATGAAGAAGGCCGAACTATGGATCGAGTCAATGGAGAAAATTTATGATGTGTTTGGGTGCACGGACGAGGATAGGGTCCGGTTTGCGGCTTATAAGCTTGTGGGTGCCGCCGAGCATTGGTGGAAAGGAGTTAAGGCGAGTTGGGATGATACCCATACAGTGTATGCATGGGAATTGTTTGTGCGGAAGTTCAAAGAGCATTTTATTCCGGTAGTGGATCAAAACCGAAAAGAGATCGAGCTTCTCAACTTGGAGCAAGGTTTGTTGTCTATAGCTCAGTACTCAGCTAAGTTCACAGAATTAGCCCGGTATTGTGACTATCTTGTGAGGACTGAGGAGCAGAAAGCCATGAGGTTCATCCGCGGTTTGAAGACTTCTATCCGGACTCAGCTTATAGCCCAGCGGATTCAAACTTATCAGGATGCGGTGGATCGAGCCTACTTTATCGAGCAAGATATAGGGGAGCATAAGAAGAAGGTCGAGGTGACTAACACTAGCAAGCAGGGAGGGCAGAGCAAGCTACAAACCCGTTCAGATAACCGAGGTAATTTTGGGGGACAATCTCAGTCCCGAGGGCAACCAATCCCAAGGAACCCGGGCACTGCTGCCGGGAACCAAGGGGACCAACATAGGAGACTTTGTTCCTATTCCAAAAGGAAGGTCATTCAGAAGACCGGTGTTGGAAGAAACAGGGCAAGTGTACCAATTGTGGTCAAATGGGGCATTTCGCAAGGGATTGTACTAGAGGCAGGGGTCAACCGACTGGGGTAGGAGCTGGTGCTCCACAGGGTCAGAAAAGAGATGCTGCGGGGAAGCCCAAGGTCCAAGGAAGGGTATTTACCATGAATCAACAACAAGCTACCGATGATCCTTCTGTTATTGGAGGTATTGTTTCTGTGTCTAATGTGAGTGCTCGTGCGTTAGTAGATCCAGGATCATCGCATTCTTACATATCTGTGCAATTTGCTTCTTTGCTAAATGCTGCATTTGAGTCTTTACCTTATGTGCTAGAGGTGTCGACCCCTATAGGAGAATGTTTGGTGACCAATAGAGTATTTCGTGCTTGTGATGTGCTTATATGTGGTCGTGTCTTGTGTGCGGACTTGGTAGTCCTTCCGATTCAAGACTTTGATGTTATTTTGGGTATGGATTGGTTGAGCAAGTTTCATGCTTCTGTTGATTGTCGTAAGAAAGTTGTTACTTTTTCTATTCCCAATATGCCTAAATTTGTTTTTGAGGCTATGCCTTTGGGTAGGAATATTCGTATCATTTCTTATGTGAAAGCTAGGATATTGTTGCATCGTGGTTGTGAGGGGTACTTGGCTAGTGTGCTTGATGATAGGAAAGAATCCCCTAGTTTGGAAAGTGTTCGGGTAGTTAGGGAATTTCCCGATGTTTTCTCTTCCGAATATAATAAGCCTCCCGATCGTGAGATAGAGTTTTGTATAGATCTTTTACCGGGTACAGCTCCGATTTCGAAAGCACCGTATAGGTTGGCTCCCGCAGAGTTGAAGGAACTAAAGGTTCAGTTGCAAGAGTTGCTTGATCGAGGTTTTATCCGCCCTAGTGTTTCCCCGTGGGGAGCACCGGTTTTGTTTGTGCAGAAGAAAGACGGTTCTTTGAGATTGTGTATTGATTACCGGAAGTTGAATCAAGTGACGGTGAAGAATAAATACCCGCTACCGCATATTGATGATTTGCTCAACCAACTTCAAGGCTCAGTTGTGTTTTCTAAACTTGATTTGAGGAGTGGGTACCATCAGTTGAAGATTCGATCGGAGGATATTCCGAAGACTGCCTTTCGCACTCGCTATGGTCATTACGAGTTCTTGGTTATTCCGTTTGGGTTGACTAACGCGCCTGCCGTATTTATGGATTTGATGAACCGGGTTTTCCATCCTTATCTTGATTCGTTCGTAGTGGTCTTCATCGACGACATTCTTGTCTACTCTAAATCTCGAGAGGAGCACGAGCAACACTTGAGGACAGTTTTATCCATTCTTGCGAGGGAGCAGTTGTTTGCGAAGTTTAGTAAATGCGAATTTTGGCTCGAGAAGGTTTCATTTCTGGGTCATGTTATTTCTAAAGATGGGATTTCTGTGGATCCTTAAAAGATAGAAGCCATAGTGGATTGGAAGAGACCCGAGACAGTGACCGAGATCAGAAGTTTTCTGGGTTTAGCCGGGTATTACAGAAGGTTTATAGAAGGGTTTTCGAGGATTGCTACTCCGATGACTCAGTTGACCCGGAAGGATGTACCGTTTGTGTGGAGTGAAAAATGTCAAAGTAGCTTTGATGAATTAAAGAAGAGATTAACTACGGCTCCTATTCTTGCGTTACCAAATGGAAATGACGACTTAGTGATTTACAGTGATGCTTCGAAAGAGGGTTTGGGTTGTGTTTTGATGCAGATGGGAAAGTAATTGCTTATGCTTCGAGGAAGTTGACCCCTAGTGAACAGAATTACCCTACTCATGATATGGAGTTGGCTGCGATAGTCTTTGCGTTACATAAGTGGAAGCATTACCTATATGGAGCGAAGTTTGAGATTTTTACCGATCACAAGAGTTTGAAATACCTCTTCTCTCAAAAGGAATTGAATAACCGGCAGCGTAGGTGGATGGAGCTTTTAAAAGATTATGATTGCACCATTTCGTACCATCCGGGCAAAGCAAATGTTGTAGCTGATGCGATCAGTCGAAAGTCTTATGTGGCATCAATGATGATTCGTGAATGGAAATTGCTAGAGGATACTCGAGATTGGCGTCCCCAAGAGTCGAAGCGTGGAGCTATTTTTGCGAACCTTAATGTATTTCCCACATTAATTCAACAAATAAAGGATACTCAGAAGGATGACCCAGAGTTGAAGAAGATTATGGATAATACTCGGGATAGACAGTATGTGGACTTTCAGCTTGACTCCGAGGGAGTGTTGACTTACCGTAGCAGATTGTGTGTGCCGAATATCGGTGGGATTAAACAGCGAGTTCTTAATGAGGGTCACAAATCCCGGTATACCATTCATCCCGGGAGTACGAAGATGTATCAGGATTTAAAACGGAAATTTTGGTGGATTAACATGAAGAGGGAGATTGCAGATTGTGTATCGAAGTGTTTGACCTGTCAACAAGTGAAAGCAGAGCATCAGAGACCCGCAGGTCTACTTCAGCCTCTTGAGATACCCGAGTGGAAGTGGGAACACATTACGATGGATTTTGTAACCGGACTACCCAGGACTCGAAGGAGGTTTAATGCAGTTTGGGTGATTGTGGACAGGTTGACTAAATCTTCTCATTTCTTACCCATTGACATTTCCTATTTGATGGAGAAACTTGCGAATTTGTATATTCATGAGATTGTCATATTACATGGTGTTCCAGTTAGTATTGTGTCAGACAGAGATCCCAGGTTTACATCCCGATTTTGGCAAGCGTTACAGAAGGCTTTGGGTACCGATTTGAGGTTTAGCACCGCATTTCATCCTCAGACTGACGGTCATTCTGAAAGAACCATTCAGATTCTCGAGGATATGCTACGGGCTTTCACAGTTGACTTTCCAGATTCGTGGGATACACATCTACCGCTTGCAGAGTTCGCCTACAATAATAGTTATCAGTCGAGTATACAGATGGCACCGTATGAGGCTTTGTATGGGAGGAAATGTCGGTCACCTATTTGTTGGGACGAGGTTGGGGAAGCAAAACTTTGGGGTGTTGACATGGTTCAGGACTCGGTGGAAAAGTTTAAAATTATTCGGGATCGATTGAAGACGGCCCAGAGTCGACAGAAGAGCTATGCCGACCACCGAAGACGAGATCTTAGTTTTCAGACCGGAGACTTCGTGTTTTTAAAGGTATCTCCGAAAGTGGGCATTCGAAGGTTTGGGAAGAAGGGTAAATTGGCTCTGAGGTTTGTCAGACCGTTTGAGATTTTGGGGAAGGTGGGACTTCTAGCATACCGTCTTGCGTTACCATCTTCTTTGGACCGGTTACATAATGTTTTTCACGTTTCTATGATTCGGAAGTATGTTCATGATCCATCTCACGTGTTACCGAGGGTACCGGAGGATATAGAGCCTGATATGACCTATGACGAACGACCGGTTCGAATCCTTGATTCTAAAGTCCAAGAGTTGAGGAACAAGAGCATTCCGTTGGTTAGAGTTCTTTGGAGGAATCACAATGTTGAGGAATCGACTTGGGAGCTTCGGGAGGAGATGGAGCGTAAATATCCGTGGCTTTTTAATTCGGGTAAGTCTCGTTAAAATTCGGGTCGAATTTTCTTTAAGGGGGAGTGAATGTCACGACCCGAAAACCCGTCTCTATTTTCTAATAATAAATATTTTATTATTTATTTCTTATTTTATTGTTTAAATTTATATTTAATTAATAATTATGGGTGCATTTATGTTTCATAATAAATTATGTCTAGCATTTTATTTGGGTCATTTGTGCTAGTGTAGTATTATTTGGTCTTAGTTGTTAGTAGGAAGTATTAGAGTTGTGTAGTTAGTAGAGGAGGGGGCCTAAGTGTAAGTTTTTAAAATCATTCTCCTACTCCCTCCCTACTTCCCCTTCTCCCTCACTCTTCCTCACCTCACACACTGCACATTTCTCTCTCTCTTTCCATGGAAAAGGTAAGAAATTCCCCTCCCTTCTTCCTTCATTTTAGTCATCTTTCTCTCATCTTTTCTTAGTACTCATTTTATGAAATGTGTTTAGATCGTCGATAGGATCGTCTAGAGCTAAGAATATTTGAATTCCGCCATCTTTCATAAAATTCAAGTAAGTTGATTTTCCCCCATTTTTATGCTAAAGTGTTCATTTCATATTTATATAATGCTTTAGTTGATACATTTGATGTTTGATTTAGTTTGGAATTTATTTGGAATTTATTTTTGTTTTTGGTTAAAAATGGTGATTGTTATGAATGTTGGGTTTAAATCTTGGTTTGGGGTTATATATGATGTTGATTAGGTCCCCTTTCAGCTTAGATGTTGTTTTGCTTCATTGTTGAACTTGTGGAAAGAGTTGATTTTGAGCATTTAGGAAATGGGTGAAATTTTGGTTGAAAATGGAAGAACCCAGCTGCTGAATCCTTCCCAGCCCGTCGACCAGGCGCCCGCCCGCGCTGAGCCAGGCGCCCGCCTGCATGGCTTTTTCCTGCGGCCAGACCTTCTGGTCAAATAAGCGCCAGCCTGCCCCCTTGCAAGCGCCCGCCCGCCCCCCTGTTCTGGAATTCTGCCTTTTTGCTTGTTTAAGACTAGGTGGCTTCCTAGTTTAGGTTTTATTCTTCTAATTAACCTAAGTTAATAGCGTGGAACACTTTATTAATTGGAATTGGTTCCTTTGTGAATAAATATGTTATGAAATTTGATTAAGTACCGTTTTGGGAATGTTAGACATCTTTGATGTGTTGTTTGGATTGGTTTACCTTTGTGGTGATTTATTTGGAACGGTTCCCTACTTTGGAATCATTTGTTGTTTACCGTGCTAGTATTTTATTACTTAGCCTTTACTTGAAAGTCCAGCTGGTATTTGTGTGTGTTTCGGGCGATGCGAAACATTATGATGGCACAAGCCAAGTCCATTATGATGTTGACCATTGTTTTGCCCCATTATTCCCCTCCTCCAGATTGGCCTTGGATGTGAGATGAGCTAGCCCCTTTATGAGCATTTTAGCTATTGGTTTTGGGCTTTGACTGTGTGTCACTGTCCCCTTATTATTATTGGTTCCGGTACCGGGGGTTTTCTCTTCAGCTTTCATGCTACTATGAAGATGTTGATTGTTGATTATTAAAGCTGCGCAGCGACCTTTATTTGGTTCTATCAGTTGGGAAACCTTGGCTAATATCCTTTGTTACTTGTTTATTTCCGCTGCTATCTGTTAAATGATAATTGCTATGTGCTATGTGATTTATTATTGATTATCGCATCATAGCATGTCATGTAGTTGCATTAGTAACTTATTGAGATTTATCTCACCCCATTTCTTTTATCTTTGTTTTTCCTTAACCCCCCCCCCCCCAGGAGGAAAGGATTAGACTCGCTGATCATGAGGAGGACGTCGCGAGGGTTGAGCTTTTTGGGCAAGTTGTTATTGGTGGGTTTACATTACATAAATGTGTAACCTTTTTTGGGAATAGTTGTACCAAACTTGACGTCATTAGAATTTGTATATTTTATTATTTTGGGTGTAAGCTTATGGAGCTTACACTAGTTTATATTTTGTTGTTCAAGTTGGATTTCAAAACTTTGTGTTATCATCTTTTGGTATAAAAGGAAATTTTTATCTTCTTCATTTTAGAGTTTATTGTTTAAGTCGACGTCCAGCTCGCGTACTCCGGGCCCGCGGGGTCGGGGTCGCGACAATGCAAGTTTAGGGGGTTATTTGCTCAAAAGGAAAGTGGAGGGGCCTTAGTGGAAAATGGAAAATATCAACTCCTCTTATCCTCCTATATCTCTCTCTCTCTCTGCGTTTACATTTCTCTGACACCAACATTTTAACTTGCAAACATTACTCAGTCTGTGTCAACGAACGAAGAAAGGTAAGTTTCATCCTATTTTAATTTCTATCTTTTTAATTACTTCTCCGTTTTAAAAACTAATTATATAAAAATGATCAGGGCGTTGAGTAGGTCATTTCTACCCGATCAAATATTATTTCTGCGATACTTTTTCCCAAAATAGGTAAGTTACTAATTCCCCTTTAAATGTTAAAATGGTCATATATGTTATACTTGATACTTGTACTTGTTATTTTTGTGATTTGGATAATATTTGTGATACTTGTAATTTTGGGAAAAATGGAGTATTTGGTATGTTGGTTTGGTTGGGTTCAAAGTGGTGTTAAAATTGTTTTGAGACTGATTTCGTAGCCTTAGTAAAGTTATAAGTGTTAATGTGTAGTATTTTTGGGACGGTGAAACGAAAGGAGTAAAATTAGCAAAGTTTGGGCCTGTCAAGTTTTTGGGCGACCGCGCATGCTATCTGAAAGGTTTGGTCTGGAACAGGGCATTTTGGGCGACCGCCCATAATTGCTGAAAAAGTGAGTTGTTCCAATTCAAGTGATTTAGAGTTCAGTCTTGGTCTAGGTCTTAGGTGATATCCTAGAGTACCTAGAGGGTTGTTGTGGAACATCCTAGTGTTTGAAATTGGTTCTTTTGTGAACATATGTGTTGTGGAATTTGACTAAATGGTAATTGGATATTGTTAAACATCTTTTGATGTGGTTTGGATTGGTTTATCTTTGTGATGTATTTGGCTTGATTCCCTACTTTAGAATCATTGCCCCCGGTTGTTGTTTAAGCAAGTATTTATTACAGTGCTTTGTTTGAAAGTCCAGCTGGTTTTGTGTTATCGAGTGGAGGTGGAAATGATTATAGTGGCACACAGTCAAGTTCACTATAAGGCTTTTCCACTGGACCTTTTTTCTAATCGAGTGGAGGTGGAAGGATTATAGTGGCTCACAGCCAAGTTCACAATAAGGCTTTTCCACTGGACCTATTTCCCCAGTCCAGATTGGCCTTGGATGGGATGAGTTAGCTCCCTCGAGTGAGCATTTGGGTTATGACTTTATGTCATATTTCCCCTGTTGTTACTTTGGTTCTTATGGTTATGGTTAGTTTTCGGGATCCCGGCTTCAGCTCTTTGATGCTGCTCAGTTGATACCTCTCAGATGGTTATATGTTTGATTCGAGAACCTTGGCTAATGTTCTTGTCGCGACCCCGACCCCGCGGGCCGGGAGCTCGCGAGCTGGACGTCGACTTAAAACAAAAAACACCGAAATACTGAAGATAAAATTTCATTTTATACTAAAAGATTTAACACAAGGTTTTAGAAATCCAAGTTTAACCACAACTTAATACAACCGGTATAAGCACCACAAGTTTACACCAAAAACAAAATATTACAAACTTAATGACGTCATAGTTTGGTAATACTATCCCCAAAGGTTATACATTTAAGTAATGCAAACCGAAAAACAACCTGCCCCAAAAGCCACGAACACCCTCGACGTCTTTCTCGTGATCAGCGAGTCCTATTACTTTCCTCCTGGGGGGTTTAAGGAAAAACAAGGAGAAAATAAAGGGGGTGAGATAAATCTCAATAAGTTACTAATGCAACTACATGACATGCTATGATGCAATAAACAATAATAAAATTCACATAGCACGTAACAATTAACAGTTAACAGATAGCAGCGGAAATAAACAAGTAACAAAGGATATTGAGCCAAGGTTTTCCAAACTGATAGAACATAAGGAGGATCGCTGCGCAGCTTCAACCAATCAACCAATCAAACCATCTTCATAGTAGCATAATAGCTGAAGAGAAAACCCCGGTACCGGAACCAAGAACCAATAGTAACAAGGGAAAATGACACAAAGTCATAACACAAAACCAACTAGCTAGAATACTCACCAAATGGAGCTAGCTCATCTCAACCAAGGCCAATCTGGAAGAGGAAAACAAGGGCAAAACAATGGACAACACTATAATGGACTCGGCTCGTTGCCATCATAATATTCCCCATCGCCCGACACAACCACAAATACCAGCTGGACTTTCAAATAAATGCTAAGTAATAAATACTATCTCAATAAACAACCAATGATTCCAAAGTAGGGAATCATACCAAATAATCATCATAAAGATAAGTCAAACCAACAATACATCAAAAAGATGTTCCAAAATCCCAATTAACACTTAATCAATTTTCAACACAAATTTAATCACAAAGGACCCAATTCTATCACTAGAGTGCACCACAATGTTCACTAAGGTCGACTAGAAAGACACCCAAGACTTAGACCCAACCACCTTCTTAAATCACACAAAAGATCAATTATAAACTTTCAGCAAGATCTGTGCGGCCGCCCACTAAGGGTTGTGCGGTCGCCCAAAACTATTTCAACCAAGACAAAAACCACTCAGAAAGATGTGCGGCCGCTCTACCATTTTGGGCGGTCGCCCAAACACCCTGTTCTGCCGGAATTCGGCAAGATGAACTGGGTTCATCCAAAATTCAACCCAAACCAAAACCAAACCAAAATCCAACACATCCAACAAGTATAATAAGGTACTAGAACAACTTATAAGTCTAAAATAACTCACATAACATCTATTAGTTACCCCAAACCAAGAGATGATTCAAACACCCAAATTTCACAAACAAATGGATAAATTACAAATAAATTCCAAATCAACCAAAGGAGCCATATTTATCAACTAGAGCATCAATGAAGTTAAAGATGAACATTTTTAGCATAAATGGGGGAAAAACAACTTACTTGGAATTTATCAAAGATGACAGAATTCAAAATTTCTTAGCTCTACACGATCCTATCGACGATCTAAACATTTTTCATAAAATGAGCAATAAGAAATATAGAGAGGAAGATGATCAAAATGAAGGAAATCTTCAAAACCATGGAAGAGAGAGAGAGAGATTGAGTGTGTGTGTGTGTGTGTGTGTGTGTGTGCAGGAGAAATGGGGGAGGAGGTGAGGGAGAGGGAGGGAGTAGTTAGAATTATTTTCAAAATGTTACACCTAGGCCCCCTCTATCCCTACTAACACATAAACCCATTTTCCCCACTAACCACTAAGACCCAATAATTCTACACTAGCACAAATGATCAATTAAAATGCTAGGCATAAAAATATTATGAGGTATAAATGCACACATAAATATTTAAATAAATAAATAAGCAAATAAATAAATAAATAAATATTTACTACTAAGAAAATAGAGACGGGTTTTCGGGTCATGACATTCACTCCTCCTTAAAGAAAATTCGACCCGAATTTTAAAGGTACTTACCCGAAACAAAAAGCCACGGATACTTCTGTTCCATCTCTTCTCGAAGCTCCCACGTTGATTCTTCGACCTTGTGATTCCTCCATAGCACTCTAACCAACGCAATGCTTTTATTCCTTAACTCTTGCACTTTGGTATCAAGAATCCGAACCGGTCGTTCCTCATATAACATGTCAGGTTCTATATCCTCGGGTACCCTCGGTAACATGTGAGATGGATCATGCAAATACTTCCGAAGCATAGAAACATGGAAGACGTTATGCAACCGGTCTAGAGAAGATGGCAACGCAAGTCGATAAGCAAGAAGCCCCACTTTTCCCAAAATCTCAAACGGTCCTATAAACCTCGGAGCCAATTTACCCTTCTTCCCAAACCTTTTAATACCAACCTTCGGAGACACCTTCAAGAATATAAAGTCTCCGGCCTGAAAGTTAAGATCTCGTCTTCGGTGGTTAGCATAGCTCTTTTGTCGACTCTGGGCGGTCTTCAATCGATCTCGAATAACTCTGACTTTCTCGACTGAATCCTGAATCAAATCAATGCCCCATATCTTCGCTTCCCCGATCTCATCCCAACAGATAGGTGATCTACACTTTCTTCCATACAAAGCCTCATAAGGAGCCATCTCGATGCTAGCCTGATAACTGTTATTATAAGAAAATTCCACTAAAGGTAAGTGCATATCCCAAGAATCAGAAAAGTCTATCGAACAAGCTCGCAACATGTCTTCTAAAATCTGAATAGTCCTCTCGGATTGACCGTCAGTCTGAGGGTGAAAAGCTATACTGAATCGCAAATATGTACCCAAGGATTTCTGTAGTGCTTTCCAGAATCTAGAAGTAAACCGCGGATCACGATCTGATACAATGCTAACCGGAACCCCATGTAATCTCACAATCTCATCAATATAAAGGGTCGCAAGCTTTTCCATCGAGTATCTAATATCAATCGGTAAGAAATGAGCAGACTTGGTCAGTCTATCCATGATTACCCAAACACTATCATACTTCCTACGGGTACGAGGCAGTCCCGTAACAAAATCCATAGTCACATGTTCCCATTTCCACTCTGGAATCTCTAATGGCTGGAGTAGACCTGCGGGTCTCTGATGCTCAGCTTTGACCTGCTGACAAGTTAAACACTTCGATACATACTCAGCTATTTCTCTCTTCATGTTATTCCACCAGAAATGTTGTTTCAGATTTTGGTACATCTTTGTACTACCGGGATGAATAGTATATCTCGATTTATGACCCTCATCTAAAACTTGCCTCTTTATTCCATCAACATCGGGAACACACAAACGACCACGATATGTCCACACCCCAACCGGACTGATAGAAAAATCCTCGAATTTCTTCTCCTTCATTTTACCCATTATTTTCACTAACTCTGGATCTTCTTTCTGAGCTTCCTTTATTCTTTGGATTAGGGTCGGAGATACCCTAATATTCGCAAAAATAGCCCCATGTCTCGATTCACAAGGACACCAATCTCGAACATCCTCTAGTATTTTCCACTCTAAAACCATCATCGAAGCCACATAAGATTTTCTACTAATCGCATCGGCTACAACATTCGCCTTCCCCGGATGATAAGATATTTTACAATCATAGTCCTTCAAAAGTTCCATCCATCTGCGCTGTCGGTTATTAAGTTCCTTCTGAGAGAAAAGATACTTCAAACTTTTGTGATCCGTGAAAATCTCAAATTTTGCCCCGTAAAGATAGTGTTTCCACTTATGAAGAGCAAATACGATAACTGCCAATTCCATGTCGTGCGTAGGATAATTATGTTCACTCGGACTCAATTTCCTCGAAGCATAGGCAATTACTTTCCCATTCTGCATTAAGACACAACCCAAGCCTTCCTTCGATGCATCACTATAAATCACTAAATCATCATTCCCATTAGGCAATGTCAATATCGGTGCGGTAGTCAATCTCTTCTTCAACTCCTCAAAACTGTTGTTACATTTTTCGGTCCACTCAAACGGAACATTCTTTCGGGTCAACTGAGTCATCGGTGTAGCAATCCGCGAAAACCCTTCTATAAACCTCCTGTAGTACCCGGCTAACCCCAGAAAACTTCTGATCTCTGTCACTGTCTCGGGTCTCTTCCAATCAACAATAGCTTCTATCTTCGAAGGATCCACAGTAATCCCATCTTTCGAAATAACATGACCCAGAAATGAAACTTTCTCGAGCCAAAATTCACACTTACTAAACTTCGCGAATAACTGTTCCTTTGCGAGTACTGATAAAACTGTCCTCAAATGCTGCTCGTGCTCTTCTCGAGATTTGGAATAAACAAGTATATCATCAATGAAGACCACTACGAACATATCAAGATAAGGATGGAAAATCATGTTCATCAAGTCCATAAACACGGCAGGAGCGTTAGTCAACCCAAACGGCATAACCAAGAACTCATAATGACCATATCGGGTGCGAAAAGCAGTCTTCGGAACGTCTTCCGATCGAAATTTCAACTGATGGTATCCACTCCTCAAATCAAGTTTAGAGAATACCACTGACCCTTGAAGTTGATCGAACAAATCATCAATATGCGGTAGAGGATATTTGTTCTTCACCGTTACCTGATTCAACTTCCTGTAATCAATACACAACCTCAACGAACCATCTTTCTTCCTTACGAACAAAACTGGTGCTCCCCACGGTGAAACACTAGGCCGAATAAATCCTCTATCAAGCAACTCCTGTAACTGAACCTTCAATTCTTTCAACTCTGCTGGAGCCATTCTATAAGGTGCTTTCGAAATCGGAGCTGTACCTGGTAATAGATCAATACAGAACTCTATCTCTCTATCGGGCGGCATATCATATTCAGAAGAGAAAACATTAGGAAATTCTCTAACTACCTGAACACTTTCCAAACTAGGTGATTCTTTCTTAGTATCTAGCACACTAGCCAAATAACCCTCACAACCACGATGCAACAATTTCCTAGCTTTCACATAAGAAATTATACGAATATTTCTACCCAAAGGAATAGCCTCAAAAACAAACTTAGGCACATCAGGAATAGAAAAATTAACGACCTTCCTACGACAATCAACTGAAGCATGATATTTGCTCAGCCAATCCATACCCAAAATAATGTCAAAGTCTTGTATCGGAAGAACTACCAAGTCCGCACACAAGATATGACCACAAATAAGCACATCACAAGCACGAAACACTTTATCAGTTACCAAACACTCTCCCATAGGAGTTGACACCTCTAACACATAAGGTAAGGACTCAGATGAAGCATTTAGGAAAGAAGCAAATTGCACAGATATGTATGAATGCGATGATCCTGGATCTACTAATGCACGAGCGCTCATACTAGACACATAAACAATACCTCCTATCACTGAAGGATCATCGGTAGCCTGCTGTTGGTTCATAGCAAAAACTCTTCCTTGAACCTTAGGCTTCCCCGCTGCATCTCTCTTCTGGCCCTGTGGAGCACCAGCTCCTACCCCCGATGGTTAACCTCTGTTTCTCGGACAATCTCTAGCAAAGTGTCCTAACTGACCACAATTGGTACATTTTCCTTGCTTCTTCCAACACCTATCCTCCGAATGACCTTCCTTCTGACAATAGGCACAGAGCCTCCTGTTCTGATTCCCTTGATTCCCCGGAGTAGTGCCCGGATTCCTTGGTACTGGTTGCCCTCTGAACTGAGATTGACCTCCTGAATTACCTCGGTTATCTGAACGTTGTTGTGGTTGAGCTCTGCTCTGAACTCCTTGTTTACCCGTGTTAACTTCTTCAGTCCTTCGCTTGTGCTCCCCGATGTCTTGCTCTATCAAGTAGGCACGATCCACCGCATCCTGAAAAAGTTGAATTCTCTGGGCTATAAGTTGAGTCCTGATAGCCGTCCTCAAGCCCCTGATAAACCTCATTGCCTTCTGTTCTTCAGTCCTCACAAGGTAGTCACAATACCTAGCTAATTCTGTGAACTTATCCGAGTATTGAGCTACGGTCAACACGTTCTGATCCAAGCTTAGGAACTCGATCTCCTTCCGGTTCTGATCAACCAAAGGAATGAAGTGTTCCTTAAATTTCCTCACAAACAACTCCCAAGTATACGGTACAAGAGTCGCATCCCAATTTGCCTTAAGTGCCTTCCATCAATGTTCAGCAGCCCCAACTAGCTTATAAGCCGCAAACCGAACCCTATCCTCGTCTGTGCAACCAAAGACATCATAGATCTTCTCCATTGACTCAATCCACAATTCAGCCTTTTTCACATCAGGCTCACCATCGTACTCAATTGGTTTCAACTTCAAGAACTGCTCTAACCCATATCGTGGAGGTGCTACATGTTCCTCTCTCGGCCCTTGATCATGAATTGCTTTCATAGCCGCTTCAAACATACCCTGAAACATCGCACGATTTTCTTCCCGTAGATCGTTATAATTTGGAGTCCCACTGGGACCTTCACCAGCTCTTCTTCTATCTATTTTGAACAATTACCTGCATAAAACATCAACCGTTACTCACTCCGAACACAACTACCCTCCTAGGTCATTCTAGTCCACCTATACTTAAACTTAGAGCTAAACCATAGCTCTGATACCAACTGTCGCGACCCCGACCCCGCGGGCCGGGAGCTCACGAGCTGGACCTCGACTTAAAACAAAAACACCAAAATACTAAAGATAAAATTTCATTTTATACTAAAAGATTTAACACAAGGTTTTAGAAATCCAAGTTTAACCACAACTTAATACAACCGGTATAAGCACCACAAGCTTACACCAAAAACAAAATATTACAAACTTAATGACGTCATAGTTTGGTAATACTATCCCCAAAGGTTATACATTTAAGTATTGCAAACCGAAAAACAACCTGCCCCAAAAGCCACGAACACCCTCGACGTCCTTCTCGTGATCAGCGAGTCCTATTACTTTCCTCCTGGGGGGGTTAAGGAAAAACAAGGAGAAAAGAAAGGGGGTGAGATAAATCTCAATAAGTTACTAATGCAACTACATGACATGCTATGATGCAATAAACAATAATAAAATTCACATAGCACGTAACAATTAACAGTTAACAGATAGTAGCGGAAATAAACAAGTAACAAAGGATATTGAGCCAAGGTTTCCCAAACTGATAGAACATAAGGAGGATCGCTGCGCAGCTTCAACCAATCAAACCATCTTCATAGTAGCATAATAGCTGAAGAGAAAACCCCGGTACCGGAACCAAGAACCAATAGTAACAAGGGAAAATGACACAAAGTCATAACCCAAAACGAACTAGCTAGAATACTCACCAAAGGGAGCTAGCTCATCTCAACCAAGGCCAATCTGGAAGAGGAAAACAAGGGCAAAACAATGGACAACACTATAATGGACTCGGCTCGTTGCCATCATAATATTCCCCATCGCCCGACACAACCACAAATACCAGCTGGACTTTCAAATAAATGCTAAGTAATAAATACTAGCTCAATAAACAACCAATGATTCCAAAGTAGGGAATCATACCAAATAATCATCATAAAGATAAGTCAAACCAACAATACATCAAAAAGATGTTCCAAAATCCCAATTAACACTTAATCAATTTTCAACACAAACTTAATCACAAAGGACCCAATTCTATCACTAGAGTGCACCACAATGTTCACTAAGGTCGACTAGAAAGACACCCAAGACTTAGACCCAACCACCTTCTTAAATCACACAAAAGATCAATTATAAACTTTCAGCAAGATCTGTGCGGCCGCCCACTAAGGGTTGTGCGGTCGCCCAAAACTATTTCAACCAAGACAAAAACCACTCAGAAAGATGTGCGGCCGCTCTACCATTTTGGGCGGTCACCAAAACACCCTGTTCTGCCGGAATTCGGCAAGATGAACTGGGTTCATCCAAAATTCAACCCAAACCAAAACCAAACCAAAATCCAACACATCCAACAAGTATAATAAGGTACTAGAACAACTTATAAATCGAAAATAACTCACATAACATCTATTAGTTACCCCAAACCAAGAGATGATTCAAACACCCAAATTTCACAAACAAATGGATAAATTACAAATAAATTCCAAATCAACCAAAGGAGCCATATTTATCAACTAGAGCATCAATGGAGTTAAAGATGAACATTTTTAGCATAAATGGGGGAAAAGCAACTTACTTGGAATTTATCAAAGATGACGGAATTCGAAATTTCTTAGCTCTACACGATCCTATCGACGATCTAAACATTTTTCATAAAATGACCAATAAGAAATAGAGAGAGGAAGATGATCAAAATGAAGGAAATGAGAGGGAGAATTTCTTACCTTCAAAACCATGGAAGAGAGAGAGAGAGATTGAGTGTGTGTGTGTGTGTGTGTGTGTGTGTGTGCAGGAGAAATGAGGGAGGAGGTGAGGGAGAGGGAGGGAGTAGTTAGAATTATTTTCAAAATGTTACACCTAGGCCCCCTCTATCCCTACTAACACATAAACTCATTTTCCCCACTAACAACTAAGACCCAATAATTCTACACCAGCACAAATGATCAATTAAAATGCTAGGCATAAAAATATTATGAGGTATAAATGCACACATAAATATTTAAATAAATAAATAAATAAATAAATAAGCAAATAAATAAATAAATAAATATTTACTACTAAGAAAATAGAGACGGGTTTTCTGGTCGTGACAGTTCTTTCGGTAAACCTTGACTAAGTATCCACTTATGAGTGTTTATTTCTGCCTTATGTGTGGTATGATGAGTTGGCTTTGCCTCTCATGTTATGTGCTAAATGAATGTTTATTGACATTGTTCAATTACGAGTATCATTTCAGCATGTAACGTAGTTGCATTTAAGTAGCTTACTGAGATTCATTCTCACCCCTTATTTGTTTACTGTTTTAGATAAAGGCGAGTCCATGGGATAGCTCACTTCACAAGGGAGGACGTCGGGTTGATAATCCATTTTGGAAAGGAAGTGTGGTTTAAAGGTTACATTATATAAATGTATAACCTTTGGGGTAGTGTACTCGAGACTTTATCCGTGTATCACTTATGTTGTTAAAGTGTGGTAATTGTACATTTGTATAAGAGTGTGTAAGCCTCCGGGCTAAGTACTTTCGTTTGTGAAAGAGTTTGTTTGAAATTTAAATGGAAGTCTTTGAACTTCGAGTGTGGATTTTGTTAAACTTTATGAAAGGATATTTCAAAAATATTTCTAAAAGTGTTTTATGACGTCTTCCAATCGTGTCCCGAGCATGGGGCCAAGTAGGACCACGGGTCTGGGGCGCGACAGTTGATATCAGATCTAGGTTGTAGATGGTCTAGAATGACTAAGTGACCTAGGAGGTAGTTGTGTATAGGGTGAGTAACGTTGAGAGTCTTATGCAGGTACTTATTGAAAATGGTTGGGACAGAAAGAGATCAGTCAGGGCCTTCAAGGCAAGGGAATGTTGAAGCAGCCATAAAAACCTTCAATGATTAAAGATGTTGGTCTCAGAAGGGCAACAAGGGTATGAAAAATGCTACAGGGGGGGTGAATAGCGTTTTTAAAATTCTTTTCAAACCCTTTTGCAAAGCAATGGCAAATGTGCACGACTCTTAATTTGGCTAAGTATAGCGCGCAGCAAGAGTGTGAAATGCACAGCGGAAGTCTTAAAGCAATCACTTATGCGCAGGGAGTATGCGCAGAAGTGTAAATACGCACGCACTAAGTTTTAGCTTAAAGATAGGCGCAAGATAGAACTAAGGCAAAAAGGCACACAAACACAATTCGTGTGTGCTGAGTGTTCTTGTTTTGTCGTTTGTCCACATCAGCAAATTTGGCTCATTCAAAAGCGTAGCTTGTTATGACGCTTTCCAAGCTTCATAAGGTAAGGTCAGAAAGTGAGAATTAAGGCAAGTCTGAGTGCGCATGAGATTCATGCACATGGAGTGCGCAGAAGGTGATGCGCTGCGCATGAAGGGATGCGCTGCGCATGGAAGGTATGCGCACCATGCTTTGCCTTTGCTCTATTTACCATGAAATTATAGCTTCAGCCCTAGATACTAAGCCTAGTCTATAAAGAGGACTTAGCTAAAAATTGAAGTTACAAAACTTCTTACATAGGGTCCTAAAGTCCTTAAAATAAACACAGGTGATGGTATCAATCAATTCTAACATAAGTAGGAGGGTTAAGTGATAAGCATACCCAACAATCTCCCCCTAAATGATTGATGCCATTACCTACTATAACAAAGGCAATTCATTGTACTTGATAATAACATGTCCATAAGAATAAAAAATGGTAAATCATGTCTCAAGTCAATGTACACACTAGCCAATGCTATAGATTTCTAGTTTATCCAAAATAAATTAACTTACAATATAGGAAAGACAGAAATATCATTCATAGAATACAAATAATATGAGTTTAAGTTTAGTATGCGTTTAAACTGAATGTTTAAACATCATGCAATGAAATATGAGTTGTTAAGGATATGCGCATGAAGTTTATAAGATATTCAATGTTCCACAAACGAAAAGTTTGAATTGAACAAGGTTTTGTGAAAGCGCAATGATGCATTCTTCTCATTAAAACTTGAAAGGTAAGAGTTATAGGGTACAAGTTTTATAATGGAAGAAAAATCAAAAGCAAAAGACCTTGCGCATCAAAAACTTACAATTGCGCAGCAAAACAAAAAGATTACAAAGTCTAGTCTATTTGAATTCACTGCAGTGCTTCGCGCATCTCATTCTGCAAGCTGGTAAACTTGTTCATCAACTCAATCTTCAGTTGCTGAAACTTGGCGTTGTATTCCACCACTAGATTCACATGAGTCTTCATACTGTCGCGCATCAACGCATTATCTCTCTGGATGTCTTCAGAAATCCTGTTAAAGCAATTTTCAAACGCCCCCATCTGATTTCCAAACGATTGAAGGGACGCAGCTATGGAGTCCTGAATTTCTTTCTGCGCATCAACCAAAGTCTTGGTTAGCTCTACCTGAACCATGTTCTGACTGGCTTGCATATCTAGCATAGCATGGTTCATTCTTCCATTGAAAGTATCACTGAACTGAACTAAGCAGTCAGTCATATGAGATTTGAGCGCATCAATGGAGGGGGAGCTGGAGGCAGTAGGCGCAAAATTGTCAACAGACTTTATGACTTTGGCAGACTCAATCTGAATGATTTTTGTGATGGTTTTGGCTAAGGAAAACAAAGCTTCATTCAACCCATGCACAGAGGGGATCTTAGTGAGCGCAGAAGAGATGATGCCGAAGTCATGCTAGATATCTTGGCGCAGTAGATCAAAATCTTGAGAGGGCGCAGCACCAGAACCAGATGTATGCGCAGCAGCAGAACCTGAGGGAGGAGGCATAGCTTCAGAACTGGTTGCCTTTGTTGCAGAACTCTCCCCCTTAATGGCACAATCAATAGCCTGAAGGAAACTGGCTTGCGCATCAAGCCTAGCAGACTGCGCATCCAATTGCTCTTGAATCTTGGTTTGCGCAGTGACCACCTGAAAGTGCTGGGTTTGCGCATCAAATTGATTAGCCTGGATAGTCTGGAGCATGGCCAAGATTTGACGTATGTCTGATGCTGAATTGAAGGGTTCAGAGGGAGCAGTTGCTGGAGTCACCAAAGGGATAACTATTGGAGAAGTTTGAGAAGCCCCAGTGGTGTGCGCATTGATAGAATCAGGGGTGACAATTGGAGTGTCAACAGTTATGGGTGCTTGCGTATGAACAGAAGATGTATGCTCACGAATTGGAGATTGATGAGCAGCATAATCTTCTGAACTGGAATCCGCAGCATCATCAATTATAGGCGCATCAGGGTCCACAGTTGGATCAGGTGTATCATGAGCAAAGCCTTCATAATCAATGAAAATGGGTGAGGCTTGCTGCGCAGTATTCCTTTGCGCAATAGATTCCAACCGAGCTTTCCTGGCAGCTTCACGCGCATTCAAATCAGGGCGCTGTGAATCAGATTCATCTTCAGATAGGTCCTTTGGACGCTTTGTAGCTCGCTTCTTTGATGCAATTTTCTTTACCCTGCGCGATGGAGTGCCTTCTTCGCCGATAGTGGGACTTCATCCTCACTAGAATTAGTATTGCGCATGGGCTTTGCAGTCTCCTTTTGCTTCTCCCCCTGAGATTGAGTAGCCTTGGAACGTCCAGTATATTTGGAAGGGCTGATAAGAGGATCATTGAAAGCACCTTCAAATTCATCTTCTTCTTGAGGCGCAGGAGGAGGAGTAGAGGCTCGTTTTGACTTAGGCGCAGGAGGAGGAGGCGCAGGAGCATCATCTGCTACTTGGATGTCTTCATCAGACTCATCCAGTAGTGTTCTTGATTCATTTGCCTTTTTCTTCTTCTTCTTGTCTTTCTTCTCAACAGGCGCAGCAGCCTTAGCTTTTCCTTTTTCTTCAGGCACAGGAGCCTTGGCCTTCTTGGCTTTCTTAGGAGGCTCAGGGTCTGAAGTAGCCTTGCGCTTCGGAGTTTGCGCAGTAGGCTCTTTGATTTTAATTCCTGGGGCAGCAGTAGATTTGCTGGCCTTCTTTTTCTTGCGCAAAGGCGCATCAGCAGCAATACCCTTGCCTTTTTCTTTGTCACCTACTTTTCTTAGGACCGGTTCAAAGAAGGATTCATTTTCAGAATCAGATTCAGTTGAAGATGCCTCATAAATCTCACCACTAGATACAGGTGGCGATCCTTGATTTTCAGGATGAATATCTTCAAACACTTCAATGGGGTCAGCAGCCCAGTACATGCAGTAATCAAAGTTGTTTACTTCACGGCAGAAATTCTGAAGAAATACGCGTGAATACGTGCGCGTGGAAGTCACATCAACTTTGAGAGAGGGGTCCTCTTCCACCAGTTTGCGCATTGATGGGAATCGCATGAAGATTGCAGTTAGAATTTTGCAATGCGTTTTGTACTTGGCTGGTTTCTTTGGATCAGTTGCCTTCTTTTTGTAGACGCGCACACAACGCACTAATTCATCAAAGATAATTTCAGACCAGCTTAACCTCTTCTTTTTGTAAATGGCAACGCAGCACATCCATTGCTTGCTGATGAATGTTGACTTGTTACCATTTTTGCAGTTGATAGTGTCACCAATGAGAGTGGAGAGGTGGAATATCAATTCCCCAAAATCTTTTCTATCATGGTTGTTGTACTGACCAACCAGAGTAGGAATCCTTATAAGCTTCTGCGCAACACTGTCATGCACATCCTGAGGTAGCTTCTTCTTATTGCACGCTGGTAAACCCATCGTCTATCTGATATGCGCGTAGTTGATAGTTATAGAAACTCCGCGGATAGAACTTTTGAGACAAGGAACTGAGATGTCATCGTACATTCGATCAATTTCTTCTGCATTGCTGAAGAACTCATCGATGTAAGATAGAAGAATGAAGTCCTGGCCTCTGGAGAAGAGAGGCAAAATCCCAGATTTATCCATGATTTCAACCATATAGCGTCCTAGCGCATCCAGTTTTAGGTCTTCCATACCAATTTCCCATCCAGGAATAAAGTAATTGAGATTCTGCGCAAAACAAAGGTGGAGAATTAGGTCTGGACATGCGCATGAGCAATATGCGCAGCGCATGAACTAGACTCCATACTTAGAAAAAGATAGGAAATGTAAAGGATAAAAATGTTCAAAACACATAATTTAAACCAAACGCCTAAAATTGGCGCGAAAAACAGAAACACAATCAAGAATTATATCACGGCTTGTCATATGACTATTCATCAAGAACACGAAGAACATGTATTGAATACACGAAGAACATAAAAATGTCAAAGTGCTCCAAAATGCATAAAAAGCACATCAAAATGTTCGAAATGAAAAATCACACACAAACAAGTAAACCATAACAACAATAACATAAGCGTACAACCAAGATCTGAAAAAAACGAAGAGAATTCAAAAAGACAAAATATACGAAATTTCCACAGAAAACACATCAAATGATCATTGATCGTAAAACAAATTACATAAATGAAAAGCTAATAGTAAATCGAACACGTAGCATCAACTAATTTGAAAAACGAGCAACGAATCATAGAGAAATCAGAAAGGGGAAAATCTCAGACCTTCGAGCTTCAATGGCGGAAAACAGAAAGTTTGAGTTTGAAATCCTTACCATTTGTGGATCCTCTTGCTTCTTGGAAGATGTAGTAGAAGATTTCTTGGGAGCCATGATATATAAAGAAGATTTTTCGAAAGAGTAGAGAGAGATTGATGAGTGCAGAGAGAGAGAGAGAGATGTCAGAATTTGAGAAAGAAGAAAAGGCGGTTGAGGGAAGTTGAGCAGAGGAGAAGAGAGGAGAGAGAGACGGCGGAGGAGGTTTATAATCATCAAAAAGGGATGATGACGTCTGTCGCGACCCCGAACCCCGCGGGCCCGAGACTGCGATCTGGACGTCGACTTAAAACCAAAACTATGAAATACCGAAGTTAAAAATTCCATTTGATACCAAAAGGTGATAACACAAAGTTTTGTAAATCAACTAGAACAACAAAGTAAAACTAGTATAAACTCTATAAGCTTATACACCAAAGTTACAAAATACACAAATCCTAGTGACGTCAATGCTTGGTACAAATATCCCAAAAATGTTACACATTTGTATAATGTAAACCAACCTATAACAACCTTCCCCAAAAGAATATATCCACACTCGACGTCCTCTTTCTCGTGATCAGCGAGACTAATCCTTAGCACCTGGGGGGTTAAGGAAAACAAAGATAAAAGAAAAGGGGGTGAGATAAATCTCAATAAGTTACTAATGCAACTACATGACATGCTATGATGCAATAAGCAATAAACAATAATAAATATCACATAGCACATAGCATTTATCACATAACAGATAGCAGCGGAAATAAACACATAACAAAGGATATAGCCAAGGTTTTCCAAACCGAAACATCCAAATAAAGGATCGCTGCGCAGCTTCAATAATCAACAATCATCATCTTCATCATAGCATGAAAGCCGAAGAGAAAACCCCGGTACCGGAACCAATAACCATAACAGTGTCACAAAGGACAAGGACCATGACACAAAGTCACGCCCGGTAGCTAGATACATTCACAAAGGAACGCTAACTTGACTTTTCCAAGGCCAATCTGGAAAAGGGGTAAAGAAGGGGGCAAAACAATGGTCAACATTATAATGGACTTGGCTTTGCCATTATAATCTTTCCCATCGCCCGATGCAACAAATATGCCAGCTGGGCTTCCAAGTAAATGCTAAGTAATAATAATTTAGCATGAATGAACAACTTAAGGTTCCAAAGTAGGGAACCAATCCAATTAAATCACCACAAAGGTAAACCAATAAAAACAGCACATCAAGGATGCCCAACATTCCCAAAACGGTACTTAAATAAATTTCATAACACATTCATTCACAAAAGAATCAATTCCACTTAAATAAGTGTTCCACGGTGTTATCTTAAGTTAATTAGAAGGAATAAACCTAAACTAGTTAAGCCTTAAGTCTTAAACCAAGCAAAAAGGTCAAATTCCTGAAACAGGGGTCGGGCGGGCGCCTGGGCATAGGCAGGCGGGCGCTTGAATTAACAGAAGGTCTGGCCTTCAGAAAAGGGGGTGCAGGCGGGCGCCTGGTCAAGGGCAGGCGGGCGCCTGGTCTACGGACTGGCCAAGAACAGGGCTGGGTAATCGCCATTTTCGACCCAAAACCTCAATCCTCCAATAAAACATCAAAACCAAAGCTTTCCAATACATTTCTAAAGCTCCTAAACAACATCCAACCAAAAGGGAACCTAATTAACACCCTTTAATCACCCAAACCAACACCAAATCCCCACATTCAAGATTTCACCACTTTTAACCAAAAACTCAAATAAATTCCAAACAAATTCAAAACCCAACCAAACTTCAAATATAACACATTAAGCATTATCTAAACATGATATGAACATTTTAGCATCAAAATGGGGGAAAAGTAACTTACCTGATAAATCTCAAAGTTGACGGAATTCAATTCTTTTTGGCTTCCTACGATCCTATCGACGATCTAAACATGTTTCACGTTTTAAGAAATGAGAGATGATGATGAGAAGATGGAGAAAATGAAGAGAGAAGGAGGAGAAAGAAAAACTTACCAATGGAGGAGAGAGAGAGAGAGTTTCCAGGGAGATGATGGAGGGAGGTGGAGTGTATGAGGGAGAAGGAGGTGTAGGGAGAGGGGAGTAGGGGGAAATAATTCAAAATGTTACACTAAGGCCCCTTCCCATTCTACTAACACAAATACTTACACTCCCTACTAACAATTAAGACTCAACACTTCCACATTAGCCCAAATAACTTGAATAAGATGCTAGGCATAATTATTATAACACATAAATTGCACACATAAACATTTAAATAAATAATAATTTAAATAAATAATTAAGCAAATAAATAAATAATAATTGTTAAATTACTAATAAAATAGAGCCTATATTTCGGGTCGTGACAACGTCACGGCGCGCTGACAACAAGTTGGTGAAAGTCAGGCGAGTGAGGCGCACGCGCAGGTGAGGCGCATGCGTGAATGACGTGGACCAATGAGGAACGCGCGTGAAAAATCCTAGCCGCGCGCGTGTGTCAGTCATTTATGGTCAAAAAGAATCTTTTCCTATTCCGTCATAATCAGCACACAATGAGCATTAAATGCGTGCCACTCAATGCATTTGCATTAAATGAGGTGGGACGTGCGCAGATGGCAGAAAGGTAATTTCCCAAAAAAATTCAAAAATAATGACGAGGGAAAATAATAATTACACAAGTACCCTTGCGAATTATGCTGACTCAGCAAGTCAAGGACCTAAGTGAAACTATTGAAAAGAGAACTTACCTTAGGTCCACGGGTCATGCGCATGATACTTATGCGCAGCAATGTATTGCGCAGAGTTTCTATAAAGAAACAACTGATTTACCTTATGCGCATAGCTAAGGGCGCTTCTTGTGCGCAGGCGCATGATGTATATCTAACTTAGAATTTTATCACAAACAAAATCATTAGTATTGAAAGATCATATTGACAAAATTTAGCTAAGTTCAAGCATACCCATTTCACCTCTCAAAAAGATGAACCTCTTAGCATCAAGTGCTTTTGTAAGAATATCGGCGATTTGATAGTCGGTTCTGTAGATACCCCGGGGGAGCCGCGGCTTTAGGCTCGAGCGCGCGAGCTACCCTAGGATGTCTAACTTGTTTTAGATTGTTTAGAGTCGCCACCTATGTTTTGAGGAACATAAGAAAAACCTATTGATTATAGCCTAAGTTTGATTACGAAAACAGAGATTCTTTGTTTTGAGGTTCGGGGGTTAGATTACGAGATGGGAAGTACCGAAACACCCATCTCGCCCAACTAAAGTTGGTCTTGCTTGATCAAAATCTACATGAATGAAAATGTTCTTCTTCTTCTTCTTTAAGTCATAAAAAGGGGGGTTTAAAATAGGATTTGGAATGTATGAGATAACTCCTTAACCAACCTCAATGAGATGAGGTGATCATTAGAGTCATGTCCCAAAATGATTTGGGTGATTGCACATTTGATTAGAGTAAAAGAGAGAGAGGAGATGAAGTAGAAAAGAAAGGAAAAGATGGACTTTTACCTACAATTTGAAGAACTTCAAATATTGCTTGATGAGATCCTTGGAGAACCTTTAGAAAGTGATTTTGGTATAGTTTTTGTAAGTTCAATTTTCGGTCCTTTGAAATGGAGGTAAAGGGAGGTTTTTATAGGTGAAAGAGGGGTGTTTTTGGTGCCAAAACTCAGTCACCAAGAAATCCTTCCCGGGCAAAATCCTGTAAATTGAGCAAGGGAGAGAATTCTGGCCAGAAATCTGTAACTGACGCCCAGAGGCGCTCTCTTCCTGCTTTGGGGGCGGGAGGCGCGCGCGCCTGGCTCCTCCTGTCGGAGGCGCGCGACTCAGAGAAGGCAATTTTGACAGAATGGACTAGAAAGTCAGCCCTGTCATTCAGTTTAGTCCCTGGACTTAACGAAGTCAGTCAGGAACTTAACGGAAGTAACAGAAACTAACGAGAAACACTTAAAATAGGGAGAAACACAAGATCAAATGTGCAATCGGGGTGAGCGGTCCAAGGCGGGGTGTCTACAGGTTCCCACGTGTTCTAGATGTATATTCCCTTTTTCCACGTGGTCTTTGTGTTGGTAGTGGTGCCCTAGGCACGTTTAATAAACGTTGTAATTGTTATCATTTATTTCATATCAATAAAGAGATGTTTTGATTATTATTGTTGTTCATGTTTACTTATAATAATCCCCGTCCCTAGTACTTGTTAAGCACTAGTATAAAGGCTAAATGATCATGGGATGATCATGTTAGATTTATGGGTACTTGTTTGGAACAAGGTACTGGACATGACCCGCTGTATGAGATTTATGTCATGGTCTATGTAGAACATATATCTCATATTAGTTATGTCATTCGAATCCTTAGACATGAAGTTATTATAGTCTTCCACTTGATGAACATTATGTTTGACATATTCAAACGCTACCTTAACACGGTAGTTATAAAGGGTATGATTGGCATAATCGGATTCCCGTTGGGAAGAATAATAAGCTAAATGGATTTGTCCCTCCAAGGAGAGATGTCAAGCTTGGGCCCCTCGAAGGAATGATGTTGATGAAATGTTCGGCCGGACTCAAATGGATTGATTGGATCAATAGCATTTGAATTATCAACATATTCGGAATCGAGAAAGTATTGAACAAGACAAGTTGACTGTTAGACCATGACTTTTGTTCAAAGACATCGTGGACAAAAAGATTATGACATATTCTAAAGGAATGCGAACTTGTATCTAGTTATACTATTTGGGTAGGTATGACGGTTTGCTAGAACCTAATCATATCTTATGGGATCATGTTTGAGCCCATTGCCAACTTAGTATAATCCTAGAGGGTCACACACAATAGAACGAATCTTAAATAAGAGGACTATATTGGAATTTAGGGTCGAAGGACCTCAAAGGAATTTCTGGAAAAATTCTGGGCTTCCTGGTCAACCAAGCGGGCGCTTGGGTTGAACCAGGCGGGCGCCTGAATGAATTCTTAAAAGGTCTGGACCTTCTGGTCAAATAAGCGGGCGCCTGGGTTGGACCAGGCGGGCGCCCGGTAGGCAGAAAAATTCCTAATTCGATTAGGAAAGGTTTTTGGCACAAGTTACCTATTTGGAATAGGTCTTAATTGTGTATAAAAACCCCAATTCGGCCAGACCATCTGAGTTAGTGCTTTTGTGAATCTAAAAGAGTTTGAGAGAGTTTTTATTTTGTTCTACGATATCCTTGATTGAGGAACAAAATAATTTACAAATAAATTCCATATAGTTCTTTATTAAATTGTGAAAGTGTGTTTCATAATTATTGGTTTAGCAACCAAGATCAAGGAGCCTCTTGATATTCGTTCGAAGTGTGGACACCGCTAGAGGGTGAATTTTATCATCTACAAAGTTCGTGATTTTGTCTGTGATAAAGCTTCAAGTTTCTCCACCAATACCAAAGAAAACTTTGATAGTCATCAAGGGTTAGTTTTATCCTCTATTCATTATGATGTATTTGATTTAATCATATGAACGGATCCATGGCTTTGGGTTTCTTAAAATTTTAATTGCTATATTCCGCTGCGCATGTTACTACGAAACCCAACTGTGGTATCAGAGCCCCGTTCATGATGATTAATTCAATACTTGGATCATGTAATGTGTATATAAATTGTTTATGTGCCTTGCATGATATGAATATTGGAATATATGATGTTTATATGTTTTGTGATTTTATGTGGTTTATTGTTTTGCAACTTTAATCGCACGATTCAATCGCAATAAAAATTATGGTGGATTCTGAATTATTTCGATTATTGATTTTTGATCAGATCAAAGTTTTAATAATCGGGGAAAAATAATTTTGAGACAAAATTTTCGAACTTTAAAAATTCTGTACCATTCTGACCATTCAGGCGCCCGCTCGCTGAAGACCAGGCGGGCGCTCGCTGGTCAAAATCTGTTCTGATTTTGTTAAAATCTGAATATGGAATTTTCGATAAATTCAACAAAACCAGTAACAGAACCAGTCCAGACTTGCTGATCTGGAATGGGTTTTGGGTAGTTGGTTTGTGTGTGGATTTTGGGGTTTGATTTTCCTATTTGTTTTAGTCTTGTGATTCCTAGATTGGTTCAAGTTTTGGATGGCTAATCTGCGTTCATCGAGATTGTGTTTCCCAAAATTGATCGCAATCAAAGTTTCAAAGTTTCAAAGATAAAACGAAGTTAGAATTATGAATAGTTCATAGTTGCTAAAATTGAGAAACAAAGTTCTTGATTCAATGATTGGAGATCCATGTGGAATTGTGAATGCAATTGGCCTACGTTCATCGAGACCATCTATTGCTTAGTTTCGGCCACATGGACTACTTTCTTGCTTTCTTGAATTAGTGCGGGATTGTGGTTGCCTAATGGCTTAGTTCGACCGCACTACTTGTTGTCTTGATTTGGAGATAATGACCAAAGTTGAAATAGTCTCATCCTCATAATTATAGAGAAACTAATGACATATAAATATCATGCTTAAATTAATGGGATTAATTTAGTGACTAAACTTGATGTGTAACATGTTTATCTTATGTGCTCATAAATGTGTTATATGCTATATGTGATGAACCTTCAAAGAAAGTTTTAAGTCCTTCATTGCCATGCCATGATTAAAACACTTGTTTATACATGGGTAATCTTGATGTGGGTTTGCCTCCGCGAGGTGCATTAATCTTATTCATGTATGAGCAAGATGAGGTTCATTAATTTAATGTGGGCTTGCCTCCGCAAGGTGCATTAAATTGAATGGTTCATATGCGTTTAAAATGGTTGGACTTAATTGGGCGTCAAAACAGTTTTGGACCTAGGCAAAAGATGAGATTAAACATACTTTTTGAAATTGGATTTCTCAAAGAATCTCAGAAAAGGATCTAAGAATCATATGGGAAATGATTGACATGATTGTCTACCTAATTAATTTAGTTTTGAGCGGTCCGCCTCCGTGGACTCAAAAGTTAAATTAAAGTTGGATCTTAGCCCAATTAAATTATATTATACATTGGATGTATATGAAGGTTATATAATTTAGTGGGAGTATTTTGTTTGAAAAATACATTATTTATTTCTTTAATGAAAATCGGTACTTATTAAATTTTGGAAATTTTGCATATTTGTAGATAATGACTAATAACACTCAATCAATGTCGTTGCGATCGATCCTTGAGAAGGATAAGCTCGAAGAGAATGGTACTAACTTTATGGATTGGATCCGTAGCATAAGAATCGTTCTTAGGCAAGAAGATAAGTTGTACATTCTCGATGGGCCTCTCCCCGCTGAACCACCGCCTACTGCCCCTAGGGCAGAAAGAGACAATTACAAGAAACATCATAATGATTCTAGAGATGTAAGTTGTCTCATGCTTGCTGCTATGTGCTCAAAACTCCAACAAAGTTTGGAACATTTGGAAGCCTATGAGATAGGCGTGGGGTTGAGAACCATGTTTCAAGAGCAAGCTAGGCAAGAGAGGTACAAGACCATTGTTGCATTCACTACCTGTAAAATGAATGAAGGGCAACAAGTGAGTCCTCACTTTCTTAAAATGAAAGGTTATGTAGAGCACCTTAAGAAACTTGGCTATCCAATCCCATTGGAGCTAGCCACGGATCTCATTCTTAATTCATTGCCTAAAAGTTATAATCAGTTTGTGATGAATTATAACATGCATGGAATGGATAAGAATCTCTCTGAGTTGTATGGGATGCTCAAAACTGCAGAGATGAAAATTGTGGAGAAAGGTTCTCCCGTGTTCTTGGTTCATGATGGGAAGAAGGCTAGTGCCAAAGGAAAGGGTAAGAAAGTTGTCAAACCCAAAATAAGCAAGGCAAAGGTTGCCAAGGCTTCTGAGGAAAAACCCGATTCACAAAAGGATGCAATCTGTTTCCATTGTCAAGAAATTGGTCATTGGAAACGTAATTGCAAGGCTTTCTTGGAAGAGCAAAAGAAGAAGAAGGGCAGCAAGGCTGCGTCGACTTCTGGTATCTATATGATAGATATTCTCCTTTCTACCACTGATTCTTGGGTATTAGATACCGGATGTGGTTCTCACATTTGTCTAAATGTGCAGGGACTAAAGAATAGGAGACTGCTTAAAGAAGGTGAAGTAGATCTACGCGTGGGGAATGGAGCAAGAGTTGCTGCATTAGCCGTAGGGACTTATGAAGTCACTTTACCTTCCGGATTAATTCTTGTTTTGAACAATTGTTATTATGTTCCGGATTTAAGCAGAAATATTATTTCAATTTCTTGTTTGGATAATGAAGGTTTTAAGTTTCTTATTGAGAATAAGAAATTTTCTATTTATTTAAATGATGTGCTTTATGGTATTGCTAATTCATTTAATGGCCTTTATATCTTGGATGTCAAGAATGAAAATAATGACAATGTCTATCATGTAAATAAGAAATCTAAACCTAATGATGTAAATCATACTTATTTGTGGCATTGCCGTCTCGGTCATATTAATGAGAAGCGTATCTCAAAACTCCATGGGGACGGACTTTTGGGTTCATGTGACTTAGAGTCATATGATACTTGTGAGTCGTGTCTTCTTGGAAAAATGACTAAGACACCTTTTACCAAGTTGGGTGAAAGGGCAAGCAACTTATTGGGGTTGATACATTCCGATGTATGTGGACCATTAAGTAGCAATGCTAGGGGAGGATTTCAATACTTCATAACCTTCACGGATGATTATAGTAGATTTGGGTATGTTTACCTAATGAAACATAAGAGTGAAGCATTTGAGATATTTAGAATATTTCAAAATGAAGTAGAAAAACAACTTGGCAAAAGCATTAAGGCACTTCGATCAAATCGTGGTGGAGAATACTTGAGTCAAGAATTTGATGATCATCTAAAGAATTGTGGAATAGTTTCACAATTGACTCCACCCGGAACGCCACAATGGAATGGTGTGTTCGAGAGGAGAAATCGGACTTTGTTAGACATGGTTCGATCAATGATGAGTCAAGTTGATCTTCCAATATCCTTTTGGGGTTACGCTCGAGAAACCGCTGCTTTCACACTAAATCGTGTTCCAACTAAATCGGTTCAAAAGACTCCATATGAGATGTGGAGTGGAAAGAAAACTTGTTTATCTTTCATGAAGATTTGGGGTTGTGAAGCTTTTGTCAAAAGACTTGTCTCAGACAAACTTGCACACAAATCTGACAAATGTATTTTCGTGGGATATCCAAAGGAAACTAGAGGATATTACTTTTACAACCGTGAGGACAACAAAGTGTTTGTTGCCCGAACTGGTGTCTTTCTAAAAAAAGAGTTTCTCTCCAAAGAAATCAGTGGGAGTAAAATAAATCTTGAAGAAATTCAAGACCCAGAAAATAACATTGAACCAATAGTGGAACAAGAACAAGAACCACAAGGAGTTTTGGAACCTGTTCAAAATACACAAGTAAATCGCAGATCTAGTAGGTTACGATCCGAGCCTGAGAGATATGGATTTCTCGTAACGGATAATAATGAGGTGGAAATCATTGAGAATGATGAACCGTCAACCTACCAAGAGGCAATGTCTTCTCCTGATTCGGACAAGTGGCTTGGAGCCATGTAATCCGAATTGCAATCCATGCAAGACAATCAAGTTTGGAATTTGATTGATGCGCCCGAAGGTGTAAAAACCATAGGATGCAAATGGGTCTTCAAGAAGAAGACTGACATGGATGGGAAGGTGCATACTTATAAAGCTAGGCTTGTAGCGAAGGCTTATAGGCAAGTTCATGGTATTGACTATGATGAGACCTTTTCACCCGTAGCAATGATCAAGTCTATAAGAATTTTGCTTGCCATTGCCGCATATCATGACTATGAAATATGGCAGATGGACGTCAAAACCGCTTTCCTGAATGGAAAACTATAAGAGGATGTGTATATGACACAACCAGAAGGTTTTGAACAAGATTCTAAGGTATGCAAATTGCAGAGATCCATCTATGGATTGAAGCAAGCTTCTAGGAGTTGGAATCTCCGTTTTGATGAATCGGTCAAAGAGTTTGGTTTCATCAAGAACGAAGATGAGCCTTGTGTATACAAGAAGATTAGTGGGAGCATAGTGCTATTCCTTATTTTATATGTGGATGACATATTGCTCATTGGAAACGACATTCCTACACTTCAATCTGTGAAGACTTGGTTAGGAAAGTGTTTTACAATGAAAGATATGGGTGAAGCCGCATATATACTTGGCATTAAGATCTATAGAGATAGATCAAGGAGGCTACTTGGTTTAAGCCAAAGTACATACATTGACAAGGTCATTAGAAGATTCCGTATGGAAAATTCTAAGAGAGGCACCTTACCAGTGTTACATGGAGTTTCTCTAAGCAAGACTCAATGTCCTAAGACAAACGATGAGCGTGAGAAAATGAATGATGTTCCATATGCTTCGGCAATTGGGTCCATCATGTATGCCATGATTTGTACTAGACCGGATGTATCTTATGCTTTGAGCATGACAAGTAGATACCAATCCGACCCTGGCGAAAATCACTGGATAGCTGTAAAAGCGATTCTTAAGTACTTGAGAAGAACTAAAGACTCGTTTTTGGTCTATGGAGGAATGGAAGATGATCTCGTTGTAAATGCTTACACGGATGCAAGCTTCCAAACCGACAAAGATGATAGCCGATCGCAATCGGGTTATGTGTTTATGTTAAATGGTGGAGCTGTAAGCTGGAAGAGTTCCAAGCAAAGTACAACCGCTGATTCTACAATAGAAGCTGAGTATATTGCTGCATCGGATGCTGCAAAGGAAGCTATTTGGATTAAGAAGTTCATAACTGAACTTGAAGTGGTTCCTAGTATTGCTAATCCAATAGACCTTTATTGCGATAATAATGGTGCTATTGCTCAAGCAAAGGAACCAAGAGCACATCAGAAATCTAAACACATACTTAGGCGTTTTCATATCATTCGAGAGATCGTTGATAGGGGAGACGTAAATATATGCAGAGTACCTACTGATGACAATGTTGCGGACCCGCTAACAAAGGGACTTCCACAAGCTAAACATGATGGTCATGTTAGGTCCATGGGTATTAGATACATGGGAGATTGGGCCTAGGGCAAGTGGGAGATTGTTGGTAGTGGTGCCCTAGGCACGTTTAATAAACGTTGTAATTGTTATCATTTATTTCATATCAATAAAGAGATGTTTTGATTATTATTGTTGTTCATGTTTACTTATAATAATCCCCGTCCCTAGTACTTATTAAGCACTAGTATAAAGGCTAAATGATCATGGGATGATCATGTTAGATTTATGGGTACTTGTTTGGAACAAGGTACTGGACATGACCCGCTGTATGAGATTTATGTCATGGTCTATGTGGAACATATATCTCATATTAGTTATGTTATTCGAATCCTTAGACATGAAGTTATTATAGTCTTCCACTTGATGAACATTATGTTTGACATATTCAAACGCTACCTTAACACGGTAGTTATAAAGGGTATGATTGGCATAATCGGATTCCCGTTGGGAAGAATAATAAGCTAAATGGATTTGTCCCTCCAAGGAGAGATGTCAAGCTTGGGCCACTCGAAGGAATGATGTTGATGAAATGTTCGGCCGGACTCAAATGGATTGATTGGATCAATAGCATTTGAATTATGAACATATTCGGAATCGAGAAAGTATTTAACAAGACAAGTTGACTGTTAGACCATGACTTGTGTTCAAAGACATCGTGGACAAAAGGATTATGATATATTCTAAAGGAATGCGAACTTGTATCTAGTTATACTATTTGGGTAGGTATGACGGTTTGCTAGAACCTAATCATATCTTATGGGATCATGTTTGAGCCCATTGCCAACTTAGTATAATCCTAGAGGGTCACACACAATAGAACGAATCTTAAATAAGAGGACTATATTGGAATTTAGGGTCGAAGGACCTCAAAGGAATTTCTGGAAAAATTCTGGGCTTCCTGGTCAACCAAGCGGGCGCTTGGGTTGAACCAGGCGGGCGCCTGAATGAATTCTTAAAAGGTCTGGACCTTCTGGTCAAATAAGCGGGCGCCTGGGTTGGACCAGGCGGGCGCCCGGTATGGCGGCAGAAAAATTCCTAATTCGATTAGGAAAGGTTTTTGGCACAAGTTACCTATTTGGAATAGGTCTTAATTGTGTATAAAAATCCCAATTCGTCCAGACCATCTGAGTTAGTGCTTTTGTGAATCTAAAAGAGTTTGAGAGAGATTTTATTTTATTCTAAGATATCCTTGATTGAGGAACAAAATAATTCACAAATAAATTCCATATAGTTCTTTATTAAATTGTGAAAGTGTGTTTCATAATTATTGGTCTAGCAACCAAGATCAAGGAGCCTCTTGATATTCGTTCGAAGTGTGGACACCGCTAGAGGGTGAATTTTATCATCTACAAAGTTCGTGATTTTGTCTGTGATAAAGCTTCAAGTTTCTCCACCAAGACCAAAGAAAACTTTGATAGTCATCAAGGGTTAGTTTTATCCTCTATTCATTATGATGTATTTGATTTAATCATGTGAACGGATCCATGGCTTTGGGTTTCTTAAAATTTTAATTGCTATATTCCGCTGCGCATGTTGCTACGAAACCCAACACTTTGAGGAAGTGATATTTAATGTCGATGTGTTTGGTCTTCGAATGCATGGCAGGATTTTCAGAAACATCAATTATTGAAGTGTTGTCGCAATAAATGGGACAATTTTCTTCTTTGATGTCATAGTCCACTAATTGCTGCTTCATCCACAGAATTTGACAGCAACAGCTTCCAGCAGCGATATATTCTGCTTCAGTTGTAGAGACAGAAACTGCAGCTTGCTTTTTACTGGCCCAAGACACAAGTCGATATCCAAGGAAATGACAAGTGCCGCTTGTGCTTTTCCTGTCAATTGTGCATGCTACGTAGTCCGCATCTGAATAACCTACAAGTTTAAAGTTCGAATCTTTGGTGTACCAAAGTCCAAGGTTAACAGTGCCAGAGAGATATCGTATTATACGTTTCACAGCAATTAAGTGCGTTTCTCTAGGGTCAGATTTATAACGTGCGCAGACACAAACACTAAACATAATATCAGGCCTACTAGCAGTAAAATAAAGGAGTGAGCCAATCATTCCTCGATAAAGTGTTTGATCAACCTTTTTACCTTTTAAGTCTTTGTCAAGTTTGTTGCCGGTGGCCATTGGAGTGTCGTATGCTTTAGCATTCTCAAGTCCAAATTTCTTGATTAAGTCCTTTGTGTATTTGGCTTGGTTGATAAATATGCCTTCATTCATTTGCTTGATTTGAAGCCCGAGGAAGAATGTGAGTTCTCCCATCATGCTCATTTCAAACTTGCTCTTCATTAGTTTCTCAAAGCGCTTGCACAACAATTCATTAGTAGAACCAAATATAATATCATCAACATAAATTTGAACAAGTAATTTATGACCATTATGTTTGGTAATGAAAAGAGTGGTATCGATTTTACCACGAGTGAAGCCTTTTTCGATGAGAAACTTGGATAGTGTATCATACCATGCTCTTGGTGCTTGCTTGAGTCCATACAAAGCTTTCTGGAGTTTGTTGACATGATTTGGAAATTGTGAATCTTCAAACCCAGGTGGTTGAGCAACATAGACTTGTTCTTGGAGTTCACCATTCAGAAACGCACTCTTCACATCCATTTGATACTTGAAGTCCTGAGCGGCGTAAGCTAGAAATAATCTGATAGCTTCAAGTCTTGCTACGGGCGCGAATGTTTCATCGTAATCAATTCCTTCTTCTTGCCTATAGCCTTGTGCAACCAATCTTGCTTTGTTTCTCGTGATGGTTTCATTCTCATCCATTTTGTTTCTAAACACCCATTTTGTACCAATTACTCCTTGATTATTTGGTCTTGGGACAAGAGTCCAAACCTTACATCGTTCAAATTGATTGAGTTCTTCTTGCATAGCAACAACCCAATTAGGATCTTGGAGCGCTTCATCAGCCTTCTTTGGTTCAATTTGAGAGATAAATGCAGTGTAAGCATCAAAGTTTGTAGCTCTCCTTGTACGAACCCCAACATGAAGATCAACAATGATATTAGTGATTGGGTGATCTCTAACTTCACGAACTTCAGGAGGTAAGTTAGGTTGAGTTGTAGTAACTTGAAGGTCTTCAATTGGCACATCTTCACCAGTATTAAAATCATCAAAATTTGGAGGAAGAACTGGTTCAGAATTGAAAGTGGGATTAACACCAGATGCAGCAGTAGACTGATGCGCATTAGAAGAATCTCCAGGCGCATGGTTAGGTGCAGCTGAAGCTCTACTTGGTGCGCTATTGGTAATGCTTTGCGCAACTGATGTAGATGGATTTCCTTGTGTTGATACATTCTGGTCTTGTGTATGCGCAGCTGGTATGTGCGCACCTGTCTTAATGGACTCAACAGAATCATCAGAAACATTTGGAGCCAAATGTGGCTCAAGGAGAGAATGTTCATCAAAAGTAACATGTACAGATTCAACTATCACTAATGTAGATCTATTGAAAACACGAAAAGCTTTAGAATGTTTAGCATACCCAACAAAAATACCTTCATCGGCTTTAGCGTCGAATTTACCTCTATGTTCATTTCCGTTGTAGAGGATATAACATTTGCAACCAAAGATTTTGAATAAAGCAATGTTGGGAGTTCTTCCACGCCATAGTTCATATGGAGTCTTGTTGTGACGTTTGTTAATAAGGGAGCGATTTTGAGTAAAACATGCAGTGTTGATAGCTTCTTCCCAAAAGTACTTAGGCAATTTCGCTTCGGCTATCATCGTCTTTCCTGCTTCAATCAACGTCATATTCTTTCTTTCCACTACACCATTTTGTTGTGGAACTCCAGCGGTTGAGAAGTTGTGATCTATCCCATGATCGTCGCAATATCGAGCAACACCGTTGTTTTTTAATTCTGTTCCATTGTCGGATCGAACACTAACGATGTCATCTTCTTTTTGGGTTTGGAGCAGTCTGAATAGAGTAGTGAGAATGTCATAACAATCATCTTTTGAGATCATCATTTCCACCCATATATATCTTGAGAAATCGTCCACCACAACTAAAGTATACTTATTTCTTTTGATGCTTGCAGTGGTAACTGGTCCAAATAGATTAATGTGCAGCAGTTGCAAACATTTTGAAGTTGAGGGATTTGTCTTGCTGGAGAAAAACTGCTTTGTTTGTTTGCCTAGTTGACAAGCTGCGCATTTGTTGTCATGATGATCAGCAACTTTGGGGAGTCCTTTGACAAGATTGTCCCTGCTGAGTTTTGATAGACATTTGAAGTTCAAGTGACTCATGCGCTTGTGCCATAGCCAACTGTTCTCGCTTACACTTTTAGCTACAAAACAAAGATTAGTACTAGAGTTCATACTATGGAAATCAATAATGTAAATATTTGTCTTACGATAACCCGTGAGTAAGATAGCTCCAGTTTTGCCATTCTTGATAAGACATTGTGTTGAAGAGAAATGGCATTCTAATCCTTTGTCGCAGAATTTAGATATGGATAATAAGTTGTGCTTGAGTCCTTCGACGAGAGAGACTCTTTCAATGCACACTTTGTCTTTCTTGAGCTTTCCATATGCTACAACTTGACCTTTGTTATTATCACCAAATGTAACTGAGGGACCTCTTTCTTCATGAACATCTTCAAGTAAGGATTCATCTCCAGTCATGTGTCTTGAACATCCACTATCGAGAATCCATTCATACGTTTTATCTTTTGAAGATCCAGCCATGAAGCAAGGAGCCTGAAATATAAACATTTAAGAACTGGTCCCCTTTATTCCTTTTGGGTCCAAGAGTTAGCAACTTTTGACAACCCACTCTTGCTTGACCTTAGGATTTTTACGTCCTTTGGCATTGGGAGTGAATCGCAAAAGGCATTCCACAGCCTTATGTCCAAAACAATCACAGATGGAACAATGTTAAAAACCACCAATCACATGAGTTTTCACAAACTCTTTACTTTTCTTAGGGATAGCATTCTTCCTTGGGTCAGATGAGCTGGCCTTAACAAAATCTTTCTTTTGAAATTTTGGAGCGCTTTTTCTAGGAGTGCGCATAGGGCTAGGATGCGTATGGCGGTGAGGCGCATGGCTCCTAGGCGCATAATGATCACTTGTAGAAGGAGCGCTCTTGGTTTCAAGAGGGATTTTGCTAGAGGATGATTCATCTGTAGCTATATGTTTCCCATTAGCTTTCCCAAATTGCTTCGTTGGGTAGACATAATGGAATGTTTGTCTCTTGACTTTTTCCTGTCCTTTACCCATTGAATTAGAATGTTTTTCCTTGGGAATTTCAAAAGTTTGCTGGTTTGTAAATTCACTATCTCTTTCAGCACAGACATCACATTTAAAGTTGTCACTAGTTGATGAGAATCCCAAACCACTTTTATCACCACTGACTTTTTGGGACTCAAATATATTCTCCATAGTGACACGAGAATTGGACCACTCATTTGTAATCTTTTTAAGATCAGTAATTTGAGCAACCAATTCATAGTTTTGAACTTTAAGAAGTGAGTTCTGTTCCGTTAGAAATGTGTTTTTAACAGTAAGAGGAGTCATGCTCTTTATCTGCTCCTTAAGGAGGGTGAGTTCAGATTTAAGTAGAGATTTCTCGGTCTTAAGATGGGAAATTTTATCACATGATAGTGCTAGAGCTTCCTTCATACTATCAAATCTAGTGATTACCTTTTCAGCCTTTTTGAACAATTTTTCTTGTTCAGCAATCACTTCATCATCATTGATTTTGGAGATTGGAGCAGTTGGTTCAACTTGAGGTCTGATGTAAGCTCCTTTTCTCAACTTGTTCCTTGCACTTAGATCACATCGTGAGAATAACAATCCACCATCGCTTTGAGCCGGAGTGAGAAATCCTTGTTTAACTAGCTCGCTGATGGTTGGTCCTTTCTTCCTTTTCACTTCTTGAAAACCTGCAGATTTCTTGATAGGTTTATTCAAGACATTCATATCAGGAACATCTTTGGAGTAGTCATCATCAGAATCATAAGTATCAACTTCATCATCATTTGCCATCAAACAGACGAGTCCATCATCAGAATCTTCATCGCTCTCATCTGAGTCTGTTTCGATGCAAGTGTTCTGCTCATTTGCTGGTGATTGTTCTTCAGCAACCATTCCCTTGTGACGAGTGAATTTGGGAGTGAACTTGGGAGTATGACTGCTCTTTTTCTGCATATATTCAAATTTTGGAATTGGGCAGCTTGAAGCAAAGTGTCCTGGTTTCCTGCAATTAAAACAAACAAGATCTTCTTTTCTTTTAGAATCACTACTCCTCGTGAACTTTGGAGGAGCTCTGCTGGTAGATCCTTGAAATTTGTTGTTTGAGCTGGGTCTTAAGAATTTTCTGAACTTTTGAAATTTCTTCACAAATAAAGCGAAGTCTTCATCATCCATGTCCAATAGCTCGGAAGTAGAAATTTTGGGATCTGCGCTTTTCTCAACTTGAACTTGAGCTTGCGCAGGTGCTTCTTCTATTTGCGCCACCATTGCAATGGACTTGGATTTTCCTTCAGTTTCACTTATACGCTGAAGCTTGAGTTCATAGACTTTGAGATTTGCGTAAATATTTCTAAGTGTCCACACATCCAAAGTTCCAGCGTCTTCTAGGGCGCTAGATTTATGTAGGTATCTTGATCCAAAAGCTTGAAGAAAATTGACATTTAAATCTTTGTTCGAAAACTTCATGCCAATTGAAATACATAGATTGATAATCTCACAGTAGCGTTCGTAAGTTTGTCTTAATGTTTCATCGGGGAGTTGAGAGAAATTGTTGAATCTCTTTTGTACTTCATATATCTTGTTTTCCTTGCACACGGTGTCTCCTTCTATATGTTCTTCAATAGCATCCCATAACTCATTGGCGGTAGCACAATGCATGACTTGTTGTTTCATAGCCGTCCTTAGAGTGCTTAGGAGAATGTTTCTTGCTTTTCCATCATTTGCAACTCTTCTTGTTTCTTCCTCAGTCCATTCTTCCTTTGGTTTCTTGACGGTTGGTTGAACAGCATTTGTGCGTGGATTTGGATTCGCTTTCATAGGAATGTAAGGTCCATAAACCACAGTTTCATGAAGTCTTTCATCGATTGAGTTGAGATGAGTTAAGATGTTGAATTTCCACGTCAAAATGATCTTCATCAAAGACCGGAACATGAGTGTAGTTTGCAGTTGCCATAGGTTTTGAGTTTGCCATATTGAATCGGCACCCAAGCTGTTAAGCTTGAAAAACATAAATATTTTATAAAGGTGTTTGCTCTGATACCACTTGTTGGTCCCAGAAGGGCAATAAGGGTATGAAAAATGCTAGAGGGGGGTGAATAGCGTTTTTAAAATTCTTTTCAAACCCTTTTGCAAAGCAATGGAAAATGCGCACGACTCTTAATTTGGCTAAGTATAGCGCGCAGCAAGAGTGTGAAATGCACAGCGGAAGTCTTAAAGCAATCACTTATGCGCAGGGAGTATGCGCAGAAGTGTAAATACGCACGCACTAAGTTTTAGCTTAAAGATAGGCGCAAGATGGAACTAAGGCAAAAAGGCACACAAACACAATTCGAACAATGAAAGACAATCTACAAGGATCAAACAAAACAATATATGAGTAAAGCTTAAATGTAGAATGAAAAGCACAAACAATAGATAAGCTATTTGGAGAGGTTCGATCGGGAAAAGATCTACGTCCTCTACCAAGATGGTTAGTCTTGGATTTCTAATGGAGATCTTATTATATGAGAGAGTTTACAAGTTACAGCGAGGTAGAACAAAACTAACTCAAAGATCTATAATCTATGAAGGAACAAAATCCTAGACAATAACCGGTGTATCTCTAGAAGTAATATCGATGAGATCGAAACTTCAAGAGGTGTGTGTGTGTATCAGAAATCTTGGCTCTTTGAATCTATGAGATGGAGAGCACAAGATTCTGGTGTTACAAAGGATTTATACGATCTGGGCTTGGTGAAGTATGAAGGTATGAAGGTTGATCTTAGAAATCTGGAAATCTTGTAGGCAATCTTCAAATCTTCAAAGTTTCTCTTTGGAAGCAAATCTTAAGCAATTCTCAAGCAACACACCAGCAGCTTGGAAAATGAGGATGAGCATGCTATTTATATCTGAGCTCCAAAAACTAGCCATTGGGGAGCAGAGCAAGGACTATGTGCTGTCGCTTTGTGATTGGCGCGCAGTTGTCCTTTATAGCCGTTGGAGACATCAAGTTGACAGCTTTCAAAAATCTTCAAGAGTGACAGCTGTCTTCAGATTTGAATTTCAAACAAGGGTAGCGTCTCCATTTTCGTGTGTGCTGAGTGTTCTTGTTTTGTCGTTTGTCCACATCAGCAAATTTGGCTCATTCAAAACGTAGCTTGTTATGACGCTTTCCAAGCTTCATAAGGTAAGGTCAGAAAGTGAGAATTAAGGCAAGTCTGAGTGCGCATGAGAATCATGCGCATAGAGTGCGCAGAAGGTGATGCGCTGCGCATGAAGGGATGCGCTGCGCATGGAAGGTGTGCGCACCATGCTTTGCCTTTGCTCTATTTACCATGGAATTATAGCTTCAACCCTAGATACTAAGCCTAGTCTATAAAGAGGACTTAGCTAAAAATTGAAGTTACAAAACTTCTTACATAGGGTCCTAAAGTCCTTAAAATAAACACAGGTGATGGTATCAATCAATTCTAACATAAGTAGGAGGGTTAAGTGATAAGCATACCCAACAAAAGACAAGGAGAAGATCAAGTACCTCCGAGAATGGGTTAGAACAGTTCTTAAAGATGGAATCAATAGGCTATGATTGAGAACTAGATGTGGCTAAAGTGGAAAGGTGGATTGAATCGATGGAGAAAATATTTGATGTTCTGAGATGTTCTGCTAAAGATCAAATCAGGTTTGCTACTTATAAACTGAGTGGAGCTGCTGAGTATTAGTGGAAAGCTTTGAAAACTAATTGGGATGAGAATCATGTACCCTATACTTGGGAAAAAAATTCTGAAGAAATTCAAGGAACATTTCATTCCTCAGGTGGATCAAGACAGGAAAGAAATGGAGTTTCTCAACCTGGAGCAAAATGTTATGTCCGTGGCTCAATATACATTTAAATTCACAGAGTTATCCAGGTACTGTACTCATCTAGTTGCAACTGAAGAGAGGAAGGCAATGCGATTTGTGAAAGGATTGAGAACTGTGATCCGAACTCAACTAATATTTCACAGGTTACAGGATGTTCAAGATGCAGTTGATAGAGTTTATTAAGTGGAACATGATATAGAAGAAAATAAGAGGAAAGTTGAACTATCAGGTGCGGGAAGGCAAGGAAGACCTCAACCACAATACGGTGACAATCGAGGAGGTCAGGGAATATCATTACAAAATAAAGGACAACCTCAGGAGCAATCAATTGCCAACAATCAAGGTAACACTTCGAAAAATTAAAGTAGAAGGATATGTAACTATTGTCAAAAGGAAGAAGCAGGAAAAGTGCTTGAATTGTGGTCAGTTTGATCATTTTCAGATGGATGCCTCGGGAAAGCCTAAGGTGGAGGGTTGTGTTTTGCTATCAATCAACTACAGGCTTCAGATTTTTCTGTCGTGATAGGAGGTATAATTTTTATGTCTAGTTTGAGGGCACGTGCATTTATAGACCCCGGCTCATTGCATTATATGTGTCTATGCATTTTTGCATCTCGGTTACATTTGTTTCCTGAGTTTATATCTTATGTGTTAGAGGTGTTCACCCCTATGGGGAGTGTTTGGTGACCAATAAGGTGTTACGTGGTTGTGATGTGCATATTTGAGAGCATGTTTTATTTCTTGATTTAGTTATATTGCCATTGCAAGATTTTGATATTATTTTGGGAATGGATTGGGTAAATAATTACCATGCTTCAGTTGATTGTTATAAAAAGGTGGTTACATTTTCTATTCCTGATGTGCCTGAATTTACTTTTGAGACTGCTCTTTTGGGTAAGGGAATTGGTATTATTTCTTATGTGAAAGCTAGAAAATTGTTACACCATGGTTGTGTGGGATTCTTGGCCAGTGTTCTTGATACAATTAAAAAGGGTTTCTGAAATAGAGGATGTGCATATTGTTATAGAGTTTCCTGATATATTTTCAACTGAGTATTCTATGCCTCCCAATAGGGAATCCAGTTCTGTATTGATTTACTTCCAGGTACTACTCCGATATTTGAGGTACCTTACAGAATGGCTCCATCTGAATTGAAAGAGTTGAAAGTTCAATTGCAAGAGTTACTTGATAGGGGTTTTATCTGACTCAGTGTATCACCGTAGGGAGCTCCTGTGTTGTTTGTAAAGAACAGATATTCTCTACCTCACATTGATGACTTATTTAATCAACTTCAAGGGTCAGTTGTCTTTTCAAAGCTTGACTTGAGGAGTGGGTATCACCAGTTGAAGATTCACTCAGAAGACATTCCTAAGACTGCTTTCCATAGTAGGTATGGTCACTATGAGTTTCTTGTCATGCCTTTCGGGTTAACTAATGCTCCCTTTGTTCTTATGGATATGATGAATCGGGTTTTCAAACCTTATCTTGATACCTTTGTGGTTGTTTTTATCGGTGATATCCTTGTTTATTCTAAATCTCGAGAGGAACATGAACAATATTTGCGAATGGTTTTGTCTGGGCTCCAATGGAAGCAGTTATTTGCGAAATTTTCTGGGTTTAGTGGAGTATTATCGAAGATTTATTGAGGGGTTTTCCAAGATTGTTACATCATTCACTCAGTGGACTTAAAAGAATGTACCATATATGTGGAATGAAAAATGTCAAGTCAGTTTTGAGGAATTAAAGAAGAGATTGATCACTGTACTTATTCTTGCGTTACCTAATGGGAATGATGGTTATTTACAATGATGCTTCGAAGAAGTCAACTTCTTGTGAACAGAACTATCTGACCCATGACATGGAACTTGTTGCGATTTTTTTTGCGTTACATAAGTGGAAACATTATCTTTATGGAACAAAGTTTGAGATTTTTATAAATCATAAGAGTTGAGATATCTTTTCTCCCAGAAAGAGTTGCACAACCGGCAGTGTAGGTGAATGGAGCTTTTGAAGGATTGGTGTCCTTATGAATTGAGACATGGAGTATGTTTGCGAAAAATAGAGTATTGCCAACTTTAATTCAACAAATAAAAGATGTTCAGAAGGATGACTCCGAGTTGAGAAAATTAGTGGATAAAATCGAGGATAGAAAATTTGAAGATTTTTCTCATAGTCCTGAAGGAGTATTAACTTATAGAGGGCAGTTGTGTGTACCAACATTGATGGAATTAAACGCCAAGTTCTTGATAAGGGCCACAAATCTAAGTATACTATTCATCCCGGGAGTATCAAGATGTATCATAATTTGAAGCAGCATTTCTAGTAGAATAATATGAAACGGGAAATAGCGGATTATGTAATAAAGTGTTTGACTTGTCAACAGGTTAAAGCTGAACATCAAAGACTCGCAGGTTTACTTCAACCTCTAGAGATACTTGAGTGGAAATGGGATTATGTCACGATGGATTTTGTGTTAGGGTTACCTCGTACTTGAAGAAAGCATGATGCAGTTTGGGTAATCGTGGATAGATTGACAAAATACACTCATTTTCTACCTATTAAGATTGGCTATTCGATGGAAAAGTCATAATGGGCCTTTTGAAATTATAGAAAAAGTTGGAAATCTTGCGTTGCCATCTTCTTTGGGTAAATTCATAACGTACTTCATATCTCCGTGCTTTGCAAAAATTTGTATGATCCATCTCATGTGTTATTAGAGGTACCAGAGGATCTAGAACCCGGTATGTCCTATGAAGAGCAACCAGTTCGAGTGATTGATACCAAAGTTCAAGAATTGAGAACTAAAAGTATTCCTCTTGTTAAAATTGTGTGGAGAAATCATAATATGGAAGAATCTACTTGGGAGCTTCAGGAGGAAATGGAAAGGAAATACCCTTGGTTGTTTGATTCGTTTGGTAAGTTACCCTAAAATTCGGGACGAATTTTCTTTAAGGGGGAGTGATTGTAACGACCCCAAAACCCGTCTCAATTTATTTTATATTTTTGGGGATTTTAATTTGAATTTATGTGTGCATTTTATGTGTTGCATCACATTTTATGACTTGTATTATTTATTTGATTAATTGTGTTAGCTAAAATGTGGGGAGTAATAATTGTTAAGGGAGTTAATTGATTAAGTTGAAACTTTAGGATCCTTTGTGAAAATGCAAGTTTAGGGGGTTATTTGCTCAAAAGGAAAGTGGAGGGGCCTTAGTGAAAAATGGAAAATATCAATTCCTCTTATCCTCCTATATCTTTCTCTACGTTTACATTTCTCTGACACCAACATTTTAACTTGCAAACATTACTCTCTCTGTGTCAACGAACGAAGAAAGGTAAGTTTCATCCTTTTTTAATTTCTATCTTTTTAATTACTTCTCCGTTTTAAAAACTAATTATATAAAAATGATCAGGGCGTTGAGTAGGTCATTTCTACCCGATCAAATATTATTTCTGCGATACTTTTTCCCGAAATAGGTAAGTTACTAATTCCCCTTTAAATGTTAAAATGGTCATATATGTTATACTTGATACTTGTACTTGTTATTTTTGTGATTTGGATAATATTTGTGATACTTGTAATTTTGGGACAAAGGGAGTATTTGGTATGTTGGTTTGGTTGGGTTCAAAGTGGTGTTAAAATTGTTTTGAGACTGATTTCGTAGCCTTAGTAAAGTTATAAGTGTTAATGTGTAGTACTTTTGGGACGGTGAAACGAAAGGAGTAAAATTAGCAAAGTTTGGGCCTGTCAAGTTTTTGGGCGACCGCCCAGAAAGGGGTTGGGCGACCGCCCATGCTATCTGAAAGGTTTGGTCTGGAACAGGGTATTTTGGGCGACCGCCCAGTCTGGTTTGGGCGACCGCCCATAATTGCTGAAAAAGTGAGTTGTTCCAATTCAAGTGATTTATAGTTCAGTCTTGGTCTAGGTCTTAGGTGATATCCTAGAGTACCTAGAGGGTTGTTGTGGAACACCCTAGTGTTTGAAATTGGTTCCTTTGTGAACATATGTGTTGTGGAATTTGACTAAATGGTAATTGGATATTGTTAAACATCTTTTGATGTGGTTTGGATTGGTTCATCTTTGTGATGTGTTTGGCTTGATTCCCTACTTTAGAATCATTGCCCCCGGTTGTTGTTTAAGCAAGTATTTATTACAGTGCTTCGTTTGAAAGTCCAGCTGATTTTGTGTTATCGAGTGGAGGTGGAAAGGATTATAGTGGCACACAGTCAAGTTCACTATAAGGCTTTTCCACTGGACCTTTTTTCTAATCGAGTGGAGGTGGAAGGATTATAGTGGCACACAGCCAAGTTCACTACAAGGCTTTTCCACTAGACCTATTTCCCCAGTCCAGATTGGCTTTGGATGTGATGAGTTAGCTCCCTAGAGTGAGCATTTGGGTTATGAATTTGTGTCATATTTCCCCTGTTGTTACTTTGGTTCTTATGGTTATGGTTGGTTTTCGGGATCCCGGCTTCAGCTCTTTGATGCTGCTCAGTTGATACCTCTCAGATGGTTATATGTTTGATTCGAGAACCTTGGCTAATGTTCTTTCGGTAAACCTTGACTAAGTATCCACTTATGAGTGTTTATTTCCGCCTTATGTGTGGTATGATGAGTTGGCTTTGCCTCTCATGTTACGTGCTAAATGAATGTTTATTGACATTGTTCAATTACGAGTATCATTTCAACATGTAACGTAGTTGCATTTTAGTAGCTTACTGAGATTCATTCTCACCCCTTATTTGTTTACTGTTTTAGATAAAGGTGAGTCCATGGGATATGTCACTTCACAAGGGAGGACGTCGGGTTGATAATCCATTTTGGAAAGTAAGTGTGGTTTAAAGGTTACATTATATAAATGTATAACCTTTAGGGTAGTGTACCCGAGACTTTATCCCTGTATCACTTATGTTGTTAAAGTGTGGTAATTGTACATTTGTATAAGAGTGTGTAAGCCTTCGGGCTAAGTACTTTCGTTTGTGAAAGAGTTTGTTTGAAAGTTAAATGGAAGTCTTTGAACTTCGAGTGTGGATTTTATTAAACTTTATGAAAAGATATTTCGAAATTTTTTCTAAAAGTGTTTTATGACGTCTTCCAATCGTGTCCCGGGCATGGGGCCAAGTAGGACCACGGGTCTGGGGCGCGACTACCATTCAGTTTTTTTGGCCATTTCAAAAAAGGTGTCTAGATATAAAATGTATCACTTTTAGGTGGCGTTTGGTTCGGCAGAAAAAAATATGAAGGAATGGAATGGGAATCCTGAAGGAATTGGAAAGGAAAAAAATTGGTCAAACCTTGTGTTTGGTTGGCACGGAATGGAATTGAATTGTCATTCAATTGCTTGGTAATTCATGTTTGGTTTCAATACAAAACTGTTGGAATGGAATAATAATAATAATAAATAATAATAAGTAATAATAAAAATAAATATTAATAATAATAATAATAAATAATAATAATTATTATTATTATAGTAATAATAATAATAAACAATAGTAATAATAATAATAATAATAATAATAAATAATAATATTATTATTAATATTTATTATTTATTATTGTTACTATAATAATAATAATAATAATTATTATTATTATTATTTATTATTGTTATTATTATTATTATTACAATTACTATTATTTATTATTATTATTTATTATTATTATTTGTTATTCATTATTATTTCCTATTATTATTATTATTATTATTATTATTATTATTTATTTTTATTACTATTTTTATTATTTATTTTTATTTATTTTTATTATTATAATTATTATTTATTATTTATTATTATTTCCTATTATTATTATTATAATTATTATTATTTATTTATTTTTATTACTATTTTTATTATTTATTTTTATTTTTATTTTTATTTATTTTTATTAATATTATTATTATTATTATTATTATTATTTATTACTATTATTTATTATTAACATTATTATTATTATTTCATATTATTATTATTATTTATTTTTATTACTATTATTTATTATTATTAATTATTATTTTTTTATTATTTATTATTATTATTTATTATTATTTTTTATTATTATTATTATTTATTATTATTATTATTATTTATTAATAATAATAATAATTTATTATTATTATTATTATTATTATTATTATTATTTATTATTTCATATTATTATTATTATTATTATTTATTTTTATTACTATTACTATTTATTATTATTTTTATTATTATTATTATTTTTTTTATTTATTATTATTATTATTATTTATTAATAATTATTATTATTATTTATTATTATTATTTATTATTTATTATTTATTATTATTATTTATTATTATTATTTTTATTATTATTATTATTATTATTATTATTATTATTATTATTATTATTATTATTATTATTATTCCTTCAATTCCATCAATGGAATGAAATGGATGGAATTGAGCATTCCTCCCATTTTATGATGGAATGGTGAATTCCTTCATTTGAAGGAATTGATCATTCCAATGGAATGGAAATTTTGAAAAAAAATGAACCAAACATGGCAATGGAATTGGTCAAAGGGAATTGGGCATTCCATTCCCCCACTTTACCACGAACCAAACGCCACCTTAGTACTTATAAAAAAATTGAAGGTACTCTAAAAACACTAAATTTGTCAATCTCGTCCCCTTTTTTATGGTTAAATTTCTACTATATTATCATTTTTGACCTTTTTTGCGCCAAAAGTCTACATTATCAAGTAGATTTTTTTCCTCGAGCAATCTTGAACCCCATTAAAAAAAATTATCTTTGCCGCTGATCCTATCTAGTTGGAGCTGGCGAATCTGATGTGGTGAAAAGGTAGAATTAGAAAACAAAGGGTGGGTCCTTTGGGGTTAAACTATAATCAGCGGAATGGGGTTTACTCTAGAAAGAAATGCTGTATATAGACGCATACTTCATTTTTGGATTAATTCCACAAGAACCCTAGACTCAGATAAAAAAATTATAAAAACCCATCCCATTTGCTTAAGTCCACCTATACCCTAAGCTCAAATCAAAATTCCATCAAAACCCAACCTCTTATTGACTCAGTCAAAGTTAATTTCTAAATGCCAATTTTACCCCTTCCTCAAATAAAACCCCCTTCTTCCTCTCTATATCCTCATTTTGAACTCTTCACTCTCTCTCTCTACACACACACACACACAGCCCCCCAACACTCTCTCTCTCTCCACATCCATCTCCGGCTATCCCCCGTCAATTTCTCCGGCGATCCTCCGGACATCACCTCCGGTGCCTCTCTCTACACACACAGATCTCTCTCTGGAGCCGTCTCCAGCAACGGTTCTTCCCCTCACTCACCACTCCGATCTCCGCTCTCTCCAGCAGTCCTTCGATAAGCTCTCTGTCTCTCCGGCTCCCTCGTTTTACGGAAAATGTAGATTCAAGTCAACAGCTCCGGCGTCGTACCTAGTTAACATCTTGTATAGATCCCCGGGAGCTGAATCATCGATCACCAGATCTGAGTAGATCTCCCCTCCCATTACGCTCTTGGCTCCCCCATCCCATTCACAGTCATTTTTCGTCAACCACGTTCCAGATCTGCACCCTCTTCGCCGTTATTTCCATTTAGGTCATCTCATCTCCGGCGATTGACCAATGACGTCAACATCAAGGCCTTTTCCAACTACCATTGGCGTCGCCTCGGATCCTGAAGGATATGATTGTTCGTTTCATGAATTTGGTACATTCTTGTTACAGAATTTCATTTTCAGCTCAGAATTAGGCTATTGGACGATTGTGCGAGTTTTTGTTTTTCACCACCTTGTGTGTGTACATGTAGTGCAGTTGACCATCCAGTTTTCATGTATACCTGGTCAGAACACAAACTGAGAGCAGAATCTATTTAATGCCTAGTAGCTGACTCAAGAATTTGATGGGAGTTTTATTTGTGTTTTAATAAATAAGATATTGTGCTACACATATTTGTGTTGCATTTCCTAGTGTCATTCTCTAATTAACTAATTGAGACGCCAAAATTTTGGGTAAAACGTGTTTTACATAACTCTCAGGAAAAATGTGTTTTAAAAAATAGACAAAGTGAATAAAAAATGACTCTTATACTCTAATTATTTGAGAAGAACGGGTCTTATACATCAGCTATAAGAGTTACACCGGATTTGACCAAATTATTTATTTTTTATTAAAAAAAAAAAAGAAAAAGTGAAAAAAAAGTGACTCTTATACTTTCATTATAAGAGGAGAACTGATCTTATACATCAGTTATAAGTGTTTGACCATATTTGACCAAATAATATTATTTATTTTTTTATTAAAAAGTGGAAAAAGTAAAGAAAAAATGACTCTTATACTTTAATTATAAGAGGAGAACTGGTCTTACACGTCAGATATAAGAGTTTGACCGGATTTGACCAAATAATAATAATATTATTTTAATGAAAAATAGAAAAACTGAAGAAAAAAAACTCTCATACTTTATTTTGAAGAGGAGAACAGGTCTTATACGTGAGTTATAAGAGTTTGACCAGATTTGACCAAATAATATTATTACTATTTTATTATTTTATGAAAAAAATGGAAAAAGTGAAAAAAGAAAAACTATCATACTTTAATTATAACAGGATAACTGGTTTATATGTCAGTTATGAGAGTTTGACCGGATTTGGCCAAATAATACAATTAGTTTCTTTATTAAAAAAAGACTCTTATACTTTAATTATGAGAGGAGAACTGGTCTTATACGTCAATTATAAGAGTTTGATCAGATTTGACCAAATAATAATATTATTATTTTATTAAAAATGGAAAAGTGAAAAAAAGACTCTCATACTTTAATTATCATAGGAAAACTAGTCTTATACGTCAGTTATAAGAGTTTGACCGGATTTGACCAAACAATATAATTACTTTTTTATCAAAAAATGGAAAAAGTGAAAAAATGACTCTTATACTTTAAATATAAGAGGATAATTGATCTTTTACGTCAGTTATAAGAGTTTGACCGAATTTTACCAAATAATATTATTATTAATTTATTAAAAAATGGAAAAAGTGAAAAAAATGACTCTCATACTTTAATTATAAGAGTAGAAATGATCTTATACACCAGTTATAAGAGTTTGACCGGATTTAACCAAATATTATTATTATTTTTTTATTAAAAAAATGGAATAAGTGAAAAAAATGACTCTCATACTTTAATTATAATAGTAGAAATGGTCTTCTACGTCAGTTATAAGAGTTTGACCGGATTTGACCAAATTAGATTACATTTTTTAAAAAAAAAAAAGTGGAAAAAGTTAAAAAAAAAAATGACTCTTATACTTTAATTAGAAGAGTAGAAATAGTCTTATACGTCAGTCATAAGAGTTTGATCAGATTTGACAAAATAATATTATTATTATTTTTATTAAAAAATTGAACATTTTAAAAAAAATGACTCTTATACTTTAATTATAAAAGAAGAACTGGTCTTGTACGTCAGTTATGAGAATTTTGACCGGATTTGACCAAATAATATTAATTTTTTATTAAAAATGGATTTTTTTTAAAAATAAAGACTCTTATTCTTCAATTATTAGATGAAAACTGGTCTTATACTTCAGTTATTAGAGTTTGATCAGATTTGATCAAATAATATTACATATGTTTTTATTAAAAAAATGGAAAAAGTGAACATAAAAGAATTGTTGGTTTAGTGGTTAAGGTTTAGTGTACGTGTGGTTGGTTCCAAGTTCAAATCTCACTCTTCATGCTTTAATTGGTATTTTCTTTTAATTTTGTAGGAATGTGTGAACATAGCAGCTGGGTTGGATCAATAAACGGTTCCAAGTTCAAATCTCACATTCTAATTGGTATTTTCTTTTAATTTTTTAGGAATGGGTGAACATAGCAGCTGGGTTTGATCAATAAACGAGCTGGGCCAGGATAGGTGTGGAATAGTAGAAGGTATTTTTGTCCTTTAACTAGCTATGGGCTTAAATGGAGTTTTCATCTCAACATGGGTTCTTATGGGTTTATGATCTGTCTCAAAGGGCCTAGGGTCCAAAGCTCCTTCATTTTTCTCCTATAATGACGATGAGGAAAGTAGAATTCTGAATGATTCTTCCGTCCCATTTAAGAATCATAAAAATTTGAGTTTAAAAATTTTAAAAATAAATAGTTTTATAATAAAATATAAAAAATAAGGTAAAGTGATGTGAGCATAGAAAGTGGGTAAGAGAAAAACTGGAGTAGAGAATAGATAGTGGATAGTTGTTGTATATTACTCCTTTTGTCCCTATTTAAACTTAAAAGAAATTGGATTAAAAAATTAAGAAAAAAAATGATGTGTTGTGAGTGCAGATGATTTGATAGGAGAGATAAAGTGTGGTAGAAAATAGTTAGTGAGCATGACATGTGGGGCCTACAAATAAAGAAGTATAAAAAAAAAAAAAAACTTTTTTAGGTTTTCAAATTTAAAATGGGACACAAAAAATGAAAAATTTAGAAGTTTAAAATGGGACGGAAAGAGTACTTGTCTCTCTTTAATTTACAAAAATGATTCTTGGCACAAGAATTAAGAAAATAATTGAAAAAGTTATCAGTTGTGATTGTAGATAGTTGAGTGCGAGAGAGAAAGTTGGGTAAAGAATAATAGTAATTAAGTGAATAGTTGTTGTGAATATGATCAGTAAGTCACACTATTTAACAAGTATTAAAATATTTTCATTTTAAGACTTCGTAACTTAAAGTGTGACAACCAATTTTTTTTTATAAATTAAAGAGGGCCAAAAAGAGTAAGATTTGCTAAATAAAAATGATAACTTGCCATTTTAAAATTTTAACTATTTCTTTATTTATTTGCCTTAAAAAAAACTAATTCTTTATTTATTTATTAATATAAAAAAACTACAGTAATTTTAGATTAACCGGCAGGCAGGCATGGAGTATATTTATCGCACAACATCACATACTACCTCTATCTTTAAATAAGTGTCTTAAATTTTATTTTTAAAATAACTTTTTGGTACAATTTGATAGCAAAATTCATATACTCCCTCCGTATCAAAATGATCTTCACATTTGCTTCACTAGCCATGCTTTGTTTATGCACTTTTAAGCCTAAAATATAGAAATGGTAATAACTTTTTGGGACAATGGGAAATAGCAAATGATAAGATCATTTTGGGATGGAGGGAGTATAATTTTGTAATTCTCTTTACAAATATTTAGTTTTTGCAAATTTAAAGAGACCGGTCATTTTTTTTAAAAAAATAAATATTTAAAAACAAAATTATGACTCATTTTAGAACAAAAAAACTCTTAGATCATTTAGGGAAAGAGGGAGTACGATTTAAACCAATCCTTCTTCTCGACTACATCTTCGTTATTCCGCTCTTGCTTAGGGTTAGGGTTCCCACATCAATTCATTCGGACAAAAATCGCATTCAAATCTCAAGCGAACACAAGAATCTGAACAGTCACCGGAGATGTACAACGGAATCGGATTGCAGACCGCAAGGGGATCAGGAACAAACGGATACGTCCAAGGCAACAAATTCTTCCTCAGGCCAAAGACGAACCAGAAAAACCCTAGCGGCGGAGCTTTCGATTCCGGTCAAGGAATTGCCGGCGTTTCTAGGAAGCCCAACAAGGATATCTTAGAACACGATCGCAAGCGCCAGATTCAACTCAAACTTGTTGTTCTTGAAGATAAGCTTACTGACCAGGGTTACACTGAGTCTGAGATCGCCGAAAAGCTCGATGAGGCACGGAAGACTTTGGAGGCTGCTTTAGCTTCGGAAAATGCTGGTGGTGCCACTGCAGTTGTGCTCCATCCCGATTCAAAGTAAAATCGTTGAACCTATTTTTAGATAATTTGAAGCATCGTTTAAGGGTTTCTTTTTTTTTTGGCATCCTTTGCATCCAACTTTGCCACATTATTCAAATAGGCATCCCAGAATAATCAACCTTGAGAGCATGTAGATAATGTTGTGATTAGCAAGCTGGATTGAAGTGTGTGCACTCATATGAGTTGCTATGGAAGTTATTTTGGATATACATACATAGATACAGATACATACATATATACATACACACATATTTGTCTCTTAGTATGGGTTTGATTAGTGGTTTACCAGCTTCATTTGACAAGAAATTCGTGAAACTATCCAAAGTTTGAGCCTTGCATGTCAATGACTTCGATGATGTTCTTATAGTCCTGATATACCCTATCAAATGTTTGAGATTCTACTCAGTGGAACTTGTTTTCTGTGATTCAATGTTCTTCCATTGTTGTGTCCGAATTTTTGGAGATAAGAATACCATTTTAAGGCTAGAACATTTCTTTCTTCTATTGTATCCTTTCAATCTTTAATGGTTAAGACGTCATGCATTTTGTGATTGTTTTTCATTTATATTGTTAAGTTTCATGCATAATAAACTTTTTGTTGAATTGTCTGTTCAGGGTTTCAGACACACAGACTCATCAGATTGCTGCAAGAAAGGAGAAGCAGATGGAAAAATTGTATGATGCTCTTAAGTTAGGCATTGAAGACAAGAAAAAGAACGATATCATTGATGCAGATACTAAAGAGAGTAATCTAGTTGATATGCCTGGCAATAGTCGGAAAAATGAAGATGGGTCTACTTTCCTGAAGAAGAAAATAAATAAGGAAAGAGGAGATGAAGATTCTTCTGACAGTGAGGGGTTTGGGAAAGATACTAAGAAAAAGCATCAAAAACGGGGCCAGGAGAGTGATAGTGGAGAAGATTCTGATTCTGATGTTGGCATTGTAAAGAAGCGGAGGCAAACATCATCAAGGAAACACAAGAAAGATAGAAAACATGATAGCACTGATTCAGATACTGATTCGGATACTGATTATCAGAAAGATAAGAAGCGTGAAAGAACCCGTAAAGGGCATAAAATGGATGATGATTCTAGTTCTAGTCAAGGTGATACTCGTAGAAGCAAAAAGGTGAAGAAGCTTCCAGAGAGGAGCAAGCGACATGATTCGGAAGATGACAGTGACGGTGTGGAGGAAGATAAAAGAAAACAATCAAATAGGAGGACTCAGCAAAGCAGGCGTCACGCTCCAGAGAGAGTGGATTCCGTTTTAGTTAATCACAGGAAAATTAGCAGTGAGAGATGGAATGGAGGGGATGAGAAGTATGAACACGAAAGTGACCCTAGTCCTAACAAAGCAAGAAGACACGAGGAGAAAACTGAAAGGGGTGAAAGAAGGCGGCATGACACTGATGATGAGGGGTCTGGTACAGATGATGATAAAAAGGTCAAGAGGATTCAGAGAGGAAGAGGTCGTTATCCTCATGGTGAGGATAGTGATAATAGTAGTGATTCAGGCACTGATAGTGATCATCATAGACATGAGAAGCTTGGCAGGAGTGAGAACTTGGGGAAGAAACAAAGTGGTCGTGGAGAGGACTTGAGGGACAGAGATAGATATGGTTCTATCCCAAGTAAGAGACATGATGATCTAGATAATGACACTAAGCTGAAAGGGAAACCTGGTCATCGCAGTGGTGACAGCTTGGACACTCTCAAGAAACTGGAGGAGTTGTACAAGTCAAAGGAAGATACTGCAGATGGATCTGACTATAGAGGTAGAGATACGAGAGGCAAGAGGAAAACCTATGATGAAGGGCTGGATGAGAAGCTGGAATCTAAGTCTAGAAGCCGAAAGTTGGGGACTGAGACCGATCATATCAAGGAAGTGAAGGTTGATGCTAATATAAAATCAGAATTAAACAGGAGTAAGGACGAAAAAAGAGATGATCGATCAAGGTCAAGAAGATCTGGTGGAGAGCGACAAAATGAAAAGGTGGAACGTGGCCTCAGAGACCATGTTAGGGGTGAACTGCATCATGAGGGTAGGAGTGCCCGTGACAGTGAGGAGCTTAAGGAAGGAGGACTAGAAACTAGGCATGAAGATGATCGTTGGGGAAGGAAGCATAAAAGAGATGAAGAGGAGATTTACAGGAAGGATGAGAAAGATGGTGAACATCACCGTTCAAGGCATGGAAAAGGGGAGGAAAAAGAGCGTGAAAGTAGAAGGGATGAGAGAGATAGGCATATTGATTCATCCAAGAGAGTTAAATACGATGATTCCCGATCTACTGGAAGAAGTTATGACAGAGAGAAGCATGGTAATGGGCGGGCTAGGCACTGAACTGGAACTTCCTCTCATCGTTCTGCCCAGAACTTGGATGTGAGTTCACTCTAAATCATCCTTTAGTTTACATTACTAGAATTCGGCTATTTTCTGAGGCATGAATGTGTTGGGTACCATATTTGTAGAACCCCACAGTGCTATGTGTAGTCTATTATCCTTGTTAAAAAATAGTTAGTAGTCTTTATTTGTACTATGCATGATTAGTGTGAATTAGTTGATGTATTTCCATTGTTATGATCAGTTAGAATTCAAAAGTTCTAGATTTATTGGTATTTATGGGCTCTAGAAGACATTTTGACCGTAACATGAATCTTGCTTCATTTTCTTTAATAATTATCACTATGCGTGATATAAAAGAAATATTATATAAGAATCCGTGCTTTACAGTTCAAGTTGTTTATGTTGTTTTCTTTTTCGTTTTTAGCAAATTGGTTGCATGTTTATCATGTAGAAAATGAAACCTCTTTTTGAGTACCATTCCTTCATTCTTAATCTCAATAAATTTAATAGACTGAAGACATGATCTTTCTTCTAGACGTAATCTCGCATGTACAGTTTCACTCAGGTCTGGTTGTAAAAGGAGTTGGTCTCATACAAGATTAGAGCTTTTGTGTGTGGTCTCTGAAGCTTAATATGCTCATTGCTAAGTGTAGTCCCCACAAGAAGCTTAAACCATACTGTTGTGTGATGCGCCGGATCTCTTGAGAATCTTATGATCACTTGTTCCTTCATGGTGTTTGGTCTATGGTTTTAGGTGGTTGAGAGCCTTGGGTTTGTCCTCCTAGTGATTGCCTCACCTTTTTTATACAAAGTTTTGTGGTTTGGATTGACTGTTGCAGAGTGGGATCTTTGCTATTTTTTGGTGCATTTGGACTGAATATCACACTAGAATTTTCAGAGATAAAGCTTTCTCTCTCTCCCATGCCTGTGGGATAGTGTAATTTATATGGCATCTTTAAATCTGCGAGGGGGAATTTCATGGAGTTCAACTTTCTAGAGGCAACGTGACTGGAGCAGAGAGCCTCCCCCCCCCCCCCCCCTCTCTCTCTCTCTCTCGGAGTGTTGGGAGGGGGGGGTGTTTCTGGTACCATTAGATGGATTTCTTGTTCTGCCCTTTATTCCAAGTAAAATTTCATACTTCTAAAAACAGAAAGTGAAGCCACATACTTGTTTTTTTCACTCTGCCATACACCTTTTTTTTTTTTTTTTTTTTTTTGGTGGCTGTTACTCGTTTGATGTAGACTTATATAATAAACTAAATCTTCAAGCCACTAATCTACTATATGCATTTTGATGTTTTCACTATTCATCCGTAATGTGTTAAATTGTTTACTTGTTTTGATGTGTGGACTTGTGTAGTTAAATCTTCAACTTGTTATTCTGTTTATGCGTTTGTTATTTGCAGGTCTCTGACTTGCTTGAATCAGTCATGGAATCTGGTCGTTGAGGACATTGGTGAAATTAGAGCCAGCTGAGGTTGGATAGGTGTAGGCCGTCTGCAACTCCTCTTTCTTTTGTTTTTTGTTTATTTATTATCAACTGCAGATGATAATGGTTTACTGTAACAAATTTGTACGGACAGGGTAATGATTTTTCTCGAGCATGGAGTTTAAAAATATCAGTCCTTGGTTTCCTGCTAATCATAGTATAGCTTTTGGATTACCCTTGAGCTTAGAGCGACAATTGCGTCTTTCTTCATCTATATATATATATATATATATATATACACAAGTGGAGCCCACATTTTAATTTATCTTCCCTCCTCTCCCACCTCCATTCCCGTCATCCGTCCCCCTCCCTCTCTCCTCCGACCCACCACCACCGGTCAAACCCTTGAAATCATCTTCCCCAGCACCTCCTCCCCTCTTTTCCGATCTCCCTTTCTTTATGTTTCTTCCCAATTTGGCCGGTCGATCATTCCCAATCCCGGTGAACCCCATAGATTCCGGTCAAGCTTTTTATAATCCGGCCGGCGAACACCATCGCCCTCAACAAGATCTGGGCTCGAAAAATCATCTTTGAACGAGCACCATCTCCCTTAACAAGATCTGGGCTTTAAAATCATCTTCGACTGCCATTGAATTCCAACTCCAGTTCATCTTTTCGCCGGCTCACTCAACAAGATCTGGACTTTCTTTTTTTATTTTCTTTTTATTAAACAATCTTGGCTTTGATGTGGGATTTGGAATTTGGAATTTTTCAGATCTGTGTTGGCTTGTGATCTATCTTAATTTGTCAATTTATTCAACTTTGTGTTGTAATTTTTGTTAGTAGGGTTGATCTTGGTGGTGGTGGTGACTGGTTTTAGTGGATGGTGGTGGGGGACAGTGGTGTTGATGTTGGAGATGGCGGGAGTGAGGATGATTAAAAAGATTTGAGAAATTTTAACTAACTTGCTAACTGAAGTTGCAAAGAAAATGTTATTTCATCAATTATTTAACTGAAATGTTAACTATTTAACAAACATTGACTTTATGTATCAAAACGACGTAGTTTTGAACCCGTCATACTCAAGAAATTCCACTTGGGCAATTTTTATCCACAGTCAATTTTACTTGCCAACTAGGATGCCGAGTCAGCAATTCCGTTAGGATTTGGACGGAAAGATGACGGTGTCCATATATCCACTCATTCTTCTTAAGTACGTGGCTAATATGGCAATTAACCTTGACCTAAGTAGAGAGGCATATTTCTATATTCCCCCTATATATATATATATATATATATATATATATATATATATATATAGGGTCATGCTCTTATGAGAACTCAATTACATGAGAACCATGAGAACCAATGATAGCCATTGGATTAGACACAAATCAAGGGTTTAGATTACTTTTTTAGTTTAAAACTTCGGTGGCATTCTTGTAATTAGGTTGACAAACAAAGGGAAAGGCAAAATATCATGTGTGTTTCAGAATTTTCCACGTCATCACCCAAAATTTCCCTAAATTTTCAAAATTAAATATCTCATTAATTATAAATCGAAAAAATAATCCGAGAACACTGTTTTTTTGTCTCGACGAGACGAATCAAACTACATCCCTGAAGATAAGGTTTTGAAAAAATAATATTGAACAACGTTAAATTTTTAAAATACGCTTAGATACAATAGGTGTGCCTATTGTATCTAACTGGATTGTTATGAACATTGTATTGGATACAAATGACTATTTAGCTATTGTATCTAACAGTAATGTGTCAACATTGATGTTGTATACAATAGGTGTTTGCCTATTGTATCTAACTGAATTGTTATGAACATTGCTATTGGATACAAATAGCTATTTAGTTATTGTATCTAACAGCAATGTGTCAATATTGCTGTTGGATTTGCTGTTGGATACAATAGGCGTTTGCCTATTGTATCTAACTGAATTATTATGAACAATGTATTGGATACGATAGCTATTTAGCTATTGTATCTATATAGCAATGTGTTAACATTGATGTTGGATACAATAGGTGTTTGCTATTGTATCTAACTGTATTGATATGAATATCGCATTGCATACAACAGGGGAGTAGCTAGTGTATCCAATAATAATGTGTATGAAAATTGCTGTTAGATAAAATAGTTATTTAGCTATTGTATCTAACAGCAATGTGTCAACATTGTTGTTAGTTACAATAGGTGTTTGCCTATTGTATCTAACGGAATTGTTATGAACATTGTATTGGATACAAATCGCTATTTAACTATTGTATCTAACAGCAATGTGTCAACATTGCTGTTGGATACAATAGGTGTTTTCCTATTGTATCTAACAGAATTGTTATGAACATTGTATTGGATACAAATGGCTATTTAGCTATTGTATCTAACAGCAATGTGTCAACTTTGCTGTTGGATACATTAGGTGTTTGCCTATTGTATCTAACTGAATTGTTATGAACATTGTATTGGATACAAATAGCTATTTAGCTATTGTATCTAACAGCAATGTGTCAACATTGCTGTTGGATACAATAGGTGTTTGCCTATTGTATCTAACTGAATTGTTATGAACATTGCTGTTGGATTCAAATAGCTATTTAGCTATTGTATCTAACAGCAATGTGTCAACATTGCTGTTGGATACAATAGGTGTTTGCCTATTTTATCTAACTGAATTGTTATGAACATTGATGTTGGATACAAATAGCTATTTAGCTATTGTATCTAACATCAATGTGTCAACATTGCTGTTGGATACAATAGGTGTTTGCCTATTGTATCTAACTGAATTGTTATGAACATTGTATTTGATACAAATAGCCATTTAGCTATTGTATCTAACAGCAATGTGTCAACATTGTATTGGATACAATAGTGTTTGCCTATTGTATCCAACAACAATGTTGATACATTGTTGTTAGATACAATAGCTAAAAGCTATTGTATCCAATACAATATTCATAACAATTCAGTTAGATACAATAGGTAAACACCTATTGTATCCAACAGCAATGTTGACACATTGCTGTTAGATACAATAGCTAAATAGCTATTTGTATCCAACAACAATGCTTATAACAATTCAGTTAGATACAATAGACAAACACCTATTGTATCCAACAGAAATGTTGACACATTGCTGTTAGATACAATAGCTAAATAGCCATTTGTATCCAATACAATGTTCATAACAATGTAGTTAGATACAATAGGCAAACACATATTGTATCTAAACGTATTTTAAAAATTAGACGTTGTTCAATATTATTTTTTTAAAACCCTATCTTCAGGGATGTAGTTTGATTCGTCTCGTCGAGACAAAAAAATCAGTGTTCTCGGATTATTTTTTCGATTTGTAGTTAATGAGATATTTAATTTTGAAAATTTAGGGAAATTTTGGGTGATGACGTGATAATTCTAGAACACACATGGTATTTTGCCCTTCCCTTTGTCTGTCAACCTAATTACAAGAATGTCACCGAATTTATAAACTAAAAAGGTAATCTAAACCCTTGATTTGTGTCTAATCCAATGGTTATCCTTGATTCTCATGGTTCTCATAATATTTAGGTTCTCATTTGAGCACCTATATATATATATATATATATATATATATATATATATATATACTCCCTCTGTCCTGATAGAAGGCTTCACCTTTTATCTAAACGGGTGTCATATTAAAAACTTCATTATTTCTTAAAATGGTAAAAAATGTGGGCTCCACTTGTCAACCTCACTCTTTCCTCTCACATACTCCCTCCGTCCCACCTCACTTGACACCCAAGAGGTGGGCACAATAACTAAGGAAAAAGAATAAAATAAGGAAAAATATGTGGTAGAAAATGAAGAGGGAGAATGAGTGAGGTAAATAGTAGTGTTGGTTGAGTGAATTGAGTGGTGGAAAATGAAGATAGAGAATGAGTCGTGGGGTAGAGTGAATATAAAATTATAAAAAGTAGGCTATTTTGAGAAATGTCAAGTGAGCTGGGACATACCGAAATTGAAATAAGTGTCAAGTGAGCTGGGACGGAGGGAGTAGTATTTAAATTGTGGGTCTCACTTGTCATACCCACTAACTTTCCGCCTCACATTTAAATTGTAGGTCCCACTTGTCATACTTACTAACTTATTCTATCTCACAACTCTTTTTGTACTCATCAATTTTCTTAATTGTATGCCCTCTCTAAAATAGTGAAGCTTCAAATGGGACGGATGGAGTATATACAACCTCCGTCCCAAATGGATATTAAAAAAATATTCAAAATCGATTACATAACACTTTTTTGAACAATCATTTTGAGGATTTTGAGGAAGGAGTAAAGAATAATTGATGCCGCTGACTCCAAACCAGACCCCAACCAAATTTGATTCAAGTCAGACTTGACAGCTGCATACTCCATTCTCATTTTAAGAGTCAAAAATTTCTTAAAACGACGTCTCATTTTAAGAGTCAAAATCCTAAAATGAAAAGTGGGTAATACATGTCATACTCACAACAATTATCCACTAACTATTCTCTACCTCACTTTCTCTCTCCTACCCAACTATCTACAATCACAACACATCACATTTTTCTTAATTCTTGAACTCACCCATTTTTTAACTCTTAAAATGGGACGGATGGAGTACGTGTAGATTTGGATTGAGATATAACTTTAACGATTCCAAATCTTCCCTTTCGTCCTCATACTGCAGATTTTTTATCCTTACTCCACCACTGGCAAGACTCTTTAATATTTTGGTTTTTCCTTTTTGACAAAAAGCCTAAACACTAATCATTTCTAGAGTAAAAGTGCATAGAGCTTCATATATGTTCTCTTGTACGCCTTCCGTCCTAAATTAAGTTTCACGCATTGGGTTTGAATGCTTATTAAGAAAGGCAAACAATTCAAGTGGGTGGGAAATGATACCATTCAAAAATCAAGTGGGCAAAGAATTGACTAATCATACGATTTTTATTTTATTACGTATTTTTTTTTTCCAAAAAGTATGAAGGTTTATATGTCCATACACAAAATCTTGTAAAAAACGTGTTTTACACAAACTATGTGTAAAACGTGTTTTTCAAATAACGGCTTAAGAGGGATTAAAAGACGCGGTGGCAATTTTGTAAATAAGTGGAACTCATGGAAATCTCAGCAGACACATTTTAAAACAAGAGAAGACATTTTTCAATACTTCACAGTAGGCATATTTTAACTCTAGAGGAGGCACTTTTTTAGAGCAGGCATGTTTTAACTCTAGAGGAGGCACTTTTTTTGAACTTTTAACAGTGCCTTTTTTGAGAAAAAATAAGTGCCTGCTCTAGTTAAAAAATGTGCCTCCTGCATTTTCAAAACATGCCTCCTCCAGTTTCAAAACATGCCTCCTGAGATTTTTTTTGAACTTTTAACATTGTCTTTTTTAAAGAAAAAAAATGCATGCTCTAGTTTAAAAATGTGCCTCCTGCAGTATAAAAATATGCCTCCAGTTTAAAACATGCTTGCTCCAGTTTCAAACTCCAGTTTTAAAACATGTCTCCTCCAGTTTCAAAATATGCCTCTTGAGATTTTTAGTAAAAAAAAAAAACTCAATAGGCACTTATAAAAATGCATGCTTTAAAATTTAGAAGTGCCTCTTTGAAAAAAATGTCTGTTATGGTTTTACAAAGTGCCTGATGTGGAGTTTCAAAAATATGCCTCCTTTAGTTTCATAATATGCCTCCTGCAGTTTTAAAATATGCCTCCTGAGATTTCATAAGTTTCAAATATTTACACTTATGCCACCGCGTCTCTTAAACCCTACTTGCCGTTATTAATAAAACAAGTTTTACACTAAGCCTAGTGTAAAACGCGTTTTACAAGAGACTTACTCTAAAGAGTAGGTCTTGGGAGAACCTAGTTTCTCCATAAGTTATAAAAAGTCCATTTCTTAAATATTTCACCCTTAAAATCGCGAGTTTAAGCCTTAAAACAATGAGTCTAAACCTTAAAACAGTTAGTTTAAGCTTAAAACACCAAGAAAATAAAATATCAAGTTTAAGCTTTAATAGAACAGTGAATTTAAGCTTTAAAATACCAATAACATAAATGCTACCTCCTTCTCAGAATAAGTGTCCACCTTTCTTTTTTTAGTCTATCCCAGAGTAAATGTTCACTTCCTAAAATGGAAAAAAATCTTTACTCTTCATCCTACTCATTCTCTCTCATACTTTACTTTTACACTCACAACACCAATCAATTCACTATTCCCTACCCCATTTTCTCTCTCCTACCTCACTTTTTATGCTCACAACACTTACACCACTTACACTTTTTCTTACACCACTTCCATTTTTTCTTAATCCCCGTGCAAATGGTAGGGTGTATACTTACTTTGGGACAGAGGGAGTAGCAAGTTTAGGCTTCAATGAGTTTAAGTATTACAACACCAAATCCGTATATTTAAAACATGACTTTCTATAACTAACGGATGACTAGTTTCCCCCCAAATTTTCTGTTCAATAAAACAATGTTATAAAATTAAGTTTCATTCATGACCAGTTACAAACTTAGATGTCTATAATTAATTCGCTCTACATGAACATGACCGGTAATACAGGGCGGGGGATCAAAATATCATCGTTAAAAATGTGGTTTCACGCTTCATCTCCGCTACTCTCAATGACAACAAGAGCCTTTCTAGTCTTCAATCTCTTAGCGCCTTTTACTCCACTACTGCTTTCCCCTTCGTCCGCTCCATCTTCACCTTCTGTTGTGTTCTTATTCGCGTATTTTTTAATTTCATCAAGAATTCTAATCCCGTATTTCTCAGTCTTCAACTTTCCAATTATCTTCTCCAACTGCAATCAACATCAATTCAATATTTAACATACATTTAGTATGAGTATTCATCATTTATGCACAATTATGAATGATATAAAAACTACTCCCTCTATTCCGTACAATTAGTCTGACAAAAATTGTCAAACACAAGTGAACTTTGACCAAATAGTAATGTCAATTTAATCATCCCATTAGAATTCTACAAATTGTTATTCAATCATTGATTTATCAAAAACAATTTTTAGGGTTATTGATTAATCAATAACAATTTTTTGAATTTTAATTTGATGATTAAATTGAAATTAATGTTTGGTCAAAGTTCACTTGTATTGACCATAAAAAGTCAAATGAGACTATCGTTCCGGGACGGAGGAGAGGTTTTTTTTGTTGTTGTTACAGAATTTTATAATGGTAACTAAATCGTAATAATCAAAGTTGATAAAGTTGACCAAGAAAAGTCAAAATAAGACAATTTTCTGGGCAGAGGAAATGCATATATTATCGTAATATCACACACCTCTATAGTTGTTGTGGGCTTCTCGGTGCATAACAAGCTGATTTGTTGGGTGGAAAATACGGAGTGAGGAAATATTCCTCCATGGATGGAGGCAAGTTCCTTCCGTAGCTCATCAAGCTTAGACTCCAACCCTGAAGATTTTCTGCGTTTGGAGGATTTGACAATGCCAGTGTTGTCCCTTTGTCCGTTGCAAACTTCAAGCTTAACAATCTTCCCTGTGAAAAAAATGGAAGTGAGAGATACAATGATAAGTGAAACTCAAATACTCCCTCAGCCACACACAAAAAAGTGGTAATAATAAATAGAAAAAATAGTCCCATTTGGTTTTTAATGGTCAACACAAGTGAATATTGACTATATTTTATTGCCAAACTAATCATCGTTTCTAAAAATTGCTATTGTTTAATCTGTGGTTTGTCAATAACAATTTTTGGAATTTCATTAGGATGATTATACTGACATTAATGTTTGGTCAAAGTACACTTCTATTGACCATAAAAAATTAAATGAGACTATCTTTCTAGGACGAAGGTAGTAGTCATATCCATATATGCAGGCAGAATTCATAATCTCCAGTTGTAATAGACGCTTCTTTCATCCACAGTTTAGTGACTAAATACTCTGACCCTTGTGGTTAGTTTCTCCATCTTGGAACAGTTCCCCAACCACCAATTTCCTCGTTTCTTGCCACTTTACTATATTGCTAAATTGTGGAGTCCTTATATAGAGCAACATCGTCATTTCACTTTAAGGGCAACTACTTATGCAGATATTCAAAATTGATACACTAAAAGTCGGCAGTCAGTTTTGTTCACCTTAGTCATTTCACGTATTTCTTTTCTTCTAATGGGAACTCATGAAATCTCTGCAGTTTCTCAAACAACTACTAACTAAGAATAAATGGTTTTTCTCATCCTCTGAGATTTTCTTTATTTCGTTTTTTTCGGGTTAATACAGTTAGTCTTTCCATCTTGTGTCTAAAGAATATAATTGATGTCCAGGAAAGTGTTTAGATCTCAAGGCTGACAGCATGAGCCAAATGAAAGTACTCCCTCCGTCCCAAAATGATCTTCTCATTTGCCATTCTTCATTGTCCCAAAAAGTTCTTCTCATTTCTATAATTTAGGCTTAAAAGTGCATAAACACAACATGGCTAGTGAAGCAAGTGTTCATATCCTTAAAAAGTTTGAATAGTCAAACGTGAAGATCATTTTGGGACGGAGGGAGTATTAAAGTAATACTCTCTCCATCCCATTTCAAATTGCAATATTTGTCATTTAAGGTGACCCAATTAAAATTGCGAAAGCCTAAAATGAAAACATTATAATATGTTTAACCAATGGGACCCATTTGTCATACTCACATCAACTAACCCACTTACTATGTACTACTCACCAAATAATCCCTACCCCACTATACATACTCACAACACCGTATTAATCTATACGTCTTTTTAATTCTCGTGCACGGCATTTTTTAGCAGGGATGGAGGGAGTATTTCTGAAAACCAGAGAGAGACTTTTAATCCTAGATCAGAAGCAGTGTTTTTTTGGCAGTCCAATGTTTGTTTATAAAACATTCTCATTATTGGCTTCGACCATGCACACCAAATGGCTACTTAGGGCAACTACTCCATTGGTATCAAAATCAAATTTTGATACCCATGGCCATGAACACTATTCACATGGATATCAAAAGATCATCTCCAATCATAGGCATCAAATTTTTGGTATCAAATTGACTTTTTTAGTTAAAAACTCTATTAATATTTTTAATATGATAAATAATATCAAAATATGATCATTATTTTGATTAATTATTTTTAAAGTAAAATATTAGTAATTTTATAGACAATTATATAAAAACTCAAATAACTTATAAATCAAAATAAAATTACTATCTCCTACCAAAATATTTAATATCTCATCAATAACTCACGTGGGCCCGTGGTTATTTGATAGGATATTAATTATGTTTTTATTTGCCACAAGGCACATTCTTATTTGTCAAATGGATTATGGATAGGATTTTATGATAAAATTCTTACAAAAAATCTTTAAAAATTATCAATAAATAGGGCCAAGGAGCAATATGTTCTACACAATCATCTTTCCACAAAAAAATCTATCAGTTATATAATTTTCAATCTTCCTATCTATTTGTTTACTTGTTTAATGGAGAGACTACATAATATACTACTAAAGCATGATATATACAGAGAATTCATAGCCAGATCAAGAAAAAAAAGCCAAAAAAATAACAAACAATCAGGCCAATTAAAAGTAGTCAAAAAAATTAAAGTAGTCAATAAAGTGGGGAAAATGATAGTTGGGTGTTGAATAAATGGGATGGGTCGGAATTTACTTTGCTGATAAGAATTGAAGGGAAGGGGACAAACACCCACGTGAAGATGTCCCCCGTCCCCTTGTTCCCCTACTTTTTCTTTCCATTTGGCTGACGCGCGTGGTTGATGTTAGAAAACTTGGGGTTTAGGGTAAATTGATAATCCTGGATAATTGATCGAATTGTGATTAAATCACTTTCCGAATAAAGTATTTCGCCCCTCAATGCCTGGGTTACACGAAATCTTTATATGGGATAAGACAATCAAACAATCTGATTCTAGGCAAAGAAATGATCTGTTTATAAACAGATTACATTTAGTAGCAGTCATGACTGTTGGTTTCTAACAGTCTCAATTGTTAGCCAACAGTCATGTTTATTAACAGACTGTGTCTATTCCTTTTGGCGGGTAAAACTGGCGGTAAATTATTTGGAGTATCAACAATACCGTTTAGGTTTCGGAGCGCTGGGCGAGGGGCGGCTTCTCCTCGACCCCCGCCGGGCGCTGCCCCTTGACCCCGCAAGGGGGCGCAGCCCCCTTGATCCCTGCTTCTTTATCGTGGTCGAAAATATATTGACTCAAAATGAGTGTGTACTCCACACTTTCCCTTACTCATATCCGAGCCTAATATGAGATCGCATTGGTCTCTAGTAAATCCAATTACATAAAATCGTTGATGACACTAAAATCACCAACAGTTGAGAGACACGGAAAGTCCTAAGAGTAACTCCAATGGTAGGTATCAAAATCAAATTTTGACTCCTACCTAAAAGTGATGGGTACCAAATTTTGATATTGTCCTAACCAATGTATCAAATTTAAGACTTTGCTTAGGACTTTTACGTATCTCTCAACCGCGCGCGTCAGCCAAATGGAAAGAAAAAGTAAGGAAACAGAAGGAGGGGGGGGCATCTTCACGTGGGTGTTTTTCCCCTTCCCTTCCATTCTTACCAGAAACTATCATTTTCCCCACTTTATTGACTACATTAATTATTATTATTTTGACTGTTTTGATTGCTTTTATCATTTTTCACTATTTTTTCTTGATCGGGCTTGGAATTCTCTGTATATACCACGCTATGTCAGTAAATTACATAATCTCTCCATTAAAGAAAACAAGCAAAACAAAAAGAATGAAAGATTGAAAATTATAGAACTGATAGATTTTTATGAGAAAAGATGACTGTGTAGAACATATTGCTCCTAGGCCCTATTTATTGATAATTTTTCTCATATATTTTGTAAGAATTTTATAATAAAATCCTATCCACAATCCATTTGACAAACAAGAATGTGTCATGTGGCAAATAGAAAAATATATAAAAAATAATTAATATCCTACTAAATAACTAGGGGCTCACGTGAGTTATTGGTGAGATATTTAAATATTTTGGAAGGAGATAGTAATTTTATTTTGATTTATAATTTATTTGAGTCTTTATTTAACTATTTATAAAATTAATATTTTACTTTAAAAATAACTAATTAAAATAATGATCATAATTTGATATTATTTATCATATTTAAAATATTATTAAAGTTCTTAACTATAAAAAATAATTTGATACTAAAAATTTGATACCTATGATTGGAGATGATTTTTTGATACCCATGTGAATAGTGTTCATGGGCATCAAAATTTGATTTTGATACCCATGGAACAAGAACAACCATTGGAGTTACCCTAACCAAAGTCCTAAATTTGATACCTTGGTTAGGACTAAATCAAAATTTGGTACCCATCACTTTTGCTATTGGAGATGCTAGGACTTTAGGTAGGTATCAAAATTTGATTTTGATACCTACCATGGAGTTGCCCAAAGAGGGCAAAGAAATATTACAAGTTACATAGATTTTTCAAAACCATACTCCACTTTACAGAATTTTTTATTTTCGCAGCTATTCAAGTGATGAAACACAGGATGTTGGACAGTAAAGGTGCAAAATTTTATAAGCTGAGCTTGCCAATACCTACCACTGTTTTCACGTGCTTAATAGAAATACTGACGGTAAGTCCCACAACAATGTGCAAAAATATAAAACTAAAAAGCTTCAAGAAAAACAGGCCCTCAAAAGGAAGTTTCAAAAAGGAAAAAAAAAAAACTTGAAAGCATTAAAGAACAACTACCCCTTTAGGCATTTGCCTATATTTTAATCATTCGAGTTTCACAGCTTTTACCCAGTCCCAGTTATTCAAAGTAATTCAATTATCTCGCTAAGTTGACCGAGTTTGTGCGGACTTCCAACAAGTCAAGGCGCAAAAGGTATTCAACACACCCCAAAAGTTTTAAACACTTAATAATAGGTCAGTTCCCTGAGAGGCAAATTAAGATGGCAAGAAATTTGTTTAAAGGTACAAAACTTTGCCACAGACCGGGTTCGTGGCTTTTCCTTTTTGGTGATTTTGTAATGATTAAAAGAGACGTAAGAGAGAGAGAGAGAGAGAGAGAGAGACCAAAGAGAGAAAGTGAAAGCTAGGAAAAAACACAAGAACCACGAAAAAACCATGGCGGTGAACGAGGGCTCTGTCTTCAGCAAGCTTTCTAACATGGTTGACTGTATAACCGACCTTGACCAAGTCAAAAATAAAAACCAAACCATTGCATCCTTATTTGCTGAAACGGTACCTCAAATCAACTCGGCTTTCATTCTGATTACATGGGTTCGGTCACATCAATTCTATTCTGACAATCAGTAACAAATGATTGGAATGATAGATATGATTGATATACACTACTAAGGGGAAGCAAATCATCAATTTTATCTTATTTATGCATCTGACTTATGTCAACAGATCACTGACATTTTGAAAAGTAAGAAGCCTTACCTTGCACAACTTGCCTTGCTAGAGCTCCTACTGTCACGTAAGCATTTGTAGCATATGCTGTGTGCTGAAATTCTTCTTTCTGAATAAAAAAAGGTCGGGTGCCAAAAGTTATGCAAAAGTAAAAGATGAAAATTCCCTTTAATGTTGTCAATTATGAAGTGGCAGCAGCATCTACAGATAACATTCAAAATGTGTAAGCCATAGATAGACACAGGTGAAAAGATTAGCTATATATTCTCTTTTTTCATCCAGGGTTCATATACCCGAGTCTGCATCCTGTAGTGCTCCTTTGGTTGCTACTAAATGAACACAATGATCAAAATAAACAAAGGACAGAATATTTTACATCTCATTATGCATTCAGGCAAAGTGCTGCCCATTCTTAAGGTCAGCAAAGATTACAAAGGACAGAATACTTTGTATATTCTGGTAAGTAACAGGAAAAATCTAGACTAAGATGTCAGTTTTGGCGTAGTAACAGCGAATAGTGCTCAGAAGCAATCGTAAGTAGGACAAGGTGATGTGCATAATGCATTATAGTAATCATCATCTACAACCGTAAGTAGGACAAGGTGATGTGCATAATGCATTATAGTAATCATCATCTACAAACTTAAGGGGAAAACTCCATGCAAAAATAGATATATGAGTTCATTTACCGATAAAGCAAAGATATATTTTACTCCCTCCGTCCTGAAATGAATGTCCAAAAAACTTTCAAGTTCGCTCTTGGCCAAGGTAAATTTGAAAAATTTTCGGACATTGATTTGGGGATAGAGGTAGTAATTTTTAGCTGCAGTCATAGCTGAATGTATTATCAAATACTCCCTCCATCCCATAATGATCTTCATACTTTTTTCGATGTTACTACGAAGGAACTTTGAAAAATGATTTTTGGTTGATTTAATTATCCTAATGAAAATCTAAAACTTGTTATTGATACTCCATCAACAATACTATCTAACAAGTTTTAGATTTTTATTAGGATGGTTAAATCAACCTAAAATCATTGCTCAAAGTTCCTTCGTAATAACGTCGGAAAAAATATGAAGATCATTTTGGGATGGAGGGAGTACTTTTTAGATATATATATAGAAGAAATTTGTTCCAGAAAAGGCACTGCGCCTAAGTACGACCCTATTACATTCCAACTTGATGAAGTTACATGTCTAATTACCTATAATGTTATTGACATGAACCTCCCTTTACTGAAATATAGAGAAGTTCTTTGAGAACTAATAAATAACTTTTATGCTGCAGATCATATATAGTGTGAGAATGCTTACCAAAACACGATCTAAGATAAGCTGAATCACAAGCTGCTCTAGTTCCTCTCTCTTCAGCTCAGAGCCTGTAAAACAGCAACGGGAAAATCTATTACTCCCTCCACTACTGAAAAAGAATCGAGTAGTTCTCTTTTGAACGTTCCCAAAGAGGTGACAAATTTGAATATTTTATGCTACTTTTACAAGCTTGTCCTTGGTTCTAGCAAAATCAAAACATAACATTCACGTATCACATCTTTTCTAAGGGTAAAACTGGAATGAAAAATAGATCAAGAAAATTATACTACGGTAAATTGGCTCTTAATAAGCTGTGTGGTTAGTCAAGTTGACACTCCTTTAAAATGGATGAACAACAAAATTTCATGGATGAACCAAGACTTTAGTAGTCATGAAATATATGATGCACACAGAAGACGTAAAATAACAAAACAATACTGATATAAGAGTAACAAATGTCATATATATATAAATATATATATATATATATATATATATATATATATATATATAGCATACAAATGTCAAACGTTTGTAGCATACCAGCCAACCAAACCCTTAATTTGCATAATGGCAGTCTATACCCTTAATATGGACATCTATATACACACACACACACACACACACACACCCCACCACCACCACCACCACCACCAACAACAACAAAAAAACCTTAATCCCAAAATGACTTGGGGTCGGCTAACATGAATCCCATACGTAACACTCCCACCGCTCCACGATAAGGGGCACAAAATTGGAAATGCACGGGAATTGATAGAGTATAAATATCAAAAACTATTGATAATGTAGTAGGTGTTGTGAGTATGAAAACTGAGGTAGGAGAGAAAGTGGGGTAGGAAAAAGTAAGTGGATGGTTGTTGTGAGTATGACAAATGGGTCCCACTAACAAAGAAAAATTAAAGTTTCCATTTTAAGTAATGTGACTTAGTAATGGGACACCCAAAAAGGAGATTTGTGCCTCTTATTATGGGACGGAGAGAGTATATATAGATGATGGCACTGGATTCTATTTTCCATTGAGATTCACCTCGTGTTGCCCATCTGGTTGACTCTCTCTCTCTCTCTCTCTCTGTGTGTGTTCCAGATTTAATACATAGATGAAAAATTAATGTTCTTTCCTGAAGCTTTGTTCATGTCAAACTATGAAAAAGAAGACTTTAGAATATCTGCTCCACATTATCCCAATTAGATTTAAAGTGACCCATAGAAAATCCATACTATCTTGGGGATTACCACCAGCCAACTGATAGCCGCTCTAACTTCTTCCTCATAAATGTCTATCAGGTCACATAGTGTTTAATCCCTACTTCTTGCAGATACTTCCACTCCATTTTCTTCAATCTGTAGCAGAACAAGGGTGGGTCTTGCAGAAATCGTTGGGCACACTTGAGGTCTATTTAATGTTTCATAACTCACAGTTTTCAGCCAACGAGGAAGTCATATATGTAATTAGATTGACAAACAGAAGTGTATTATTGAAGCATAATTTAAGTTTACCGGAACGTATTATAAGTTGCAATAGGCTGAATCAAGTAGTAGGCGTTTCCAACCTAAACCAGTATGATAATAGCTTCTGGGACAAGGATGTGGACCACAATCAAGTTGTTACTAACCCATGTACTAGTCTTCCCAACTCAGCATTATATAACATCGTGGACCTCAATTTCAAATATATTTGTATTATAAAGATTAAAGATGCAAAATATTTCAAAACTGTATCTTCTAAACATCCAAGATACGAACAAACATACTCCTTTAAATTGATGATCAACATAGGATAATCCAACTTTCAAGCCAGTAGTGCACTCTTATTCTAACCTATTTCCTTCTTCTTAGTCTTCATCTTTTCAACCAACTGCAACATTGTCACTCTCTGATCATTCTTTTGAATATCTTGAAGCAAGGATACAATAGCTTTTGCATGACCTGCAAAACCATGCCCCATTTGTAAGAACACATACCATTCAAGAAGCTCCTCAAATGAATTTGTAATTTTTTTTAATCCTTTCTTTACCATATTAGACAGATTTAGCTTCATAGTAAGTAAGATTATTTCAAAATGAAGCCATCAAGATAAAAAAACGTATATATTATTGTTAACAATAAATCAATTTATTGAAAGATAAGAAACTACACCCTAATAAACATAAACATAAATATTATCATTTTGATCCAAAAAAAAAAAAAAAAAGAATAAAAAAAAAACAAGAGAGGGACTTAGAGCAGCAACTGAAGTTAAACAACAACGCTGATTTTAATTACTGAGTATATTCAACTGTGGGTATTAGAAAGACTCTTGGCAACTATCTAGTCAAATAGGAGTTTCTATAAATGGGCTAAATAAACATATCCACAATACTTGAAGCAAATGATGATGCATTTTAGACGCTATTCAAATTTGTCTTGTGTAATAGATAGTAAAGATCAACTTTGAAGACTGTATGATGTCACGTTTATGAAACTTGGACTCAAAAACAAGCATTAGGATTCTAGCCTCCAAGGCTATATGATGCTGCAAAAAAAGAACAAATATATAGATCAGAATTGAGCTATTATTAGGATATATTTACACTGACTAGTCAAGATGAAACTTAAAGTGGATTATTAGTACCAAAGGTACAGTTCAAAGCAGTATCAACATCATCCTATTGATATTATCACTTAACAGTCCAAGTCCTAATAGTATTGCAGTTAGTGTTGCCTAATACTCCCCCGTCCCATTATAAGTGTCCTACTATCCTTTTTGGTCCATCCCAAATAAGTGTGGCGTTTCTAAGTAAGGAAATAGTCTTGCTCCATTTTACCAAGGTACAAGCAATGTACAAGCAAGTAAAGCACATTCCTTAAGAAACATGACAAGTCAACTGCGATACTATTATGTGATGGAGGGAGTAAATATCAAAGTAATATAATGCTGTTGTGTTAGGTTGTTATGAGCAACTGACGAAGACTCTATTTGAGGCAGTGGCTCACCCTCGAAGGATGAAGCTACAGAAGATAAGATGAGTGCTCTCGAGCATAATCAAACTTGGGATCCGGTTTCTTTTACAAACAGTAAACGTGCTTCGGGGTAGAAGAAGGTACACCAAGTGGGTGAATCATGATGGTTCTCTAGCCTATCTAAAGTCCGCTTAGTAACTAAGGGATATGCTTAGACATATGATCAGACCATTCAGACACATGTTCTCCAATATACGATTGGTTTATTCCTCTTAATGCGACTAACCATTCGCCTCTCTACCACCTAGATGTGAAGAAGGATCTTCCCACTGTGATATTCCGAAGTAAGATTGCATAGAGCAACCTCATGGATCTTTAGCTTAAGGGCAGGCGGGAATCGATTGTATATTCAAATAAACTTTACACGGTTGGATGCAGTCTCCTTGAACTTTTGGTTTGCAGGACTTGGTGTACAAGTGAAGTTTGGCCTTATATTGTGTAGTAATGATCACTATGTTTTTTATCAGCAGTCTGGAATCAAGTATTGTGGTATCTCCAATCCCACATTGGAAAGATATAAGTTTTGATTATGTTAGATAGGCTTCCACCCGTTGGAAGCTAATTGGTTCCAAGTTGCTTGTGCTCAGTGTGCTAGTGAGTGGGGCTTATGTAGCGGACCGGGTCTCCAAGCTCGGGTTGTTATAAATGGTATCATAGCGGAACCTCGGCCTTAAGGCTTGCGAGCTTGCCCGAGAATACGATCTTGGTATTGATTGGCTTTGCCAGGGACGACAAGGGTTTGAGTGGGGAGATTGTGATATCCCCTCCCATAGTGGAAAAATATGGGTTTCGATTGTGTTAGATAAACTTTCACCTAACACCTATTGGGCATCAATAACATCCATCGACTTTTGGGTTGGCCTGTGGGAGGCCAAGTGGATCCAAGTTGTTTGTGCTCACTACGGCTTATGTAGTAGACCAGGTCTCCGAGCTCAGGTCGTTACAGGTATAGTGTTGTTTTTTTTCCTGTTATGCTAGTGATATTGTAATTACTCGATGATTATTACTCGATGATATAGGCAAATACCAATGAGCTATGTGCAATCTATGTTACCTGGACACGGTATCCGGGATCCGACACGGATACGAATCCTAGTGTCGGATACAATTTTCTTAATAATTTTGGACACTGGGACACCGTCCTAAATTTGGACACGGGTACGGGATACGGTAATAGAAAAATACTTTGAGTCTTTTTTATATGTAATAATTACATTTCTTAATTAATGTGTGAAAATCTGTTAAAACTACAAATATCTGGGGACGGAGGAAGTACTATTTTTAATCATAACAAAGAGGAATAAATCATATAATATAGAGAAAAAAAAACTATATTTAGTGACATTAAGCACAATATATATCTGGGTTCAAAAAAAAAAAAAAAAAAGCATATATATATCTATTAATAAATAAAGAAACTATTGAATAAATAAATTACATAAATGAATACACGGTTCATCCCTCCTTCCCTATTTTCTATTAACCCACGATTTCCAAGTTCCAACACAAAACCCACCAATTCCCAATTCCTTCGCCTCTTTCTCTCCCTCTATGCCCTAGTTGAAATTTCTTCTCAAGTCTCGAAGCTCTTTCTCAATGATGCCCGGAGCTAGCGCCGGAGGTCCACCAATTCCGCAGGGGTTTTCTTTCTATACGTAATTACAGGCTTCTTATCTCTACAATTTCGATCGGTCCGCAGGTGTTTTCAGGTAGGTTTGCTCGTCTCTTGCTCTTGTGTAATCGTTTTCTTGCTCTTTCCTTCTCTATGCCGTGTCCGAGGTTGCCCATCCATATCCGCGCCGGATTTCATACCGGTCGACACTGGTTTGACGGCAAAATTGCCAAGTCCGGGTAACACAGTGTGCAATACAGTTTTTTCTCCAAGAGTGTTTTCAAACAAACAACTTAGGGAGCTTGACATTTTGGAGAATTGAAGTTGCTTGTTTAAAGCTATGAATCTTTCTTTTCAAAGGAAGTATTTGCTTGGTATATGCTTAGTGCCACAAGGATGTTAGGGCCAAAAGTAGCAGAGACTCTTATGAGGCCAAATAAGAAGTGTACGGTAGAGATGGTGAAAAACTGGCTCATCTAGAGAGGTATAGAAGGTGCTCAGGAAGTTAAACAACTTAGTTATGACTAGCCTTGAAATCACGTTTTCGGTTGTTTAATCAGCTTTATGACACTCCACCGATCAAGTCACCGGGATATTCTCTTAAGACTCCTGTAGTTTCTCAAGCTGCTCCAGGGTGTGGGTTAATTTATAAAAATATTAAGCATACTAAAGTTAGAGGGGTTTTGCTATGCAGATTGGAAGACCAGGAAATAACTGGTAGTATTCATGTCAAGAGTGGAGACGGGTTATATGGCTATGACTCAATCAACATGTGAGTTGATATGGACTCGACATATACTTGATGAGGTTGGTCTTCACAGTTCAACTCTAATGGAGTTACGTGAACACCAAGCAATTATTTAAATTGCTCAAATCCACTACACAACGGATATTAAGCTTGATTTTCACTTCAACTGTTAGACTTAGAAGCTTCAACAGAAAATCATTTACACATGTATATGTTTGAGTTTACCAAGTTTTTGGGCGAATTAGGATACTAATCCCTCCGTCCCAAAATGAATGTCCAAAAACATTTCAAATTTTCTCTTGATTAAGATTAAATTTGAAAAGTTTTTGGACATTTTTGGAATGGAGGTAGTAATATTTTGAGCGAATTGCAATCGTATGACATCTATGCTTCAGTTTGAGGAAGATAGTTAGAGACTAAATGGTATAGATAATAAGCAGGGATGTATATATCTGTAAGGAGGAGGAGGGGCACTTGCCCCCTAGCTTTTTCATTTTTCCAAACATGGCCTCTTATTTTATTTATTGAAAAATACCATATTTACCCCCTTTAACTTTGTAAGCACATGTCCCTCAAATTGTCATACACAGCCCTCAAAATTGTAATATTTGTTCTATAGTTTATAAACATATTTCTACTCCTTACGATTTAAAAAATTCATTTATTTTGCCTCGGTTTGATTTTTTATTTAATTATTATTATTAGATTTTTTTTTGAAATATTGTTACTTTACACTAGAGATTTGGCACATTACTCGACTACTTTAACTCCATATCTAATAATGAATCATCTGTAGTCCAAAGTCATCAAAGACTGATCAGGGAAAAATGAAGAGCGATATGCTATCTTCCGCTAGAGTAGAGGACATACCAGAGACATCCACTTCCTTGACCTCACTAGAAAAGGCACAGTTGTCGCACATTCCTGAAACAGCACATAACAAGAAGTTAAAATGGAATTAGTAAAGCTAATGTCAATAACCAAGACACGAACCACTATTGGAGCAAAATAATAATCATACCGTTGCAATCCTGCACTGGTTCAGCAAAATGTCGGAAGAACGCACTTCGACGACATTCTCTTTTGGACTGCAATTACAATAATTTCACATTTATAAGTCATAACATAAAGCACTAATAGCAAGCAAATTTTTAGTTTAAATAGCAGGAACTCAGCCTCAATAATTAGGTCCATGAACGGAGTATTCTCTATTAGAAACCCCAAAATGCTGCTTTTAGGGGAAATTAGTGAGGGCTCAAGGTTGTATCTGACTACAAGAATAACTCACTCAAACAATAGTCTTCGATTGGATAGATATGATTACTCTTAAGTAGGTTTAAAAACTTAAACAACATCCGAGATGTGATAGGCAACTTGGGGCTTTTATTAATTCTAATAGTTTAAAACTTAATCAACTATAAGCATGCAATCAATACACCTCGTAGAGCATGCAAATGAAGGCCAAGTACAGTTGTAACCCCAAGAGATTATTAGATAATCATCATAACATTGAGGTATAAGTTGTAAGAGTAAAGGAAAGAACGGATACTAAAGCCACCAATACTTCCGGGTAACTACGTAAGAAGAAATAGAATTACTCTTTTCCAAGTCAGTCTAAGAGCCAAAAACATATGCTAACATTCTTATCGATCCTTTAGTGTAGTATCCCCCCCCCCCCCCCCAACACACACACAAAAAAAGGATGAATCTATTGATTTAGATTAAAAAAAAAAAAAAAGGCACGATTTGGATGACACGTATTATGCTAGGTGAGTTATCCAAAGAATGGTGAGACTTATTTTCCTTTGCATGGAACTAGAGATGAAAATATTGGCACCTATGTGATGTGTATGTGGGTTTGTGAATGAGGTGGATCAATATTAGTTTTTACATGATGACTCACTTGTACTAGATGATACTAATACTACTTAAGCTTGAACATCTACACCATTTTCTTAGGGAAAGAGCTTAGTATAGCCAAGATAGGAAAAACGTTAACATGTATTTTTTGTAAAGCTTGAACAGTAGAGATGTTCACCATGTGCTTAAAGGTTTGATTTGGTGATTCAGTTTTTAGCAGTTGGTTGGGGGACTATACAGTGTTAATTCCGTGTCACTTTTGATCACGTGATCGTCTCTTATAATCCCAGCATTTCATGGTGTTCCAATTTATCGATATGTATTACATTTGTTCAGACCGATTTGATAATAGCTTTGACATTGAATTTACTTCATAAAATATTGTTTTAATCGAACGCATGCAAAATATGTTATTGTTGCTGGAAAGTGAGATTTGTGGTAAGGAATGGTTTTGGTGTGACGGTCGCAGCAGACTTGGTTGTTGGTTGTGTTTGGTCGGCTCTGTGTGTGAGCTCCAACAATTGATTTAATTATTATTGTTAAACTACTGGACATGAACATAATCAGTGCGCTGGGTCGTGAAGTATGATCAATCAACAATTCGATTTACGAAACTGGTCTTATTGGCATGTCCATATTTATAATTCTATGGTCAGTCTTATTTGATATATGTATTACATTGCCTTCAGTAGTGTTGTGTATCCTCTCCCTTTACTAGGCCACAAGTTCACCCCCCTCCCCCTCCCCGTTTCCAGTTCTACATTTGCAGTTGATGGAGGTCCAAGACAGGATTTGAGTTGGAGTAATTTGTAGAGCATTTGAGGTTATTAGTGATGCTTTGTAGCATATTAAGAAATTTAGAAATATTAAGTTGTAATATTTGATTTTTATAGAAATAGAAATTTCGGATTGTCACATTTAGGGTTATTTTTTCCTTGGTCGAAGAGGTGGTAGTAGGGGAAGGGGGAGCTGTGAAAGTAGAAAGAGGATACTGCGAAGTAAGATTTCTTTCTTAAAAAAAAAAAAAAAAAAAAAAAAGGAAAAAGATGCACCTAATAGCATATGTTGAGAACTTGAAATTCGTAAATATTGATTACCCAAGCCCAAAGATCAACAAAGAGACAGATGGCTAAAACAATTGACTTCTGGAGGATATGTTAGTATATAAAGTACTGTACCTGACAATACCGTACTATGTCATAAAGATTTTGCAATCCAGAATTCTCATAGAAGACCATTGAGCTCTGCCAAGTGAGTGCAACATTCATATGTTAATCAAAACCCAAAAGCTACAAGTCAATATCGAAACCATGTACTCTCAAACTGCTTCTTACCTGCCTAGGCATATCAGCAGGTCTGAAGTACAGTAAGCATTCAGAAGGAAGTCCGTCTCGTCCCGCACGACCACTTTCCTGAAACTAGGCATGTTATAACCAAGACGGCCATGTAGAATAATATTGACGCTAGTATGAATGGACGAACCTGATAGTATGTCTCCATTGATTTGCTCAGACTGTGATGGATGACAAACCTGACTATGGTGAAGTATTAATTTAGATAAAATAAGATGACAAAATGCTGAAAGCTGAAGGCTCAAACATTGTCGTTTAATGTTACGTAGAATTATTGTATTTCTAACAAGAAACTTCTATAACATATCTTGCTTCAATATTGGTACTCGCTCCGTCCCAAATTGAATGTCCATTTTTGAGTTTTAGCGGAATTTAACAAACTTGACACTAAACATTTATTTTGTAGCATATATCACATATACCCTCAATGGTTTCGCCATATAACATTATTAGTACAGGAGTAAAACCAAAACAGTATGATCACCATGGAGCTTTATGTAACTTCACCTAGAAAAAGTCATTCATTTTGGGACAATGTTTTGCCAAAATGGACATTCATTTTGAGACGGAGGGGGTATTATGTAATTGAAACTTCGACCACCCTTCCTGAAAATCATGTGTGCTACATATAGTACGCTATTTAATTATAGCAAGAGGACATCAATCTAGTAGTTCCCGATCCATTGATCGAGGAAGAATGCACAAACTGAGGTATAGAGATACACACGGACAGAGAAAAATAGAGAAGTTTTGAGGGAAGCATAAACCCAATATTGGTTAGACTGTGTTACACTCCAGTGCACTCCATTACCATAGGATTCATGATTGACTCAGGCTTAGCCGTCACAAAGGTTCAATCCCCTATTTAGAGAGATAACATGATTATTAACAAAAAGTTTTCTGTTAAATAAAGTTCTGGTAATGAACACTAACCATCTGGTTTGTTAATTCCCATACCAAATGCGACCTGTAAAAAGTGAGTCAGCAAAATGGTAAACTGGAAGTCTAACGTTAAAAGAAGAAAATTTCAAAATACCTACCGTACCAACAATGACCTGCAACTTGTTATTGCTCCACCTGTCTTAAGAAATACACATTAGTTCTCCAAAATGAAAAATGTATGAGAAGGTACAGAAAGCTCATCTAGTTCAGATAAGCAGGACACGTGATTATGGAGTGTAATTCGGGAGAATATATGGATGAACCAAATCCAAATCAACTTTTATTGGTGTTTTACTTCAGAAAGAGTACGAGTCCAAATACAATGGTGGAGAGTTTGAACCGGTGCTTGATTTCGGTCTAGAGGACTCGATAGGCTGAGGGGACTTTTCATGAAAATAAGGTTAGGTTAGCAATTTGTGAGATGACAAGAGATAAGGCTCCTGGGCTGCCAAAGATCTCCATGACCCTTTCAGGGTAGTAGGACATTTGCAGAGGCCAATCTTATGGGCCTTCTTTTCGAGTTCAACGCGATAGTTTAATTAGAGGTCTTGAGGCCAAAACTTGGGAGTGTGATTCGGGGAGTTTTAATTACATCTAAGGCGTATTTTTAACAATTTATTATAGCATCACATAGCTTCATTTTCACCATTCCACTTTATCTTAGTAGAGATATCATATTTCCTATGATTACGCAGTTCCGACTTGACAAGCTTCATGGCAGAAATTATCAGTTACACAGTTTTAATCATGATCGGCAAGGCTAGTAAAAAATCATCGATCAATACACTAGCGGAAAAGTAGCACGCTTCTTTTTAACCAATTCGCAACAATGATAGTCCCAAGAGCATTTGAAAAATCACCACCATTTTGTCTTTCTACACACAATCTTTAAGTGACTTGCAACAAATCATTTGTACCATCTTCTCTCATCTTGCAACAGATCCTTGGCTAATTTTGCAAGTTCCATGTCATTTGCAAGATCTTAACCATTTTCGTAGCGCGTGAGACAAACAATTTGTAATCAGCAAAACCAATTTCATTTAGTGCAAACCAAAAGCATCCAATGTTTCTCAAAGAAGTCTTTGCTTAACTATTATGAGCCACACCACTACCTCAATTTTCAAAATACTCAATGGAGGAAAAAAATTAATAGCCCCACAATCATAAAATAATGTGTAAAGTGATCCCCCAGCCAATTCAAAGTGGCTTCTTGAGTCAAACATTGACCATTTTCATTATCATTAAAAGAAAGTCTTTCCATTACTTTGTCATACTTTTTCTACCAAGCAACAATTGTTGTTTCTAAGAACCTCTTAACAATGTTAGCCAATGATGAAAGAAAACCAAAGGAAAAAAAAACATAATGCTGTTTATCCTTCCCCTTAGATTTTTCTTTCCGGTGGTTGAGGTTGTCATGTCCCCCACCCTGCTTTGTAATTTATTTTTTATTAATAAAACCTAGGGAGGTACCGTCCTCCTTTCGCCCCCCCCCCCCCCCCAAAAAAAAAAGTTGATTAGAAATGCAATGAATATATTAAGCATACTTGGTAGAACTTAATATTAAACCCTTAAGATCACTAATCTCCCCTAGCATATTACTAGGTCCATTATAACCTTGCCACAAACACGCGACAAACTTATGCCAAATGTTGCACGAAGAGATTCAAGTGCGGCTGTAAGACATTGGTGCATACTTAAATCCAAGAATCGATTGCACACTGTCTCGCATATGCCATTGAAATTGTAAAAGTAGCCAAGAATCGGTTGCAAAAACTGAGAGAAGGATAATATTTTGAAAGTTACTTCAAGATTTTGTGTTGAGAATGTCCAGTCCCAGACATAACAGTTTACTCTAGAGATGGAAGAGTGTGTGGAAGAGGTGGCATAACACAAACATTTGCACCATTATAAGGTTCATGTTTTTTCATAGTCAAAGATCTTGAACTATTAGAGATAAAAGACCATTTTGTTAATACTTGGGCACTAGTTAACAGTTGCCTGGTTTAATAACATGCTTTGATACAAGCAATTTATTTTCCGTATTTGACAAGAAAGAGTTGCCGATTGGCGGAGTTATTATTATTATTATTTTGTTCATGATATGAAGAGAAGTATATAGATTTAAGAGAAGCATATACAAAGAAGGACAAGCAGTCCATCAAAGAAAAAAGAAAGAATGAAAAAAGAACAAGAACAAACAAAACTACACACTTGCAGCTGCCTAGTCCTGCTTCAATCCGAAACAGACAATCTCAAAAACCAGCGTTAGTTGACGCCCAAAGGGAAGCTATAGAAACTACTCACTCCCACAATAAATGATTAAGAAGATGTTCATTGTGAAAATTGATGTTATTTCGCTTCATTCATGAACACCAAAAAATAGCTGAAACCCCTGATTGGCTGAGTTTTATCCACTTAGTTTAATAATCAAGATATTGAACACTTGGGCATCAACTTGAGAACTACTTAGAGATGTAAGGAATGATAATAATTTAATGTTCTTTGGACTAGAGGTGTTGCTAAGATGCTACTTAAAAAAAGATGCGTGTTACTTATCATTGGTGTATTTGTTGAATTATATTTTCTTAACTTTGGCAGTTGCAACTGCAACAATTGCACAAATATAGTTTCTACAATGAAACTTAACAATGGGAAATGCTATGTTTAATAATTTTGTAACGCCAAATATAGAAAAAGACCTACTCCCTCCATCCAAAATCAGTCTCTATTTGAGTTTTTTAAACAACTTGATTGAAAATTTATGAAGATTTAATACAACAACAACAAAGCCTTAGTACCAAAATGATTTAAGATCGGCTAACATGAATCGTCAATGAAAAGCGGAAAACACTAAATAAAAAAAATAAAAAAAAAAGCCAACGCCAAAGCTAAAGCTAAAAAGACGCTCAAAAGAAATGTATGAGAGGAAATTTTGGAGAAAAAAAAATCAGAGTAGAAGAAAAAAAAAGAAAAAAATACAAAAAAAGAACGGGAAACGAAGAAGAAAGAAATAACACTAAAATAAAATTAAACGCCATCATCCATATGAATTTTCGCCCTCCACTCTGCTCTCTCTAGCGCCATATTTTCCTCAATCCCAAGTCGACTCATATCGCTTTCAGTTACCCCTATTCATGTTTTCTTACATCACCAAATTACCACTTCTCCACTCTTCAAGCCTCCTAAGCGGTGGATAACATGATTTCCGTCTCACATGACCAAGAGTAATTTACAAAAAAAGGTTTAAAAAATTGGTAACAAAATGATTCGGCAATGTTCTGTTAGATGTTGTATCTATAGGGCCCCAGTATTCATTAATTGAGTAACCAATTAATGATTGCCAAATCATTTTGTAACTTGACTTTGTAAACTTTTTTTGTAATCCTAGCATTGCTCACATGACCGAACCACCTTAGTCGATTATCCCTCATCTTCTCTTCAATGGATGCAACTCCTACATTCCGTTAATCACCTCATTCCTCAACCGACCCTTTCTTGTATACCCACACATCCATCGTATTATGCATCTCCACCACATTCATTTTATGAACATGACAATGTTTATTGGCCCAACACTCACTTCTATATAAAATTGCATGCCTATTTATCGTACAAAATTTTAAAAAATGTTATTCATGGTATTCAATAACACTTTTTAGGATTTTATAAGGATAATTAAACTTTCATAAGTTTTTGTCAGAGTTCCATCAAGTTGACTAAGAAAACCATATAAGGACTTTGGAGGAGTGAGCACTGAAAATGTAGATTTTTAGGAAGCCGTTAGGTTCTTTCAAGATATGAGACCACGTCGAAGATTATGTTCGTTTATCTTCATTAATGAACTAATACACTTACATTTTATAAAATATGTTATTATTACTCCCTCCGTCCCAGAGTATATGTCCACCTTTTCTTTTTAGTCCGTCCCAGAGTATATGTCCACTTCCTATAATGGCAAAAAATCTTTACTATTCCTCCCACTCATTCTCTCTCCTACTTACTTTTATACTCACAACACCAATCAACTTACTATTCACTCCCACTCATTCTCTCTCCTACTTTACTTTTATACTCAACACTTCCACCATTTCTTAATCTCCGTGCAAATGAGAGGGTGGACAAATACTCTGGGACGGAGGGAGTATTATTTTATATTTTATTGCCAAACACAAAATGTATCCTAAATTTCGCACCCTCAACATCTTGGATTTGCCACAAGAAACCGCTAACCTCTCTCCAACAAAGAATTTTGGATCCTACTTACAAATTTAAATATGTTCTCATCAACTTGTGACCATTACTTCCTTTCTCCATTGAAATTTGTAGCTCATGGATTATATAATCTTTCTCATCATAAGAAATAAAGCAGCCAATCTCTATAATAGCTAGGACAATGATTTTGTGAAATGCTTCTACATTAGGGGTGGCAATGGTTTATAAATGGGTTATCCATTGAGATTTTACAATGTTTAAAACTAATGTACAATGTGTGAATAAAGTACATTGTACAATTGCCTAGAGCATTATAAAATCTTATACATAACACATGGACAAGCCATTGCCACCTCTATTCTACAGTCTGAACAAACTATAATACATTGGCACAAACCTAACAGTCACAACTCACATGTTTCTAAATCATCGTTGTGTCTGTTCCATTCACTCAACATATACCCTTTTATTCAATAACGACACACTGTTAAATTTCTACAACCAAACCTGCCCTCAGGGATCTCTACCTTGATATTCCTAACGGGCAATTAAAAGATTTCTTAAAATGTCCTAAATGAAAGTGATCATCACCCACATAGCATTTACATAGAAGCTATCATGAAAGTAAATATGCCGACCAGTCACATAACAACAGAAATTATTAAGATAACAATTTACCGTGTATGAACCTTTTCACGAGCATTGACATCCATATCAGCATGATAATAGTCAGCTAAAATTCCTCTCTCACGTAGCTCCTTAGCAACCTACAGTTCTTGACAGCATAAGAATAACAATGAATATATACGTATCATAAAGAGGTACATTAAACCATATATACTCAGTTTAGAAGCACAGAAAAGTTGACATCAGTGGTGGAGCCACAAGTACTGAAAGGGGGCAGCTGCTCCTCTAGTTTCGAAAAATGTCACATTTCCCCCTCATAAATTTAGAAAGTGTGATTTGTTACCACAAAAGTCATGAATTTTATCAATTTTGCCCTGTTTCTAACCCGGGAAAAAAAATTGCATTACACAACATTTTGCTCCCATTTATACCAAATTGCCCTGTTTCTTTAAAATCCTAGCTTCGCCACAACTTGACATCATTGACTAGAATCACATGTCAATAGTAGGAATCGAATTTGTAAAGCTTGATTTAAAGAGGATTAAAAATTCTTTTCTCGTTGATGTTGCAAATACAGAACTAAAAAGTGGTAAAGTTTCCAATTCAGAAGATAATAGTTTTCTTCTGTGATGCTCGGACTCTTCAATTTTGCCAAAGTACCCATGTTCACTGTACATGGGGGTGTCTGTGTGTGTGTTGTGTGTGTGGGTGCAGGTATTTAACTACATTTGGCGTAAAATCTTATAATTTGGAGGATCTGCCACACGGATCCAGTGTCAGACACTCGTACCCGAGCCCAAGCATCATAGATTTTCTTTGCAGTATGATCCCTCGGGTAATGACTGCCAGTTGGCTGTCGTAATGAGAAAACACTTATTTTCCCACACTGGGACCATATAATGCAGCAAGAGGATTTTGGTGCTCGTTTGTTGAATTAGAATCAGAGCATACAGAGAGACAAAACCAGTTTCAGAAAAAACTGAGGTATTGCACAGACCTGTTCACACTCTTTGCGAGAGAAACAGTAAACGATTCCAGACTCGTTATTGGAATAAGACTTCTGTATGAATTCAGATATTTCATCAATAACCACTTTTCCAACTGATGACTTTTCTCGCACCTGAAAAGTGGATATAACTATAGGTTGTAAGATGTTTCGCATAGATAGAAGGAAACCAACCATAATACACAGATAGCTATACCATATAGAACAGATTATGCCTGTTCACCGTGCTAACAAACTTAACACATTTTGGAATGTGTAACATCTCCATCAGATCTATTTGAACTTTCTTCGTAGCTGTCGCCTGGGATATAAAACAAGACAAAATATCATGCTCTTATAATTTCTGAGATAAAAGTGTTAATAAAGTTTAGATGAGAAAGACGTGCTTCAGGAAAAAAAAAAAAAAAAAGAAGTATGTAAACACGTACAGTCAAAGCAACTACAGGCACATTGGGAAACTGAGTCTTCAAAATACCAAGATTCTTGTAGTCTGGACGAAAATCATGGCCCCATTGACTACAACAATGTGCCTCCTGCAAGGTAAATTTAAGGATTAACTTATGAACCTTTTGAAAACTGCCTCTCGCAAGATACTCCCTGTCCCGGAAAGATAGTCTCATCTAATTTTGACGTCAATGTAAGTGAACTTTGACCAAGTATTATTGTTAATCTACTTATCCTAATAAAATTTAAAGTTACTATTGAGAACTCACTAAATGATTTATCAATAACAATTTTTAAAATTTCACTAGGATTATTAGATTAACATTAAGTTAGGTCAAAGTTCACTTGTGTTGACCATCAAAAACCAAATGGGATTATCTTTCCGGGACTATCTTTCTGGGACGGAGGTAGTAAATTTATGGATGAAATAGTTCACTTTTTATGAAGATAAGTGTATACAAAAGAACCAAGAATACCAAAACTGCTAGTTCGATGTGGTACTCTTTCACCCCTAATTTGGAACAAACGATAGACTTTCTTGCGCAAAAAATCTAATCACAGATTAAAAAAAATGATAATAATAAAATGCTACTGCTTCTTCAAAGTTATTTGAAAAACAGATCCCACCCCCAGGGATTCTGGCCTACCCAGGTAGCTCCTAGACATAGTAACCGATTGAAACTCACGTCAATTGAAATGAGAGAAAGACGACCAGCATGATGGCATTTCTCGAGCTTTGACATAAATCTCTTGCTCTTTGATATCTTTTCTGGTGTGACGTACAATATCTTAAGATCTTCTTCACCCTTTTCAAGGGCCTTGTATATGAACTTCTCATTTTCTTTACTAGTGGTCGAGGTTAGCATAAAAGCGGGTATGCCTAAAGCAGCCAACCCCATGACCTGCAAATAGGATACTATCAGAGAACACCAATATTAGATACCAGAGTGGCACATTGAATAACAGCGCACCTGATCCTGAATAAGTGAAAGCAAAGGACTAACAACAAGAGCAACTCCATCGCGTATAACAGCAGGAAGTTGGTAGCAGAGACTCTTTCCTCCACCAGCGGCCATAATCACCATAACATCTCTTCCACTCATGATAGCATTTATGATCTGGTAAGCAAATATCTTTAGTCTATGAGAGAATCTTTAGTCTATGAGAGAGAAAAACCTTGATGAAAACTTTTCATCATCAAATACTAAGGGGATAAATACTCGTAATCTTAGCAAGGAACAACATAAATGATACTCTCGCTATTCTTGTTCTGCATTTTGAGTTGTCATGATATGCTATTTAAAGAAGTGCACTTTTTTCCTTGTACCTAGGTGAATAAGTTTTTCTCAAGTCACCAACTAAGGTCTGATTGAGCACTTCAGGCTGCCTGCACTTTTCGCATAATCAAGTATGATAGCTACTATTTGAGCCTCTTGGCTCAGTACTTTTGGTGATGCATAACTCTTGCTTCGGCATATGAGGCTTTGGTTGAGAGTTCAAGTGGACTTTATATGATGTCAAACTCTGTGTTAGACGAGACCCGGGGGAGTGGAGTGTGGGGAAAAACCAAGATTAGTAGGCATCTTGGAGGTCTGGACCCTTTTCAATAATTTCAAATATCTCAACATGAAACTCTTGTTATTTGCGTTGAAGTAGGATGGTTCACCAAGACTTTATACTTCTGAGATAGAAGAACTCTTGAAATAGTCTTGCTACCAAAAAAATTGGGGTGAATGGAACCATCACTGAATCAAGAGAGAGCTTACTTATATCTTAAATGTTTCTTAAGAATATTTAAGTTCAGTAATGTTAAGAGGAATTATGATCCTCCTATAGTCCTCATATGCCTTTCCCGTGTGCCGGTCTCTGATGTATTGGCAAGAGAAGTCCAACAAGGCATACGTAAGATGGAATGCAACCTAACTAATCAGATTTATTGTCTACTCACAAACTCCTCATCAACTACAAAGTTCGCCTCATTCACCTATGCAGAGAAGAAATGCAATATGTACACAATAGAACAGTCTTGAATGAAAAATACCATAAATGCAATGCAATGCAATTTAATAGTAAAACTGCTGAGACAGAAGACACCTCACGCTGGTTGGAACGATAAGTGGATATCCCAAAAATGTTGAATCTAATATCATCAGCTCGAGTATCCCATTCAAATGACCCAGACCAGTTCTCTGAAGGCAAAGCTGCACCATCTCTATCAGGATTTTCAGAAATTTCATAATTTTCCAAAACTGCTTTCAGTTCAGATTGTCTCTCATACAGCTTCTCTTGCCGATCAACCAGACTCCTTATTTGGTCTGCACAGTGGAAAGTCATAAGACGTTATGCAATAAGAAACTAGTATTCTTTAAATTTTTTGTTATTAAGGAAAAATACTAAAGAAAGATTGGCAGCAGCTATCAAGATATCTATATTATCAAAATCCTGTTTTGCCGAGCAATCAAATTTGATTGTGGCAGACATTACTAATCTAGAATTATAGATATCCAAATCAAACAACCAACTCTTCATGTCCTTTCTTTCTCTTTCAGGTGAAAAGAAAAAAAAGATCTTATTAACATGAAAACGCCAACAACAAAAAGTATGGAGAAAGGTTTGTTGTTTGACTAGTTAATATACTATTTCTTTTGCCATATATTCCAAAGTAACAAGGAGTTTAATGGATGGTATGTGTTATTAAACACATAAACTGTTAATTTCTATAACTTTGAATTACTTAATAATGATAGCAGAAGGAACACATATGAAAAGAAGACGATAAATCTTGAGCCTGAATTTAGGCAACAATGTTTAATGGAGAGGGCTCAACCTATAAGAGATAAGGTGATCAGCACACGTGACCCTTACCCTTGAAAGACATAAGCTTTCTTCTGGCCATCCAGTTTCTTAGACACCATCTAAACAACAGGATCCTAAAAGCTAGTGGCCCTAGGATATACACCAAAAAGCAAACCTTTGAAAAAAATGTCATTAATAGCACCACCGACGATGGAAGGATACCCTATCAACTCCCGATCCTCCTACTTGATCTCCACATCTGAAGAATTGTGAGCAAGTTCCTAAACACCCTCAAATCCTCAAAAAGAACTAAAATGGTGCCATCCCTTAAAACTCCACATACTGGTACTGATAGCCAAGTCTGCTCTTTACCGAACAAACCATCAAGCCCTTATCCTTGCATCTAGAGACCAACACCAACCTACTGTACGCCATCCACAACCAGTAAAGAAGAAACGATACAAGGAGCAACCTAACTAAATCTTTGATAAGGCTTCAATCATTCCATAGGTTCCCTACTAAGAAAAATGCTAGAGATGAATAAGAAAAATACCCCTGATCCACCTACGTCGCCTACGTGTGAACCTCTTCCTTTCCATCACGAGGTCTAAATAGTAACTTCCAATTCATTATATGCTTTTCTGTAAGTAAACATATGCATTGAAAATTCGCCCCGATCCCTTACAATAGAAGCAAGGGGCTTTACAAATACAACCCAAGAGCTGAAGAAACTAAACAATGCACACTAAATAGCCAAAAAGAGTGAATTACCCAGCCCCATTTCCGCCAAAAATATTCACAAGGATGACCGCACCGAGTAAATACGCATTCAACCAAAACAAAGGTGCTAAGCATAAAAAAGAAGGCCCCCCGAAAAGACCAAATAACACAATGGGGAACAGCTCCCAAAAAGTTTCTTTTTGCCTCTGTAACGTGAAAGCCATACCAAAAAAAAAAAAAAAAAAAAAAAAAACACCACTAAATTGGGCATAGTCCATGAGATCCCATACAAGAAAAGCACAATACTCCATAAACCCCTAGCTATATCAAAATGCAACTGTAGATATTTGACCGCCTCGTCGCCCTTCATAAACAAACAGCAATGATTAACTAAAATTATTCCTCTTTTTCTCAAATGATCCCCAGTGAGAATTTTCTTCCATCTGGCTGACCAAAGAAGGAAAGAGACTTACAATGGGTTGCTAACCTCCAAATGTGATTCCAAATGAGATATTTATAGAAAGACTTCAATGACAACTTTCCGTTAGAACTCGCAGTCCAACAGAAGTAATCTCCTCTTTCACTAGGCTTTAAAGCATATGCCAAGACACCCAAAAAATCGTCTATCCAATTCCAATCATGAAAATTTCGAAGAAAACGTGGATTCAAGCATACTGGCCGTTCATTGTAGCAGTTGAATCAGTGTTGTGACATCTTTGTTTGAAGAAATTTGGTACAACTCCGGTAAGGTTAAACTGAGAGAAGATTCTCCACACAAAAATCAGTCTAAAAATGATTTTTGCAACCATCACCAGCCTTGAACTTGAGCTGGATACAATGTTGAAAATGACCCTCCCTTTAGCTATACATTTCCAGACTCCATCTACGTAAGGACAGTATCCCTCTTTAGTCATCCACCCATGATCACGATTGCCAAAATGCTTCTGACAACATGTTTCCATGGACAGTGTTGATCTTGAGGGATTCTCTATAACCACACTTACTAAACAAGGATTGATTGACAAGTAAAGATCCTTGATACCCAAACTACCATGAGAAATTGGTTTGCAGTTGATTTCCACTTGACCTAGGGATATTTAAGCTTTGATCAATTACTCTCCAAGGGAAGTTTCACATTAAGTTATCTAGCTTCTTCTTAACTGGGCAGGGAAGAGGAAGAATAGATAAGTAATAACCAAGTCATCACATGCCTTCTCAAAGTTTAACTCATGATTTGTACTTTCAGACATAAAGTTATAATGATTATATTTGTATGCATAATCTGCATTACGACAAATGCAAATAACGGAAACAAAAGGTCGGGAGATATATTATTGTACCGTTAATTTGAATCTCGGAGATCATGCTAAGATAAAGGCTTTTGCCCATGAGAGACAAGGTGCTCAAGAGAGCCTAGACATAGCCTAATCCCACACCTTAAACAACTTTGTTGCATAAAAAGGAATGCTCATAGTGAGCTATCCTTCCCACTAAGGAGTCTTGCATGCAAGAGAATAAACTTAACACCAGATTCGTGTGGACATGTTACAACTCTGTCCCTCTCTCATATAGTTTTAACTTTTCACAACATCTTCACCGTCTCCCTTCACTTGAAATGCTTTCTTTTCACTAATAGTGTAAATAGCTATCACAATTCCCTGAAGCACCCAAAACTCCTAGAAGTTCCTATGGGTTTTTTGACACAAGATTGGGAGTTCTAATGTTTTGTTCCACAAGATTGGGAGTCCCAATGTGTTTTTCCAAGCGAACACCCGGTCCATATCAACAATGTGCCTTTAAACCCATCCATTCACATGTACAATTGCCTAAAAGTTTAGCTAATAAACATTAGGACGTGAGGAATTTGTTCAAACATACAAACTAAGGATATGAAACAGTTGAGGGATTTATTGTTGTGTTGCCACTTTGTTGTGATATTCAAGCAATAAGGCAAACAAAATGAATTCAAGCAATTATAGAAAATAAGTGAACGCAAAGAATCAAAGATAAGTAGGCTTACTATAGATATGTGTGCTCACATACACATACATATGGGTTTAATAAGCACAATATGAAGCTCACTAAAGTAATGAACATATGTTGGAATGCACATACAAAGATAAAATGTAAGCTACTTTTATATAAATGCAAAGGTATTAGTGTCAAATAGAAAGTTACAAAAATTTCCTCTCTCATTATGTAGTTTTTCAGTTTTCATTAGATCTTCACTTCCATCCTTGACTTAAAGTTATGCCCTTTAACTAATAGCATATCATATCGCTGAAGCAACCTATCATTCCTACAGTGAGAATCCGGTGCATTATCAATGATATGCCTTTAGGACCACTGAAACATCACATCCTACATTTGGCCGCTAAAGTGCATAGCCATTTAGCTATACAAAACCAAGGTTTAGAAATTTATCATACACATAAGTTCATAAAAGCAGATATATCAGTAAGGGTATCAAACACACCTCCTTAGTGTGAATTTTAAAGTATGGTTACTTCTTACCCTTACATTCTTCTAGCTGTGATTGGCACTAATTCAGCAAAGTGTTGCTACATTTCGTATTCTAGTATTTAATAATCAAGGAGATGTTTATTACTCCCTTCATCTAAAAAAAAAAAGAGTTCCACTTACCTCTTTTATAAGTATAAAGAAAAATGAGTCACATTTCTAGAAGATGAAATATGTTTAGTGCATTTATTTAAAGGTATAAGCAAGTGAAGCTACATCTTTTGGGTTCCGGGGGGTATGTATTATGTATACCTTTACTTCTTATGCACCCTAAATTTCTAGCAAAAACATTAACTAAAAGAGCATTCTAACTATTTGGCATTAAATATAGAGTTGCCAAATGTTAGCAAACATATAGCCTATCATGCTTGTTTACATGTGGGTTTATTTCAGTGGCGGAGTTAGGATTTTTGCTAAAGATGGGTAAAAAAATTACAAGTGCATATGGTGGAGTATAAAATTGGAACAAACGGAGGCAAAAGGTTTATGTAGTGCAATTTTATTCTAATGAAAAGGGGGGCAAAATTGATAAAATTTATAATTTTAATAGTACAATATCACATTATCCAAAATTACAAGGGAGAACTTTGACACTATCCAAAACTTAAGGAGGGCAGCTGCCCCCCTTATACTATACATAAATCCGCCAGTGGTTTATTTATCACTATCGAATTCGAACAACAAATAACAAACAATTGTTTCTAACACAAGTAGTAAAATAAGCTAGTACCTGTATTACATACTCCTTCCGTCCCAAAATTATTGTGTCATTTGACAAGTCAAATTATTTATTAATGATGCTTTACTTGCTTGTATCCTCTTAAACACTATAATTACTGCATTTTTTAGAAACGATACCCACTCCCTAAATGAATACTAGAGAAAAAAAAAATGACCCTAATTGAATGTCCATGTTCTAAAAGAACAAAAATGACCCCAAAGTGAATTTGCACCTTTAAAATTATAGTATTCCAATGTATACATTGAGAATTTTCCATTCATAAAGTGGGTAGCATGCATATACATCTTTGGTACTAAATGTTTTAAAAAAAACACTTTTGTTCAAAGTTACTTAAATAAAAGATTGGACATTCATTCAGGGGAAGGGAGTGCTATCTTTCTGCGATAAACCAGAAAATAAAACGAGACAAACTTTTTTGGGATCGAGAAACTATTAGCAAATGAATTAGTCCCAAATAGATTTTCAATCCGAGTAACTAACACCTGACTCAATAAGTGGTCAGCTTTTAATGGTTTATTGGAGTACTCCCTCTGTCCCTGAATAAATGTCATAGTTGACAAGTCAATGTTTTTAACCTTTTATTATGTTTCCTTTATTACCCTAATCTATTCAAATGGGTAGAGTGGCATGCTTGTGCCAATTAGAATGAGTAATATAAGAACATCACCAAACTTCATACCAAACTTCATACCTATTATTAGTAAGACAGACATTTAATTTGGGACAAACGAAAATGGAAAGTATGACATTTATTCCGAGACAGGGGTATAATTTTGACGTGGTTCAATTCGAAATACAATAACCGAAATCAATATACAAAACTACTCCAATCACACATTAACCCAAATATCGAACAATCAGAGAGTTAGGTTTCTAGACAATCAAACCGTTCAAATATGAAATGAAAAACAAATGTATTCAAATTTGTGCGTGCGTTTAGTGTGTGTACCTTGGACATCTTGGAGCTCGACTTCAACATTGAGAAGTTCCTCCAAGAGTTCTTCGGTTGTCGCCATACCCAACCACCTTCCCTTTGCTCTCAGCAACTTCAGAATTTCCTTGGCATTGTTTTTTCTATATTGGGCCAGCTACCAGCCCATTAGAGCCTCTCTTAGCCCACCTGAAAAGAGAGGGTTTGAGATAGAAATGTATTGAATAGTGTTATTCATAAATAAATAATATTATTAAAAAGCCCGTGCTCTGCACGATAGAACTTTGCTGATATTTATTATTATTGAAGGTGATTACTTTTTTATATAGTAATCATCATTTTCAATATAATGTTAGCTAGTAATAGTAATCTTATTTATATAGAAAATTGAATATTTACCAATATAGTAACAATTATGAGTAACTAATATTTTATTATTGCTTAAAATATTCTAATGTATTAGTAAAACAATGTTTTTAATTATAATTTATTATAATAGTATCTTTTTTTAGATTGTAAATATAATAGTTATAATATATAGTAACTGTTCTATTTAACTAATATTATTAGTAGAAATATTGAGAAAAACTTGTTTTACTTAGCTTTAGTGTAAACTTGTTTCCATTCCTTAATGTAAACATAATTTATTAATGTAAAATAGGTTTTACACATCTCTTATTGTAAAACATGTTTTTCATAAGAATGACTCATATTATTAGCTAATAGTGAGCTAAATGGTAATAGTTACCTTATAGAGTACTACATCCTTCCTCAAGTGAATGTACATTTGGGATTTAAGGATAATTTTGAAGAAAAATAATAATAAATAGAAAAATCATAAATATTCTTATTATTCAAATTTAAAATTTTAGTTTTGTAAAAATATAATGATTTAAAAAAATGTGAAGGTAAATTTCAAAAGATCATTCATTTTGAGAGAAAACAGAACATTCAATTTGAGACGAAGAGTTATGATTAACTAATATGATTAATAATAATAATTAATTTGTATAGTAACTATTATAATTAATACTATTAATAGTAATAATTAAAAAAGAAAATTACAATGTAATTGATTATTTACATGTCTTCTTTTTTAGTTGTATTTTTGAGATACTTAAAAATTATTTTTCTTTAATCATAATAAAAATACTCCATTTAACTAACTAAATAAACGATAAATTGTAAACAAATTTCCGTGCGTAGCACAATACTATTAATAGTAATAGTTAACATATATAGTAACTATTATGGTTAACTAATACGATTAATAGTAGTAGTTAACCTATATAGTAACTATTATGGTTAACTAATACTATTAATAATAATAGTTAACTTATATAGTAACTATTATGGTTAACTAATACTATAAATAGTAATAGTTAACCTATATAATAACTAATAGTATTAACTAATAGTAAGAATTCCAAAAGTCAATTATTAATTTGAGAGGTGATGATGTGGCTTCATGTAAATCAAGCTTTGTCCACGTGGCGACTCTATAGGGGTCTTCCCAATAGTATTAGTTAACCTATATATTAACTATTATGGTTAACTAATACTATTAATAGTAGTAGTTAACCTATATAGTAACTATTATGGTTAACTAATACTATTAATAGTAATAGTTAATTTATATAGTAACTATTATGGTTAACTAATACTATAAATAGTAATAGTTAACATATATAATAACTAATAGTATTAACTAATAGTAAGAATTCCAAAAGTCAATTATTAATTTGAGAGGTGATGATGTGGCTTCATGTAAATCAAGCTTTGTTCACGTGGCGACTCTATAGGGGTCTTCCCAATAGTATTAGTTAACCTATATATTAACTATTATGGTTAACTAATACTATTAATAGTAGTAGTTAACCTATATAGTAACTATTATGGTTAACTAATACTATTAATAGTAATAATTAACCTATATAATAACTAAGGGGGCGTTTGGTTCGACAGAAAAAAAAATGAAGGAATGGAATGGTCAATGGAAAAGGAATTGGAAAGGAATGGAAAGGAATATAAAGTGGTCAAACCTCATGTTTGGTTGCCATGGAATGAAATGGAATTCCTTCAACAATCATGTTTGGTTTGAAAATACAAATTATAGGAATGGAATGGAAACATATAAAATTTCCAATTCACCCTTCTTTCAAAAAATTAATGAGTAAAAAAAAATATGTAATGATTACTTTTTTTTTTTGGAGGGTGGGGGGTAGGGGAGTTAAAAAACTGCAATGATTTTTTTTTTTTGGGGGGGTGGGTGGGTAGGGTGGGGGTGGGGTACGGGAGTTAAAAAACTGTAATGATTAATGAATAAAAAAAACTGTAATGATTAAAAAAAAAAAATTTGGGGGGGTGGGGGTGGGTGGGTAGGGTGGGGATTGGGGTAGGGGAGTTAAACAAACTGTAATGATTAATGAGTAAAAAAAACTGTAATGATTAAAAAAAAAAAATTGGGGGGAGGGGGTGGGTAGGGTGGGGTGGGGTAGAGGAGTTAAAAAACTGTAATGATTAATGAGTAAAAAAAACTGTAATGATTAAAAAAAAAATTGGGGGGGGGGGGTGGGGGTGGGGTGGGGTAGGGGAGTTAAAAAACTGTAATGATTAATGAGTTAAAAAAAAACTGTAATGATTAAAAAAAAAATTGGGGGGGGGGGGTGGGGGTGGGGTAGAGGAGTTATAAAAACTGTTAATTTTTTTTTTTGGCAGGGGGAGAGGTTTTTTTTTTTTGTGTTTGAGGGGGGTATTTTGGTCTTAAAAATTTGTTCAAAACTTTTCCAATGGAATGGAATCTTTTCCTTCCAAATTTGGAAGAAATGAAAATCCATTCCAAGAATGGATTTTCATTCCTTTGGGAATGGGAAAATTTTGGTAAAAATGAACCAAACATGGGAATGAAAAAAGTCAAAGGAAATTCTCCATTCCATTCCCCCCTTTTCCTTCACTTTCCATCCAACCAAACACTACCTAATAGTATTAACTAATAGTAAGAATTTCAAAAGTCAATTATTAATTTGAGAGGTGATGATGTGGCTTCATGTAAATCAAGCTTTGTCCACGTGGCGACTCTATAGGGGTCTTCCTCGACTTTTATATATATATAGATTTCTACTGCACCAAATTAAATGTTTATTTTCTAGTGTGGCTTATTCTTTCAAAAAAAAAGTTTATCCTCGTATAATATCTTTTTTTTACTATGTCCACATCAGAAGGAGGCGAGGAGAGGGATCGAACCCTATCGCTCACCGAGGGTGAGGCTTGACTTTACCACTGTGCCACTCCTTTGAGGACTCGTATAATATCTTATAAGTAACGCTTTTCCCTACAATCCCTTATATAATATCTTATAAGTAAGGTATTTTCCTAACAAAAACGTATTTATAGGCGCAGAGTAAGTTTATTAGCAAAATTTGTGTGTGATATTTAACAACCACATAGTGGCGAATCCTGAAATTTTCTTTGCACATAAAAAAAAAAAAAAAAAAAACTCACGAAATTACATCATTCAAATCCGATATTTTTGTATTTTATTTAATGTATACAAGAAAAAAACAAACAAAAATCTAAAATATTAAAAGACATTTTATGAAAATTATCATTTTTGGTACCAATTTGTTAATGTAACAATTAAATGTTCAGAAATCTTGCTATCTTTTCATATACATTAAATTTTTGTAAATTACTTGGTTATAATGTGTGCGGGAAAAACATCTAAAATTTTGTAAGCATCAACAATTTTAAACATTCAAAAAGAAATTATGAACTACATCTACAGTTTCATAAAATATCGCGTTTGACTTGTCTAATTTTTGAAGAATAGTGTTTTAGTTTTTGTATTTTTCTTGTACCTTTATAAATTAACTAGTAAGTAACGCGTCGATATTCAATGGGCATGTCAAAATTAATTAATTATAGAATATTTTAAAGTAATTGTTTATAATGTTCCCCATCTGTCTTATTCAGTGTTCTAAAAATCGGCCTAGGCGGTGCCTAAGCGCTAGAAGAGGTCACAACGCCGCGCTTAATGACCAATCGGCCAATCTAGCCGCTTTAGCTATTAGGCGGCGACTAAGCACTCAAGGCGGTCTCTAGGCGCTCAAGGCGGGCACTAGGCGCGAACCAAAAAACTAAGGATATGGCGCACAATGGCTTCCTTCCAGTTCAAGGGGACACCCCTCAATTTTTCTATACTACTTCATTGGCCTAGGCTTTCCATTCCTTAGCCGATGTGGGATATTTTTTTCCCCTATGACACTTGAAACTTCAAAAGCTGGCCAAGCAATTTATACTACTCCATGGCCTAAGTTTTCCATTCATATCCGATGTGGGATATATCCTTCTATTCTGCACAACCTAAACTCTTGCCAAAGAGCTTGCTATTTTCTGCTTGATTTTTTTTTGGCTAGAACTAATTCGGGTATTGCTAAGTGTATTGAAAGGTCTCCTTGGACAAAGCTCTTGAGAAATACTCCCTCCGCCCCACTCGAATTAGGATAAATTTTCATTTTTGGCGTCCCATTCGAATTAGGACAACTCAAAAATGGAAGTGTTTTATTTAATGGGACCCCCATTCACACTCACAACAACTTTCCACTCATTATTCTCTACCACACTTTCTCTCTCCTACTTCACTTTTCATACTCACAACACCTACTCCACTAACACTTTTTCCTTAATCCCCGTGCCCAACCCAAAAATCATAATTCGGGTGGGACGGAGGGAGTATATTTTAATAAAATGTATTGTATTAAAATGTATATAGTTATTGAAAAATTAGAAATATTTGTTAGGCCTCCTACAGTCCTACTTATACACACTTCACTTCTTAGGAATTGTCTACATAAGTGATATGGGATAATTTACTCGATTAAATCAATTATCCAATAAGTAGCACTATTGTATTTTCATAACTATATGTAATTATATGTAAATTATCAAAAATATGTTAATTTCTCGGCCCCGCCTAGGCCCCGATTAGGCCTCTAGGCGCTAGGCCCGGCTTCGCCACCTAGCGGGCGCCTAGCGCTTTTTAGAACACTAGTCTTATTACAATTGAGATTATTTTTTGTCCACTCTACAATTGAAACTGCATAAAATGACAAAGTTTTAATAATTATTATTTAATGGGATCCATTTGTCTTACTTACAACAATAATCTAATAATTATTCTTATCACTTATTCTCTCTCTTACTTTACCTTTCATACTAAAAAACCCTTCTCCGCTATTATATCATACTTCTTTTACTTAATTTATGTGTCCTAAAAGTAATCTCACTCGTGGTGGGACAAATGGAGTATAAATTAGATAATTGATCGCAATTGATAAGCCGAAAATTTCGGCTACAGATTGAGTACCACGTTAGTGAAGATATTCTCCATATATGTGTGTATATATCAGTTATACTGTTACCTTGTAATTAGGATAAGTGATTAGCAATAGGTATTTGTATATATCTTCTTTCCTATTAGGTAGGTGATTTCCTAGTTTGTATCAATATCATCTATAAAATAAGGTAACCCATCTCAATAGAGATACACGGGTTTACAGTTCACAAAGCTTGGGTCTTCTTCTTCCTTTTCTCAGTCTCTTTTCTATCTTCTCCATTGCTCATATAGCCTGTCTTATATGGTATCAGTAGTCCTCTAATCCATGATAGACGAGTCCGACAAATCGACCAAAATCATGGCCGAATCCGATCCTGGTAAACATAGTCTCCCTGTTCTTTTCAATGTTCAGTCTTACATGGGCCATTGCCGGTTAACAAATGAAAATTATCCTAATTGGAGCTCTCTATTTATGTCCATGCTTGAGATACATTATCTCACTCATGTTGTTACCGACAAAACCCCTCCCTCCTCTATTCTCCCAAGCACCAACTCGCCCACTGCCCCCAACCCCGAACATGAACAGTTTGTTCATACCTCTAGGTTTGTGTTAGGTTGGATCAAAGCCACAGTCACCGCCGAGGTCCAACCCCATGTCAACCATTGTCAAACTGCCCCTGAGGCTTGGGACTTACTAGCAAAAGAATTTGGGGTTGCGTCTTCTATCCATATTCAAAAACTCCAGGATGAACTTCATAGTCTTACCCTCACACCCGGTATGTCCATCCAAGAATATGTGCTTCGGGCTAAAACCCTGTCCCACTCTCTTTCTCTGGCCGGTGAAGCCGTATCTTCCCATACCTTGCGTAGTCGTATTTTAGGGGGATTGGGTCATACGTATAAAGAGTTTATTACCACCCAAAACTCCAAGGGTGCCACTACCATAGATGATCTCAAAGACCTTCTTCTTCAAGAAGAATCCCTTCAAAAACGTTTTACTACCCACTCCACATCCACTCTTACTGCCCTCACTACTTCAAAGTCTCCTGATATATCCAAAAACCCTCCGTCTCCTCTTCCTGGTTCGAATCACAACCAACAAGGGGGGGTTCGACCTCCTATCTCTCACAATCAAGGTGGTTTCTTTTTCTTTCCAAACCAAGGGCGCGGGGGAGGTAATCGTAATCGTGGGAAAAATAAAGGCAAAAACCAAGGTCGTGGCATACTACCCCTTCCATTTCCACCGAATGATTCCCAATTTCGTCCTCTTGGTCAGTTTGTGTCTCCAAATACTTTTGTGCCTTATACTCCTCCCAACCCCTTTGTGAGCTCAGACCCAAATAAGGTTCACTGTCAAATTTGTAAGAAAGAGGGCCATGAGGCGACCACTTGTTTTCAGCGAGGAAATTTTGCATATAATGCTCAATTCTATCCCGGCTCAAGTTCAACACAGCAACATGGTAATTCTCAGTTCAATGGACAGTCTTCCATGGCTTCTATTTCTTTTGTGCTTGATTCCGGTGCTACGGATCATATGACCTCCAACCCGGCTGTCATGCAACATTACTCTCCGTACTCAGGTAATGACTCTATTCGAGTTGCAAATGGCTCCACTATGCCTATCGCAAATATTGGGTCTACTCATTTCTCTCATAAACACCAGTCCTTTGTTCTGAATACAGTGTTACATGTTCCTAAAATCAGTCGTTCTTTACTCTCAATCCGCAAATTTTGCTTAGATAACGATTGCTTTTTTGAACTAACTGCTTTTGGATTTTGTGTGAAGGACAACCGTACCAAGCGGATTACTCTTTCTGGCAGTAATACGGGCGACCTGTACACGTTGTCCTTCATCCCCAATTCTCATCTTAACTCATTGGCTTTGATCGGGGAACGTGCTCCTTCTTCCACGTGGCATGCTCGTTTGGGACACCCTTCTTCTCAAGTTTTTGATAGTCTAGTTAATAAAGTAGGGCTTCCAATTAGCAGGCCTACCAAAATGAGGGAGATGTGTCATTTTTGCCCTATGGGGAAATCTTGTAATCTTCCGTTTCAAATTCGTTCTTTCAATTCAGTTCAACCTTTAGACTTACTACATCTTGATGTATGGGGACCCTCTTCTGTCCCGTCCCATTCTGGATTCAAATATTATTTATCTATTGTTGACGATTTCTCTAGATATGTTTGGATGTTTCCTCTGTTTCTTAAGTCTGATGTGTTCTCTGTATTTTCTGAGTTTAAAACCTTCATTGAAAATCAATTAACTCAGAAAATTTCTGCTATTCACACTGTCAAGACTATCCAAACAGATGGGGGAGGTGAATTCATTAATCGTCAATTTGCAGCCTTTTTAGTGAGTCATGGCATAGGTCATCGTGTGTCTTGTCCGTACACTCCCCAACAAAATGGGGTTGTAGAGAGAAAGCATAGACACATAGTAGAAATGGGTTTATGTCTTCTAGCCCAATCTCATGTCCCTCAATCTTTCTGGCTTGAAGCTTTTTCAACTGCGGTGTTTTTAATCAATAGGTTGCCTATGTGACAATTAAATTATATATCACCGTATGAAAAACTTTGGAAAAGAAAACCCGATTACCGATTCCTAAAGACTTTTGGCTGTACTTGTTTCCCCAATCTCACTCCGTACAATCAACACAAGTTAATGCTTCGATCCACTCCTTGTGTATTTCTTGGTTATGATACAATGCATAAAGGGTATCGGTGTTTTAATCCAGTCACGAATCGGGTGTTTATTTCTCGGCACGTTTTATTTGATGAGCAACACTTTTATTACTTGTCCAAGAAATTCCCTACAGCTATAAGGGACACCAGCCAGCAAGATCAATTTCATGGTCAAACTTCAGACCCACTCACAGCAATTGTTCCTGGCCCAGCACCACACTTAGGACCAATTCGTGTGCCTCCTGCTGCAAGCCCAGTCCGGGTCCCTTCTGTCACTCTCAGTTCAGCCGGCCCATCTGGGCAGCCGCTTCCTCCAAGCCCATCTCAAGATCTTGCACTTGAGCCCTCTTCCCCAATGTCGGGCCACTCACTTTCACCTACTGGGCCGAGCATCTCTCCATCTGCATCATCTGGTCTAAATACAATTTCCATTGATCAAACTGAATCCTCTCAAGTTGGTCCAACTGAGCCCATCCATCAGTCAGCAATCCCAGCAAATGGTTCACATGTCCATCACCATGGTTCTGTAAGTAGTATTCATCCCATGACTACAAGGGCAAAGGATGGAATATTTTGTCCTAAACACAAATTTGCTCTCAGTGCATCTTCTACTGATCCTTGTCTCTTTGAGCCTAAAAACTACAAACAGGCTGCTCCTCTACAACACTGGCAAGATGCCATGCATGATGAATTGACTACTCTTCATAAAAACAGAACGTGGTCTCTTGTCCCGGATTCTCCCTCTTACAATGTTGTTGGCAGTAAATGGATCTATAAGGTCAAGCGCAAAGTTGACGGTACCATTGAACGCTACAAGGCTAGGCTTGTTGCACAGGGATATACTCAACAGGAGGGCATTGACTATGAGGAGACCTTCAGTCCTGTTGTTAAGCCTGCCACAGTTCGCACCATCCTCTCTCTAGCTCACTCCCAAAAATGGCTGATTGAACAGTTAGACGTCCGGAATGCATTCCTGAATGGGGTTCTTGCTGAGGAAGTCTACATGTCTCAACCTCCGGGGTTTGTAGATCCAGAACGGCCACACCATGTATGTCGCCTCCACAAAGCTCTATATGGTCTCAAGCAATCTCCCCGTGCTTGGTTCTATCGCCTACATGAATTTTTGTTGAGTCTCGGTTTTTTCAACAGTAGAGCAGACTCCTCTCTTTTTGTCCGTCATCAAGATAGTTCTCTCATTGCTATTCTTGTATAAGTCGACGATATTATTGTAACTGGTTCCGACTCCGTTGCAGTAAACAAGGTAATTGACTCTATTTGTACCACTTTTGAAAGTCGTAAATTGGGTCCTCTTAGTTTCTTCTTGGGTATTGAAGCAACTCGGACTACCACCCATTTATTTCTTAATCAGTCAAGGTACACTAGTGATCTTATACACAAGTTTAACATGCAATTGAGCAAACCCGCTCCCACACCTCTTGCTCTTGGCGTGCATCTCTCGGCAAATGAGGGTGATCCTCTTCCTGATGCAACTTCTTATCGTAGCATGGTAGGGGCTCTCCAGTATGTTACACTCACTCGACCGGACATCTCGTTTGCAGTTAACCAAGTTTGTCAATTTATGCACTCTCCAAGAACTTCTCATTTACAAGCAGTCAAGCGCATATTCCGTTTCCTCAAGGGCACAGTATCCCAAGGGTTGTCCTTCCTTGCTTCTTCTGACACCGCTATTGTAGCTTTTTGTGATGCGGATTGGGCGGGCTCCCCCGACGATCGACGATCTACCACAGGCGCATGTGTGTTCATTGGGCCCAACTTAGTTGCTTGGTCGGCTAAGAAACAACGCACAGTTGCTCGGTCTAGTAGTGAAGCCGAGTATAGAGCCTTAGCATCCACCGCTGCTGAAATTCGATGGTTCTCTTTCCTCTTCCGTGAGCTTGGTATACCTCTTTCTCCCCCGACTCTCTTATGTGACAACATTTCAGCACTACATATGGCCAAGAATTCCGTGTTCCATGCCCGTACGCGTCATATAGAGATCGATCTTCACTTCGTTCGCGAACTTCATCATAGAGGGTTTCTTCGACTTCACCATATTTCTTCATCAGATCAACTTGCGGACATATTCACGAAAAGCCTAGCTGCACCTCGGTTCCAAGTTCTATCTAGCAACCTGCAGCTTCGTACTCCTCCGCTTGGCTTGAGGGAGGGTGATAAGCCGAAAATTCCGGCTACAGATTGAGTACCACGTTAGTGAAGATATTCTCCATATATGTGTGTATATATCAGTTATACTGTTACCTTGTAATTAGGATAAGTGATTAGCAATAGGTATTTGTATATATCTTCTTTCCTATTAGGTAGGTGATTTCCTAGTTTGTATCAATATCATCTATAAAAGAAGGTAACCCATCTCAACAGAGATACACGGGTTTACAGTTCACAAAGCTTGGGTCTTCTTCTTCCTTTTCTCAGTCTCTTTTCTATCTTCTCCATTGCTCATATAGCCTGTCTTATAGCAATTATATCTTCATCATCATAGTTGTTCGGGTTCTTTCCTTGAGTAACCCATATAATTTTTAATTTTTACAGTGTTAAGATAAAACATATTTGTATATCTTACACAAACAAATAAATATAGTCATTCTCATATGAAATCAAAAAATACTTACCATTTTTTCCGATGATTTATTGGACTTGGTCTTCAACTGTGTTTTAGGCTACGGAGATTATAACATAGATCACAAAGCTAATCGGGTAAAGGATTTTACGAAAAATAATTCTCCTAGCCTTGGTATTTTCACTAACTATCGAGAGCAAGCCTTTCTAAGCATATTCTTATCCATGCTCTTCAATAGTATTCAATGTGAATTCTTCTTATATTTTAAATCCTTGCCAACTCATCTAATGTATACAAAATTTTGCCTTAAACGAAAATCTCTTAAGAAAAACCAAAATTTAATTAAAAATTAGACTTAAGAAATCTTATAATATAAAAAAATTGCACAATTAATTGACCTTTTGAATCCATCAAACGCCTTATGGTCATTCTATAAGCAGTCGTATAAAGGTTATTCTCATCAACAAATCTATGTGATCAATTTTTCTCGTTATATTATAATCACCTTTCAAGTAATTGTCATTAAATATCTGAAATACATTATTAAAATTTGAAGTTTTAGTGCAATAAATAACAATATGTCCCCATTTTCATTAAAAAATTATACTATACATTTATTCCCTTTACCCTTTTAGTTAGTGCAATTTTGATAAAAATCAGTGTATCTTATAACTTGTCATATTCACAATCTATTTTCATTATAATACTTTTAAATATATTTATTCTCTTCAATTATCATGCCCAACAGTAAGGCTCCGTTAAACATTTTCCCTATTTTCTGGTGTTTGTTAAGCACCAGAAAATAAGGAAAATGATTTTCGAAAAATGGTTTTCCCACTTTTTTAAGTAAAACCACTTACGGATTTCTCTTGTATAAGTCATTTTCTGGAAAAATTTAATTCTTTCACTCACACACCCAACTCCCTATACAACCACACGCTACCCACTCCACCTCCACCTCCTCCCCCACACAAAAAAAAAAAAAAAAATCACTCATATTAAAGTTGTCTTTTAACAGCTCCTCCACCGCCCGCCCCTACCCCCACCCACCCCAATTTTTTTCTTACTCTTACTATAATTATTTTTCAACAACTACCCCACTCCCCAAAAACAAAAATATTTTTTCACTCATACTAAATTTTTGTAACACCTCCCCCCCCCACCTTCGCCCCTACCCCCCCCACACACGTCGAACCTATCCTCTCCCCCCGGGTCCCCGTAAAAAAAAAATCTCATATGAAAATATTTTTCGGAAAGCATTTTCTTTGTATTTACCAAACAACCGAAAACATGTTTATTTCATTTTCAAGAAAACATTTTCCGGGAAATCATTTTACGGAAGTCATTTTACGCGAAACAAACGGATCTTAAGTGAATCAATTGGGTGGTACGAAATTAGTATTACATTATTGAAATATTTTTATTCAATCTAACATAAAATGGTTAATAATCTCAGCTAGTGACTTAATATTTTTATATTTGCACTTATAACTTGCCTGAGTTTTTGAAAAAAAAAAATGGTTTGTGAACAGAAGTGAATGAGAAGCTTTAGGGATTAGATTATGTTTAAAATAATATACTTCAAATTTAAAATGTTCCTTATAGTAATAATAAAAAAAAGCCACAACAACCAATGTGGATGGCAATATCTTAGAAGATTAAAAGTATTGATATTTATTGGGTAAGTTGGATTTTGAGTATTATTTTAAAGTATGCAATTTTCGTTCATCTTAAAGAGCTCCAACTCCACTCTAAAGTTTCCCAAAATTATTCTCCAATGCTTGCTTAATATGTTGCTATATTTTGAAGCAACCTACGTCATGCTTCAAATTTGATGAAATCTCCAAATATTGCATTGTTTTCATGCAACCCACATCTTGCTTCAAATTTCTCAACAATTGAAAATAATATACTTTACTACTTTGTACATTTCTTGTAAATTAATAAAAGTGAAAAAAAATATACAATTATCGGTATAACTAATGTAAGATCCCGAAAATGTAGTTTAGTTTAAAAGAAAATGTGTACTTAATACTACATCCGTCACAGAGTAGTGTCCACATTTTTTGCTTGTTAGCACAAATGAACTTTGAGCAATAATTTTAGGTTGATTTAATTATCCTAATGAAAATATAAAGCTTGTTTTTTATACACTATTATATATACTATTAATAAAATCTTTAAAATTCCATTAGGTTAATTAAATAAGCCTAAAGAAAACAATCTAAATTTTCTGAAAATTCTTTTAAGGGTTGTGGAATAAAGTGAAAATGAAGTAGAGAAAATAAAAAAGAAGGGAAATAAATAAAGAAGTAACTTTATGTAAGCCCTTTTAATCTATCATAATCTTCAGCACATCCTAATATGACTCATAGATGTAGCATTTTTGGATTCTACAGACATCAAAACCTCTTCCCCCATTGTCACGACCCGAAAACCCCCCTATTTATAATCTTAATAATTTAATATTATTTATGTGTGCATTTTATTCTCTCATAATAATCTATGCTCAACATGATTTGCTTGATCATTTGTGATTTATTTATGTGTTAGATTTTATGTTAGATGATCATTATTGTGTGGGGTATTGGAGGGCTTGGGTGTAAGTTGTTAAGGGTTTAATTGGGTGAAGTAGAAATTGAGGGGTTTAAGTGTAACTCCTAAATTAACTAGTCAACCTTTCCCCCTCCTCCCTCCTCATCCTACACTCTTCCTCACCACACACTCACACTCATTTCCCTTTCTCTCTCCCTCCATTGTTATTGAGGTAAGCTCCATCCCTCTCTCTTCTTTTGATCATCTTGTATGCTTCCTCTCTTAATAATCGATTTATATAAAACGTTTAGATCGTCGCTAGGATCGTTTGGAGCTAAATAGAAGTTATTTTGGTTGAGTTTGATTTCCATTTGAGGTAAGCTACTAAGCCCCCCTTTAGCTTAAAATTGGTCATTTATGTTTTGTGTGAACATTGGATGATGATTTAATGCTTAGTTGTGAATTTAAATGTTGATTTGTATCTTTGTTCATCTTTTGTGATTTTTTGATACTTGGGTCATTCTTGGATTGGGTTGATTATATGTTGTTATATAAGTCTTTTATAGGTTTATATGTTGTTTTGGTACATTGGTGTACTAGTCATAACTTAACCCCGATGGTATAAGGGTCCCAAATTAATACTCTCTTAAGGAAGCAATTTTGTCCCATGGGTTTTCCTTGTTTCTGGGCAAGATCTGGGCATTTTCCGGTGCTGCACGACTCGTGCTGTGTGGCACGACTTGTGCTGTTCATCCACTAGTGAGCACGAGTCTAGCACACGTGCAGATAGGCAATTTTTCCTTCTGGCACGACTCGTGCTCCTCAGCACGACTCGTGATCACGACTTGTGCTACCCAGCACGACTCGTGATCAGCCCAGATTCCTCTTCTTTTGCAGTTTGTCCATTTTACGCGAAATCTTCCGGAGGTCATAACTTTCTCATCCGGACTCTGTTTTAGGCATGTAAACTATCGTTTTAAAGCTCTATTTGAGTACTTAGAGATGAGTGGGTTTATTTAGTTGGGTTTCAGGTTCATATTATGTCGAGATTTCCGTAAGTGTTTTATAAAACAAATCGTTTAGAATTGGTCTAGGTTTTGAGTACTATTCTTATTGACTTAGATGGACATTGTGGAACACTCTAGTAGTTTAAATGGTTCCTTTGTGAACAAACGTGTCATGATATTTGACTAAGTATTGTTTGAGAGTGTTGGGTTTGGTCCGTTTGTGATCATGTTTGCAATGTATGAATGTGAGTAACCGTTGCATCTTTTGTGATGATGTTTGGCTTGGTTCCCTACTTTGGAATCATTCCCCCGTTGTTGTTTCAAGCGAGTATTTATTACTATGTGCTTGTATAGAGTCCAGCTGGTCTTGTTGTGTTTGTTTTGGGCAGTGATGTATATTATAATGGCACGGGCCAAGTCCAGTATAATGTACTGGTAACCCAGTTTCCCCATGTCAGTGGCCTTGAGTGGGATGCCCCTTCCCAAGATTGAGGTTGGGATGAGATAGCTCCTATGGTGAGTATTCTAGCTACACGCTTGGGGGTATGACTATGTGTTATTTCTCCCACTACTGGTTGTTGTTGTTACTTGGTTCCGGAACCGGCTTCAGCTCTTTCATGCTGCTCAACGGACTCTTCTCAAAGGATGGTGTTCCGTTTATAGAACCTTGGCTCAGTATCCACTTATGAGTGTTTATTTCCGCATTATGTGTTATGTGATGAGTGGACCATATGTTTTAAGTTATATGCAAATGTGAATGCCTATTGATATTGTTCCTTTGTGATTATCATGTTGGCATGAAATGTAGTTGAATATTAGTAGCTTACTGAGATTTTATCTCACCCCTTATTTGTTTACTGTTTTAGATAAGGGAGTGCATCCGGGATAGGTCACTTATCATCAGGAAGGACGTCGAGGTGGTAATTCTTTTGGGGTATGTTTGTGAAGGCTACATTATGTAAATGTATAACCTTAAAGGGTAGTGTATCCGTGACTTGATCTTGTAACACCTATTTTTGGATAATGTTGGTGTTCGTACTTTTGTATAGTTGTTGTAGGCCTTCGTGTCAAGTACTTTCGTTGTGAAAGTTGTTTGAAAGTAAAGTGGAGGTTTTGAACTTCAAAAGTGAATTTTATTTATCTTTATGATAGTTTTCGAAAAGTTTTTGTTAAAAGTGTTTTATGGCGTCCTCCGTGCGCGTCCCGAGCGTGGGGCCATGTAGGACCACGGGTACGGGGCGCGACACCCATTTCCTTGCATCCCATCAATTTCTGAAGAAAAAATTGTATTGATCAAATGCATATATGAATTGATAAAGAAATTGTGGTATTTAGTTTCAGCTTCTCAAAGAGTTCAGTTGATATATATAAAAATATAATATGCAAATGATTAAATTGAGATATGTAAGTGATTCGACATTTAACTAATTTGAACGAATGAGAATAAAGATAAGAAGAGACAATTTAGGATCAACGTAATTTATTTATTAACAAATAATTAAGATTTTTGGGAATTGTAAATTTTCAATTTTAATTTGTGATGTAATATCAACCCATTGTTTAGAAGATAGAAAAAGAATATACTAATAATGAATTAAATATGAAAATCCATGAGAGAGTAGTAATGATCATCTTTAAGATTCTTAATTGTCTCATGTATTAATAGATCAGTCCTCAATTTCGACTGCTTGCTTCGGTTGATGATGTGCTATTACGATTGTTCTGGACATATTTATTTTTTAGTGTCCAGTCTTCACATTTTTTCATGATGTTGATGCTTTCTTGGAGCCTCAAAATGATTCGTGCTCTTTTGCGAATAATCTGATCACTCTACTGCATCATCAGATGTTCCATGTCTACAGTTAACTCAGAAATTGAGGGGAGGTAAATAAAAAATTAGTTCCAAAGTGAAAAAACAACATTTAAATTGTTGCTCATCTCCGTTTTCAAGGCTTTAAATTCCTATCAGCTAAATTTTGTATGCTTTAGCAAAAAGAAAAAAGATAATAAGTACTACTTCCGTTCCAAAATCAATGTCCAAAAAATATTTAAATTTGCTCTTAATCAGTAGCAAATAAAAAAACAAAAAACAAAAAAAACAAAAAAAAAAACAGACTTTCATTTTGGGACGGCAGGAGTAATAAAATCAGAAATTCTTTTAAGCATTTTTGTTTGGCAAATAAAAGAATATGCAACAGAATAACACCGAAAACAAATTAATATTGAATGACAAAGAATGGAAGAACCTAAATTTACCTCAAATGTCTGAATTTCTGAAGCATTTTGCAAGGACAACAAAAAGATATGCAACACAATGACACTGAAAAGAAAATATTGGAAGAACTTAAAATTACGTGAATAAATCAAATTTCTCTGTCATTTGAAAAGAAGATTGAAATAGAGAGATGAATGTGAGAAATAAAAAAAGCACAAAAGGTGAAATATTTGTTTTTATTTATAAATTAGATTTGTACATTCCATTTAAATGAATCAGTTTTATAATGGAATTGATTGCAATTTCAATATGGAAGAAACTATTGCCACTACAAAATATAATTATCCACTACATTTAATAAATCTCTTGTGCATTAATTAACAAATAAACACAATTACCCTTGAATGCACATTAATTTAATATGGAAATAATGTTAACCTTTTTATTTGTTTTCCATGGTTCTTTTTTTTTTTTACTTTGTATGATTTTCCCCAGTAAATATATTGAATCATGCTTTAAAAATGTTAATCATAAATGTAAAAAGTAAATGTAGAAATAGCTAATAAAAAAGTTGTGTGAGATACAAGAATGGGAGAAGTCAAGAAACTGGTGGAAGAGGGTAAGGTGAAGTATGTTGTCCCTACGTGCACGTGTGTTGGCATGTCTTCCTTTTTAGTTTCTCAATCTCAATAGCTCCACTATTTAGTTATGGAGCTAATTCGACGCTTACAATACCATTATTCTCAACTTGTGATTGGCATTGCTCAGGGTCCAAACTTGATCCTCAACTTGCCCACAGATGACCTCCAAATGGTATGAGTAAAACTGTACGTACGTGAATGCGGCTCTTCATTCAAGTAACTATCCAAATTTGCTCCTCATCATCAAGAGAAAATTTGAACATTGATATGAATGGGGTACGGAGGTAGTATTAATTTTATGGGATTTACATTTTTACAGAGAATGCAAAGGTTCAAACCAGAGCAAAACAAGAAAATATTTGAGAGGGTTAGTGCAATGTCATCAACAAAGGGATGCACCCCAGCTAGCATTGTCCATGGGAATGATGTGTGGAACCACAAACAAGAACAACTTGAATCGAAACATAGGATCTTTATCAGTGAAACTATCCCTAGAAGAAGACAAAAACTTGTATGAGAACACCATGACCCGCTTCATAGTAGAGACGGGTCATTTTTGACTCATGACCTGGACCCACGACCAGGACCCATAACCCGCGGCCAGAATTTTTTTTTTTTTTTTTTTTCGGTTTGCCAAAAGTAATAGTTACTATAACTAAATGTAACAAACATGTTACTTATATATAGCAGTTTGTATACATAAAAGTAATACATATATACAGAAAAGTAACAAAAGTAACAGTGTTTTTTTATGTTTTCTTTATTTGCCAAAAGTAATACTTATTATAACTAAAATGTAACGAACCTGTTACTTATATGTAACAGTGTTTATTCATAATTGTAACACATACTCCCTCCGTCACACCTCACTTGAGACTTATTTCTATTTTGGTCCGTCCCACTTCACTTGAGACTCCCCAAAATGATAATCTTTTTATAATTTTATATTTAATCTACCCCACCCACTCATTCTCTCTGTTTATTTTCCACCACACAATTCATTCAATCAACCTACTATTAACCCCACTCATTCTCTCTCTTCATTTTCTACCACACATTTTCCTTATTTTATTTTCCCTTAGTTATTGTGCCCGCCTCTTAGGTCTCAAGTGAGGTGGGACGGAGGGAGTACGTATAGAAAAGTAATAATTCAACCTTTTACACTTTAGAAATAAAAACACTGGTGTTAGTAACATTGTAAAAATAAGAAAGTAACAATTTTTATAAATGAATGTTACATTTTACTTGTATAATAACATTGTAAAACAGTTACATTTACTTGTATAATAGTATATCCATATATTTCAAATAATAAGTTACAATGAGTTCAATTTATCATGATACATGTAAAAGTATTACATTATCTATAGAAATCTGTTACAATTTCATCTACTAAAGTGTTACATTTACTTGTACATGTTGGTGTTGGTGCCCTAGGCACGTTTGTTAAACGTTGTATGTGTCATCATTATATTCATATTAATGAATAGATATTTAGGTTATTATTAATGCTCATGTTTGCTTATAATAATCTCCGTCCCTAGAGCTTGTTAAGCACTAGTATAAAGGCTAAATGATCATGGGATGATCATGTTAGATTTATGGGTACTTATTTGGAACAAGGTACTGGACATGACCCGCAGTATGAGATTTATGTCATGGTCAATGTCATATATAAATCTCATATTAGTTATGTCATTTGAATCCTTAGACATGAAGTTAAAATAGTCTTCCACTTGATGAAGATTATGTTTGACATATTCAAACGTTACCCTTAAACAGGTAGCCATAAAGGGTATGATTGGCATAATCAGATTCACGTAGGGAAGAATAATAAGCTAAATGGATTTGTCCCTCTTCGGAGAGATGTCAAGCTTGGGCCCCTCGAAGGAATGATGTTGATGAAATGTTTGGCCAAACTCAAATGGATTGATTGGATCAATGTCGTTTGGATTATCAACATATTCGGGATCGAGAAAAGTATTGAACAAAACAAGTTGACTTATTGACCATGACTTGTGTTCAAAGACATCGTGGACAAAGGGATTGTGACATATTCTAAAGGAATGCGAACTTGTATCTAGTTATACTATTTGGGTAGGTATGACGGTTTGCTAGAACCTAATCATATCTTATGGTTTCATGTTTGAACCCATTGCCAACTTAGTATAATCCTAGAGGGTCACACACGAGAGAACGAATCTTAAAAAGGACTAAAATGGAAAATATGGCCTTCTGAACCATGTTGTGCAACCGCACAAACTGGGCTGGGCGGCCGCACAGTTTTGGGCGACCGCACAGCTAGTTTTGGGCGGCTGCACAAGCTTGTCGGGACAGATTTCCTAATTTGATTTGGAAAAGAATTTTGGACGGGTTTAAACACAAGTTTCCTATTTGGAATAGGTCTTACTTGTATATAAACACCAAAATTCGGCCAGAACTTGTTCCAAGCTTTTGTGCAAGTCTCCAAAGAGTTTGAGAGAGTTTTATTATGTTCTAAGACATCCTAGATTGAAGAACAAAATAATACACAAATGATATTCCATATAAGTTCATATTAATTGTGAAAACGTGTTACACAATTTTGGTCTAGCAACCAAGATCAAGTGTTCTTGATATTCGTTCGTGGTGTGGATACCGCTAGAGGGTGAAAATTATCATCTTCAAAGTTCGTGATTCTTGCTATGATCGTGATCAAGTTTTCAAGTCTCTATCGAATTCAAGGTTGCAAAAATCAAAGGCATCAAGGGTTAGCATTCTAGTATTCATTATGTTGTATTTGACTTAATCACATGAATGGATCTATGGGCTTTGGGTTTTATAAAAATTTTAAATGCTAAATTCCGTTGCGCATGTTACCTCGAAACCTAACAGTACAAATAATTACATTCATGTATATACGTTGTTATTTTTTAAATTTTACTTTCTTTCAAAAAATAAAATAAAAATAATCAAAATATTATCATTTGCTTCACGCTTTAATAAAGATATTGAACAATTGATTATTATATCTTTTGCATATTTATTATAGTAATCTTTGTCTCTTGTAATTATTATTAATTACTAGTATAAGTGTTGGGACTTTAGTGGTACCCCGTAGTAATCTAAATAAAGAACACAAACCCACAAGCACAATAATGGAAGAATCACACACACAAGAACACAAGAATTGTTTACCCGGTTCGTTCAACACATGAACTACGTCCGGGGGCAATTGCCATGCCAATATATTATTAATCACACCTTAATGATCTGCTACAATGTGTCCTGGGTCGTGACTATGCTTATATAGCAGTACAAGGAAGATCTAAATCAAATTAAGGAGAGATTGTGTCAAAATAGGAAACAAATCAGCCCAGCCGGCATACCAAGCGCCCGCTTGGGTCTAGGCGAGCGCCCGCTCGAATTAATTCCCCCAGGCGGATCAACTCACTGTCCAAATGAGCGCCCGCCTGGTCCAGGGCAAGCGCCCGCCTGCTCCTCCGCCAGGAACTCCTCCTCTGGTTTGAACCCTTTTTGATCTCCACCAACTCCCCCGACTTAGACTCCTTTTCTTCCTCATAGTTTAGGATCCAATCCCAACAATCTCCCACCTGGAGACTAAACTCATAAGCATAGAAACACCCATCAACTCCCACCACGGAGTGAACACCTTTGAACACATTTTATCCCCCTATATTGGCTTGACATTACCGAACCTCCCGCTCAAGTACTAAGGCGATTTGAAACCAAGCGACGTTTCAACCTCTCCGTGTTAGATAGTTCTTGCCTCCCCAAATCAGCTTCTACCTTGATTTCTCTCCGCAAGTCTAACTTCGCCTTCTCCCTCCAGACCCACCTTTCTCGCAATGCTTCCCCTTGAAACTTGGACACACCTTGTTTCTTGCATCGTCTTTTCTTGGTCTGAACACGCTCTCTGTTAGGGCACTTGGACTTCCACACCGCGTTGATCAACTTTGTGTCCTTCTCCCCCCTAACATACCGTTTCTTGATGTCTCTCCTTTCTACACCAATAGGCCGGTTCTTTAGCCTCTTGCTCCCACCGGAGTGAACATCGATATTGTAGGTAGAGTACAACATCTTCTCCTTAACCCCATGAGCTATCACCTTAGCTTCTTTTGTGATTTCCCAAGACCCACCAGTGAAGGTCACACCAAATCCTTCATCATCAAGTTGTCCAACAGAAATCACCCTCCTTCTCAAGTCCGGAACATGCATCACATCGTTCAATTGTAAAACAGCCCCGTTAGGTGTCTTCATCATCACATCCCCCTTACCTTTGATCTTCAAAGGTTGATCATCACCAAGATAGACAACCCCAAAATCTCCAGTTTTATACCGCTCCATTGTTTCTGCATCCCCACTAGCATGACATGAAGCTCCAGAATCCAACACCCAATCTTCACCTGACTGCTCCTCTCCTAGGATTAATACATCCCCATCATCCACCACGTGTGCATCACCATCCTTCTCCAGACAGTCATAACTGATATGACCCATCGTGCCACAATTGTAGCACTTGACCGGCTTTTTCCCCTTTTTCGGTCCTCCCCTTCCCCTATTTCTCTCCACCCTAAGTGCAGCCCCATCTGCTGAAGATTCTCCCCTTTTCTCTTTCCTTCTCAACTCCTCTTGAAGGATGAGATCTCGAACCTCCGTATACACTAATGGTGTTTTCGACGTACTGATCGTTGTGACAGTTACCTCCTAACTATCAGGCAACGATTTTAGTAGAAAACATGCTAACACTTCATCAGAGAAAGTAATATCAACACTTTTTAATTGGTCCACCATACCTTTGAAACTGCCGATATGACTCGCTGCTGTCTGCCCCTCTGACATCTTTGTATTCGCAAACCTCTTTATCAAATGCACCTTATTGATATTAGACGGCTTCTCATACATGTCTGACAGCATCTGTAGCAACCCCACCGTTGTCTTGGCCTCCATCGCGTTCCGTGCAACGTCGTCGGTTAGAGCGCTCCTCACCGCTCCTAACGCCTTCCGATCTAACGTCTCCCAATCCCCTTATGACATGTCTTCGGGTTTCTCCTTTAAGGGTTTATGAAGATCCTTACAATAAAGGTAATCTTCAACCCTTGTCCTCCAAAACGTGAAATTCACACCGTTGAATTTCTCGATTGAGTTCTTTATCTTGATTGCTTTACAAAGTCCCCAAGAACGTGATTCAAAATTAATCAACTGATGAAACTTTGAATCCTCCTAACCAAAGCTCTTGATACCAGTTGTTGGGAATTTAGTGGTACCCCGTAGCAATCTAAATAAAGAACACAAACCTACAAGCACAATAATGGAAGAATCACACACACAAGAACACAAGAATTGTTTACCCGGTTCGTTCAACACATGAACTACGTCCGGGGGCAATTGCCAAGCCAATATATTATTAATCACACCTTAATAATCTGCTACAATGTGTCCTAGGTCGTGACTATGCTTATATAGCAGTACAAGGAAGATCTAAATCAAATTAAGGAGAGATTGTGTCAAAATAGGAAACAAATCAGCCCAGCCGGCATACCAAGCGCCCGCTCGAATTAATTCCCCCAGGTGGATCAACTCACTGTCCAAATGAGCGCCCGCCTGGTCCAGGGCAAGCGCCCGCCTGCTCCTCCGCCAGGAACTCCTCCTCTGGTTTGAACCCTTTTTGATCTCCACCAACTCCCCCGACTTAGACTCCTTTTCTTCCTCATAGTTTAGGATCCAATCCCAACAATAAGTTTAATGGATAATCATATGATGATTATGTATATGATACAATTAGACTTATGGGTATTTGTTGGAGAACAAATACTGGACTGACCTCTTATGAGATTTATGTCATGATCAAATGTCACAATTAAATCTCATATAGTTATATCAATTGAATCTTTAGACCTGAGGTTATTACAGTCTTTCACATGATGAACATTACGTTTGACATATTAAAACGTTACCTTTAACCGGGTAGCTATAAAGGATATGATTGGCATAATCGGAATCATGTATGAAAGAGTAATAAGCCAAGAAGGGATTTGTTCCTTGTCAAGAGAGATGTCAAGCTTGGGCCACTCGATGAATGGTATTGATGATTGGCCATGCTCAAATGAATTGATTGGATCAATGTCCTTTGTATTATCAATACATTCGGGATCGAGAAAACATTAAACAAGTAAGTTGATCATTGACCATGGCTTATGTTCAATAGACATCGTGTAACAAAGAGATTGTGATATGTTCTATTTTAGGAAACTTTGAGATTTTAAAGTTATACTAGTTGGGTAGTCATAATGGCTTGCTAGAGTCCGCTTATGACTTACGAGGTCTGAATGGTTTGGACCCGTTGCCAAATTAGTATAATCCTATTGGGTCACACACACAGAGTGGGTAATTAAAAGGAACGAAAAAAATGAGGCAGTACGGAACTGGAACCGTAGGGCTCCATGAGAGCCATACGGATCCATAGGAGCCATACCGCTGGTGCAGCGCACTGTAGTTTATTTTAGGATTTTCTTGTTGGACAAGAATTCCTAAACCCTAAAGGATCTTGGAGACCTCTAGTATATAATATGTACAACCGGGATTCAGTCTCGTATAATTGATTTGTGAAATCATAACTTCTTTCTTGGAAAGAGAAAACACACTAGGGTTATTAGGTTTGATTATTCTTAATCATCAAACACTAATAATCAAAGCGGGCAATTGAAGAATCGTTCTTCATCAAGTTTTTCAATCCGAATGACGTAGCAGTCAATTCAAGAAGAGTTCTTGAATCCGTTCGACGTGTGGATCACCGGTGAAGGGTGCTCATCTTAGCATCTAAATCCAAGGTTTCATATTTCGATCTACAAGGGTTAGTTTCTTTCATCTTTCATATTATGAATTATTGATCATAACGGATCTAGAATTTTTTAGGTTTCTTCATGTAATGGCTTCCACTGCGCATGATTGCACGAAACCTAACAGTGGTATTAGAGCCCCGTTTATGATCAATGGTTCTAATATTATCATGATATAATTATTTAATTAGATTATTTAATTTCCATGATCATGATAAGATGAATTTATGTGATGGGATTTTATATGAGATATAAAATATGCATGCTAGTTATTGATGTGATTATGTGATTATAATATTAATTAGATTCATATGCATAATTGCATGCTTAGATTTTCATGTTATAATTGGATAATGTTTAATTGATAATCTTGATCTAATTTGTATGTGAAATAAATTCGTTATTGATTATATAGATTAGATTAGTTAAAATTCGTAATCTGTAAATTCGTGTTATTTTAATCAGATTATATATGAACACGATATTGGGATTGACTGAATTTGAAAATTTCTGAAAAACTGGAAATATGGGAATCTGGAACACAGATCCGTACGGTTGTTTCAGAGCCATATGGCTGCTATGGCGCCGTACGGATGGGTTCTAGATTTTCCAGAATCTGGTTCATTTTTTGGTGTTCAGATTGTTCTGTAAATTGTTTACATAATTTGAATCTGGAAACTGAAACTGCTTTCAGACGGCTGGTTTTTGAAACCGTGTTTCCTGAAACAGATTTCAATTAAGAAATCCAGAAAAACTGCAAAAATAAGAATTCTAAAGAGTTTAAGATTGCTGTAATCTGTGAGATTGTTGAGATAATAAAAGGTCTTGAAACGAGTTATTTTTCTACACGGAATTGTGGTTGCTTTTTGACTTAGTATCGACCGTGTGGAATAATTACTTAGTTTCTTAATCTTAGTACGGAATTGTGGTTGCCTTTTGGCTTAGTTTCGGCCGTACGTTTTGGGCTCTCAATTTCAAGATGCTCTGCGGATTCAATTTCAGAATTAAGTCCTATAACTAGTGGAATTAAAGTCACATAAAATTAATTCGGTTAGTTGATTAACTTTTATGTGTTTTTATCCTTCTTGGAAATTTAAGTCACATGCCGATCTATGATTAAAACACTTGGGATTACACGGGTATTTTCATGAGCGCTCTAACCCTCGCGAGGTGCATTGATTTTATTGTTTTATGAACAAGATGAGTGAAAGAGTGATTTCTATGCGTTTAAAGTGGTTTAACTTAATTAGGCTATCAAAAGTGTTTTGGGCTTAAGGCACAGATGAGATTAAAACATGTATGACATGAGATGTCTTAAAAATCTCATAAAAGATCTAAGAGTCATATATGATATGATTGATTAGGAGTTATCTACCTAAATAGTTTAATTTTATGCATCTTGCCATCGCAGACGTAAAATTAAATGAAATATGGATCTTAGCCCATTAAATTATATTTTCCATAATTGCATGTGAATGTTATTTTTAGTGAGAATATTTTATGAAATACAAATTAATAATATCTTTAATTAAGTTGGTTCTTATGTATGATTACATGTTTGCATAATTGTAGATAATGGCACAAAACACACAAACTCTATCATTGCGATCTATCCTTGATAAGGAAAAACTTCAAGAGAATGGTGCTAACTTCATGGATTGGATCCGAAGCTTAAGAATTGTTCTAAGGCAGGAAGAAAAATTGTAAATCTTGATGAACACGTTCCTGAGGAACCCGCTGCCAATGCCCCTAGGGCGGACAAGGATGCTCACAAGAAACACAAAAGTGATTCTCGTGATGTCAGTTTTCATATGCTTGCTACCATATGTTCTGAGCTTCAAAAGGCCCTTGAATACTTGGATGCCTATGACATAGGCGCTCAGTTGAAAGATATGTTTCAAGAGCAAGCTAGGCAAGAAAGGTTTGACATCATGGCTGCTTTGACCTTATGCAAGATGAGTGAAGGACAGTTAGTGGGTCCTCATGTTTTGAAGATGAAGGACCATTTTAAGCATCTAGAGAGGCTCGTGTTGGGTATGCTTATTTTAAATCACTCCTATTACCTAAACTTGATTGATCCCATAACGTAATTTTTACTTTTTGTGGACTTTAGGATATATTGTAAGAAGTATTAAAACTTCATTTCTAGAATAGTCCACTTTAGTAGTATAGGCTTTAGATGAATAGGTCTTAAAATTTTCTAAGTCTGGAAATTTAGTGGTCAATGTCTTGACCGTGAATCACCTGACCGCAGGTCCTTGACCGTGAGCCTCGTGGCATTTCTTGACCGCGTGTAAAGATGTCCAAGCAATCAAAGTTTGTTCAAGCTTAACCATGGTCTCACTTATGTCCAAAACTATGGTTAGTTTAGAACGTTGCAGGATTCAAATTTGAATACAACTGTCAGTGGGACCACCACTACTCTGCAACAAAAGGACAACTCAGACTGAGCTCCAATCAGAATTCAATAACTCATTGTCATTCAACTTGGACCTCAAGTATTTCAAACGGCTAGTCTTTTTTTCAAGGCTATAAATAGACCTTGAGTTCTTCATTGAACATTGCTGAGATTCAAAGAAAGAAATTGCTGTTGAAATACTTGGTGATTGAAGATCATACTCAAGATTTCTAGAATCATTTGAATATTCAAGCTTTCGCCTTTAAACCTTCAAAGATCTCCAGCAACATTCAAGTCATCTCAAACCTTGCAACACACAAGATTCATTAGGCTCTACAATCACTTAGATTTTAAAGAGCTTTTGATTCTTACACACACACTCACCCCGATTGATCAAGCACATAGATTTCATCATTAGGGATACGCTGGTCTAAGTCTAGGATTTGCTCTTCATAGAAATAGGTGTTGATTCAATACTTCATCTATGTAATCTGTACTCAAGCGAATCAATATATACCTCATTCAAAATCCAAGACTGACCATCTTGGTAAATGAAGTAGATCTTTTAACAGATCGAACCTTTTCAAATCCTTGTGTCATTTACTTTCTGCACTTTACATTTCTGCAATTTACTTTCAAGTATTGTTCATCTTGTTCTTTATTGTTCATATTAATCTTGTTTTTTGTTTAGAGTTTTGATCTTTCAGATTTATGAACATTTGTGAATTGTGTTTGTTTGTTCAACTTATTGCCTAAGCTAAAATCTGACTAACTCATCTTTTGCCAAAACTTCCAAGACACATACCTTCTATCTTTCAACCTCTTGACCGCATCTTATCCCGACCGCACTCCATCTGAACGCAACTGGTTGACCGTAAGTGCTGGTATTCTTAGAGATTTTATCAAAACCAACTCTACCACATTTTTATCGAAAACTTCCGCTGTGCATATTACACTTGACCGCGTGGTTTTCATTGACCGCAAAATTCATAGTGTAAGCATAAGGTTGAATTTTAAAAAAGGGTTGATAATTTTAAGTAGGCTATTAACCCCCCCTCTAGACTCCTTTTCATACCCTTGTTGTGTCTCTGGGACCAACAAGTGGTATCAGAGCTAACACCTTCATAAAACATCTATTTTTCAAGCTTAACAGCTTGGGTGCCGATTCAATATGGCAAGTCAGAAAACTATGGCAACTGTTAACTACACTCATGTTCCAATGTTCGACGAAGATAACTTTGACGTATGGAAACACAGCATTCTAACCCATTTCTACTCCATGGACGAGCAACTTGGTGATTGTCTTACCATTGGACCATTCTTCCCAATGAAGGCTAATCCAAATCCTGAAACCAATGCTGCTACACCATCAATTAAGAAACCAAAGACTAAATGGACTGATGAGGAGAAAAGATTGGTTGGAATGGATGTGAAAACAAAAAGCATACTCTTAAGTACCTTGAGTACGTCACAGCGTCGACAGATCATGGAATGTTCTACTGCAAAAGATCTTTGGGATGCAATTGAAGATTACATCAAAGGAGATCAAGCTTGCAAGGAAAGCAAAAGGTTTACAATTCAAAGAAGATTCAACAACTTTGCTAAGATCCTCGGTGAATCACTCATAGCCACTTATGATCGTTATTGTGAGATCGTGAGTAATTATACAGCACTCGAAAAGAAGCTTACCAAGAAAGAAATCAATGTTAATTTTCTAGCTGTCCTTGGTTCTCAATATCTTCACAAAGGAAATACTCTTAAAGATACCAAGCTTCTAGATGATATGTCACTCAAAAGTCTCTATGCCAACCTCAAAGTCTTTGATATCAAGCTCCATAACATTGAAGAAATGGAGGGAAAGACTAAAAGCTTATCGTTGGTCGCTCAAAAGGAAGAAGTGATCGAGGAAGAAGATCCAAAAATCTCCACATCAGATCTACTTGATATGGATGATGATGATTTTGCTATGTTTATGAAAAGATTCCAAAAGTTCAGAAAAACAGCAAGAACCGGATCATCAATCAAAGCTCCATCTAGGTTTTCAAGGAGGAGCCCCTCAAAGAAGAAAGTGAACTTTAACTTCTCCAATAAGAAATAAGATCTTGTTTGTTTTAATTGCAGGAAACCAGGTCACTTCGCATCAAAATGTCCAATTCCCAAGTATGAGTATATGAAGAAGAAAAGCAACTTCACTCCAAGGTATTCAAAGCAAAAGGGAATGATGGCTGAAGAAGACTCTACCACAAAAGAGTTAGCTACTTGGATAGAATCAGATTCTGATGAAAGCGATGAGGATTCTGAAGAAGGTCACATTTCTTTGGTCGTTCGTTCCGATGATGAGGATGATCATGAAAATCAATTCTCACCTAATGTAAAACCCAAACGGAAGAGTTACACGGCTGATGAACTTGTTGATAAAGGATTCCTAACTCCAGTTCAAAAGAATGGTGATCTTCTATTCTCAAGATGTGATATGAGTGAAGCAAAGAAGGCTCTACTAAATCCCAAAGTGAAGAAAGTTTTGTCTACCATACCTTAAGTCAAGTTTGACATTTCCCCCAATGAATAAGAAAGGATGTTCATGAAAGCTGAATAGGTAATTAGTAAATGTTCTGGCATGAAGGAAGCTTTAGCACTTTCAACTGAAGAAATTTCTTAGCTTAAGACAGAGAAAACTCTACTAAAATCTGAACTCACCCTCCTTAAGGAGCAGATCAAGAGTATGTCTCCTCTTACTGATCGAAACCTTTTCTTAGAAGAACAAAATGCTATATTTAAAGTTAAAAACGAAGAATTGGCTGCTGAGATAAATGATCTCAAAAGGATCACAAATAAGTGGACCAATTCTCGTGTCACTATGGAACAAATCTTAGAATCCCAAAAGTCTAGTGGTGATAAGGAAGGCTTGGGATTCCAAACTAGTGACTACTTTAAATGTGCATCTTGTTAACAAAGAGATGAGAAATTTACCCAGCAAACTTTGGAAGGGTTAAAGGCTAAACATCATGTATCAAAGGGTCAAGGACAAGAACCAAAGAAGAAACTAGAGTTCAATTATGTCTACCCTAAGAAACAAACTGGCAAGGCACAAAAGTTGAAAGGTATTGCCATGGATGAACCTGCTGTTGCGACAAGCACCAGCAAGGTACCTGAATCTCCCTACCGCATTAACTTGCCGTGAGGTCAGGCGACTGCACCAAGGAAACTAGCGACCGCATGGAAGCCGGCGACCACAGGTGGCGGCAAGGCAGCAAAGTTCAAGAGGATGAACTTTGTAAGGGAGACCTCATCCATACCAGTAAATGATGTTATGCTGAAGACTTTAATGAAGTTTGTTAACCCTCAGTTGGGTGGCTTCCACCACTGTTCTGTGTGTGATGGTTATGGTCACAAGGCTGCTGAATGTCTTTTGAGATTCATACCCAATCCTAGAAGGCATAACCCCCCTTCTGTGAGGCAGGTGTGGGTTGTCAAAAGTTGCTAACCCTTTGGACCCAAAAGATTAAAAAGGAGACCTCGTTCTTAAATGTTTATTTTATAGGTCCTCTGCTTAATGGCTGGACACTCTAAGGATAAATCAAGTTTATGGTATCTCGATAGTGGCTGTTCAAGGCATATGACAGGAGATATCAACTTATTGGAAGATGTCCGTGAAGAGAAAGGTCCATCAGTAACCTTTGTAGACAATAATAAAGGAAAGACCGTAGGATATGGAGTCATTCGAAAAGGAAAAATCACCATCCAAGAAGTCTCTCTAGTTATTGGACTACAACACAATCTACTCTCAATATCTCAGTTCTGCGACAAAGGATTGCAATGCCACTTCACTTTAAATTTTTGTCTCATCAAAGATGGCATATCCGGCGTCACTTTGCTCAAAGGGATTCGTAAGAAATTTTTTTATGTTGTTGATTTTAATTCTTCTTGCATTTCTTCTAATCTCTGTTTTGTAGCAAAGAATGTTAGCGAAAATAGTTGGCTGTGGCATTAGAGACTAAGTCACTTAAACTTCAAGTATCTCTCCAAGATTGGTAGAGAAAATTGTTAGTTGTTTATTCCGCAAGTGCACGGGTGTATGTAGTATAGAAAGTGCAAGAGCGAGTCGATCCCACGAGGACAACTTTACTTACAAAATATCTTTGCTTAGAGTAAGAAAATAAAGAAAAGAAAATGATTGGGGGTTATAAAATTGTTTGTCACTAAACTAGAAATGAAATTGCGATTACTATAACTTAGATAAAAACTCTTATAATTTAAGGATTCCTTGGGATTGGAACATCAACAACATATATTCATCAACTATCCATGCTCTATTTAGATTAAAGTTTCATTTTAAAACAAGAATGGTATGCTTAGCCTACACTACTTCTCACGATCAAGCAAGTAGCGTTTGTATTCTCATACTAATTATGCCCTATCTCTCGATGGCCCATAATTAGTAAGAATCCATTAAGTTTTCTTTATGAAAATCAGCATACTTTCCACTCAAGGAGCATCCCTAAGCCATTACACTACTCTCGTGAGTAATGAACTTAGTTCTGACTATATGGATCCGCTAATCAAGGTTCTCCGATCAGTACTTCCCTTGATTAACTAAGATTCATACAAGCCATGGACGTCATCATGGTCGTAGGCGTTAAAGTTTGATATAGTAGAATTGTTTAAGATGAAGAAAGTAAATTTAGAGCATGAATATTAATAAATACAAGTGTTTGTTGAGTTTCCAGTCCCAAGAAATAGGGGGATTACTCACAAGCCATTTGTGAAAAGAGAAGAATAAGATGAAGACGAGATAAAAGAATAGAGATACTTATTCTGAACTTGAAATGGAGACAAAGACTTGAAAATAACCTCTTGATATTATTGCTTGAGAAACTCAGAAGTTTGTTCAAGAAATGATGAATATCTTTCACAAATTCTGAGTATTATTTTATGTTTAAGAGTACAATTTTCACTATAGTAAGTTTACAATGTTTCTAGATAGCTAAAGTACTGATTTCTACTTCTATTTATAAGCCTTGGAGGAGGGGAGGCAATCTTTCCCGGATGGGTGCTTGGAGAGGTCTTCATTTGAAAAGGCACCTTTTGCTGATTCAGGGGGTGCTCGGCCGAGTCAAGGAAAAGTGCTCGGCCGAGCAAGCCTTTGAAAATAAATCTGCCTTTCTGATCCCTTATGCTCGGCCGAGTCAAGGGTACTGCTCGGCCGAGCAGACCTTGCTTTGACTGAACTTTTGACTTTTAATGGGCTAGCTTATTTCCTTCTTTTCCAAGCGTTCTTCCTTCACAAAGATGATGCCTTAGCTCCCTTTTTCCTCAAGAATGTACTAAAAACCTGTTTGCATCATAGAAACATTCTCCAAGTGCATTATATCAAATAAAGAGTAGAAAATAAGTAATTTAAGTGGAATCAAAGCTAATAAACTATATTTTTAGACCTTAAATGACTATAAAATAGTCATTTATCAAACTCCCCCACACTAGAATCTTGCTTGTCCTCGAGCAAGTTAAATGTTCAAAAAGAGAGGAGTGCAAATGATAAAAACAAGAAAGGTCTTCAATGCTCCCTCAGAATATTGTTATATAATATTGCCTTTATAAAATTTCTTCCTTTTAAGTTTTTTATCTCAAGAGATTTGTAAAGAAGAAGGTAGGATGATATTGAAGTGCAAATAGAAAAGTTTGAATGTTAATATAACATGAATAAATACCATTGAATAAGAGCATATAGAGATAACCAAATAAGTTTGTGGGGCATAAGTATGAATTAAGAATTATATTCACTCTTTTAGAGTGCTTTGTGAATAAATTTTTCATGCTTGAATATACATTTCTTAAACTATGATCTTTATTCTTTAACAAAGATGTCCATATGTCGTTATGCATTTTGAATCACAAAAATTGATGAAAGGCGGAGGATGATATTGGAATAAGGTTCGAGATTTGATTAATTAGACGTGGCAATTGAGTTTCTTGCTTCTAAATTGTCACACTCTATAATGATATATTCATTTAGATTTTTGAATGGACAATCAAAAGAAGAATAAATTGATTAATTAGCCTCTTAAAAGTGGGAATGGAAAGATGGATTAAAGTGAAAATTTTTGTGATTCATAAGCATAATAAGGATGAAAAACCTTTGAAAAAGAGTAGAAATAAAAGTTTTTGAGATGCATAAACAAAAAATGTTTTAAAAGTTTCACAAGTATGTTGTATCCAAACTTAATGCCCACAAACTCATTAATAATGTAATGCTTCTATTCAATAGGATTTAAAAGTTCATATTAATTTTGAAAATTTTCCATTTATAATCCAATACAATCCTATGTTGTTATTATCAAATATCTTAAGAAGCAAAAGTTAGAAGGAAAAAGTTTTACTTAGGCAAATGATAATAAAGATAACATTCTCATCAATGGGAGCATTGTCTAAATATATATATATATATATATTTTTTTTTTTTTAAAATAGGGAACATTGCCCTTACATTTTCTTTGAAAAGAAAAACATAAAAAGAAGAAAAAGAAATTTAGAAAGAAAAGAAATAAGAAAAAGATAGATACTACCCCCCCACACTTAAATGAAACATTGTCCCTAATGTTTGAAAAGTAGAAATGAAAATTGGTACAAGAGTAATTTAAAGAAGAGGGAGAAAGAGGTACCGACTAGAATGGTGGCGGTGGTGGCGGTGGTTGCTGATTTGGAGGCCTGAAATTCATCCAATTTCCAATTCCATAGTTGTAAATGTAATCAACTCTTCCCTGAATATGGTTGACCCGATCCTCTATGTTGGTGCGAAATTGATCAAAATTGGTGGAATATTGATCGAGTCGGTTAAGGATTTGGGTATTTTGTTGGTACATTTGGTTTTGCTGGATGAACATTTGGTTGAATTGGTCATAAAAATCGGGAGGCATTTGGTTTTGGAAGTGGTGTTGTTGCGGTTCTTCTTGTTGCTCTCCCATTGGCTCATTTTGTTGAATATTGGGTCCTTGATTACTTGGAAAAATCCAAGTTTGAGGTTGGTTTAATGTGATGATGGGCAATTGGTTGTTGGGTAAGTGGGTGTATGGTTTTCTATTTGCTCCTCCTCCAACATACATTGTATAGCTTCCTTCCTCATTTTCAGAAATCATATTCATCACTTTAAGGGCAGCTATGTCCAATGCCCTTGAACCTCGAACTGGTTCCCAAGCGTTCGGTCCTTCCTCAGGTATCTCAATGTGCACATATTCAGCAAATAATGTTATCATTCCTCCAATATGAATATCCCCAGGGAAATTAGGGGAAACATGGTCCAAAAGACGGTCTACTAACCATTTCCCTAGATTAATTCCCCTATATCCAGTCACGAAAGCCCACAGGAGAAACAACTCAGGCCTATTTATTGTTCCTTTATCCTCTCTTGCAAAGATAGTGCACGCATACATTCGATGGATGTAGCGGAGTACGGGGTGGACAATTAAGGAAGCCTTAGCGGTTCTTGGAAGAAAAGGTGTTTGCCCAGTGATTTGTAGCCAAAAGAGGTCCGCATTAAACTCTGGAGGGAACTCATTTGCTAGGTTTCTAGGGGAAGGCCAACCAAGAATTTCATTTATTTCTTCCAAATCAAGCTTATAGGAATTATTCAAGAGACGAAATGTTAGTCTAATATCCTCAAATTGCTCACCCGATGCTATGTCTATCCTATCCCTTGTTGTTTTTGACACTGTGCTTAGGAATTCGAGGGTGATGCTTTCGTAAGTTTTTGCTTGCGATCGCAAGAAATCTTGCGCTACTAATCCTATGTGCAAATTCCAAATATTTCCTTTAATACCTAATGACCCCATAGCATCAAAATTTGGGAATTGGGTTGGCTTAACATCTTTTCCTGCTAACCTTTCAAATCTTTTTAGCTCTGGATTTGATTTAAATTGGATTCCCAAGTTGTTTAGAGTAGGGACTAAATTCGAACTTGAGCTCTCACCCTTCTTTGATTTCTTAGTTCCACTCCCAGAGGCTTTAGATGCCTTAGAAGTTACCCTCTTTCCACGACTCTCCATTACAACAATAATAAAAAACAGAGCAAGATAACCCAAATGATTCTAGAGAGAGAAAGAGTGAAAATTTTTTTGTTACCCGAATGTTAATGATGGAATGAGCTTCAATCTTTGATTCTTTGTCCTCCAATAGCCTCAAAATTCCCAAAAGAATGAACCTTGATCTTCAAAATTAACTAAACTCGGATTTTGAATTTTTTTTTTGGGGCAAAACCTAGGGTTTCGATTTCAGGGTGAGTTGGACTGAATTTGGATGTTTTGAGGTGGGTTAGATGTGTTAGAGGTGAAATGGAGATGGTTTTTGATGAGAATTGTGGGTTTGATTGATGATTTTCTTGGGTTTGGCAATCTTGGGTGATTTTCGGTTTTGGGAGATTTTGGGGTGATTTGGTGGGTTTTGATGGTGGATATGGTGTTTGGGAGGTGAAGGGAGGTTAGGGATGGGTTATTTGGCCGGAAATGATGGAGTTTTCGCCGGAATTTGGAGGGTAGGATGTGTGGGTTTCGGGTAGAGAGGGTTTAGAGAGAAGAAGAGTTGAAGAAGATGAAGAAAAATGGGAAAAAATCTTCAAGATTCCCGACTTTTGACCAAAAATCACCAGTCAATGCGATGTGCTCGGCCGAGCATAATTCCTTGACTCGGCCGAGCGTTCCTCCTCTGAATGTACTACTTTCTGATCCTCTTCTGCTCGGCCGTGTCTTGTATGGTGCTCGGCCGAGCGTTCCTGAAAAATTTATTATTATTATTATTTTTTTTTATATATATATACATATATCTACAAAATAAACATTAGATGGAAATAATAATAATAATAATAAAAAAAATAAATAAATAAAACAAATAAATCAATAAATAAATAATAATCCACCGGTTACTATCCCGATGATGCTTGTTTAACGTCATTAGCTCGACGCCTTTCTTTTAATGAAAATGGGCATGGCATGGTATTGGGATGGCCTATTGTCCTTGACGATTTTCCATTGCATATCCGTTTGTTTGATTGAGGCTTTATGATCGATGCACATGCGCCATCCATTCTTTTTCTTTGACGGGATTAATTTACGATAGTCTTCACATGCTTGAAATCCCGTTGTTTTCTTGGGTGCTACTTCTTTTGACCTCTCTATGATATCATCCCCTTCATCTTCATCATGTAGCATTCTTTTCCAGTCTATATTTTTATCATTGGCCCTTGACTCCTTAATTCCTTTGACATATTTTTCATAAGTATTTAGTTTGTCTATATGATCTTTTTTTGGATCCATAGATTGAATGACATTTATTTCTTCATGATTATTGTCAAAGACTTCATTATTTTGACAAGAGTTTTCTATAGTTGGGTTTTGCTTCCAGAATTCTTCTGTCTTATTTCCTACATTTAGAGTAAGCGTACCCTTTTTAACATCTATAATAGCTCCTGCCGTGGCAAGGAAAGGCCTACCAAGGATGACTGGAATATCTTTATCCTCCTCTATTTCGAGGATCACAAAGTCGACAGGGATGATTAAGCTCCCTATACGACAGGGCAAATTTTCCATAATACCAATCGGGTATTGTATGGATCAGTCTGCCAATTGGAGAGATATGGTAGTAGGCTTGAGTTCCCCTACACCTAATCTCACACTTACCGAAAAAGGCATTATACTTACACTAGCCCCTAAGTCAAGCATAGCGTTTTCCACGTTGCACCTACCGATACTACAAGGGATAGAAAAAATGCCGGGGTCTTTGAGTTTTGGGGGAAGTTTCTTTTGTAAAATTGCACTAACGTCTTCCGCCAAAGTAAAGTTCTCAAATTCTTCTAAAGACTTCTTCTTAAAAAGCATTTCTTTTAAAGGTTTTGCATAAGAAGGTATTTCTTTTACATCATCGGAATAAGGAACTCTAACATTTAAAGACTTCAAAATTTTCAAAAACTCAGCATATTGATCATTAACCCCTTTCTTGATTAATCTTTGAGGATAGGGTATCGGTGGTTCAAAGTATTTATCGTAACTAATCTCGCTTTTACCATTATTAGTCTCAACTTCTAGTGGGGTTGGACTATTGTTCTCTTTTTCCTTACTTAGCGAGACTATTACATTTGCATGCTCATTAGGCCTTTGAGGTTGACCGGGAAGACTCCCTTGTGGTCTATGCGATGTGCTGGCCTGTTGAGCTTGCTGATTTTCAAGCATCTTATTATGCGCTGCTAGGTTATCAAACCTACTATTCAAAACTTTAAAGTTTTCCCTAAATTCATTATTAATATTCTCCTGATTTTTATTATTTTCGACCATATAGTCTATAAGAAGATCTAATTTAGATTTAGGGGGAGGGAAAGAATTATTGTTGAAATTCTTGGGTACGAATCCCGGTGGTTGTGAGGAAGGTTGCGGGTTTAAAACATTATTACTTCTATAGGAAAAATTGGGGTGATTCTTCCATTCGGAATTGTATGTGTTAGAATACATACCCCCTCTTTGTCCATTAGAATTAACAAAATTGACTTGTTCACTAGAATTAGTGTCAAGCAAATCACAACTTTCACTACTATGTGAGTTTGACCCACATAGTTCACAAATAACGTTAACGTTAGCCACGGAATTTGTATTCAAGTTATCAATCTTCTTAAAAAGCATATCAAATTTCGAAGATAGAAGAGTGACAACATCAACATTAAACTTACCTGCTGTTCCTTGCGGTTGGTCCCTTTCATTAGACCATTGGTAGTGGTTCAAGGCGATGCTCTCGATCAAGTCATATGCCTCATCCACTCCTTTGTTCATTAATGCTCCTCCCGCAGCAGCATCGATGGTCTCTCTAGTCTTGAATGTGAGACCATTGTAGAAGGTGTGCACTATCAACCACTTTTCAAGTCCATGGTGTGGACACATCCTTAAAAGCTCCTTGAAGCGCTCCCAAGCATCATATAGCGACTCATATCCATTTTGACTGAAATTTGTTATCTTGGTCCGGATTTGAGCGGTTTTTGATGGAGGAAAGAAGCGTCCAAGAAAGGCTTCTTGAACTTGGTCCCATGTTGTTAATGAATTGTGGGGGACCGCGTTCAACCATTGTTTCGCCTTATCCCTTAGTGAGAATGGGAAAAGGCGCATCCGAATAGCTTCCGGAGTGACACCTATGATTCGGGTGGTGTCACAATATTCCAAGAAGGATTGGATGTGAAGGTGGGGATCTTCAAGTGCCGAGCCACCGAATTGGTTATTCATAACCATGTGCAAAAGTTGTGGCTTGATCTCAAAGTGGGCTGCGTCGGCATTTGGCACCACGATTGGTGTCCTAGTTCCCGGGGTACTTGGGTTAACAAACTCCCGAAGGGTTCTAGGTGGTGGCGTGGCAGGTATTCCGTCACCGTCTCCATTTTGGTCACCATTTTGTGCCATTTCTGCTTCTAGGAATTCTCTGAATTTTCTTAACCTTTCGTGAAAGGTTCTTTCTGGCTCCGGATCAAACTCTTCAAGAGGCTTCCGGGCTCTTTTCATATACTCCGAGAGTACCTAATTGAAAAAAAAATTAAAGACACAAATTCTTTGACGAGATGTTAGATAATCAAAAATAGAACTAAAAAAAAAAAAACTAAAAACAGAAAGCAAAAGAAAAAATTTTGAAAGTAAACCGTTGTCCCCGGCAACGGCGCCAAAAACTTGTTAGTTGTTTATTCCGCAAGTGCACGGGTGTATGTAGTATAGAAAGTGCAAGAGCGAGTCGATCCCACGAGGACAACTTTACTTACAAAATATCTTTGCTTAGAGTAAGAAAATAAAGAAAAGAAAATGATTGGGGGTTATAAAATTGTTTGTCACTAAACTAGAAATGAAATTGCGATTACTATAACTTAGATAAAAACTCTTATAATTTAAGGATTCCTTGGGATTGGAACATCAACAACATATATTCATCAACTATCCATGCTCTATTTAGATTAAAGTTTCATTTTAAAACAAGAATGGTATGCTTAGCCTACACTACTTCTCACGATCAAGCAAGTAGAGTTTGTATTCTCATACTAATTATGCCCTATCTCTCGATGGCCCATAATTAGTAAGAATCCATTAAGTTTTCTTTATGAAAATCAGCATACTTTCCACTCAAGGAGCATCCCTAAGCCATTACACTACTCTCGTGAGTAATGAACTTAGTTCTGACTATATGGATCCGCTAATCAAGGTTCTCCGATCAGTACTTCCCTTGATTAACTAAGATTCATACAAGCCATGGACGTCATCATGGTCGTAGGCGTTAAAGTTTGATATAGTAGAATTTTTTAAGATGAAGAAAGTAAATTTAGAGCATGAATATTAATAAATACAAGTGTTTGTTGAGTTTCCAGTCCCAAGAAATAGGGGGATTACTCACAAGCCATTTGTGAAAAGAGAAGAATAAGATGAAGATGAGATAAAAGAGTAGAGATACTTATTCTGAACTTGAAATGGAGACAAAGACTTGAAAATAACCTCTTGATATTATTGCTTGAGAAACTCAGAAGTTTGTTCAAGAAATGATGAATATCTTTCACAAATTCTGAGTATTATTTTATGTTTAAGAGTACAATTTTCACTATAGTAAGTTTACAATGTTTCTAGATAGCTAAAGTACTGATTTCTACTTCTATTTATAAGCCTTGGAGGAGGGGAGGCAATCTTTCCCGGATGGGTGCTTGGAGAGGTCTTCATTTGAAAAGGCACCTTTTACTGATTCAGGGGGTGCTCGGCCGAGTCAAGGAAAAGTGCTCGGCCGAGCAAGCCTTTGAAAATAAATCTGCCTTTCTGATCCCTTATGCTCGGCCGAGTCAAGGGTACTGCTCGGCCGAGCAGACCTTGCTTTGACTGAACTTTTGACTTTTAATGGGCTAGCTTATTTCCTTCTTTTCCAAGCGTTCTTCCTTCACAAAGATGATGCCTTAGCTCCCTTTTTCCTCAAGAATGTACTAAAAACCTGTTTGCATCATAGAAACATTCTCCAAGTGCATTATATCAAATAAAGAGTAGAAAATAAGTAATTTAAGTGGAATAAAAGCTAATAAACTATATTTTTAGACCTTAAATGACTATAAAATAGTCATTTATCAAAAATCTAGTTCGTGGTCTACCCAAAGTAGCTGATCACCACGATGAGAAGTGCACAGCTTGTCAACTAGGCAAACAACCAAAAGCGTCTTTCTCCAGCAAGACCACACCTTCAACTTCAAGATGTTTGCAACTACTTCCCATGGATCTGTTTGGACCTATATCTACCACAAGTATTTGTGGAAATAGATACACCTTAGTAGTGGTAGATGATTACTCAAGATATACGTGGGTTGAAACCTAGCGCCTAGGCGGGGCTGAGAATTCAGACATAATTATAATATTCTAGGCGGGACCTAGGCGTTTCATGAACGCCTAGGCGCTAGCCACATTTAGAACACTGGGAAAAAGAGGGGTCCAAATTTTCAAGTTTGACAGATTCGAATTTGGCAATGCATCTTTCATTCAATCTAAATAATTTACATTGTTGGCAGTCTCACGTCTGCATACTAATACAATGTTACAAACATTTTTGGCAAAGTAAACCACTCACTTTCCGGGAACAAAGTTAGTGGCAAAATCCCAAGCATTGTTGTTTACTGGGTCAGCAAGGTGGTCTGCGAGGTTCTCCAATGGTCCCTTTCCGGTCACTATGGCCTGAACAAAGAATCCAAACATTGAAAACATTGCAAGTCTTCCATTCTTGAGCTCCTTCACCTTCAACTCAGTGAATGCCTATGGGTTGATCTCCAAAGATGATTGTTATAACATTTTGACCACTCTCTTTAGACAGCTCCAAATCCAGAAAAAAGACGACATCGTTAGTGTTCGATCCGACAATGGAACAAAATTCAAGAACAACGGTGTTGCTCAGTACTGTGACGACCATGGTATTGACCACAACTTTTCCACAGCTGGAGTTCTACAACAAAACGGTGTAGTGGAAAGGAAAAACAGAACGTTGATAGAGGCTGGAAAGACAATGATTGCAGAAGCAAAGCTGCCACAATATTTCTGGGCTGAAGCAGTCAACACAACATGCTTCACTCAAAATAGATCCCTGATCAACAAGTCCTACAACAAAACTCCTTATGAACTTTGGAGAGGAAGAACCCCCAACATAGCATACTTTAAGATATTTGGATGCAAATGCTTCATTCTCTACAACGGTGAAGAACATCGAGGTAAATTTTCTCCTAAGGCCGATGAAGGTATATTTATTGGGTATGCTAAACACTCAAAAGCTTTTCGTGTATTTAATAAAACTACTCTTAAGATAGTAGAATCTGTCCATGTTACTTTTGATGAACATTCTCTTCTTAAGCCACATTTGGCTCTAAATGTTGCTGATGATTTTGTTGAGCTTAATGATAAAGGTACAACTCGACCATAAAATCAATCAACTTAAGGAAACCCATCTACCTCAACTGCACCTCCATCTACCACACATGAAGCACCAGAAGCTACCACATCTATTGCTACCCTAAATGGAGATGAAGTTGAAGCACCCATCAACGTGGAAGAACCTATCCCTCAAATTACTTATGATTGGGATGACACAAATGATGTACAATTAGAAGATTTACAACCGCCATCAACTCAAATTGATATACCTCAAGGAGTTCGTGAGGTCAGAGATCACCCAATTCAGAATATCATTGGTGACCTACATTCTGGTGTTAGAACAAGAAGATCAAACTATGATGCACTGACTGCATTCATATCTCAAGTTGAACCCAAGAAAGTTGATGAAGCACTCCAAGACTCAAGTTGGGTTGTAGCTATGCAAGAAGAACTCAACCAATTTGAAAGATGTAAAGTCTGGACCTTAGTTCCAAGACCACAAGATCAAGGAGTGATTGGTACTAAGTGGGTGTTCAGAAACAAGATGGATGAGAATTGAAGTATCACAAGAAACAAATCAAGGTTAGTTGCACAAGGCTACAGACAAGAAGAAGGCATTGATTATGATGAAACATTTTCCCCCGTTGCAAGACTCGAAGCTATAAGAATATTCTTAGCTTATGCCTCTTACAAAAGATTCAAGTTATATCATATGGATGTGAAAAGTGCATTCCTCAACGGTGAACTTCAAGAAACAGTCTTTGTTGCTCAACCACCCGGATTTGAAGATCCCAAATTTCCAAATCATGTCTATAAACTCCGCAAAGCTTTGTATGGACTCAAACAAGCTCCACGGGCATGGTATGATACTCTATCTAAATTTCTCCTAGAAAAGGGATTCAAGCGTGGTAAGATCGACACAACTTTATTCATTGCTAAATATCATGATTATTCTTTACTTGTTCAAATATACGTAGATGATATTATTTTTGGTTCTACTAATGAATTGTTGTGCAAACGTTTTAAGAAACTCATGAAAATAAAATTTGAGATGAGCATGATGGGAGAATTGACATTCTTCCTTGGGCTACAAATTAAACAATGCGCTGAAGGCATCTTCCTAAATCAAGCAAAGTACACAAAGGACCTCATCAAGAAATTTGGACTTGAAAATACAAAAGCATACGAAACTCCTATGGCTGCTGGTAAAAAGCTATATAAAGACTTGAAAGGTAAGAAGGTTGATCAAACCTTGTATCGAGGTATGATTGGCTCTCTTCTTTACGTAACTGCTAGTAGGCCAGATATCATGTTTAGTGTTTGTGTTTATGCTCGTTATCAAGCTGATCCTAGAGAAGCACATATTCTTGCTGTTAAACGTATTATTCGATATCTATCTGGGACTATTAACCTTGGACTTTGGTACTCCAAAGATTCAACTTTTGATCTTATAGGTTACTCAGATGCAGACTATGCAGCATGCACAATCGACAGGAAAAGCACAAGTGGAACGTGTTATTTCCTTGGAAATCGACTAGTTTCATGGGCTAGCAAGAAACAAACCTCAGTCTCTGTATCTACCATAGAAGCTGAATATATTGCTGCTGGAAGCTGCTGCTGCCAAGTGCTATGGATGAAGCAACAATTGGTTGACTATGGAATCAAAAAAGAAAACTGTCCAATCTACTGTGACAATACTTCTACCATTGCTGTCTCCAACACCCTGTCATGCATTCCAAATCCAAACACATTGATATCAAATACCACTTTCTCAAGGATCATGTGGAAAAAGGTAATATCCATCTAGAGTATGTGAGCACTGATGATCAGATTGTAGATATTCTCACCAAGGCTCTTGATTCAAAGAGATTTAGGTATTTAAGAGGTGAAATGGGTATGCTAGAACTTTAATTATATGTCCATATATTTTGATTGTGCTAACTTTTGTTTTTTTTATCTAAGTTCAAAGTTTATCAAAGAATTCACGGTCAATACACCACGGTCGCCCGCACATATGCCGACCACTCATACTCAATATTCCACTTTGACCGCATAGAAGTATGAGATTTGTTCAAAGCATTAGAGAAGCCTACCGTAAAGGGAAAATGATGACATTGGTTCACTACTTTAAAGAAGCATTCATTGGCCAAGGTAACCTACTTGACCGCAAGGTATCACGGTCAAGTACCTGACCGCAAATTCGGTGACCAGGTAAGTGGTTCTAACTTAGAAGATTTTAGGTTCATCCTAGTCATCCAAAGGGGTAATTCAGTAATTTCCTCTTTTCCCTCGTTTTTTATTTAATTCAAATCATTTGCAATTAATTTATTCCTATATTTATGTCCGCCGTCACTATCCATGTATTTAATGAGAAAGGACATCATTGGTCAAATCACTGAATTTGCAGAGCTAACATCCCACTTCTCTCTGCACAAACCGTTCTACTCCCCCTCACCCTCCACCACTTCACTTTTTAGAAACCTCCTTTTCATATTTCCTCTCTACATCTCTCTACTTCTCTCAGTTTCTCTATCTCGTTACTTTCTCTCTCTCTAAACCCAAGCATACACTCTTCTCGACTCTCTCTAAATTTTCTCTATATAAATGGCTCCCAAAAACTCCCAATCTGCAAAACATCTAAGAAATCACAAGAATCTAGATCTGAAGACAACATGGTATGATTTCTTGACCCTAAAACTCTCGCATTTTCATATTTTTTTTAGCTTGGCGGGTTAAAAACCCATTTGTATTCTCGTCTGAATCTTTCATTTTCTGGGTTGTTTTCATTTTGATTATATTCAATCCTTGTTAGATTCATATTTTAGAGTTCATTTCCTTGCTTATATTCATGTTTCATTTACAGTATTGTAACCTTGAATGCCATGGATTTTGAAGATTTTATTCATGTTTTTTGTTTTTGCCCTTTTTAATTTCTGGGTTTGTTATGTTCTTGATAGTCAAATTGATGATGAATGTGCGTTTAATCAGTTCTTAGGCATACAACCATGTAATTTTTATGGATTTTCAAGCTCTATGGTATCATCTGGGTTCTCGCTATGAACAGTGTTCATGATGTTCTTAAGATGTTCTTCATGTTCTTGAGAAATCACTTTTCGATCCACATTTTCATGTTACTCACACTAATATGGTGTTTGTGCGTATTTTGGTAATCCCCTTGAAATTTTTCTAAGTCCGCATCCCTTTGTCGACCGCTTGTGCTTATGACCGCTATAGTTAATCGACCGCTACACTGGTCGACCGCTTAGAATGTTGTTTTGTCTCTTAACTTCTATTTTTTTTTCAGGAAGAACAATCATTCATTCCTGGTTGTATAATTGATTATGAGGATCTCCAAAAAGATTCTATTGGAAGAAATCTCATCAAGCGAATGAACAAGTCTGGGATCCTGAAATACTTTACCATGAATCAGTCCTATCATCTACCTGCTGCAGTCGGAGAGTTCTACTCAACCGCTAAATAAATCAAGGGCAGGGATGACAAGAACAATCCACTTGACTGGATTGAAGCTGAAGTGTATGGTCAGAAAGTTGAGTTAGACTACATAGAAATTGCTACTGCTTTAGGTCTTGACATTGATTTTGAACCTTCCATCTCTCTGACTACTGAAGAGTGTGATGATCTGGCCTTGTGGTTAGTCAATTCTACAGATGTCTGCAAGCCCTACAGAAAATCTTTTCCAGAGGTGATGTACTACATTAGGCACCTGGTTGGCCACAATATCTTATGTAAGAGTGGCAACCACGGAAACTTCAACCTCTCTCAGTGGCATCTATCTGCTGCCATATATCTGGGGAGGAAGATGAACTGGCCCAAGGTTCTTTACAACATGCTGGTTGAACAAGTCAAGGATTATTAGAAGAAGGTCAGGGAGAAGGCCCCCACCAAGTATAAGAAGAATTCTCGGCTGCTTTCCCTCATCTTCAAATATACTCCTGAAATTCGCAAGGAGTTTGTAAAGGACAAGCATGCCAGGGTTACCATCTCTCTTTCCAAAGTGTTTGACATCAAGACCATGAGGACCACCTACCGTATTCATTTTGGCGATATTCAATACCAAGAATACTTGGCTTGTGATCCAAGGGAAGAGTACATTCCTCCCAACTACACCAAGGCAGCTAGGGAAGCATTAGGTCTGGATCATCAAGGAGATTCAACTGCAGTTCAAGAAGACGAAGCTAGTGAAGGAGAAGAAGAAAGGGAAGCTAGGATTGTTAAAGGTAAAGCCAAGGCTAGTGCTTCAACCGCACCCCCTCTCAAATCCAAGCCCTTAACAGGGATAAAATTCAAGGAACCAGTCTATGCAAGTTCTAAATCCAAGTCTCCTCCACATAATCTGATCTCAAAGTCTTCTGTAATCGTCCCCCAGAAGCAAGCTAAGTCTACCGTCCCTCCATCTCGTTCCACTGTTGTCAAGTCTACCTCTCCTTCCAGGTCTTTGAAGCCTAAGACTCCTCTCCCCTCATCATCTCAGGGGGAGAAATCCAAGAAAAGAGATTTGTCTCTTAGTCCCCAGAAGGTTTCCAAGAAGACTAAAGTCACCCGACCTCTATTGACAGCCTCTCCTGATTTTACCCCATCCGGTTCACCTGTTCCTGGTAACTGTGATAATGTAGTTGAGATTGCTCCTCCCCAGCACCAGAAAAGGCAACCAATTCCTAAACCAACACTTGGTTTAGTTGATGAACCCATTGATGAAGAATTAGAGGATTTGTCTGATGATGTGATAGAACATTCTGATGATAATGCCGCTGAAGGTGATGAAATTGGTGATGAGAAAGATGTTCATAAGGCTGATGATGTTGAGAATTCAACTGCTGATTTTGAGAAGGCATGGAGGGAGATTTTGATGTGGATGCGGGTGAGGGTCACGGTCAAAGAACTGAAGATGACCGTGAACCCAGTGACCGCATGATTGATGATACTGGCAATATGTCCATGTCTCCCACTTCTTCCCCTGTCAGACCGACCACGTCTGAACCTCCGGTCGAATCCATCGCTCATCTTTTGACCTGGAGATGCTTACTCAAATCAATTTGGCTTCTCAAACCTAAATTTCAAAGCTGACCGCGAACCATGCTGTTCTTTAAGTTGAAATTACTGAGCTGAAGACTGTTAATGCGTTGCTTAAAGATCAGGTTACCTCTCTTCCATCCCAACTCATTGAGACCATTAAGGGGGAGAGAGAGTACTTATCAAAGGCTGTAACAGATGCCATTTCTAGTCAAGAAGGCAGTTCTTCAAGGCCCAGATAAGCAGGAAGCTCCTCAATGCCATCCTCCTCTACCGCGCTCGTTGCTCCTAGTGCTTTTATGGTAACACCTGACTTCATGAATCAATCTTCCCTTATTCAAACCAAGGCTATCATCAGGTGTTTTTCAAAGGATATTCTGAGTGCCTCGGTAGACATCTCTAAATCTCTTGAAGATGTTAAAGATGATCTATCTCTAGAGGTCAACAAGGTAAGGGTAACGATAGAAAATGATGTTGACATAGACCTCAAGGCCGCTTTATCTGCCTTGAATGAAAGTTTGGGAAGAAAAATTGAAGCCTTCAAATAGGCAATGATTGTACACACAAACCGAATAGATGGCCAATCCAACAAAATTGACTTGCTGTTCAACCGAGTTAACACGGTGATGAACAGGCTCAATCGCCAAGGAGCAAACCAAGGAGTTGAAGGAGCAGGCCATGGAAATATGAATGCACAAGGTGAAGTTGATAATGAAGAAGATTGAGTTACTGTGCCTATCTTCATTCCCGGTCTATCCATTGTGAATACGGGTGATGAAAATCGGGAGTCGCCACGTTGTTTTATTTGTTGTTAAAACATTGAAAAAACCATTTATGAGAATAATAGTGTTCGGGGGTCAAATTACAATAAAAGAAGAATATTCATGTTATCACTCATATTGCCCGAAGAATCGCCTTTCTATCATGATCAATGTGTGTGTGTTAGTGATTGAGACCGGATCCGAAGATTGCCTACATTCTTCTCATCATGAGAAGCTCAGGTCGGTGTAGTTCATTGATGAATTAGAATGGGAAGAGATGAAGCGGGATCATGCATATAGAGGGGGAAGATTAGGGTTAGAAGTAGTTCCTAGATCATATTAGGGTTTGATGAAACTCTAGGATCATCATAGGCTATAGCATGTGCACATAAATAGGGATTACAATCCTAGATCTAGCATATTATGAATGTATAAGACTTAGATCTAGAATAATAATAAGAACATCATGAAAACATATGAATGAACACATAAACATGAAGATCGGTACCCTAAACATGGCATATATTATGAATCTAGACTAAGAACACGAAGAATGCATGAAGAACATATGAATATGGATGCATAAACATAATGAAAACATGCATAATATAGATCTAGCCTAAGAACATAACAAGAACATAACAAGAAAAGGAAGAGGACTTACCTTGATCGGCAAGAATTATGATTGAAGCTTCTTGAAGATTCGAAGAGGCTTCGAAGGTGCCGAAAAGGCTTAAACTAAGAGTTTCCTCGTCAGTTTTGACTGTGAAACTCGTAGAATGAATTGGTTGTCGATATGGATGAGATGAGGACCCTATTTATAGGAAAAAACCTAGAAATCAGGGATCTGGCCGCACGACCTGGAGGGATCCGTATAGTGATGATCTTCGGATTCTGTGCTTATCAAGATCTCATCGAATCCTTATCAGTTTGTTCACGGGATTTGTCCATTATCCTGATAGAATTCGACCTACAACTGATTTTGTCTATCAGGGAGTCTGGGAATATGTCGGATAAGCCCTTGTCAAGTTATAATTGCCTAAAAGGTCCTCGGAGGCTTCTAAACGTCTAATAAATCCTCTAACCTCAGATTGGGTACTAACAGTAGCCCCTAGGCGAAGCTTCTTGCAAGGAATGGAGGGTCGTCGATTAAGAAAGGAACCGATCTGAAACATGAGTTCTAAATCGAGATAGGAGAGAAAAGGTAAGGGTGACCAAGTTGGTCGAGCGGCTGAACCTAAGTCAGGCTACCTACGTATCCAAGTGGAATCAAGCTAATCCTAGTTAGAGACTTGCGGGGAAAGAAAGAAAAGAAACATCGTCTTTTGCGGGGGATAGATAAGCATTCGTCAAGCAATAAAGTCACGTGGACCCTACTGGGGAAAAAAGAAAAAGAAACGAAACCTCATTGAGCAATAAAGTCATTGCAGACGGACTTTACTTGAGGAAAGAGGAGAGGTCATACGCACGGTTCGACAAGAAGTTTATAGAATTGAGAACAAAAGGAGGGATGAATTCTAACTTTCTATAGAGCATACATAATCGCATAATTTCTTGGTAATCCACGGTACTTTGAGAGGTGCTTTTCCTCAGCATCGCAGAATCAAGTAATGCCAATTGTCTAGAGTTCGCACGGTGTTACGCCAAATAACTTTCTCAAATAGGAAGGGTTTAAGGACGTTCCCAGCCTTCCACTATAATCTTCAGGGTTTAAGGACGTTCCCGGCCTTTTAATTATAGGTTGATTTGGTTATTAATTTTTTTAGAAATTTTGAAGCCTTCCTAAGCTATTTTGGACATTATTAAGCCTTCCCAGACAATTTAGACATCATTAAGCCTTCGCAGATAATTCGTTAATTTTGGTGGTTTAAAAGGTCTTCCGGACCAATTTGGAAATTTACAGGGTCTTTCGGACCAATTCATTAAATTTTAGAAATTTACAGAGTCTTCCGGACCAATATGGGAATTTACAGGGTCTTCCGGACCAATTTTTGGAAATTTACAGGGTCTTCCGGACCTATTTGGAAATTTACAGGGTCTTCCGGACCAATTTTGGAAATTTACAGGGTCTTCCGGACCAATTTGGGAATTTACAGGGTCTTCCGGACCAATTTATTAAGCTTGGTAGTTTACGCGGTCTTCCGGACCATTTTCATTAAGCTTGGTAATTTACGCGGTCTTCCGGACCGGATTTGGTTAATTTACGCGATCTTCCGGACCGTTTTTGTTTAAGTTTGGTAATTTACGCGGTCTTACGGACCGGATTTGGTTAATTTACGCGGTCTTCCGGACCGGATTTGTTTAAGTTTGGTGATTTATGCGGTCTTCCGGACCGGATTTGGTTAATTTATGTGGTCTTCCGGACCCTTTTATTAAGCTTGGTAATTTATGCGGTCTTCCGGACCGGATTTGGTTAATTTACGCGGTCTTCCGGACCGGATTTGGTTAATTTACGCGGTCTTCCGGACCAGATTTGTTTAAGTTTGGTGATTTACGCGGTCTTCCGGACCGGATTTGGTTAATTTACGTGGTCTTCCGGACCCTTTTATTAAGCTTGGTAATTTACGCGGTCTTCCGGACCAGAGGGACTGACTAAGGACAAGTCCTAGGGATTGCGGTGTTTTTGTAACGTATTTTAGTATAAGTGTGTGATTGTACCACTTTAGAGCTTTTTTTGGATGTAACCCAGAGGAAAGCATTTTTCAAGTGACTGCGAGTTTGAGGGATTGACGATAGAGTGTGTAAAGTTTGGAGATTGGTGGTTGTAGCGATACCTTTTGTTTGAGAATTTTGAGTGAAATTACCTATAGTCTAGGGTTTGAGCTTTGATTATTTGATGTTAGAGATGTTTGGCTGTGACTTTGAATGTAAATTTCCTAATGTTTGGGGTTTTAGTGAATTTAGTCGTATTTCACCCATAATTTGGGGTTTAAGTGAATCTTATGTAGATTGCAAAGAGTTTTAATTTGTAGATTACCCAAGGTTTGGGGTTTATTTGCATTTTACTTTGATTTGGATTATGAATTACACAAGTTTGGGGTTTAAGTTAATTCTTATAGATTTGTAAGAGTTGTAATTGTAAGTTACCCAAGTTTGAGGTTTTAAATATGTTAATATTAACCGTAGAGGGTTTTAATTGTGAATTGCTCTTGATTGTGAGTTATTTTGGAGCGAGGGACTTGATTGGAATTTACCTTGCATGGAGGGTTTGATTGTTGATTACTTCGAACGAGAAGGTTTGATTTGTTAATTACTTCGAACGAGAAGGTTTGATTGTAATTTACCCAAAGTTACGGGGTTTGGTTGTTAATTACCCAAGGTATGGGGTTTGGATTTTGATGGTGTTAGGTTGAGGTGCTTTGTTTGCAAATTACCCAAGATATGGGGTTTGAGTGAATTAAATGTAGAATACAAGGGACTTAGTTGTAAGTTGCTTTAAGTGAGGGATTTGGCTGTAATTTACCTTGAATAAAGGGTTTGATTATAAGTTACCCAAGATTTGGGGTTTTGTTGGTTGATTTGTGAAGGGGGAGTTGACCAAGAGAATTGATCTGTTCATGGCACTGCGGGAGCATTTGTGGATACCACCCATACGTTCCACTTTGGTTGGGGAGAGGTTATGGTGGCTCCTTCGGACTTCACAACTCTTATCGGGTTGCGGTTCACAGGTAGCCCTAGTGTGGAGTGATGATACCTTGCTTGCCGATGGGAGTGCGGATGGACTTCCGAGCTTGATCGGGTTTGATTATACCGATGACAGGAGCGGGTATGCTGTACGTCTGGGTAGCCTTAGGAGACAGTATGAGGGGATGCTGGCCGATTTGGAGGCCGGTGGAGGTGATGTGGAGGTGACTGCTCGGGTCTTCGTCTGGTATGGACTATCACAGACCATTTTTGCTAACGCCGGCACTACGGCGATGATTCCGCTGTTGAGATGCCCAGTGGATTTGGATGTAGTGAGCAGACTTGCTTGACGGGTTTGACAGAGTTGTATCGTTCTTTAGATTGGAGTTGTCGGTCTCAGTTGGAGTCAGTCGACTGCTTATATTTTGCTTTGGAGGTATGAACCGTTCTTTGTCTGTTTCTGGTTTCAGTCTCTTCTTGTTGATGACCTTGTTATGTGTTGATGGATGCCAAGTTGCAGGAGTAGGGGGGACGAGACCTCCCGGCACTATACTTAGGCTTAGTTTGAAGACTCTTCTGAGGGGACCCCGTCCGAGAGACATGATGTCATGGGCGGTGCTAGACTTTGAGTTGCTTGTTGCAGGGGAAACTGAGGCGACGGGCCAGAGGAGGCTATTGCTCGGCTGCAACGGAGATGTCTTTTGTTTGGGTGATAAGGCACGAGCCTAGGATGGAGTATGTAGTGTCTACTTGATTTCGGTGGGTCCTCGGTGGTCCATGACTGTTTCAATGTCTTTGTCTGACCGGGTTAGTTTGACAAGGGCCTTAATGCTAGACAGTTCATTGTAGAGGGAGCCTCGTATGATGATTTTGCTAGGACACGCCTTGGAGGGCCGCATGCCGTGATTGAGGAGAGACTGCGGGAGATAAGACAGAGGCGTGTGGAGCCAGCAGTGCTGGGTCCAGCGGGTCCTTTATTTGATAGGGTTTTTGGAGCGCCATTATATGACTATACTGATGGTGATGGTAACCCTCAGTGGGTTCAGTATGAGGAGAGTGAGTCAGCTCCAGAGTTTCGGATGTCTGCGGGCCATGCCGGTGTATGTACCTTTAGCCTTTCTTTTATCTCGCTTCTTGTCTTTAGTCATTTTCTTATCCAGACTTATTTTGACATGCTTGTATTGTCTTTTGTTGCTTAGGTGACTCCTCAGACATATGAGGCCATGACATGCCGTGAGGCCGGCCTACGGCTGGTAATTCGGAGTTTGCATAAGAAGTTGGCGAAGAGTCTTCGAAAGGTGGCGGAGTGTGGCCTCTCTCCTCCTTCTAGTGACGACGATGGTGCTCCAGGCGGGCGTACTCGGAAGAGGACTCGAGGTGATGCTAGCGGATCGGCCTCTTAGTTTCTGTAGTTTGTTAGTGGTAGCACAGACAGTAGAATAGTATATATACTCATAGATGACTTTATAAGCATTTATATTATTTGTCTAGCGGTATGTAGCAGTAAACACGTAGCAAGTAACAAGTAGCACGTAGAGTAGCAAGTCACAAGTATCATAGGCTGACGGTGCCCTAGTTGGGTTTATGAACTGCTTGGTATCTAGTACTATCTATTCTTATGCAGGTTTTGGATCAGCCCGCTTGGGTGGATTGGGCCATAAACAGGTGGACCCTTTCAAAATTTTCCTAGAGGCTTTTTCTAGGGCTTCTGACCTAAGGGATGGAGGACTCAAGGGTAGCCTAAGGTGCAGGACCGAGTCAGTTAGGACATCACGAGGATGAGATAAAAGACAATTTATAAATTGGTGGAGACCGAGTGTGCGGGTCGTGATAGAAAACACTTTGAAAATGTAATGACTTTATAAAGATACCTTATAATTAATTGCAGTCTAATTGATTCAAGTACTTGTCCTTCGTTAGGTTCGTTGATTAGGGTAGTCCTTCAGGTGAGTGAGATTTCATCAGGTCGCCGGTGATCTCGAGTAGTCAAGCAGTTGACTTAACTTGGATTGGTGAAGCCCCAGTTTGAATGGGGGTACTTGAGAGAGGTGAACCATGTCTGACTTCGATGGAGAGAGATGACTTTCTGTGGGTAGTAGCCTTGTTGGAGAGTGATCTCATTGGAGCATCGGTAGTCAGTTCGGTTGCACTGGGGCAGCCCCAGTTTGGTGATGGCATTAGAAAGAGGTCATCCATGTTAAGCTTTGATGGAGAGAGATGACCTTCTGCGGGGAATGATCAGTACTCGGCCTAATTCCTTTAAGGTAGCCCTAGTTTGGTGAGGGCATAAGGTGGGGGAATGCTACCTCCTTTTAGACGCACCCTGTTTTTTCTCTAGACAGTCCTTGCGGGTTTTCAATCTAGGTGGGTATATTCTTTTAGCGTCATTATTATTATTATTATTTATTATTATTTTCAGTCGACTCAAAAAATAAAGAAAAAGGATAGAATTGTACAGACGACTTGCAGGAGCCTTTTTGTTATAGTGAGAGAAGAGAGAGAGAGAGAACAAGAGAGGGAGTTCTCGCATTTTGACTCATTGGACAGCGAAGTATATGTACAAAAGGAAGGAAGCCCCTGCTTGACAGAAAATAAGTGTTTAGCTCTTTCCTATATTGTAGAACAAAAGACTTGTCGAGACATTTGAAAATTGTTTTATTCAGAATTGTCTTTTGATTGCTCGAGAATGGACCTCGTTGATTAGTTATGTATCTTATGATTATGTTTTAGACAAGTAGTCTCGAAATAATAAACGCCTTAATTAATCGAGAAAGAGAATAGAAATTATAGTGTATGGGGAAGCGAGAAAAGAATGAAAGTTGGCTCGAGGTGGGTTGTATATACTTTGTGGACCAGACCAGGAGGTTGCCTTCGTTCCTCTCGGTGTAAGAGGATCAGGTCCGCATAGTTCGAGGATGATCCGATTGATGATGATACCGGGTTTGAATGGTGGAGATAAAAAGTGAGAAAAGAAAGGAAATTTGGCCCAAGGTGGGTTGTGTATGGTTTTGAGTGATTGCCCGGTTGATGACGATACCGAGTTTGAGTGGTGGTCTGCTCCAATGTCGCTTGTTGCTTTTGGACCATTGCCGTCGTTTGTGGTTGCCGCTTTGGACCGCTGCTGTCGAGTTGAGTTGAACTCTTTTGGAAAGAAAGAAAAATAGAAAATAAGAAGTGAAAAGAAAATGAGACTTTTACTTTTTTTACTTTTCCTATGATGATAGCCCCTTCTATTTTTCTTTGCTTTGATTTTTTTTTGTGCACACCCTTATTTTTTCCTAGGCCGCCCTTGCAGGTTTTCAACCTAGCGGGCTTCTTTTTTTGTGCTTTTGCTCTAATTTTTGCCTAAGCCGCCCGTTGTGGGTTTCGACCTAGCGTGCCTTTTTTTATTTTTTTTATTTTATACATTTACATATTGAAACGTTGGGCAAGATGAGCCCCTAGTTCGCTTTCACCTTTGGGAGGTAGAACTCATGGAGGGGGTTTGAACAGCCCTTAGACATCTTCTTGGGGGAGACAGACAGCCCCGGTATATCGCCATGTCGGGAACGGACAGCCTTTGTGATTGTGCGGATGCTTCTTCGATGGTGAGCAGCTCTGCAGTCGTCGTCTTCTTCATGGGAAGATGGAAGTGTATATGGGGAGTATTTAGGAGGGTGCACACAGTGGGTGTACACGAGGCGAATATATGAAGGGTGCACACAGTGGGTGTACACAAGGAGAATACATGGAGTGTACATAGTAGGTGTACACGAGGAGAGTATATATGGAGGGTGCACACAGTGGGTGTACACAAGGAGTATATATGGTGGGTGCACACAGTGGGTGTACACGGGGGGGGGGGAATATGTGGAGGGTACACACAGTGGGTGTACACAAGGAGGGTAATATATGAAGGGTGCACACAGTGGGTGTACACAAGGAGTATATATGGTGGGTGCACACAAGGGGAATATATGGAGGGTGCACACAGTGGGTGTACACAAGGGATGTATATATAAGAGGTGCACACAGTGGGTGTACACAAGGGGAATATATAGAGGGTGCACACAGTGGGTGTACACAAGGGATGTATATATAAGAGGTGCACACAGTGGGTGTACACAAGGGGTATATATGGAGGGTGTACACAGTGGGTGTACACAAGGGAAATATATGGAGGGTGCACACAGTGGGTGTACACTAGGAAAGTATATATGGAGGGTGTACACAGTGGGTGTACACAAGGGATGTATATATAAGAGGTGCACACAGTGGGTGTACACAAGGGGAATATATGGAGGGTGCACACAGTGGGTGTACACAAGGGATGTATATATAAGAGGTGCACACAGTGGGTGTACACAAGGGGTATATATGCATGAAGGTGGGTTTAGAGAGGACATATAGAAAAGAGAAAACATTTCAATTGATCGAAGCGTTTGTTATTTTGAGACTAATTGTTTGTTAAGTTATGTATGATGGTTTGTGGGTCCATTTACCTTTTAATGAGTCTTTATTAATGAATATATTTGCGATTAATTCGTCATATAAAGGTATAGCAATCAATTGTCAATTAAGATTAATTCAATTTTTATGGAGTTGACGTATGTGCAAGATTATGTCTCAAGTCTAGAGAGAAAATAAATAAAGACACTTTTATTAAAGACTCAAATAGACTAGTCCGAGGTGGACTTTAACAATCTAACTAATGTCCGGAGTGGACTTTGCTAGTAAAAAATTAAAAGACTAATGTCCGAGGTGGACTTTGACTAAAAGACTCTCTAGAACCTACGAAGACTGAAAGACTTTTTTATTTTTATTTTTTTAGAAGCAGGTAGCCCCGGTGTAATTTCTTTTTCTATGCCCATTTGTTCCCTTGGCGGGTGATGGCTCCGCTATCGATGAGGCTTTGGATCTTTCTCTTCAGAGGGAGGCCATTCTCGGTGTCATGTCCAATGTATTGGTGATACTTGCAATGTTTGGAGGGATCCAAGTTTGGTCTTTCATAGAATGGTTTGTAGTCGAGTAGAGGGGATAACTTGCCGGCTTGAACTAGACTTTTGAAGCATTTGTCTAATGGCATACCCAAGTCATCGAGCTCGTCCTTCTTGTCACGGGCCATCTTGGAGGTTGGTTTAAGCATCGGTATTCCTTGTTGATGAGTAGTCATAGGAGGCATCCCAATGGGGAAAGTCTGTGGTGACCCATACATTTGAGGAGCGTACGGATGTGGAAACTGAGCAGGAGGAGGAGTGCGGTTAAGGTACTCGTAGATGCCATGGATGTCAGACCGGAGATGCTCCTCGATGTCCTTTAGAGCTTTGTATACCACCTTCTGGAAGCGGTCTACTCGTTTTAGGAGAACAGTCTCAAAGGAGGCTTCTTGTTCATCGAGAAGAGTTCGAGAGAGGGTTGCTTGCTCCTTGAAGATAGTCTCATAGTGGGCCGCTTGCTTGTTGAGGATAGTCTCATAGAGGGCTTTTTGCTTGTTGAGAGCGGTGTTAAGGTGGACCGTTTGCTCGTTGAGAATGGCGGTGAAGTGGGCTACTTGCTCATTGAGGACGGTGTTGGGGTGGAGAATTGTCTCAACATCTTGGGTGGTAGCTTCGGTTGTGACTGCGTTGATCCCTCTGGTAGACATGATGCAGGATTCTGTAGTGATTGGTGGAGAAGTTAAGTCTTTGAATTAAATTAAACTCATAATTAATGACAAGGCATTGTTATAAAAATCATTTTTTTATGAAAAGACTCGATCTCTGTATTTTTGAAATGTTCTTTGGATGAAAAGACTAAAATTTTGACCGGGCTGGTAGCTGCCTACGTTCCCCTTACCATGCGGGAGAGGTCCCACACAATGAGAGGCTCAGGTCACCGTTGTTTGGGTTAAGTAAAATGAGTGAGAGAGTGACCGCAGAGGACAGTGATTTTGAAAACCAGACCGTAGAGGTCTAGAAGTAAGGGAAGATGACTCGGTCCTTGGTTAGATATAGGTGGAGGGACCCTAGGTAAGGTGGCTTTTTGACTTGAAGTCGGGTAAGGTTTGATATGGGTAGGCCAAGAGGTAGGTCATCTAAGATCGGCTAGCTTGACTAAAGGTGGGGTCAAGATGAAGGATTGACCTAGATGGGTCGAAGATGACGGGTTGACCTAGAATGGTCGAGGTAGAGGTTTGACCTAGAATGGCTTAGAGGTAGGTCGGTTGACCAAAGTTGGCCAAAGTTTGACCTAGGCGGGATAGCATTGAGTAAGTTGACCTAGGAAGATTAGAGGTTAACTAGGGTTGACCTAGACGGGTCAAGGGTTGACTAGAGTCGATCTAGGGTAGACTAGGTTGACCTAGACGGGTTGAAGGTTGACTAGAGTTGATCTAGGGTAGACTAGGTTGACCTAGACGGGTCGAAGGTTGACTAGAGTTGATCTAGGGTAGACTAGGTTGACCTAGACGGGTTGACCTAGACAGGTCGAAGGTCGACTAGAGTGGATCTAGGGTGGACTAGGTTGACCTAGACGGGTCGAAGGTTGACTAGAGTTGATCTAGGGTAGACTAGGTTGACCTAGACGGGTCGAAGGTTGACTAGAGTTGATCTAGGGTAGACACACGCAACATGAATGATTTTAGTTAAGGTTACTTGTTTTTGATAAGTGTTCTTAACTCGACCAAGGTGCATGGTTTAGAAATGAACAAGGATTAACCTCGACCGCTTCACAAGTGAAAACGACGATATAGATAGCCCGGGTGCCATAAAGATAGAGGCGACAAGATCACCAAAATCTGTGCACTCAGCGGAGTATCCAATAGGGTGTGCAGTGTGACACAGACTAGTGGTAGTGTGCCATTTAATTACGTATTTTTAGGAATGATATGCAATGCACGAGAGAAGTCTACTAGCATAACAATTCATAGTAACAGTATCTAAGCACGAGATAAACACAATTAGAGCAGATCTAAAATATCTAAAGCATTCTATAAACACATAAAACATGCAAGAAATCGTTAGAATCAGATTTGCAGATAAGGGAAGTGTTGGGTATGCTTATTATAAACCACTCCTATTACCTTAATTTGATTGATCCCATAACCTAATTTTTACTCTTTGTGGACTTTAGGATATATTGTAAGAAGTACTTGTACTTCATTTAGAATAGTCCACTTTCTAGTTTGATAGGCTTAGCAGATTAGGTCCCTAAATTTTTCTAAGTCTGGAGATATGTGGCAAGGCTAAGTCTACCGCATGAGTATGTCTACCGCATGGGCTAGTGCTTGCCGCATGGATCAACTCAACACATGCTTTTTACCTATCGCATGAATCAAGCCGACCGCATGATTCATTCTACCGCATGGTACCAGAGTTGAAGAAACTCAAGTTTGGTTCAAACTTAACCATGGTTACACTTATGTCCAAAACCTTGGTTAGTTTAGAACGTTGCAAATTCAAATTTCAAATTTGAATACAACTGTCATCATAGTACAGTTGGACCACTATGACTCTGCAACAAAAGGACAACTCAGACTGAGCTCCAATTAGAAATCAACAGCTCATTGTCCTCCAAACTTACCCTCCAAGAATTCAAACGGCTAGTTTCTCCATCAAGGCTATAAATAGACCTTGAATTCTTCATTGAAGATATGCTGAGATTCTAAGAGAGAAATTGCTGTTGAAATTCTTGGTGATTGAAGATCATATTCAAGATTTCCAGAATCCTTCGAATCTTCAAGAACTCAACCTTCAAGTCTTCAATAAATCTCCAGTAACCTTCAAGATCAAATCTCAAGCCTCATCACACAAGTTTCATTAGGCTCTAAAATCATATAGATTCCAAAGAGCTTTTGATTCTTACACACACACTCACCCCGATTGATCAATCACATAGATTGAATCATTAGGGATACACTGGTCTAAGTCTAGGATTTGAACTTCATAGAAATAGGTGTTGATTCAATACTTCATCTCTGTAATCTATACTCAAGTGAATCTAATATATACCTCATTCAAAATCCAAGACTGACCATCTTGGTAAAGGACGTAGATCTTTTAACAGATCGAACCTTTCCAAATCATTGTGTTCTTTTACTTACTGCACTTTACATTTCTGCAAATTTACTTTAAGTCTTGTTCATCTTGTTCATCTTGTTCTTCACTTGTTCATATTAATCTTGTTTGTCTTTTTAGTGTTTGATCTTTCAGATTTTAGAACAATTGTGAATTGTGTTTGTTTGTCTACCTCATTGCCTAAGTTAAAATCTGACTAACTTATCATTTGCCAAAAATCTCTAAGACACAAGTTTTCAATCTCTCAACCTACCGCACTCATACCTACCGCATATATATCTACCGCACTACCTACCGCAAACCAACCTACCGCATTGAACTTGTCAAAACCAACTCTTAACTTGTTTCAACGAAAACTTCCGCTGTGCATTTTATACTTGACCGCGTGGTTTTTATCTACCGCAAAATTCAAGTGTAAGCATAAAGGTTGAATTTTGAAAAAGGGTTGAAATTTTAAATAGGCTATTCACCCCCCCTCTAGCCTCTTTTCATACCCTTGTTGTGTCTCTGGGACCAACAGGAAGCCGTACGACTTGACAGCCGGCACACGGGGGAAAGGGAGGCATGCGGTGCTTAATTATAGAAACGCCAGAAATTGCAAAAGTGTAGTCTTTTAAAGAATATGGGTGCGCGAGGCAGTTACAACACACACAAAATCATGAAATTATGAAAGTTAGACCCTCTTAAGTTTTGATAAAAGGTTTTTTCGAAAACAAGTCCCCAGCGGAGTCGCCACTGTGAATACGTGAGATGAAAATCGAGAGTCGCCACGTTGTTTTATTTGTTGTTAAAACATTGAGAAAACCATTTATGAGAATAATAGGGTTCGGGGGTCAAATTACAATAAAAGAAGAATATTCATGTTATCACTCCTATTGCCCGACGAATCGGTCTTTCTATCATGATCAATGTGTGTGTGTGTGTGTGTGTGTATTAGTGATTGAGACCGGATCCGAAGATTACCTACATTCTTCTCATCATGAAAAGCTCAGGTCGGTGTAGTTCATTAATGAATTAGAATGAGAAGAGATGAAGCGGGATCATGCATATAGAGGGGGAAGATTAGGGTTAGAAGTAGTTCCTAGATCATATTAGGGTTTGATGAAACCCTAGGATCATCATAGGCTATGTCATGTACACATAAATAGGGATTACAATCCTAGATATAGCATATTATGAATGTATAAGACTTAGATCTAGAATAATAATAAGAACATCATGAAAACATATGAATGAACACATAAACATGAAGATCGGTACCCTAAACATGGCATATATTATGAATCTAGACTAAGAACACGAAGAATGAATGAAGAACATATGAATATGGATGCATAAACATAATGAAAACATGCATAATATAGATCTAGCCTAAGAACATAACAAGAACATAACAAGAAAAGGAAGAGGACTTACCTTGATCGGCAAGAATTATGATTGAAGCTTCTTGAAGATTCGAAGAGGCTTCGAGGGTACCGAAAAGGCTTAAACTAAGAGTTTCCTCGTCAGTTTTGACTGTGAAACTCGTAGAATGAATTGGTTGTCGATATGGCTGAGAGGACGACCCTATTTATAGGAAAAAACCTGGAAATCGGGGATGTGGCCGCACGGCCTGGAGGGATCCGTACGGAGGTGAGGAAGTCGTACGATGATGATCTTCAGATTCCGTGCTTATCAAGATCTCATCGAATCCTTATCAGTTTGTTCACGGGATTTGTCCATTATCCTGATAGAATTCGACCTACAACTGATTTCGTCTATCAGGGAGTCTGGGAATCTGTCAGATAAGCCCTTGTCAGGTTATAATTTCCTAAAAGGTCCTCGGAGGCTCCTAAACGTCTAAGAAATCCTCTAACCTCAGATCGGGTACTAACATCCATGCCGTCTTACCTCTTTCCATTCACCGACGTCTCTGAAGATGATCTTCAGGAGTTTGACCCTTTCTAGACTCCTACCTTGATTTACCGTCCCTCTTTTGTTGACCGCGTGTGGTCATTTTAAACATTCTGTGGTGTTTGTCTCAAAACAATTTACTTTTTATGTTTGTTTTATTTGGTTCTGTAAGCTTAACTTATATTACTCCTGATTCTGCACTCCCATGCTTAAATGGATATTTCTGTGGAGTGTTCTGAATGTTTGTTTGATGCATTTACATATTTATCGTTATTGTCTCTAAATGCTTTCAAACTTTATATTTCTATCTTGCTAAGATTAGAATTTTGTTTATCTTTTTAGGATGATAGAAATCTATGATATTGGCTTAGAGTGTGCATTGACTTGGGGCATGTAATTAATAAAATTATATTTCTTGAAAACATGTTGTTACCAACTACAATGAATTAGCCTTTGTTATAGTAGGTAATGGTCTCAATCAAATAGGGGGAGATTGTTGGGTATGCTTATTTTAAACCACTCCTATTACCTAAATTTGATTGATCCCATAACCTAATTTTTACTTTTTGTGGACTTTAGGATATATTATAAGAAGTGTTAAAACTTCATTTCTAGAATAGTCCACTTTAGTAGTATAGTCTTTAGATGAATAGGTCTTAAAATTTTCTAAGTCAGGAATTTAGTGGTCAATGTCTTGACCGTGAATCTCCTGACCGCAGGTCCTTGACCGTGAGCCTCGTGGCATTTCTTGACCGCATGTAAAGATGTCCAAGCAATCAAAGTTTGTTCAAGCTTAACCATAGTCTCACTTGTGTCCAAAACTATGGTTAGTTTAGAACGTTGCAGAATTCAAATTTCAAATTTGAATACAACTGTCAGTGGGACCACCACTACTCTGCAACAAAAAGACAACTCAGACTGAGCTCCAATCAGAATTCAACAGCTCATTGTCCTTCAACTTGGACCTCAAGTATTTCAAACGGCTAGTCTTTCTTTCAAGGCTATAAATAGACCTTGAGTTCTTCATTGAACATTGATGAGATTCAAAGAGAGAAATTTATGTTGAAATACTTGGTGATTGAAGATCATACTCAAGATTTCCAGAATCATTTGAATCTTCAAGCTTTCGCCTTCAAACCTTCAAAGATCTCCAGCAACATTCAAGTCATCTCAAGCCTTGCAACACACAAGATTCATTAGGCTCTACAATCACTTGAATTTTAAAGAGCTTTTGATTCTTACACAAACACTCACTCCGATTGATCAATCACATAGATTGCATCATTAGGGATACACTGGTCTAAGTCTAGGATTTGCTCTTCATATAAATTGGTGTTGATTCAATGCGTCATCTCTGTAATCTGTACTCAAGCGAATCAATATATACCTCATTCAAAATCCAAGACTGACTATCTTGGTAAATGACGTAGATCTTTTAACAGATTAAACCTTTCCAAATCCTTGTATCATTTACTTTCTTCACTTTACATTTCTACAATTTACTTTCAAGTATTGTTCATCTTGTTCTTTATTGTTCATATTAATCTTGTTTGTTGTTTAACGTTTTGATCTTTCAGATTTATGAACATTTGTGAATTGTGTTTGTTTGTTCAACTTATTGCCTAAGCTAAAATCTAACTAACTTATCTTTTGCCAAAACTTCCAAGACACATACCTTCTATCTTTCAACCTCTTGACCGCATCTTATCCCGACCGTACTCCATCCGACCACAACTGGTTGACCGTAAGTGCTGGTATTCTTACAAATTTTGTCAAAACCAACTCTACCTTATTTTTATCAAAAACTTCCGCTGTGCATATTATACTTGACCGCGTGGTTTTCATTGACCGCAAAATTCATAGTGTAAGCATAAGATTGAATTTTGAAAAAGGGTTGATAATTTTAAGTAGGCTATTCACCCCCTAGCCTCCTTTTCATACCCTTGTTGTGTCTCTAGGACCAACTGCTCGGCTATGCCATCACTGTTGAGTTGGCAACTGATATGATTTTGAACTCATTACCTAAAATATATAATCAGTTCCTCATGAACTTTAATATGCATGGTATGACTAAGTCTTTGTCTGAGTTGCATGGGATGCTAAAGACAGCAGAAAATAAAATCATTAAGGAAGCCTCTCCTGTACTCGTGGTTTCAAAAGAAGGAAAGGGAAAGGCAAAGGTTGTCAAACCCAAAATAAGCAAGACAAAGGTTGCCAATGCTGTGGTGGCTAAACCCAATTCTAAAAAAGATGGAATTTGTTTCCATTGCAATGAAATTGGTCATTGGAAGCATAATTGCAAGGATTATATGGAATAAAAGAAGAAGAAGAAAAGAAGAAGAAGAAGAAGAAGAAGAAGAAGAAGAAGAAGAAGAAGAAGAAGAATAAGAAGGGCAATGAGATTGCTTCTACTTCAGGTATCTATGTTATAGATATACTCCTTTTTTCTTCTAATTCTTGGGTATTAGATACCAGATATGGATCTCACATTTGTCTAAATGTGCAGTCACAAAAGAATAGGAGGCTAATCAAAGATGGACAAGTAGACCCACGTGTGGGGAATGGAGCAATAGTTGTTGCATTATCCGTAGGAACCTATGAAGTCATTTTACCTAGTGGTTTAATTCCTGTTTTGAACAATTGTTACTACGTTCCGGATTTGAGTGTGAATATTATTTCAATTCCTTGTTTGGATAATGAAGGTTTTAAATTTCTTGTTGGTAATAAGAAATTTTATATTTATTGTTGTTCAAATATATGTTTAGGACATAGAATTGCTTAATCCCAATCATAGTTATCACTTAGGATCCCCCAATTTTTAATAGAACGTTTGTAAGGTACCCTTAGGATTCTTGGTGACCAGCACAGGTGTATTCCAACTCTTCAATCTTGGCAAACCAGCAGAAGGAAGCACAATCAGTAGACAAGAATTCAACATGCCGATCAACTTACTACTCAAGTTGCCGATGACTCAAACAATCAGCAAGGACAATCTGAACCTTACTGACAGTCAGGTTTTGTTGTTCTATCTCAATGTCAACTTACTGATTGTCTCTGTCTTTTCTGTACTGTCTTATCAGAAAGTTGTTGAACTGCTCTGTCATGATTACTACGCCATCTGACACATAGCTAGTTTTTGCTATACTTTGTTCCTACTTGCTTTTTGCAGGTAACCGGTTGAGACAAAGGGGTCTTTACCCATCAGACCTTTGCAAGCATGCATGTACTCCATATCTTCGCCATTAATGCTAAAGATACCGCATTTAATGCTCCTCAACTACCCAGCTGGATATTCAAATTGCAAGCCTTCTTCTACAAGACTCAAGACATTCACTCCTCTTATAAATAGAGAACTTAGAGCATTGAGGAAGGTTGGTGAAAATAGAGCATTGAAGAGAGTTGAATGTTTTTGAGTATTCATTAAAGACTCAAACATTCTGTCCAGATAATCATTAGATCATTTAATAGGACATACACTTGTGCACCAACTCAACAACAATGTTAGTATTCCCGAATTAGATCATTTAAGGAATACGTTGTTTGAGTTATTCACACACCCACCTGAGTGAGATAAGTTCTTTTGAACTTGCCGCTCAAAAACACTTGGTCAGATTTGTGTTACGATCCATTAGTGATCTCTAGAATTTAGTCTTTGTTTCCGGCAAAGCCGTGCTTATAATAGACTAGAGATATCTAATAGTACTCTTAACCCAAATCCAAGTTCTGACCAAACTTGGTAGAGGATGTAGCAGTATTTACACTGTGAACCTTTCTAAATCTTTGTGTCCCTGTTGCTTACTTTATCCTTGCCGGTTGGAACTCTATCACCGGTAGATTGCATATGTTTGTACTGATTCATTGTAATTTCCATTGACCAATCTCTTGAAAATGCATTGAACTTTTAGAAAACACTTTGTGTTAAACCAAGCTCTCAAAACCTTTTTCACTGATTTTGTGTGAGTTAAAACCAAGTCATATATTCTCCGCTGCGCTTACTGATAATAGTTTGCAAACTGATAAGTGACTTTGCATTTATAAAAGTGTTTCTTTGTAAAAGTTTAAAAAGGCTATTCACCCCCCCTCTAGCATATTTTCCTACCAATTGGGCCTAACAATTGGTATCAGAGCTTGGAATTTTGAAAGAAATTTCCAATCTTTGCAGCTTGATTGCCGATACCATGGCAAGAAAAATCATGCAGTCATTTAACATCACTAACATACCATTGGTTGAATGTCAACAAGTTTGGTGTCTGGAAATCTCGTATGATAAAGTATATGAACTCAATCGATGATCGGTTGATGAAGGTCATAGAAGGTGGTCCAATAATTCCTTTAAAAGTCTCAACCACCTATAGACCTATTCCCTCCACTCCGCTGACACAACACGCTGATCATGACACTGAACAAGAAACCCATGTTCAAATTGAAGAAACTTTGGTCGAGAAACCAAGAGAGGAATTGACTGAGGACGACAAACTTTCAGCTGCCCTAGATGGATAAGCATGCCACATTATCTCTTGTGGTTTGGACGACAAGCAATATAAACTCATTGACTTGTGCTCCACGGTTCAAGAATGCTGGAACAAGCTCCTTGCATACTTTGAAGGTGATGAGTAGGTGAAGGACAACAGACTCTACGATTGCATTGTTGAGTTTGAATCCTTCAAGAAACAAGATGGTGAATCACTAAGGAATGCCTACGACAGATTCTGTGAGGTAAATAATTTATGTGCTTCATTAGGTAAGATTTATACCATGAAAGACCTAAATATATTTTCTAAGCTCTTTGGGAAATGAGTATCATACCAAGGTCACTGCTGTTAGAGAGGTTAGAGATTTAAACAAGACTTCTATTCAGAATCTTGTATCCGGTCTATTCTTGTATGAGAGAGAACTGCAAAAACTTAACGTCCTCGATAAAAATTTCAAAAACTTGTCTCTATCAGCTCAGTCACAGGTATCCTTCCCGTCAAATAAATTCCCTCCTATAGATCCCCATCAAACACCCTGCAGTTCCAAAACCCCAGAAACGACCTCAGAACAACCTATGGAAGAAGACGAGTTTGCCGCCTTCTCTAGGAACTATAAAAGGTTTAAAGACTTCAAAAGGATGCAGAAAGGAAGCTACCAGCAACCAAAACCATTCACACCAGCATTTCAAAAATCAGCAAGTTATAGCAAAACCTCAACAAGTGCTACCGACGGAAAGAACAACAAAGGTGACCTTGTCTGCTTCAACTGCAGAAAACCTGGTCACTTTGCTTCCAAATGTCCTCAACCAAAATATGAGTATGTGAGGAAGTCATTCAACAAGAGACATCCTAAGTCTCGAAGCTTTGTTGCCGATGAAAGCACAGAAAAGGCCTTGCCGGTTTGGTGTGAAACTGACTCAGGCGAAGATGCCGATGAAGATGCCGATGTAAGTTTTGTTGCCCTAGACATGGAAGATGCCGATACATCCACATTATCGACTCCAGTCTACCGATATCCATCTCTTCCAAGAACTCCAGTCAGAGAAGAAGCTACTGGAAGACCTCAACCACACTTCAAAGATATTAGTGTCAAAGCAGAGAACCCAAATGGATACAAAATTCACCAAGTGGGAACCTCACTCTATGGTCAGTGTAACTCCATTCAATTCACTGCCATCAAACCTAAACCCTTACCAATGACCAGAAAATTCTCATTCACTGAGCATCCTAGCATTTCCAAAAGCTTATCTAAACCCATCTCTTCTCTACCTGACTTCTCTCCCAAACCTATTCCCTCTGCCACTAAAATTTTAGCTGATCCCTTTCCTGAAATATCCAAAGCTGAAATGGTAGAGACATTGGATGAACTTTTTATTGATCATGAGAAGCTGAGTAGCGTTCATAAAGTGATGACTGTTGATTTCAATAGAATTTCTGCAGAGAATGACTTGCTTATGTATGATCTTAAAGTTCTCAAAGGACATGAGCTTGAGTCTGTTCTTCTAAAGAAAGAAAACCTAGATCTCAAAAGTCAAGTGGCAGTATTGATAGCTCAGATCGAAGATCTTGTGAAAAGAAACAATCATCTCTCAAGGATTGTTGATTCTTACACAAAATCTAGAGTTGCTGTTGAAACAATCCTACAGACCCAAATGTCATATAAGGACCAATTTGGGTTAGGATTTGATTTCAGCAGCAATAGCTCTACTGAAACTTGTGCGACCGAGAAAAAGGATGAGAAAGTTGAATGTAGTTCTGTTAACTCAGTGCATGTGAATGCTAAGCCTCCAGTATACAGTGCTGTTGCCATGAAGTATCCTAAGAACCAGAACAAAAGAAATGATAAGCACAAACAAAGATATGTTAAGGTTGCTGATACTGAGTCTGTCGATAATGGTATTCTTGGTGAATACATCAGCAGATCAAGTGCTGCCGGTCTAACCACCTCTGCTGCCGATGGACAAGTACCTAAAAAGGTAACTGCCAAAGGTAAACAGAATGGAAAGAAAGGCAACACTATCACCTTTAAATATACTAAGTTTGTGCCTGCTCAATTCTCTAGTTCTGCCGATGCACTGACTAAACAGAATGATGTTCTACCGACTACACAACCTATCAATCAAGTGAGATGTTCTAATTGTTCTGATTATGGTCACAAGGCTCATGAATGCCTCTTGAAGCACCTATCTGGACCCACTGAGGTTGCATCCTCTAGTGGTGGCCAGATGTGGTTGCCAAAGAGGAACTAACCCTCGGACCCAAGAATAAGGGGGACCATAAGCATACCGTTTTATTTCAGGAATGCTTCATGGCCTCAACTGGTGCAAGCAAGGATTTGTGGATTCTAGATAGTGGCTGTTCAAGACACATGACAGGATTTGCAGATCTACTTGACGATATCTCAGAAGCATCAGGTCCCCCAGTGGTTTTCGGTGATAATGCCAAAGGAAAAATCATCGGTATTGGTACCATCAAGAGAGGTGCAGTTACTGTACAGAAGGTCTCTCTAGTAGATGGCTTGAAACACAACCTTCTATCTATTTCACAATTCTGTGATAAAGGGATGCAATGTGTATTTACTACTTCCAGTTGCTATGTGAAAGACATTGTGTAGATACCCTGATCTCGCACCCCTAAAAACCCACCTTGAATCGGTCTAAACCCGAAAATTGACTTAAAACCCTCGATTTGGCTGTGCGGGACTGCCGTGAGCCTTGTCGGTGCATCGAATGGATAAACGGACTTCAAATTCATGATCAGAGCGAAAAAACGAGCAAACAGACAAAAATTTTGTTTTTCGAGGTGCGGGACCGGAAACGGGGCCCGCAACCCCCCGAACTGCTCGCTGTTATCCATTCTGTGCATTAAAAATATATTATTACCTTTCCTTTCTAATTGACATATTTCAGATATACCAGCGTGACCACAAAATTATTCCAAGCAACTTTCATGTTGGGCCCGCGGACAACCGGGACGCCGGAGCGCACACGACGGGGAGGAAAGATGGTTATCCAAATTGGAAAATATCTCAAAATATCTTATCAACTGGTCAAGAAGAGCAAAAAATATATTATTGTCGTTCCTTGCTCATAAAAATATTTCAGATATACCGGCCTGACCAGAAAAATATTCCGAGCAACTTTCATGTTGGACTGGCGGACAACCGGGACACCGGAGGCGCGCACAATGGAGCAGTTACGGAGCGAGAAGCCGGAGCCGGAAAGATGGTTATCCAAATTGGAAAATATCTCAAAATATCTTATCAATTGGTCAAGAAGAGGAAAAATATATTATTGTCGTTCCTTTCTCATAAAAATATTTCAGATACACCGGCCTGACCAGAAAAATATTCCGAGCAACTTTCATGTTGGACTCGCGGACAACCGGGACACCGGAGACGCGCACAACGGAGCAGTTGCGGAGCGGGAAGCCGGAATAGAGATAAGGAAGATGACTTTAAGCCTTAGTCAAGAAGGATAGATGAATCCACCAATTTACAACCTCCCCCCTCCAAGTTACAACCAATTTACCACCTCCCTCCTCCTATATACACCACCCCTCTCATCCATTTCAAAAAAAAAAAAAAGAGACACAAAAACAAAAAGAAAAAAAACCCTACCATCCTTCACTCTCATTCTCTCTCAACAAGAACACCATCACCACACCACCATAAAACCACCACACAAACACTAAACACAAACTCAAACTCTTTCAACACAAGGCCAAAACCTTGAGAAAACAACCCAAAAAAGTCTTCCCTTGGAAGCAAAGGGAGCACAACCTAGGCATCATTTCCCCCTTGTAATCATCTAAAAGGGTAAGATGTAATGTTTATGTAATTTCTTGAGGGGTTTAGCCACCTTGTTAGGCTAAACCTCCATTTTATATTCAATAATACAATATTGTTACTCTTGTTGTTCTTCTTATTAAATGATGATATATAATGATGTTTTGAGCTCTTGATCATGCTAAGCTTTTGATCTTGTGTATATATATCATGTATGTATGAGTGTCATATCTTTGTTTGTGGTGGATTCAAGAAGTTTTCCAAAGAACAAACTTGTTTTATCTTATAAACCTTGAATCTGCCATGCTTTGTTTTATCTTAGCATAGAACATCATGAAACCATATCTAAATGCTTGGATGGTTGTTGTTTCATGTTTTTAACATGTATATATATGCATGTACAAAGTTTCATGTTCATAGCTTTTCATGTGAGTTAGTTTTGATAGGTGTTTTCATGACATGAGTGAGATGCCAATAATCTGTCCATATGGTACCTTACTGCCTTGTTGCTATTTTTACTCCTAGAAAACCTGGGTTTTGGTCTTATACCAAAAAATATAAATTGTTCTAAACAGAATAAGGAAGAATAAAATGTAAATATAATATTTTTAGCCTCAGTGGAAGAGGATATTTCTATTTTTTGTTTAAGCTCTCTGTTCTCAGAATCAGCATGTTCTTGTTTGGACATGAAAATGTCATAAGTGATTTGGGTGACCTAAACTTGTTTTATGGACTTAAAACTCTCCAGATCATAACTTTAACATGTTAGGAACAACTTTCATGTTTTGTGTTTTCCCTCATTCATTTGTTTTCATGATTAAAAAAGTTGATACTTTAGGGATGTATGAAATTCTGTCAGACTGGGCTGTGAAAAGAATTGCCTTGCATGCTTTGTTTGGACACCATAACATGCCCCTAAAATCAAATAAAAAATCAGGGTAGATTTTTAATGTGTTAGGAAGTTTTATTGACCTTTACTTTCCAGATTGGATGAGTACAAGAACAGGTACACAAAGAAGAGTGAGCATCAGTCCCTGAAAATGCTTGGGGACGGAGTTTTGGACATTTATTCATTTGGGAATTGTTTCCCTTTTTTGTACAAAATGTAAATATTAATCCCCCACCCCTTTATGTGTTTAATTTGATGTACATAAATGATTAAAACCATTTTCAAAACCAAGTGTGAGTCCACTCAAACCGACTCTCATTTGTGAATTAAAACAAACCTTCCTAGAATAGGAAGACTCCCCATTTATTAAATCACCATTTTGTTAGGGCATAAAACCAAGGCAAAAGGCATAAAAAGAACTTACGTGGCATGCATATAGAGACCATCATGGGCGAGAAGAGTGCCTAACCCCTTCTCTTCTCGTAACTTAGCCCCCGAACCCACTTTCTCTGAAAAAGGTTTTATCTTCATTTTCCCTAAAATAAAATGAGGTGGCGACTCTTGCAATAAAAAACAGCATCAAGAGAAAACCATTGTGCGAGAACCGAGCGCATTTCCAAAAGCGCATCAGCACGAGACGGGCGCGAACCGCTTTCACGGGCAGTCATTTCGCGGTGATCCGATCATTCTCGGGCGCGGGCTCTCACAGTGGTGACTCTGCTGGGGACTTGTTTTAAAGTGGGCTAGACTCTAAATCTTTGTGTGTGCCGTGCTTTATGTGCCTTACTTGTGGTGTATATATCTGTGCCCTAACCTCTGTTTTGCAGGGGCGTTTTTTCGCTTATCTTATTTGTATATATATATATATATGCATTGCGTGGTGAGTGATTTCCCAAAAAAGGGGTAAAACAAGTAAAAAAGGAAAAAAATGATTTTCTTGTTTTCTTTACGTGCTTTCAAAATGAGTTTTCGAACTCATAGATACCTCACACACATGCACGTTTTTTGAAAAGCGTCTTAGAATCTCAAACCCGAGACGGTAAACCTGGGGCATAAGGGAGCTCACTTGACTTCCCCATAGGGTCAACGGTATACTGTTTCCCCCTTAGCAGCGCCTACGGTCGCTGTGATGGGTGTAAGCCAAGCTTCAAAAGCCGAAATGCGATGTCCATATTCTTTTGAAAATAACACGTCACAGACTTCATGTCGGTTTTTGTCTAAACAATTTTACTTCAATCCTATGAATTCCCAACAGGTTATAATCGACCTCAATTGTGGATATCATGTTGAAATTCTTGGATTGACTTGAAATTGTCAAGACCCTCACATAGACCGTAACCGAATGGTGGATCCCAGAAAGAGTATAGGCCCTTCTCTAGGGGCTCGGACGGCCAATAGTACAGTACAGGTGAAAAACGTTGGTCTTATACTTTGGAGATGGTATCCACTATTCCAATATTCATGCAAAAACATGTCAAAATAAAGCAAGTGCATATCCGGCATTCTAGGATTGATTTTGATTTTTGAACTCCTTTTGAATCAAACTCGGAAAATCTCGATCCTTTTCACTCTCTAATCAGCCCTAAACACCATCCCTTTCAGATACTCTAAACCTGGCATCTACTTGGAAAGGGGGAGCTAGAAACAGTAAGGGGAGGTTGATCCGAGTTGCCGAGACAGTGCCTGTAACCGAAGAAGCTATTGCAATGGCCCAGGAAGGAAATGAGGAAGCCTATGTGCCGCCACCAGGTCTTCAAGCATGGTTGGAGCAGAATGTGTTGGGTCAGATGAGGATTCAGCAAGATGAGCTACTGGCTACACTTTTGCAGATGCAGAATCAGAATAGTAATGGGGCTCCCAATGGCAACCCCAACAGAAATCCCAATGGCGATCCGAACGTTAATCAGACCGGAAACGGGGTTCCCAATCCTAATCCCAATGGCAATACAGGTCCCAATGGAAGTGGCATCCCTACCATCAACTTGAATCCTATTGGTAGCAACACCATCGGCCAGAGTCATCACCAGAACATCCCTCCTCAGGGTAATGTGGCTCATCCAGACTTCAGTGGCACTCACCAGCCCTTCATCCCGAATCCAGCAAATTTTGCTGTGCATCCGTCTCAGTATCCTCCTGATCATAATGCCTTTGCTCAGTATATGCACTCTGTATCCGAATCAACAGCCCAACGCTTATGGTGCGTTTGCTAGCGGTGCCTCTCAGATTAATCAAGGAACTTCCCAGGGGAAAGATCCTAACCTAGTCCGCCAAATGGAAGCGTTCTACAAGGGTGTCCCATATGTAACCCTTACTAAAGCTGAGATTGAAATGAGCGAAATGAAAGAAATGTTGAGAAAACTCATGAATAAAGGGGAGTTTTCTGCAGATTCCTTGAAATTATCTCCATTTGCTGTTCTGCCTCCTAAATTCAAAATGCCCGATGTGGAGAAATTTGACGGTACATGTTGCCCAATGGCCCACCTGAAATCTTAGGCTCATGCAATGCAGTCTCGTGGGGCTAATGTTGGTGCGATGCCCTCCAACTTCCATCTGACTTTGGTAGGAGCCGCTAAGCAGTGGTTTATGACTGTGGATGCCAATCTGGTTGATAATTGGGGGAAGCTCGTGGATGAATTCCAGAAGCGATACAAAGATAACTCCAACTGGGAGAAGAGCCGTCGTGACCTCGATTCGTGTGCTCATCGTGAGAAGGAATCCTTTTTTGAATTTGCAAGTAGGTGGAGGAAGAAAGTTGCTCAAACTCTGGAGAGGCCTGACAGTGCCGAGCAAACTCGTATTTTCCTTAAGAATCTTCAGCCGGTGTATGCAGATAAGATGAAATATCTCCCGTTTCCAGATTTTTCTTCTATTCTTGATGTGGTTTCTCGTATTGACGAAGATGTCCGAACTGGGGTGATCAAGCTAGATTCTTCTCCTAGCTCCTACAGATTCCGATCCGCTGCTAAAGCCCCGGCACCAGTTGTGAACAATGTTGCCATGACCCCTGCTCCTTTTTGGAACAGCAATGTGGGACCAAGCCGGAGCAGCTACAATAGGGCACCTCCGTGTTATAATCAAGACGGGTCTGTGAACTCTGTCACCGATCAGCGAAGGAATGGTGGAAATCAGAGAGATCGCCATTTTGATAAATTCAGCGTTCCATTGTCTACTATCTTTCAAGGATTGGTCGCCCCAGGAGTACTAAAGCTGATAGAAGGATACCGCTCGCCTAATCCGCCTCCTAAGAATTGGGATGCAAGTAAATATTGTGCATACCACGTATCACCTGGTCATGCGACAAATGAATGTTGGAGTTTGAGACACACTCTGCAATACATGATAGACGATGGACTCATTCAGAAGCCGCCCCAACCAAATGTGGTGACTAATCCCTTGCCAGGGATCCATGTGATCGAGTTTGAAGGAAACTACTCAAGGACTAGTTTCATCGTTCCGAAGAAAGCTTTGAATTACACTGTAACTCCTGTTATCTCTGAAGATTTTGAATGCCATATGATCTCTTGGGATTCGATTTTGTCTAGTGCTAAAGCTGTTAAGGAGCAAAAGGCCCCTGTTAAAAATGTTGGGTTTCGATCAAACATGCGCAGCGGAATTTTGCATTTAAAATTTTGAAACCCAAAGCCATGGATCCGTTCATATGATTAAATCAAATACAACATAAGAATAAAGGAATAAACTAACCCTTGATGGCTATCAAATTCTCTTGGTCTTTGGTGGAGGTTTGAAGACTTGATCACGATCACAAAGCTTGAACACGAACTTTGAAGATGATGATTTTCACCCTCTAGCGGTATCCACACTTCGAACGAATATCAAAGGAGCTTCTTTGTTCTTGATTGCTAGACCAAATTGTGAAACACTTTTCCACAATCAAAAGAACTATATGGAATTTATTTTGTGTATTATTTTGTTCTTCAACCAAGAATGTCTTAGAACAAAATAAACCCTCTCTCAAACTCTTTGAGACTCACAAAATCATTGGCTTAGAGTGCTGGCCGAATTTGGTCTTTTATACACAAGTATGACCTATTCCAAATAGGAAACTTGTGTCAAAATCCGTCCAAAATTCGTTTCCTAATCAAATTAGGAATCTGCCACCCTACAGTACTGTGCGGCCGCCCAAAAACCTCTGTGCGGTCGCACAACTATCTGAAACAAAACTGGTACAAAACTGAGATAAGTGTGCGGCCGCCCAGTCCATACTGTGCGGTCGCCCACTTCCCCAGAATGTCCAGAATTTCCAAAATTCCAATGTAGTCCTTTTAAAGATTCGTTCTATTGTGTGTGACCCTCTAGGATTATACTAAGTTGGCAATGGGTTCAAACATGAAACCATAAGATATGATTAGGTTCTAGCAAACCGTCATACCTACCCAAATAGTATAACTTAGATACAAGTTCGCATTCCTTTAGAATATGTCATAATCCTTTTGTCCACGATATCATTGAACACAAGTCATGGTCAAAGAGTCAACTTGTTTTGTTCAATACTTTCTCGATTCCGAATATGTTGATAATCCAAATGACATTGATCCAATCAATTCATTTGAGTCCGGCCGAACATTTCATCAACATCATTCCTACGAGAGGCCCAAGCTTGACATCTCTCCGAGGAGGGACAAATCCATTTAGCTTATTATTCTTCCCTACGTGAATCCGATCATGCCAATCATACCCTTTATAACTACCCGGTTAAAGGTAGCGTTTGAATATGTCAAACATAATCTTCATCAAGTGGAAGACTATAATAACTTCATGTCTAAGGATTCAAATGACATAACTAATATGAGATATATGTACGACATAGACCATGACATAAATCTCATAGAGCGGGTCATGTCCAGTACCTTGTTCCAAACAAGTACCCATAAATCTAACATGATCATCCTATGATCATTTAGCCTTTATACTAGTGCTTAACAAGTACTAGGGACGGAGATTATTATAAGTAAACATGAACAACAATAATAATCAAAACATCTCTTTATTGATATGAAATAAATGATAACAATTACAACGTTTATTAAACGTGCCTAGGGCACCACTACCAACAATCTCCCACTTTCCCTAGGCCCAATCTCCCATGTATCTAATACCCATGGACCTAACATGACCATCATGTTTAGCTTGTGGAAGTCCCTTTGTTAGCGGGTCCGCAACATTGTCATCAGTAGGTACTCTGCATATATTTACGTCTCCCCTATCAACGATCTCTCGAATGATATGAAAACGCCTAAGTATGTGTTTGGATTTCTGATGTGCTCTTGGTTCCTTTGCTTGAGCAATAGCACCATTATTATCGCAATAAAGGTCTATTGGATTAGCAATACTAGGAACCACTTCAAGTTCAGTTATGAACTTCTTAATCCAAACAGCTTCCTTTGCAGCATCCGATGCAGCAATATACTCAGCTTCTGTTGTAGAATCAGCGGTTGTACTTTGCTTGGAACTCTTCCAGCTTACAGCTCCACCATTTAACATAAACACAAAACCCGATTGCGATCGGCTATCATCTTTATCGGTTTGGAAGCTTGCATCCGTGTAAGCATTTACAACGAGATCATCTTCCATTCCTCCATAGATCAAAAACGAGTCTTTAGTTCTTCTTAAGTACTTAAGAATCACTTTTACAGCTATCCAGTGATTTTCGCCAGGGTCGGATTGGTATCTACTTGTCATGCTCAAAGCATAAGACACATCCGGCCTAGTACAAATCATGGCATACATGATGGACCCAATTGCCGAAGCATATGGAACATCATTCATTTTCTCACGCTCATCTTTTGTCTTAGGACATTGAGTCTTGCTTAGAGAAACTCCATGTAACACGGGCAAGGTGCCTCTCTTAGAATTTTCCATACGGAATCTTCTAATGACATTGTCAATGTATGTACTTTGGCTTAAACCAAGTAGCCTCCTTGATCTATCTCTATAGATCTTAATGCCAAGAATATATGCGGCTTCACCCATATCTTTCATTGCGAAGCACTTTCCTAACCAAGTCTTCACAGACTGAAGTGTAGGAATGTCGTTTCCAATGAGAAATATGTCATCCACGTATAAAACAAGGAAAAGCACTATGCTCCCACTAATCTTCTTGTATACACAAGGCTCATCTTCGTTCTTGATGAAACCAAACTCTTTGACCGATTCATCAAAACAGAGATTCCAACTCCAAGAAGCTTGCTTCAATCCATAGATGGATCTCTGCAATTTGCATACCTTAGAATTTTGTTCAAAACCTTCTGGTTGTGTCATATACACATCCTCTTGTAGTTTTCCATTCAGGAAAGCGGTTTTGACGTCCATCTGCCATATTTCATAGTCATGATATGCGGCAATGGCAAGCAAAATTCTTATAGACTTGATCATTGCTACGGGTGAAAAGGTCTCATCATAGTCAATACCATGAACTTGCCTATAACCCTTCGCTACAAGCCTAGCTTTGTAAGTATGCACCTTCCCATCCATGTCAGTCTTCTTCTTGAAGACCCATTTGCATCCTATGATTTTTACACCTTCGGGTGCATCAATCAAATTCCAAACTTGATTGTCTTGCATGGATTGCAATTCGGATTCCATGGCTCCAAGCCACTTGTCCGAATCAGGAGAAGACATCGCCTCTTGGTAGGTTGACGGTTCATCATTCTCAATGATTTCCACGTCATTACTATCCATTACGAGAAATCCATATCTCTCGGGCTCGGATCGTAACCTACTAGATCTGCGAGTTGCTTGTGTATTTTGAACAGGTTCCACAACTCCTTGTAGTTCTTGTTCTTGTTCCACTATTGGTTCAATGTTATTTTCTGGGTCTCAAATTTCTTCAAGATTTATTTTACTCCCACTGATTTCTTTAGAGAGAAACTCTTTCTCTAGAAAGATACCAGTTCGGGCAACAAACACTTTGTTGTCCTCTCGGTTGTAAAAGTAATATCCTTTAGTTTCCTTAGGATATCCCACGAAAATACATTTATCAGATTTGTGTGCAAGTTTGTCTGAGACAAGTCTTTTGACAAAAGCTTCACAACCCCAAATCTTCATGAAAGATAGACAAGGCTTCTTTCCGCTCCACATCTCATATGGAGTCTTTTGAACCGATTTAGTTGGAACACGATTTAGTGTGAAAGCAACGGTTTTCTAGAGCGTAACCCCAAAAGGATATTGGAAGATCAACTTGACTCATCATTGATCGAACCATGTCTAGCAAAGTCCGATTCCTCCTCTCGGACACACCATTCCATTGTGGTGTTCCGGGTGGAGTCAATTGTGAAACTATTCCACAATTCTTTAGATGATCATCAAATTCTTGACTTAAGTATTCACCACCTCGATCTGATCGAAGTGCCTTTATACTTTTGCCAAGTTGTTTTTCTACTTCATTTTGAAATATTCTAAATATCTCAAATGCTTCACTTTTATGTTTCATTAGGTAAACATACCCAAATCTACTATAATCATCAGTGAAGGTTATGAAGTATTGAAATCCTCCCCTAGCATTGCTACTTAATGGTCCGCATACATCGGAATGTATCAACCCCAATAAGTCGCTTGCCCTTTCACCCAACTTGGTAAAAGGTGTCTTAGTCATTTTTCCAAGAAGACACGACTCACAAGTATTATATGACTCTAAGTCACATGAACCCAGAAGTCCGTCCCCATGGAGTTTTGAGATACGCTTCTCATTAATATGACCAAGATGGCAATGCCACAAATAAGTATGATTTACATCATTAGGTTTAGATTTCTTATTTACATGATAGACATTATTTTCATTCTTGACATCCAAGATATAAAGGCCATTAAATGAATTAGCAATACCATAAAGCACATCATTTAAATAAATAGAAAATTTCTTATTCTCAATAAGAAACTTAAAACCTTCATTATCCAAACAAGAAATTGAAATAATATTTTTGCTTAAATCCGGAACATAATAACAATTGTTCAAAACAAGAATTAATCTGGAAGGTAAAGTGACTTCATAAGTCCCTACGGCTAATGCAGCAACTCTTGCTCCATTCCCCACACGTAGATCTACTTCACCTTCTTTAAGCAGTCTCCTATTCTTTAGTCCCTGCACATTTAGACAAATGTGAGAACCACATCCGGTATCCAATTCCCAAGAATCAGTGGTAGAAAGGAGAATATCTATCATATAGATACCTGAAGTCGACGCAGCCTTGCTGCTCTTCTTCTGCTTTTGCTCTTCCAAGAAAGCCTTGCAATTACGTTTCCAATGACCAATTTCTTGACAATGGAAACAGATTGCATCCTTTTGTGAATCAGGTTTTGCCTCAGAAGCCTTGGCAACCTTTGCCTTGCTTATTTTGGGTTTGATAACTTTCTTACCCTTTCCTTTGGCACTAGACTTCTTCCCATCATGAACCAAGAGCACGGGAGATCCTTTCTCCACAATTTTCATCTCTGCAGTTTTGAGCATCCCATGCAACTCAGAGAGATTCTTATCCATTCCGTGCATGTTATAATTCATTACAAACTGATTATAACTTTTAGGCAATGAATTAAGAATGAGATCCGTGGCTAGCTCCAATGGGATTGGATAGCCAAGTTTCTCAAGGTGCTCTACATAACCTTTCATTTTAAGAAAGTGAGGACTCACTTGTTGCCCTTCATTCATTTTACAAGTAGTGAATGCAACAATGGTCTTGTACCTCTCTTGCCTAGCTTGCTCTTGAAACATAGTTCTCAACTCCACGCCTATCTCATAGGCTTCCAAATGTTCCAAACTTTGTTGGAGTTTTGAGCACATAGCAGCAAGCATGAGACAACTTACATCTCTAGAATCATTACGATGTTTCTTGTAATTGTCTCTTTCTTCCCTAGGGGCAGTAGGCGGTGGTTCAGCAGGGAGAGGCCCATCGAGAATGTACAACTTATCTTCTTGCCTAAGAACGATTCTTATGCTACGGATCCAATCTATAAAGTTAGTACCATTCTCTTCGAGCTTATCCTTCTCAAGGATCGATCGCAACGACATTGATTGAGTGTTATTAGTCATTATCTACAAATATGCAAAATTTCCAAAATTTAATAAGTACCGTTTTTCATTAAAGAAATAATTAATGTATTTTAAAACAAAATACTCCCACCAAATTATACAACCTTCTTTATACATCCAATGTATAGTATAATTTAAATGGGTTGAGATCCCGCTTTAATCTAATTTTGAGTACGCTTTGGCGCACCGCTCAAAATTAAATCAATTAGGTAGACAACTCTTGTCAATCATATCTCATATGACTCTCAGTTCTTTTCATGAGATTCTTTAAGAAATCCAATTTCAAAAAGCATGTTAAATCTCATCTTTGCCTTAAGCCCAAAACTGTTTTGACGCTTAATTAAGTCCAACCATTTTAAACGCATAGGAAACTCTTATTCACTCATCATGCTCAAACATGAATAAAATCAATGCACCTCGCTTTGGAGAGCCCACATAAAATTACTCATGTATAAACAAGTGTTTTAATCATGGCATGGCAAAAGGACTTAAAACTTTCTTTGAAGGTTCATCACATATAGCATATAACACATTTATGAGCACATAATATAAACATGTTACACATCAAGTTTAGGCACTAAATTAATCTCCATTAATTTAAGCATGGTATTTATGTGTCATTAGTTTCTCTATAATTATGAGGATGAGACTTATTTCAACTTTGGTTATTATTTCCAAATCAAGACAACAAGAAGTGCGGTCGAACTAAGCCATTAGGCAACCACAATCCCGCACTAATTCAAGAAACCAAGAAAGTAGTCCATGTGGCCGAAACTAAGCAATAGATGGTCTCGATGAACGTAGGCCAATTGCATTCACAATTCCACATGGATCTCCAAACTTTGAATCAAGAACTTTGTTTCTCAATTTTAGTAATTATGAACTCTTCATAATTCTAACTTCGTTTTATCTTTGAAACTTTGATTGCGATCAATTTTGGGAAACACAATCTCGATGAACGCAGATTAGCCATCCAAAACTTGAACCAATCTAGGAATCACAAGACTAAAACAAATAGGAAAATCAAACCCCAAAATCCACACACAAACCAACTACCCAAAACCCATTCCAGATCAGCAAGTCTGGACTGGTTCTGTTGAATTTTTTGAAAAATTCCAGATTCTGTTTTTCAACCAAAATCAGACCTTCTGATCCCCTTGTGCGGCCGCCCAAAAACCACTGTGCGGCCGCCCAAAACTGTGCGGCCGCCCAAGGCGTTTTGTGCGGTCGCCCGGTTCCATCAGAATATGCAGAATTTTCAAAGTTCGAAAATTTTGTCTCAAAATTGCTTTTCCCCGATTATTAAAACTTTGATCCAATCAAAAATTAATAATCAACAATTCTGAATCCACCATAATTTATTTATTGCGATTGAATCGTGCGATTAAAGTTGCAAAACAATAAACCACATAAAATCACATAACACATAAACATCACATATTCCAATATTCACATCATGCAAGGCACATAAAGAATTTATATACACATAACATGATCCAAGTATTGAATTAATCAACATGAACGAGGCTCTGATACCACTGTTGGGTTTCGATCAAACATGCGCAGCGGAATTTAGCATTTAAAATTTTGAAACCCCTAAAGCCATGGATCCGTTCATATGATTAAATCAAATACAACATAAGAATAAATGAATAAACTAACCCTTGATGGCTATCAAATTCTCTTGGTCTTTGGTGGAGGTTTGAAGACTTGATCACGATCACAAAGCTTGAACACGAACTTTGAAGATGATGATTTTCACCCTCTAGCGGTATCCACACTTCGAACGAATATCAAAGGAGCTTCTTTGATCTTGGTTGCTAGACCAAATTGTGAAACACTTTTCCACAATCAAAAGAACTATATGGAATTTATTTTGTGTATTATTTTGTTCTTCAACCAAGAATGTCTTAGAACAAAATAAACCCTCTCTCAAACTCTTTGAGACTCACAAAATCATTGGCTTAGAGTGCTGGCCGAATTTGGTCTTTTATACACAAGTATGACCTATTCCAAATAGGAAACTTGTGTCAAAATCCGTCCAAAATTCGTTTCCTAATCAAATTAGGAATCTGCCACCCGACAGTACTGTGCGGCCGCCCAAAAACCTCTGTGCGGTCGCACAACTATCTGAAACATAACTGGTACAAAACTGAGATAAGTGTGCGGCCGCCCAGTCCATACTGTGCGGTCGCCCACTTCCCCAGAATGTCCAGAATTTCCAAAATTCCAATGTAGTCCTTTTAAAGATTCGTTCTATTGTGTGTGACCCTCTAGGATTATACTAAGTTGGCAATGGGTTCAAACATGAAACCATAAGATATGATTAGGTTCTAGCAAACCGTCATACCTACCCAAATAGTATAACTTAGATACAAGTTCGCATTCCTTTAGAATATGTCATAATCCTTTTGTCCATGATATCATTGAACACAAGTCATGGTCAAAGAGTCAACTTGTTTTGTTCAATACTTTCTCGATTCCGAATATGTTGATAATCCAAATGACATTGATCCAATCAATTCATTTGAGTCCGGCCGAACATTTCATCAACATCATTCCTACGAGAGGCCCAAGCTTGACATCTCTCCGAGGAGGGACAAATCCATTTAGCTTATTATTCTTCCCTACGTGAATCCGATCATGCCAATCATACCCTTTATAACTACCCGGTTAAAGGTAGCGTTTGAATATGTCAAACATAATCTTCATCAAGTGGAAGACTATAATAACTTCATGTCTAAGGATTCAAATGACATAACTAATATGAGATATATGTACGACATAGACCATGACATAAATCTCATAGAGCGGGTCATGTCCAGTACATTGTTCCAAACAAGTACCCATAAATCTAACATGATCATCCTATGATCATTTAGCCTTTATACTAGTGCTTAACAAGTACTAGGGACGGAGATTATTATAAGTAAACATGAACAACAATAATAATCAAAACATCTCTTTATTGATATGAAATAAATGATAACAATTACAACGTTTATTAAACGTGCCGAGGGCACCACTACAAACAAAAAAGGCCACTTGGGTTGGTGGAAATGTGAATCACCTCACTCGCTCGGGAAGAGCCTATCAGCCTCCAAATCCCAAGGCAATTGAATTGGGAAAGGATAAAGAAGAAGTCCCCGCTCAGAAAGAGAAGGTCGCCGAGAACCCGGTCTTGACCCAGTTAAAGAAAACCCAGGCTAATATATCCATTTGGGGTTTGCTCTCGTCTTCACAGGAGCACCAAGACGTGTTGGTTAAAGCTCTTGCTCAAGCTGTCATCCCGATCGAGACTTCTCCCAATGACCTTGTCCACATGATCGGCAACATTCATTTTGGGAATATCATCACTTTTACCGATCTCGATGCACCAAAAATTGGTCTTAATCATGTTGAGGCTCTGCACATCACAGTTGGGGTCGGAGGTGAGCACTTAGCTCGTGTTTTGATCGATAATGGCTCCTCAGTAAATGTATGCCCCGTGCATGTTCTCGCAGATTTGGGAATCAAGATAACTGATTTGGCCCCATCTTCTCAAGTGGTTCGTGCTTACGATAGCACCAGTCGCTGTGTTCTGGGTGTTGTCCTTCTCACTCTCACCATTGGCCCTCTTGTCATACCGATTGAATTTCAAGTGATTGATATCAAGTCCTCATTCAGTCTACTCTTGGGACGCCCTTGGATCCATGGAGTAAGAGGGGTAGCTTCCTCCTACCATCAGTGCATCAAGTTCATCCACGACAATCATGTAGTGGTAGTTCATGCCCAAGATGATACGCAAGTTCATGACCTCCCGATTTTGGGAATTGAGCACAAAGATACTGGCATCTTCTTGAGTGGTTTTAAAGTGATCCCACAAGCTCGGATCCATGCTATTGAATATGTCAAGGAGACCGATCTAATTGGTAGAAAGCGGACCAGGTATGGAGACGCAATGGCCTTGAATATGGTCAAGAAGATGAAGTTCCTGCCTATGATGGGGCTTGGAAAAGAGCAACAAGGGTGTATTGAACCTATCAAGGATGATGTTCCATTTTTCTTCCTTCCTTTTGGGCTTGGCTACAAACCGACTCCTGCCGAAATCGCCGAAGCTGTACGTCAGAAAAGGGAGAGACAGACTGCTATCAAAAGTGGAAGGACCTATAAGCTCCCCCCACTCCGTCCTTATGAAAAGTCCTGGAAGGGATATTTTGTTTGCAAAGTTGAAGATGTCGCGTATGTTATGCCTTTTGAGCCAGTTATTGGCATTAATGAAAAGCCTCATGCTGGATGGGAAGTATTTGAGAATATCAAGATGGTCGATGAAAACTTTGATGTGGGCAGTTCCTATAAGCAACTGGACCTGATTATTCCGTGGAATATTGATGAAGAAGATGATGTCTTCGGGTTGTTTGAAGGAATTGGTCTTGAAGACGGATATATGGTTATGATCGAAAATGGTAATGGTGAAGCTTATGACCCAGTGAAGCACCTCAAGCCGGCAGTGGCACCACTTAATAACCGGTCCAGAACCACTGGCCCGATCGCTACTACTGACACTCTGGTGGAGCAGTTTGGTTATGTTCGCCCCGATGGCCCCGCTTTTGAACCCTTTGTGCTATCTAATGTTGTTTCCGGGACTCCCGAAGAGGACCTCACTGTCGAGGACCTCGACTCGGTCGCCGAGCTTGTACTCCCCTCTTTTGTGAATGAAGTTTCCTCTATTTCCGCTTACTCCTCGGTTGCCAATATTTAAAAAAATGATTTAACAAATGAAAATTTAACAACTAAAGTTAATCATGAATCTTTAAAAAACATAAGTCAAGATGAAAAAGACTATTTAATCGAGTTAAACAGGTTAGCAAAACAGCGTGGGGAACGAAAATTAGAAGCCTGTGGGGAAAATCTGTCTACCATCAATCTGGGGCTGAATGAAGAAGTCAAAGAAATGAAGATCGGGAGCTTCATGCAAGGGGCTGACAGGGAACAGCTGATCAGTTTACTCAAAGAATTTGTTGATGTGTTTGCCTGGTCGTATGAAGACATGCCAGGGTTAGATCCGACGATCGTGGAACACTGAATTCCTACCTTTCCTGACGCCAAACCGGTCAAGCAGAAACTACGCAGAATCAAGCCGCAGTGGGCCCTTCAGGTTAAAGAGGAGATCGAGAGGCTGCTACAAGTAGGCTTCATCCGAGTTGTGGAGTATCCCCAATGGTTGTCCAATATGGTCACAGTTGAAAAGGAGAGCGGCAAAGTCCGGATATGTGTTGATTTCAGAGACCTCAACAAGGCTTGCCCGAAGGATGATTTCCCGTTACCAAATATTGACATTTTGGTGGACTCGGTTGCAATGCACAAAGTGAAGTCGTTCGTTGATGGAATGGCGGGTTATAACCAAATTAAGATGGCAGTAGAAGATCAAGAGAAAACTTCCTTCATTACCCCGTGGGGGACGTTCTGCTATACTGTGATGCCTTTCGGTCTTAAAAATGCCGGAACCACTTATCAAAGAGGTGCTACGACCCTTTTTCATGACATGATCCACAAAGAGCTTGAAATCTACGTGGATGACATGATTGTGCACTCAGTTGAAGAAGGCACTCAGCATCTGATTGACCTCAGAAAGTTCTTCGAAAGGTTGCGGAAGTACCACATGAAATTGAATCCTGCTAAATGCACATCCGGTACTGTCCGAGGCAAAGTCTTAGGTTTCTTGGTAACTGAAAAAGGGATTAAAGTCGACCCCGACAAAATAAAGGCCATCACAGAAATGCCTCAACCTCGAACTCAAAAAGAGGTGAAAGGCTTCTTGGGAAGGATTCAATACATTAGCAGATTCATACGGCAGTTAACCATGATGTGTGAACCGCTCTTTAAGCTCCTAAAAAAGGACACCGATCGATCATGGGATGAAGAATGCCAGATTGCTTTTGAAAAGGTCAAAGAATACTTGACAAGCCCACCGGTCTTGGCGCCACCTCATTCGTACAAATCCTTACGACTGTACCTAACAGTTACTGATACTGCAGTAGGAGCAATGCTTGCACAAGAAAAAGAGGACTCCTGGGTGGAAAGTGCCATCTATTTTGTTAGCAGAAAGCTACAAGGGAGTGAATTGAACTACTCAGCGTTGGAAAAGGCATGTACCGGTTTGGTTTGGGTATCGCAGTGATTAAAAATTTATCTGCAATCCTTACCTGTCCAGATTATATCTCGAATGGATCTAGTGAAGTACATCCTCGAAAGGCCAACCATGTCCAATCGAGTGGCCAAGTGGGCTTTTCTCTTAAGCGAGTTTGATATGACTTACGCAACGCCTAAGTCCATTAAAGGAAGGGTGATAGCAGACCAGCTTGCAGATTTGGCTCTTGATCTTGAGCCCGGACCAGAAACTCAGTTTCCCGATGAAGGGATCTACACTGTTGATTGTTCGGAGAATAAGTGGCAACTCTTTTTTGATGGGGCTGCCAACAAGAGAGGTTTCGGAATTGGAATCTTGCTCATTGATCCAAGTAATGCGCACACGCCCATTGCTATCCGGTTAGACTTCGACTGTTCGAATAACACAGCAGAGTATGAGGCTTGCATCGCCGGCCTGGGAGAAGCATTAAATCGAGGGGTCAAATAAATTGAAGTGTTCGGGGACTCCGCCTTGATCATCAATCAGGTCGAGGTAAAATGGAAAATCCTGGATCCAAGACTACAGCAGTATCATATTCGACTGGTAGCGCTCACAGAACGCTTCTCAGATATCTCATTCCATTATCTCCCAAGGGACCGAAACAGATTCGCAGATGCATTGGCTACCCTAGCCTCCATCATGGAATTCCCTGCAGATGTTATGGTAAAGCCGTTTGTGGTTAGTAAGAGATCAATCCCAGCCTACTGCCTGGATATTGAGCTAGAAAGCGAAGAGAATGAAGAGCCGTGGTATACAGACGTATGGAATGTGCTCAGGAATGGGACCTACCTCCAGAAAGGGACAAAAGGGCAAGGATTGCAATGCGCAGATGGGCCTCCCAATTTGTGATTTCCAGAGATCAGTTGTACAAAAGGTATCATCACGGACCAAATTTGCTCTGTGTAGATAAGACTGAGGCGAATAGAATCATGGATGAAATCCATGGAGGACTGTGTGGACCCCACATGAATGGGCACATGCTCGCTAAGAAGATAGTGAGGCAAGGGTACTATTTGACCACGATGGAAAAAGATTGTATGATGAAAGTGCAAACCTGTGATCAGTGTCAGCGGTACGCTAGTCTACAACATCTGCCGCCACACGTTCTTTATCAATCAACTGATACTTGGCCTTTCTCCACATGGGGGATAGATGTTATTGGTCAGGTCAAACCGAAAGGTTCGGGTGGGAAAGAATACGTGCTCGTAGCTATCGATTACTTCACCAAGTGGGTTGAGGCCGCTGCTTACAAAGTTTTGAATGCCAAGAAGGTAGCCGAGTTCATTCGTACCAACATTTTCTACAGATATGGGGTCCCTTATGAGATGATCTCAGATAATGGAACTCACTTTGAAGGGGAAGTCAACCGATTGCTTGACGAATTCCGGGTGGTCAGACACAAGTCATCCCCCTATCGACCCCAAGCCAATGGAGCGGTAGAAACGGCGAACAAAACCATGGAGAACATCATTAGAAAGATGGCTATCACTGGAAAAGATTGGTCCGAGAAGCTGCCTTTAGCCTTGTGGGGATACCGCACATCTGTTCGGACACCGACTGGGGCTACTCCTTATTCACTTGCATATGGCATGGAAGCAGTTCTCCCGATTGAGCTTGAAATCCCCTCTATGAGAGTGCTACTTGAGAATCAAGTGTCTGAAGTTGATTGGTTACAAAGTCGCCATGAAGAGTTAGCATTGCTCGATGAAAAGCGGTTGTTGGCCCTTGAGCACAATCGTGCGTACCAGCGCAGAATTGCCAGAGCATTTAACAAGAAAGTGAAAGACCGCAATATCAAAATGGGAGATCTTGTGCTGCGAGAAAAGCCACCAAGTTATGTCGACCCCCGAGGGAAATGGAAGTCTCCATGGTTGGGCCCCTACATTGTCAAGAAGATACAGTATGGTGGAGCCGTGTTCCTGCAAACTGAATTTGGAGAAGACCTTGTTCAGCCCTGCAACCTCAGCAAATTGAAGAAGTATTATGCGTAGAAGACGCAAAGATTTGTGTTTCCTATCGAGTCTGTAAAAAAAAAAAAAAAAAAAAAAAGCGCAAAAGACAGCCCCACTAGAGGTGAAAACCCGAAAGGGCAGTTCTAGGTAAAAAACAGGAGGCGCGCAAAATTTCATGTAACTGTGTCGAACTACGTTGACCTGAGCCTCTAAAGAGGAACGTAGGCAACCTTCGGGTCCGGTCATTAAAAGTAAAGAAAGCTTTTTATTCCCCACGTTGAGCTTGCAAACATTACATTCAAAAGGAAAAACAAACACAACAAACTTTGAAATAAAAACACATCATCTTGGAGTGGCAACCAAGGATTAAAGCGAAAATAACTGAAACTTTATTCAGGGACTGAGACGATCGAACACGTTCGGATAAGGACCCGTCGAGCTTTCTCCCTTTGATTCTCAGAGTTCGTTGCATCAGGCTGGGTGTTCCTTGAAGTTGAGCCCCGATCATTTCTGCGGCGTCTGGATCGATGACCGCTGCGTGGTTGACTCCCGCCAATCTGATTCTGGAAAACTGTCGGCCCTGTTATCTGGGAATAGTAATCCCCAGACAGAATTTTTGGACCTACGAGCTCCAGTACCAAAGCTGCAATGGTAGCGGTTTCTTCAACAATTTGAGGGCCCAACCACTCAAGATATTCCAAAGTGGGTTCATAAAATGTGTCCCCTTCACCCCGGCGCCTGCCTCAACCGATGTGTGCACCATTCTGATACCAAACCTCTTTAATCAAGTTTCATATGTTGGTACTCACCGGCAAATTATCTGTGATGGGAAGGTCAGAAAAGGGGATCCCTTGGACTTGTCCGAACTGGCGAGCCACCCGTTGGCCCAAGTAGAAAGTGGTGGAGCGAAGCCCAGCCAGCCAGATGAAGGAATGACCCGCACTCATAATGAGATACCTGCTCAAACCCCAATGCGAGGGCACCCACGTGATGTCTGCCGATGTGATCCGCCAAAAGTGTCCAACCCACTCCTTGACGGTAGTGTAGTTTTGCCTGTATAAACCTCGCCTTGGAAGCATAGAAGGGGTATAGTCTGGATTCGACACCGGCCGAATGATCTTGAGATGCTCCTGAAGCCAAATATGCAATAGAATGGGGCTGCCCGACGTGAAAGCATCACCTCTGGGATAGTAGCCGTCCAGCCCATGCAAAGTCTCAGCCAAGAGGACAGTCATCACGTTGCCGGCACCACGCTTGCAAGAATCAACGATGTCCACCATCCTTGAGTCGATGAAGCCATCGCAAGAAACGAAAAACATCTCTGCAAATAGGCACATAACCAAGGCAAAGTCCCTACGGTCGGAGTACACCGGGTTATGAGGGTCAGCCTCGCCAAAGAGTTCGGGGAAGAAAGTAATGTCAAGGTGGGTCCCATGAAGGAGAACCCTTAAGAAGTCAATATCAAAGCCGAAGGTTTCAATGAGCCACCAAGCAGGTGTCCTGCGGGAAGTGGGCACCATGGCCTCGCCGTAAATGGTATTGCCTGTAATGGCGCAGAATTCCTCAAAGGTGGGACACAGTTCGTCTTGATTGAAATTGAACAAGTGGGTCCGGGTTGACCAGAAAACAGAAGCACCGCGGATCATCTCCCACTGAATGGGAAGCTTCCTCAGAGTAAAGAGCAACTTGAAATGATAGTTTTCTTCTAGCACCGCTCGTACATTATTTGGGTATGAATTCACCCAGCAGTCGAGTCCTACCCGGTATTCTTCGATGTTAACCAGGGTTTGGCCAAGATTAGCCATTTTAGAAGGGAAATGAGCTAAAGGATGCAAAGCAGGAAAGAAGGAGAAGTTGGTTGGTGTGAGAAATAAGAAGAGCTCCCCCTCCCCTTTTATAACCTCCCAAAAACTCGGCCTAAATCATCAGTATTCCAAAAGGGGTTGTATCCCCGTCCCCCCTAGCCAAAAGCAAGGTTCGAAAAGTCAAAAACCCAGCAGAAGGTTTCAGTCGTCCGTACGGCGGCTCTTAGAAAAGCTGACATTTTCCTTGTCCTCATCCCTAGGCATTGAACCTTGTCCCCTTTATCATGAATATAACCGCAGCCGCCCTCTGAAATCTGGGTTTGATTCAGTGTTGGTCATTAATCGCGAGTCGGTGTCATTTAAAAAAAAAAAGAAAAAAAAAAGAAGAGTATCCGGAATTTCAGAATAAAAGAAAGATTGTGTTCGGTCAGAATAATCCAATTTTTATCTGTGTGAATCACATCTGCCACTGCATGCAAAGCTAACTTGCAGATCAACGGACGAAGCCGATCCTGTTATCCCTCCCAATAGCAAAAAAGAATCAGTCGGGGTTAAAACAGCACCAGTGGATCACACAAAGCGGTGGTCTCTCGCTTAAAAAAGTACAAAAATCTCATCACACAGCAAAAACAAAGGCAGAAGAATCTGGACGGCGCAGAATGCAGCGTATCCTTGATTTTAGTTTGTGTACATAAATGGCTTCAGTTGTTTATTGCCCTCAGTTTTCTCGAAAGATCGGGATTACTTCCCCCGAACTGCGCAACGTCGTAGGTCCCCCTTTTGAAAAGATATGTTGTTCCAGCTTGGTCTTCTCCGGTGCCCGAGATTACCTCCCCGAACTACGCAACGTCGTACGTTCTCCCTTCATGATTTCCATCCCTTTGCAAAGAGAGATCAAATCTCAATGCACCCTTTACTCGGATTGTACCTTGCGTCAACCCTTGAGTCGTGTTGGTCTTAAACCTTCTCTTAATTGTTCGAGTCGGTTCTAATCAGAACTACGACTCGACTTGATTCCCACGGCGGTATACGTAGGCAGTTCACAACGTTGGACTCAGTCGCCAATTCTCGCAATTTGTTGGTCAAATACCAACCCCCCAGCAAAGAGACTTCGCTTCTCAATGCAACTCCCCAGCAATGCTATATTGTTCCACCCTGGTCTTCTCGGGCGCCCGAGATTACCTCCCCCGAACTGCGCAACGTCGTACGTTCCCCAGTTGAAGTTATGTTATTCCACCTTGGTCATCTCGGGGGCCCGAGTTGTACCTCCCCAGAACTACGCCGCGATTTGATTCCCGCAAGGGATACGTAGGCAGCTTACCTTGGTGAGCTCAGTCGCCCATTCTCATAACCATGTCTCAATGCCAACCCCCATCCCCAGCAAAGAGATATCGCATCTCAATGCTACCCCCTGCTTTAAATTTTAATAAACCTGAACTACATTTGGTCTGATTCTCGAGAGAGATACGTAGGTAAACCGGGAAACCGGAACCGACCATTGTCTGTGTTTGATTGATAGTTTGAGTTAGAACTACGGAGGCTTGATTCACGAAAGAGATACGTAGGAAGTCCTACCTTGGACCCAGCCGTTACACCCTAGACGAGATCGAGTGTATCTTAGTGAATCGTAGAATCCCCTTTAACCAGGAGATTCGACGAGGGGCTCTGTAGATACCCTGATCTCGCACCCTTAAAAACCCACCTTGAGTCGGTCTAAACCCGAAAATTGACCTAAAACCCTCGATTTGGCTGTGTGGGACTGCCGTGAGCCTTATCGGTGCATCGAATGGATAAACGGACTTCAAATTCATGATCAGAGCGAAAAAAACGAGCAAACAGGCAAAAATTTCGTTTTTCGAGGTGCGGGACCGGAAACGGGGCCCGCAACCCCCCGAACTGCTCGCTGTTATCCATTCTGTGCATTAAAAATATATTATTACCTTTCCTTGCTAATTGACATATTTCAGATATACCAGCGTGACCACAAAATTATTCCAAGCAACTTTCAGATATACCAGCGTAACCACCTCTGCTGCCGATGGACAAGTACCTAAAAAGGTAACTGCCAAAGGTAAACAGAATGGAAAGAAAGGCAACACTATCACCTTTAAATCTACTAAGTTTGTGCCTGCTCAATTCTCTAGTTCTGCCGATGCACTGACTAAACAGAATGATGTTCTACCGACTCTACAACCTATCAATCAAGTGAGATGTTCTAATTGTTCTGATTATGGTCACAAGGCTCATGAATGCCTCTTGAAGCACCTATCTGGACCCACTGAGGTTGAATCCTCTAGTGGTGGCCAGATGTGGTTGCCAAAGAGGAACTAACCCTCGGACCCAAGAATAAGGGGGACCATAAGCATACCGTTTTATTTCAGGAATGCTTCATGGCCTCAACTGGTCCAAGCAAGGATTTGTGGATTCTAGATAGTGGCTGTTCAAGACACATGACAGGATTTGCAGATCTACTTGCCAATATCTCAGAAGCATCAGGTCCCCCAGTGGTTTTCGGTGATAATGACAAAGGAAAAATCATCGGTATTGGTACCATCAAGAGAGGTGCAGTTACTGTACAGAAGGTCTCTCTAGTAGATGGCTTGAAACACAACCTTCTTTCTATTTCACAATTCTGTGATAAAGGGATGCAATGTGTATTTACTACTTCTAGTTGCTATGTGAAAGACATTGTGTAGATACCCTGATCTCGCACCCCTAAAAACCCACCTTGAATCGGTCTAAACCCGAAAATTGACCTAAAACCCTCGATTTGGCTGTGCGGGACTGCCGTGAGCCTTATCGGTGCATCGAATGGATAAACGGACTTCAAATTCATGATCAGAGCGAAAAAACGAGCAAACAGGCAAAAATTTCGTTTTTCGAGGTGCGGGACCGGAAACGGGGCCCGCAACCCCCCGAACTGCTCGCAGTTATCCATTCTGTGCATTAAAAATATATTATTACCTTTCCTTGCTAATTGACATATTTCAGATATACCAGCGTGACCACAAAATTATTCCAAGCAACTTTCATGTTGGGCCCGCGGACAACCGGGACACCGGAGCGCACACGACGGAGCGGAAAGCCGGAGCCGGAAAGATGGTTATCCAAATTGGAAAATATCTCAAAATATCTTATCAACTGGTCAAGAAGAGCAAAAAATATATTATTGTCGTTCCTTGCTCATAAAAATATTTCAGATATACAGGCCTGACCAGAAAAATATTCCGAGCAACTTTCATGTTGGACTGGCGGACAACCGGGACACCGGAGGCGCGCACAATGGAGCAGTTACGGAGCGAAAAGCCGGAGCCGGAAAGATGGTTATCCAAATTGGAAAATATCTCAAAATATTTTATCAATTGGTCAAGAAGAGGAAAAAATATATTATTGTCGTTCCTTGCTCATAAAAATATTTCAGATATACCGGCCTGACCAGAAAAATATTCCGAGCAACTTTCATGTTGGACTCGCGGACAACCGGGACACCGGAGACGCGCACAACGGAGCAGTTGCGGAGCGGGAAGCCGGAACAGAGATAAGGAAGATGACTTTAAGCCTTAGTCAAAAAGGATAGATGAATCCACCAATTTACAACCTCCCCCCTCCAAGTTACAACCAATTTACCACCTCCCTCCTCCTATACACACCACCCCTCTCATCCATTTCAAAAAAAAAAAAAAAAAAGAGACACAAAAACAAAAAGAAAAAAAAACTCTACCATCCTCCACTCTCATTCTCTCTCAACAAGAACACCATCACCACACCACCATAAAACCACCACACAAACTCAAACTCTTTCAACACAAGGCCAAAACCTTGAGAAAACAACTCAAAAAAGTCTTCCCTTGGAAGCAAAGGGAGCACAACCTAGGCATCATTTCCCCCTTGTAATCATCTAAAAGGGTAAGATGTAATGTTTATGTAATTTCTTGAGGGGTTTAGCCACCTTGTTAGGCTAAACCTCCATTTTATATTCAATAATACAATATTGTTACTCTTGTTGTTCTTCTTATTAAATGATGATATATAATGATGTTTTGAGCTCTTGATCATGCTAAGCTTTTGATCTTGTGTATATATATCATGTATGTATGAGTGTCATATCTTTGTTTGTGGTGGATTCAAGAAGTTTTCCAAAGAACAAACTTGTTTTATCTTATAAACCTTGAATCTGCCATGCTTTGTTTTATCTTAGCATAGAACATCATGAAACCATATCTAAATTCTTGGATGTTTGTTGTTTCATGTTGTTAACATGTATATATATGCATGTACAAAGTTTCATGTTCATAGCTTTTCATTTGAGTTAGTTTTGATAGGTGTTTTCATGACATGGGTGAGATGCCAATAATCTGTCCATATGGTACCTTACTGCCTTGTTGCTATTTTTACTCCTAGAAAACCTGGGTTTTAGTCTTAGACCATAAAAGAGAACTTGTTCTACACAGAACAAGGAAGAATAACATGTAAATATCATATTTTTAGCCTCAGTTGAAGAGGCTATTTCTATTATTTTTTTAAGCTCTCTGTTCTCAGAATCAGCATGTTCTTGTTTGGACATGAAAATGTCAGAAGTGATTTGGGTGACCTAAACTTGTTTTATGGACTTGAAACTCTCCCTATAATAACTTTAACATGTTAGGAACAACTTTCATGTTTTGTGTTTTCCATGATTCCTTTGTTTTCATGATGAAAAAAGTGGATACTTTAGGGATGTATGAAATTCTGTCAGACTGGGCTGTGAAAAGAATTGCCTTGCATGCTTTGTTTGGACACCATAACATGTCCCTAAAATCAAAGTAAAAATCAGGGTATATGTTTAATGTGTTAGGAAGTTTTCTTGACCTTTACTTTCCATATTGGATGAGTACAAGAACAGGTACACAAAGAAGAGTGAGCAGCAGTCCCTGAAAATGCTTGGGGACGGAGTTTTGGACATTTATTCATTTGGGAATTGTTTCCCTTTTTTGTACAAAATGTAAATATTAATCCCCCAACCCTTTATGTGTTTAATTTGATGTACATAAATGATTAAAACCATTTTCAAAACCAAGTGTGAGTCCACTCAAACCGACTCTCATTTGTGAATTAAAACAAACCTTCCTAGAATAGGAAGACTCCCCATTTATTAAATCACCATTTTGTTAGGGCATAAAACCAAGGCAAAAGGCATAAAAAGAACTTACGTGGCATGCATATAGAGACCATCATGGGCGAGAAGAGTTCGTAACCCCTTCTCTTCTCGTAACTTAGCCCCCGAACCCACTTTCTCTGAAAAAGGTTTTATCTTCATTTTCCCTAAAATAAAATGAGGTGGCGACTCTTGCAATCAAAAACAGCATCAAGAGAAAACCATTGTGTGAGAACCGAGCGAATTTCCAAAAGCGCATCAGCACGAGACGGGTGCGAACCGCTTTCACGGGCGGTCATTTCGCGGTGATCCGATCATTCTCGGGCGTGGGCTCTCACACATTGCTTCCAATGAAACCCTTCTCACTACCAAAAGAAAAGGTAACATTTATGCAGTAGACTTAAGTAATATTACTGGTGTTGCTAATATTTGTTTTTTTAGCTAAGAACATCAGTGAGAACTCATGGCTATGGCACAAGAGACTCAGTCACTTGAACTTCAAATATTTATCCAAGCTTGCCGGTTCAAATCTGGTTACCGGTTTACCTCAAGTGTCTGCTGATCAAGGAAAGAAATGCAAGGCCTGCCAGCTTGGAAAACAACATAAATCATCCTTCCGAAGCAAGCCCTGCATGTCAACATCTAAGTGCCTCCAAATGCTACATATGAATCTATTTGGCCCCACAACTACAGAAAGTATTGGGGGAAGTAGATATACCTTGGTTGTATTAGATGATTTCTCTAGATATACTTGGGTGGAAACTTTCAGTCACAAAGATGACACATATGCCGTTGCTACCAAGTTATTCAGACTACTACAAACACAGAAAGAAAGCGATATCATCAGCATGAGATCAGACAACGGCACTGAATCCAAGAACAATGGTATTGCTCAGTACTGTGATGATCATGGCATAGACCACAGCTTCTCAGCTGCCGGTACACCACAACAAAATGGTGTCGTTGAGAGAAAGAACAGAACTCTCATTGAAGCTGGTAAGACCATGATTGCTGAAGCCAGGCTGCCGAAATACTTTTGGGCTGAAGCCATCAATACCGCCTGCTTCACTCAGAACAGATCTCTTATCAAAAAATTCCATAACAAGACTCCTTATGAACTCTGGAGAGGCAGAACTCCCAACATTGTATTCTTCAAAATATTCGGCTGCAAATGTTACGTGCTTTACAACGGTAAAAAGAACAGAGGTAAATTTGATGAGAAAGTTGATGAAGGAATCTTTGTTGGATACGCTAAACACAGTAAGGCCTTTCGAGTTTTTATTGAAAATTGTTGAATCTGTTCATGTAACCTTTGATGAATTTGATTTGTTAGAGTCTGACAAGGCTCCAAATAGTACTAATGCTTCTAGTGCTCATGAGACAGGTGAATCCAATAATTCTAACCCTGCAGGTCAAGTACCAGCTGCTGATCCAGTCATTTCAGTAGAAGAACCAGCAGATACTCAGTATTTTCCATCATCGGCAGAACATGATCATACCGATAACTTTCATAATCCATTTGCCGATGCAAATTCTGCTGATCATCCTGAAGACAGATCAAGCCCTCAACCAATTTCTGTTATAAGATCCAATCCTCCAAGTTCTCACCCACCTTTCACTAAAAACTCTAACTCTTCCTATCAACCATGTACTGATCTTGATCCTCCTCTAGAATCACTTCAACAAGAGCCAGTCAGACAAGATGTGCCGAGAGAAGTTAGACCAGTTCGTGATCATCCATTAGAAAATGTGATTGGTGATGTCTTTGGTCTAAGATTGACAAGAAACCTTAGCAGAGCATTTGCTGAAAGTCTCTTCTCATCTGCTATGGTTTCTAACATAGAACCAAAGAAGACTGAAGAAGCTCTTGCCGATCCTGGTTGGGTTGAAGCCATGCAAGAGGAACTGAATCAGTTTGAAAGATGCAATGTATGGGAACTTGTACCAATACCAACTTCTCAGCAAGTTATTGGTACAAAATGGGTCTACAGGAACAAATTGGATGAAGCTGGGAATATTATTAGAAACAAAGCAAGGTTAGTTGCTAAAGGCTACCAACAAGAAGAAGGAATTGACTACGATGAGACATTTGCTCCGGTTGCAAGATTGGAAGCTATAAGATTTTTCTTAGCCTATATTGCCTTCAAAGAATTCAAGCTATATCAAATGGACGTGAAAAGTGCATTCTTAAATGGAGAACTCCAAGAACTTGTTTATGTGGAACAACCACCTGGTTTCGAGGACTCTAAGAAGCCTAATCATGTCTATCGATTGAAGAAAGCTCTCTACGGCCTAAAGCAAGCTCCAAGGGCATGGTATGAAACCCTTTCTAAGTTCTTACTTAGTGATGGCTTAGGTTTCACTCGAGGTAAAATCGATACTACTTTATTTGTTGCCAAACATAAGGGTCATTCATTGTTTGTTCAAATATATGTCGATGATATTATTTTTGGTTCTACTAACGAATCACTTTGCAAGAGATTTGAGAAGCTAATGCAGAGCAAGTTCGAGATGAGCATGATGGGTGAACTAACATAATTCCTTGGACTTCAAGTCAAGCAAACCAATGAGGGAATATTCATCAGTCAAGCCAAGTACGCAAAAGAATTAATCAAGAAGTTTGGCTTTAAAAATGCTCACTCTCAAAGCACACCTATGGGCACTAACATTCATTTAGATAAGGATGAGTCCGGTAAGAAGGTAGATATGACACTCTACCGAGGTATGATCGGCTCACTCCTCTATCTTACTGCCAGTAGACCAGATATTATGTTTGCTGTTTGTGTTTGGACCAGGTTTCAAGCTGACCCTAGGGAATCTCATCTGCAAGCTGTTAAACGTATCATTAAATATCTATGTGGCATTTCTAACCTTAGATTATGGTATGCTAGAGATTCATCTTTTAATCTAATAGGTTATTCAGATGCAGACTTTGCAGCTTGTAGGGTGACCAGAAAAAGTACTAGTGGAACTTGCCAATTTTTTAGTGATCGATTGGTGTCTTGGTCATGTAAAAAGCAAGCATCAATTTCCACTTCTACTACTGAAGCTGAGTACATTGCTGCCGGCAGTTGCTGTTCACAGATCCTTTGGATGAAGCAGCAGCTTGTTGACTATGATGTCCCATCTCAAGTTTGTCCCATCTATTGTGACAATCAATCTGCCATCTCAGTTTCCAACAACCCGGTCATGCATTCCAAAACCAAGCACATAGACATACTGAAAAAACCCTTAGATCAGAAAAGATTTGAATTCCTCAGAGGTGAACTAGGTATGATTGATTATTATGGTTAAAATTGTGCTGACTTTGCTACTTGTGTTAGTCTGCCGATCAAATCAGCAGAACGTAAATTATCTTACCGACAAACATCATGCCGATAAATATCTTGCTGATCAACAACTTGCCGAATCATGTCTTGCCGATTTGTCAAAATTTAAAATTCAAAATTCATCGGTAGATCTCATCTAAACGGAAAAGGATTCTCTGACACATGACGTAAGCTTAGTCAAATCAAAGGTACAATCGGTCACACCTCCTCTCTGACACGTGTGTGCACCGCCTTACCCAAATCGTGTCAAAGATTTATCCCAACTCTTTGTGAAAAATCAGAAAGGTAACCTTAACTTTATTGTTGTTGTTTCTACCCTTTCTCTCTCCTAAGTTTAACCGTCTAAATTAAACCGTCCGGTTCGTGCATTTAATGCATTGTGTGCGCACGTTCTCCGAGTTATTCGCTACAGTTAAACTCATCATCATTTCTCTTTCTCCCATGCAAACTCTTCCTATTCTCTATCTCTCTTCCATAACATATATAAACTACACTTAAACTCCTCTTGTTCTTTTCGCTCTTCATTCTTTCTTGATATCACTATTGCTTGTGTTCTTCATCTACTTTCATATTCTCTTACGATTCTTCAAACCAGAGTTAACTCTATTTTCTGGTAACTACTTGATGATTTTACACTTGCATTTCAAATCTATTTTGAACTAATTTATTCTAACTTGTGAGATCTTTTGAGTGATTTTGCAGAAATGTCGAGCAACGAAAAGGATATCTATGAAGGCTATGTTGACTCCACCTTCTTCGACGATGCTCTTGACGGTGATTTCTTGAAGAATCTTCTGATTGGCTCTCTTCTGGACTCCTTCATCACTCCAACTGGTGTTGAGTTTATCTTTCTGGTTCAAGTTCAAGAGTTCTTCTCAAATGCCTCCGTCATCACTGATCCCAATGACTCCTCTGTCTTCGTTTCCATCACCTCAACCGTCGCCGGCGTGCCGATCTTCGTTACTCCTTATTCTATTCATGAAGTATTCCCTCTACTTGGGAATGAGGGTGTTGACTCCATTACTGATGACAAGACCTTGGACAAGGCATGGACTCTAATGAGAGGAGCCGGTCCTAGGCTTAGTGGAGATAATCACCTGAAAGCTCATTACAAAAAAAGATTCTTTGTCCTTGCAGAGATTGTTGACAGATGCTTGGTATGCAGATATGGCTCTCACAGCCATGTTACTGATATACAGTTTGAAGCAATGGCAGCCATCGTGTTGCAAGAAGAATTCAACTGGTGTGCCTATCTGTTTAGGGTCATTGCCATTGCTGCCGTTAAGTATAAGGAGGATAGAAGGAAGAACAAAGCTCACCCTGGTAAAGGATGCCATTATATGCTGATTAGCACTATCTTGAGGCGCAACTCAGCAATAGTTAGGGCTTCCCCTGCACCCCCTAGTCTTGATTTTGACAAGCTCAAATCCTTTAAGCTTACTAATTGGAATAGGATTTCCAAAAAGGCTCCTACCAGCACAATAGTTGTTCCTGCTGCTGGTACTCCTAAAAAGAAGAAGGCAAAGAAAGTTGTCAAGGTTGCTGATGTCGCCCCTGCCGACGTTTCTACTCCTACTCCATCTACATACATGATTCTTACCAATTCTACTCCAGCAGCTCTTAAGAAAAGAAGGCTAGTCAAGGCTGCCGATAAAGCTCAAGTCAAGAAGTCAAAGGTTGTATCTACTGATGATCTTCCTGCTGCTCCAAGGCCAAAGTCTTCAGTTGCACAAGTTCCTTCCTCTCAAATTCCTTCTACTAATCTAAGAGCTAAGCAGATCAGGTTTGCACCATCTCTTCTTGCCGGTGCAACACTTACTGCTCCCTCTGTGGTTATCAAGTCTGAACCCAATGCTGCCGATGAAATGGCTGAGAGAAGGAGACTGATTGGATCTGACTTAAGGGTAAGAGTCCCTCTTCAAAAGGGAATTCTAGATCTTCCTTATTTACCTGAGCTCCATGCTGCTGCTGATGTAGCCTCTGGACCTTCTGTCAGAAAGTGAAAGCCAATCAGAAACCCAACATTTCACATCTTCTTCAAAAACCATTGGTCATTCACCAATAAGGTCTTATCAAAGAATTGGGTGTTCCCCATTGATCATCTCCATCCGTTTGTTCGCCGGTTGCTCCAGTTTCATGAGGAAAAGAAGGAGTCAGTTTCCCCTGGCAATCGTGCTGATTATATTGATTTCACAAGCCTGAATAGGGTCACCGATATGTTTAAAGAGAAGTTTGTACCTCTTCAGAAATTCTAAAGGTTGTCTGAAAGTGAGTTAAGATTGAATTTTGGAAGGTATTTTGATTTGCTACCCCTTCCCTGGAATCAGGTCTATCTATTTCAAGATAGGATCAGACAGGATTTGATGGTGCAAGACGTATGGGTTGCTTATGCCTCAGTCTTCAACCAGCTGATGAACTTTGATGAACAAGATCCTTATCAGCTGGGAAGACCTGAAGATGAGGATGATTTTCTGAACTTCAATGACAATGAAAGGCTGGATAAGAGTGCTCAAGCCACTCAATTCGTAAAGAATGTGCAGAGGATAACCCTGAATCTGCTGAACGATTCAGAGGCCCTTATCAAGGCTAGAGCTGCTTCTACACCAGCATCTACCTCTATTCCTGAACAAGTTTCTCCACCAGCAATCTCACCCATTCCAACTCCAGCCAGTTCTGTTGATACTGCTGATTTCGTTTGTACTCACAAAGCTACTGGTGAAGCAATCACCTCTTCTGATTCTATCGGTGAGTATGATAAGCTGCCGATAAGTGTTGTCTTCAAAAGCCCTCTTCTGATCAAGATCATGCAGCTGCTGCCCCTACTTCTTTATCATCTGCTGAAGCATTTGCTGACTCAGTACTAACCAGTGATGGCTCTGAGCGTGGCTCTGCTGATAAGTCTGTTGAACAGATTGTTGAGAAAACTTCAGACACTCAACCTGCTGATGAGACCAGCACTGCTGATGAATCCTTAATTAATCAAGTTGAGGAAACTATGGACACTCAACCTCTGATTGTTAAAGAAGACCAACTTGCATCAATTGAGGAAAATATAGAAACTCAATCTGCTGATGAAGTTGGTGACTTGCCGATATCAGGAGGAGCTTGTGCTGATGAAGAAGTTGTTGCTGATGTGTATGCTGATGAGCCAACTACCGACACTCATCCATCTGAGCCAACTGCTGACACTCAGATTATTAAGGTCCCTATCTCTTCTACTGATGTGATTCTAGTGGAACCTACTGGTGTTAGAGAGATTGTTGAGTTGGGAGGAGGTGCCGATGCAGAGATTACCAATCCAGATCATAATGCTGACCTTGATGCTCTGATTGCTGCTGACTTACAGATTGAGGAATTTCAGGATGCTTTATTTGCTCCTATTTCCTTTCCTTTGCTACCTGCTCCCGAGGCCCTTGTTGCTCCTGTTGTTGCTGCTGAAGCACAACCGGTTCCTGTTGCTGCAGCTGCTGGTGGGAATGACAGCTCAGATGAAATAGATCTTGAGGACTATATTGAGCTGCCGTCAAATTCTCTGCAACAAATCCCTAATCCTTTTGGTCCAAATCATTCATTTCTTCCCAGCTCAACTAGTGAACAACTTACATTCTTGCCCTGGATTAAACCTGAATTCAAAAGGAAGAAAGGGAAATCTCCCCGGGTCTCCAAGCTCAAGGTGAAAGGACCAGTTTTTGAACCTCTACATTGCTTGCCTGGTAAGCTCAAAGTTGGCGGCAAAATTCACTTACCTGGTCCATCTCCCAAGGAAGTCTGCATCACCACAAATGGTTGGATGAAGAGGTGCATGATGATCAATGAAGAACTCTATGACATACTTGAATACCAAGCTACTGATCCTCGAGGTCTTCTGCACTTGGTTAAATCAGCTACTCTTGCACTGACTCTGCCGATGTTCCATCCAAGATAGCATGCCGATCATCAGGTCTATACCTCAAGGCTGATGAATGCTGGGTTGATGACCATGATTCTTGAAGGTCGTGCTTATTTGAACTTCATTCTGGCTATATTTCTTTTGCTAGAAGACAATGGTGTGTTCCATCTGCCGGCTGAATGTGCAGTTATTATTCATCCTAAATTTCCTTTGCCGATCATCCGTGCCGATGTAGTTTTTGCCGATCTTGTTGCTTCCACGTCTGTTCCTACTGAGTTCCTTCTTGCCGATAGATATGCTTCTGATGCCTCTCTCCTTCAACAAGTTTTGCCTTTGCCTCTGCCATCTGCTCCCTCTCCTATGCCAGCTTCTCCATTACTGATTGTTCTATCTTCTGATGATGAGTTGTCTGTGCCTGCTCTTGATGGTCTTGTAGAAGATGCTGATCTGATCAATGAAGACTTCGTTCCTTCCTTCCCGATGCATTCTTCTCTTGGTCTTTTAAAGCCCGTGGTACTGAATAGTATGTATGAATACGTCAGTCACCTTGAAGGGGATACTGAGGATTTACAAGTGCCTGTTACTCGTGCCGATCTGGGCGATACTGGCCTATTCTTCCGCGACAGATTGAACCATATTCATGAGGATCTTTCTGACAAAATCCTTAAGTCCAATCAGGAGGAGGAAAGCAAGAGAATCCAAGACCTGAAAGATCTTCTGGAGGACAGAGAATCAAGGCTGATTAACCTTTCAGAAAGTTTAGGAAGTATGCATTCCATTCAACAGCAGCTAGTTGATGAGCAGAGATTGCAGATCAGAGACCTAGAAAGAACTGAAAAAGATCTATCTGCTGCCAAGTCTGCTCTTGCTGATGCTCAATTGAAGATAGCTGCTCTGGAAGCTAACAATGCCATGCTGACTGAAAGACTGGAAATCACTCAAAGAAGAAAGAAGAGAGAAGCTGAAAAGAAAGAGAAAAGAGCAAAGAAGAAAGCCAAGCTTACCGACTCTACATCAAAGGCCACTGACCAGCAAGAGGATCCTCCTGTTTCCTAGTCAATGTATCCAATGATATAGATATCCTGAAGACCTTCAACGTTTTATCCAAGACTTCTTTGCTAACCATTACTGTCTTATGTGTGCTTATTTTTATATGTTATATTTTCTTATAATATCTGCTACTATTCATGCTAACTTTGTTTTGCAGATTATTATTCTCCCTGCTGATCATAACAATCAGCAACTCACTTTTTCTTCTACCTTTTACTCTTACTTTTTATCATTTTGTACTTTTTTTTTTTTTACCTTTTCTAAGACATCTAGTGTGTGACTTGGCTTAGGGAATGATAATAAATAGACATTCCTTATACATTCTTTTACTAAGCTAAGATAGATGTTCTTGGATAGGGTGATTGGACTTAAGCAATTAGGAGGAGATTGTTGTTCAAATATATGTTTAGGACATAGAATTGCTTAATCCCAATCATAGTTATCACTTAGGATCCCCCAATTTTTAATAGAACCTTTATAAGGTACCATTAGGATTCTTGGTGACCAGCACAGGTGTATTCCAACTCTTCAATCTTGGCAAACCAGCAGAAGGAAGCACAATCAGCATACCAGAATTCAACATGCCGATCAACTTACTACTCAAGTTGCTGATGACTCAAACAATCAGCAAGGACAATCTGAACCTTACTGACAGTCAGGTTTTGTTGTTCTATCTCAATGTCAACTTACTGATTGTCTCTGTCTTATCAAAAAGTTGTTGAACTGCTCTGTCATGATTACTGCGCCGTCTGACACATAGCTAGTTTTAGCTATACTTTGTTCCTACTTGCTTTTTGCAGGTAACCGGTTGAGACAAAGGGGTCTTTACCCATCAGACCTTTGCAAGCATGCGTGTACTCCATATCTTCGCCATTAATGCTAAAGATACCGCATTTAATGCTCCTCAACTACCCAGCTGGATATTCAAATTGCAAGCCTTCTTCTACAAGACTCAGGACATTCACTCCTCTTATAAATAGAGAACTTAGAGCATTGAAGAAGGTTGGTGAAAATAGAGCATTGAAGAGAGTTGAATGTTTTTGAGTATTCATTAAAGACTCAAACATTCTGTCCAAATAATCATTAGATCATTTAATAGGACATACACTTGTGCACCAACTCAACAACAATGTTAGTATTCCCGAATTAGATCATTTAAGGAATACGTTGTTTGAGTTATTCATACACCCACCTGAGTGAGATAAGTTCTTTTGAACTTGCCGCTCAAAAACACTTGGTCAGATTTGTATTACGATCCATTACTGATCTCTAGAATTTAGTCTTTGTTTCCGGCAAAGCCGTGCTTGTAATAGACTAGAGATATCTAATAGTACTCTTAACCCAAATCCAAGTTCTGACCAAACTTGGTAGAGGACGTAGCAGTATTTACACTGTGAACATCTCCAAATCTTTATGTCCCTGTTGCTTACTTTATCCTTGCCGGTTGGAACTCTATCACCGGCAGATTGCATATGTTTGTACTGATTCATTGTAATTTCCATTGACCAATCTCTTGAAACTGCATTGAACTTTTAGAAAACACTTTGTGTTAAACCAAGCTCTCAAAACCTTTTTCACTGATTTTGTGTGAGTTAAAACCAAGTCATATATTCTCCGCTGCGCTTACTGATAATAGTTTGCAAACTGATAAGTGACTTTGCATTTATAAAAGTGTTTCTTTGTAAAAGTTTAAAAAGGCTATTCACCCCCCCTCTAGCCTATTTTCCTACCAATTGGGCCTAACATTTATTTAAATGATATGCTTTATTATACTGAAAATTCATTTAATGGCCTTTATGTCCTTGATATTGGGAATGGAAATAATGATAATATCTATAATGTAAATAAGAAATACAAACCTAATAATGTAAATCACACTTATTTGTGGCATAACTGTCTTGGTCATATTAATGAGAAGCGTATCTCTAAACTCCATGTGGATGAACTTTTAGATTCGCATGATTTTGAATTATGTGAAACTTGTGAGTCCTGTTTACTTGGTAAAATGACTAAGACACCTTTTACTAAGAGTAGTGAAAGGGCTAGTAACTTATTGGGAGTTATACATACTGGTGTATGTGGACCATTAAGTAGCAATGCTAGGGGAGGATATCAATACTTAATAACATTCACTGATTATTTTAGTAGATATGGATATGTCTACTTGATGAAAAACAAAAGTGAATCTTTTGAGATATTTAGAATATTTCAAAATGAAGTGCAAAATCAACTTGGCAAAACTATTAAATCACTTCGATCAGATCGTGGTGGTGAATATTTAAGCCAAGAATTTGACAATCATCTTAAGGATTGTGGAATTGTTTCACAATTCACTCCACCTGGAACACCACAATGGAATGGTGTATTTGATCGGAGAAATAAGACCTTATTGGATATGGTCCGTTCGATGATGAGTCAAGTTGATATTCCTTTATCCTTTTGGGGACATGCATTAGAAACTGCTACACTAAATAATGTTCCAACAAAATCTATTCCAAAGACACTATATGAGATGTGGACTGGAAAGAAACCTAATATTTCGTTTATGAAGATTTGGGGATGTGAGGCATATGTCAAGAGACTTGTCTCTGAAAAACTTGCACAAAAGTCTTATAAATGTATTTTCGTGGGATATCCTAAGAAAACTAAAGGATACTACTTTTACAACCGCACGGGCAACAAAGTGTTTGTTGCTCAAGATAGTGCTTTTCTAGAGAAAGAGTTTCTCTCCAAAAGAACCAATGGGAGTAAAATTAATCTCGAAAAGGTTCGAGAACCGAAAATAACATGGAACCGACAGTTGGATTTGAACAAGTTTCACAAGGAGTTGTAGAACCCATTCAGAATACACAAGTTCCTCGCAGAACTGGTATAGGGTGCGATCCGAACCTAAGATATATGGATTTATCATGACAGATAACAATGAATTGGAAATCATTGATAATGATGAACCTACTTCGTACCAAGAAGCAATGTCCGCTCCTGATTCGGATAAGTGGCTTGGAGTCATGGAATCCGAAATCAAACCCATGTATGATAATCAAGTTTGAAACTTGATAGATGCACCCGACGGTGTAAAAACCATTGGATGCAAATGGGTTTTCTAAAAGAAAATTGACATGGATGGAAAGGTTCATACTTATGAAGTCAGACTTGTAGCAAAAGGCTATAGGCAGATTCATGGTATTGACTATGATGAAACCTTTTCGCTCGTAGCAATGATCAAGTCTATAAGAATTATACTTGCCATAGCCGCATATTAGGACTATGAAATATGGCAAATGGATGTCAAAACAGCATTCCTTAATGGGAACTTACTTGAGGATTTATATATAACACAACCCGAAGGTTTTGTTAATCCAAATAATTCTAACAAAGTATGCAAGTTGCAAAGATCCATCTATAGATTGAAGTAAGCCTCTAGGAGTTGGAATCTTCGATTTGATGAATCGGTCAAAGAGTTTGGCTTCATCAAGAACGAAGATGAACCTTGTGTATACAAGAAAATTAGTGGAAGCGTAGTATTATTTTCTGGTGCTATATGTTGATGACATATTGCTCATTGGAAATGACATTCCTGCAATTCAGTCTGTAAAGACTTGGTTAGGAAAGTGTTTCTGAATGAAAGATATGGGAGAAGCCGCCTACATCCTTGGCATAAAGATCTATCGTGATAGATCTAATATATTGACAAGGTTCTTAAGATATTTCGTATGGAAAACTCTAAAAGAGGAAACTTGCTAGTTTCTCATGGCATAACTCTTAGCAAGAATCAGTGTCCTGAGACAACTGATGAGCGTGAGAGAATGAATGGAATCCTATATGCTTCCGCAATTGGATCCATCATGTATAACATGATATGTACTAGACTAGATGTCTCTTATGGTTTGAGCATGACAAGTAGATACCAATCGGATCCTGGTGAGAGTAACTGGATTTATGTCAAGATGATTCTTAAGTACTTGCAAAGGATTAAAGACTTGTTCTTGATATATGGAGGTATGGAAGATGATCTCGTCGTAAATGGTTCGGATGCAAGCTTCCAAACCGACAAGGATGATTCAAGATTGCAATCTGGATTTGTGTTTATGCTTAATAGTGGTGCTGTAAGATGGAAGAGTTCTATCAGAGTACCGTAGCTGATTCTACAACTGAAGCTGAGTATATAGCTACATCCGATGCTGCTAAAGAGGCTGTTTGGATTAAGAAGTTCATTGGTGATCTAGAGGTGGTTCCTAGCATTGCTAATCCAATAGACCTTTATTGTGATAATAATGGCGCTATTGCTCAAGAAAAGGAACCTAGATCGCATCAGAAATCCAAACACATACTTAGGCGTTTTCATATTATTCGAGAAATCTTTGATAGAGGAGACGTAAATATATGCAGAGAACCAACTAAAGACAACATTATTCACCCATTGACAAAGGGTCTTCCGCAAGAGAAGCATGATGGTCATGTTAGGTCTATTGGTATTCGACACATTAACTAGGCCTAGTGCAAGTAGGAGATTGTTGGTGTGTATGCCCTAGGCACGTTATTTAAACGATTAATGTTATCATTTGCTTTACGCTTTAATAAAGATATTGAATGATTGATTATTATATCTTTTGCATGTTTATTATAATAATCTCCGTCCCTAGTATTATGATTAATTACTAGTATAAGTTTAATGAATAATCATATGATGATTATGTATATACGATACAATTAGACTTATGGGTATTTGTTGGAGAACAAATACTGGACTGACCCCTTATAAGATTTATGTCATTGTCAAATGTCATAATTAAATCTCATATAGTTATACCAATTGAATCTTTAGACCTGAGGTTATTACAAGCTTTTACATGATGAACATTACGTTTGACATATTCAAATGTTACCTTTAACCGGGTAGCTATAAAGGATATGATTAGCATAATCAAAATCATGTAGGGAAGAGTAATAAGCCAAGAAGAGATTTGTTCCTCGTCAACAGAGATGTCAAGCTTGGGCCACTCGATGAATGGTATTGATTAAATGCATGGCCATACTTAAATAAATTGATTCGATCAATGTCATTTGTATTATCATTATATTCGGGATCGAGAAAGCATTGAGCAGGTAAGTTGACCATTGACCATGACTTATGTTCAATAGACATCGTGTAACAAAGAGATTGTGATATGTTCTATTTTAGGAAACTTTAGAATTTCAAAGTTATACTAATTGGGTAGTCATAATGGCTTGCTAGAGTCCGCTTATGACTTACGAGGTCTGAATGGTTCGGACCCGTTGCCAACTTAGTATAATCCTATTGGGTCACACATAGAGAGGATAATTAAAAGGAAAGAAAAACGAGGAAGTACGGAACTGGAACCGTACGGATCCATGAGAGCCATACGACTCCATAGGAGCGGTACGGCTGGTGCGGCGCACTGCAGTTTATTTTAGGATTTTCTTGTTGGACAAGAATTCCTAAACCCTAAAGGATCTTGGAGACCTCTAGTATATAATATCTACAACCGGGATTCAGTCTCATAACATTGATTTGTGAAATCATAACGTATTTCTTGGAGAGAGAAAACACACATATTATACTAGGGTTATTAGGTTTGATTATTCTCAATCATCAAACACTAATAATCAAACAGGGCAATTGAAGAATCGTTCTTCATCAAGTTTTTCAATCCGAAGGACCTAGCATTCAAGTCAAGAAGAGTTCTTGAATCCGTTCGACGTGTCGATCACCCGTAGAGGGTGCTCATCTTAGCATCTAAATCCAAGGCTTCATATTTCGATCTACAAGGGTTAGTTTCTTTCATCGTACATATTATGAATCATTGATCATAACAGATCTAGGATTTTTGGGTTTTCTTCATGTAATGTCTTCCGCTGCGCATGATTGCACGAAACCCAACAGCCTCCGTCTCATACTTATCGCTACTTATTTCTATTTTGGGCGTTTTATACTTATTGCTATTTACTCAAAATGTTCACTTTTCTCTCTCCATCCACTCACAACAACTATCTGCTAACTTATTTTCTCTCTCCTTCACACTAACAATACTTATTTTTCTAATATATATATATATATATATATATATATATATATATATATATAGGGTTGTGCTCCTGTGAGAATCTAAATATCGTGAGAACCGTGAGAACTTTGATACATTAGGTAAAAAACTAAAGTATCCAATGGTTCACTTGGATACATCATTGGATACATTACTTGACTTGGATACATCATTAGATACATTACTTGGATAAATTAGGTAAAAACTAATGTATCCAATGTGCACTTGGATACATCATTGGATACATTAAGTTCTCACGGTTCTCACGATATTTAGGTTCTCATTTGAGCGCGCGCGCACACACACACACACACACACACACACACACACACACACACACACACACATATATATATGGCTATTCAAGGGGCACAAAAGAAGTTCACAAAATGTTGGATACAAAATGAGGTGGCGATATTTTATTGGTTATAGCGATAGTGGACCCGGCACACTCTAATTGAAAACACCAATAAAATTTTGACACATCATTTTGTAGACCAAGTTTTGTGTCACTTTTTTGTGACTTTCTATTTACCCATATATGGTTTTGTTAGGATACCTCCTTCAAGGGTATCTTAACAAGTGGCCCCATATTTTATGACCAAAAAGCCCATAAAGTTTGAACATGAACCAAATATGCAAAGGGCTATAACCGTAATTCTAAAATAAAATACAAACCCACCCTTCATCTTCCCAACATTCTCTTCCCAAAGTCAGAAACTCCTTCGGTTAAGCTTGACATCGCCATTCTTGCTACCATAGCTTTCTCTTCCATTAGTACCCCTCCCTCACAGATAATAAGCTTGAAATCATATAATTATATCGCCAAAACAGACTCTCAATTTCCTATTTAATTCTCTTAATTCGTTAATTTTTGCAAACACATTCGGGTTTAGAAAGCTTTGGGATTTGAAAGTGGAATCAAGGTACAAATTTAAGCTATGATTTGCAGGTGGGGGAAAGAAATATCTTGATTAGAGTCTGAATAGACAACTTCTATTCAATTGTGGATCCATTAATTATAAAATAGAGTGATCATAATACTTTGTTGAAAATTTGTACAAGACTTAAGAACACGAATTGTTCATGGAGATAGAGATCGGATGAGACGCACTCCTGGAGGCAAGAAACGAAGCATCATGTTTTTTAAGAAGTCTGATCTCTTCAATTATTGAAGAAGATGAGAAGGGCCTTTTGATTTACAATTTTACCCTTCATATATATTTGGTTTATGTTCAAACATAATGAGCTTTTTGGTCATAAAATATGATGCCACTTGTTAAGATACCCTTGAAGGGGGTATCCTAACAAAACCCATATATACATATATATATATATATATACATATATATATTCAAATGAGAAACACAATTGTGTGAGAACCGTGAGAACCAAGCATAACCATTAGATTAGAATCAAAATTAAGGGTCCAGATTATATATACAGTGGATAAACTTGGATAAAGTAGCTAAATAACTACTGTATCCAAGTGTTTTTGAAAATTGCCTTTGGATACAGTATAGATTAAATGATTAATGTATCCAAGTCTATTTTGAAAATTAGTTACTGTATCCAAGTGTATCGACTGTATCTATAATCTGGACCCTTGATTTTGTATTTAATCAGACGTTTATGTTTGATTCTTACCGTTCTCATTTTAAACGGTTATCATTACAGCGCGAGCCTGTATGTTGGTGGAGATCCCTGTTCCCAGATGATCAGTTCCACTGTGATCAATCTCTGGATGCAATAATTCCTATGGAAAAATTAGGGTGATATGCATAACGAATTAACTCTCCTTCTTTTGCTTCCGGTTTGATGTGTTGGTACTTCACTCATATTTATAATTAATTTGTCAAAATATTCAAGTAGAAGAGTGTAATGCAATTTTGGTGATCATGATTCGCATAAATATTGCTGTTGAGAAACTCATGTTGCTATGAAAACAAAAAGGATGAATTGCCTCCATACCTACAAGAAGGAACAACATCGGCCTCCATATCCCTTGAACATGGAACTGAAATAATACGTTTTGCACGAAAAAAGCTTTCCATCTCTTGAACGGAAATAATAGATTTGCACTCTTTTACACTGGATTTAATAAGAACAGCATTGATCACTTAGTGAAACCGAAACAATCCATTATCCATCTGAGAATGGAAGTATACACACACACATAACTGTTTTGGCAAAAAACAATGAAATCCAATTTGGATTGATAATCAAAATTAAGGAGGGACGAATGGAATTAAAGCTATAGAATTGCAGAATTCAAGATTGCACAAGGATGTAACGAGGAAAGCCTTTGAGAGAATAATCTCGCCGGCACAAAACCTCGGGAGGTGATTAAGAGCACCTTCCTTCCCAAACGGTAGTATTAATGTTTTTGAACTGTGGAGGAGTACAAAGTGTTGTGTGAGTGTGTGTGATGGTGTGCCTCCAAGCTCGGTTTAAATACAAATAAAACCCTATCTAAAAGAGTAACAAACTATCCTAAAAACTCGGGCTCTATCTTGATGAATCTTTGACTTGGTCTTCTTTTCTGTTGAGAGTAGGCCTTGTAGCACGTTTTACTTAGCTGTAGATAAATAAAATTAGTTAGGATAATTATGATTAATTTATTGATAATTCTGCCAGAGGTGAAGATGTCTGCATCTTGGTCAAGATGTCACCATCTTGAAACTATATCCATAACCAACTGTCCTATAATCTCGCATTCTATCTTCAAGAAGAGGAGACGTGGTCAATGATGCCGTTGATGGTTGTTTTAATGCTTATCCACACGTGCTTTTTTGTTATTAACACCTGCAAACATTATTACTAAAATAGGATATAATTAATAATGTTAAATATACCTGCTGCTTAAGACGTTGCAATCTTGAAGGTAAGTGAAGATGGGTACAACTTGAAATTTCACCCACAACAATAACAAACGTATGACTAGGTTGTTTTCCAGGAAGAGAGTGGAGGCGTTTCAGAGTTTTTCCATGTTGCTGAAAAGAAATGCCTGTCCCCTTTGACAACATCCGCTGAAGCAAATGATTCAAGTTTGGATATTTCTTCTGGGGTTAGTTTTACGGATAAAGCTCCTATGTTTTGATTCAAGTTGTCCTTCTTTGTGGTGCCTGGAATCGGGCATACATCGCTCCCTTGGTGATGGACCCATGCTAATGCTAGCTGTGCAGGGGTGCATCCCTTTCTTGATGCCATTTCACTAACTCTCTCAAACACGTGCTTGTTGTGCTCTAGATTCTCTGGTTTGAACCTTGGAAAATTCTGCAAAAATATTATACAATAAATCAAGTTTTAATCCCCTGAAACCACTTTATAAGTAGAAGACGCATTATACTCCACACACATAATTGCATGTGAAGATACATTAATAGCTAGTTGTCATATACAAAAACGTATTCTAGGATTTATTTATTAATTTATTGACAACGAGGGGGGAGGGGGGTGATTGAGCCCTTGAACTCATCCGTGTGGATGCACTAATAGGCGCACACTGATATTCTCTTTTCCATTACCAAGTTCTCTCTCTCTCCCTCTCTCTTTATTCTTGACTTGGCTAGTGCTTTTCACTTGCTACAACTTACTATGGATATTACAAGATCCATTATATAAGCCATATTCGAATTACCTAACACAATAGTAAGTTTCCCTACTCGCATTCTTTTTCAATTACATGCAGCGAATTCCTTTCTCTGGACACATCGATTTCCAACACTTTTTCAACACTAATTATAGTAGCTGAGTGAAAACTTTTAACAGCTCCATGCAATCTTAATGAGAACGAGAAACCTCAGCAAGCCACAGCTTAGAAAACAAACGTTCCCTATATGATTGCCTCTATTACTGGCTTTCTCAAACTGATGTCTATATTAAAGCCACTTCTCCCTCTACGATTGTTCTATTACTGGAACAATATTCAGTAATATGTTGAATATTAGAAGTAAGCGTCTTGGGTTAGAGGTTTAATTCAACCCAGGATAAGAGTGATTAATCTATCATCTTCACCAATACAGAATTTGATCAAGAAGGCGAATCTAAATAGGTGGAAAGGCCAACATAACTAGAAGCAACTTATTTCACTTTCCATTTCCGGCTCTTGGACAGATCACTGATGGTAGGCTTTATCATAAAAATGAGACGGGGAGAAGAGAGTATCAAAGTATTCCAAAGGTAAACGAAGTCGGTTCAAGGTTACAAAAAGAAAATCAGTCACGAAAAGAACAAAAATATAAAAGTAAAGCATGAGGAAGACCAATGTAACACTAGTACTTGATCAAGAATCCAGCAATCTATATTTGAGACCAATGTAACACTCCTTTCTTTGTAAATGAGTGTCCGTTTTAGGGGATGAATGTGGACACATTAGGAGAATATAACTAGTCCCATTAATTATTTAACGGGTGTTAGTCTTGTTTTATGTGACTTAGCCACAGGCTTTTGTTACCCATGTCAAACTTCAGTTAATCAAATTTAACGCCATTTGTTAAATGTTTTATATATTGCATTAGTTGAAACAAATTGTCAAACTACGTTGAATAATTCTAGAACTAGTTTCTACGTTGTAGTAATGGATTATTAGAGACCGGTAGGTTGCATAGTTTTGGTAGTTTTCCGTAGAGAAAATTATTGTTCAGAAAACGGACACTCATTTACAAAGAAAGGAGTGTTACAATTAACCATCACCAAACAAACATATAAATACCGTATCCAGGGCTTGAATGACGTAAGGATTAAGAACAACACAGTTCTAGCTATGAAAATATAAGGATTAGGTACGGTAGAATTGATAAGACATAGTTGAACTAAAAATGACGGGACTGTTTGTTTGAAAAATATGTCAAATACTACGAATCTCTATCTCACACCACCATACTAAATTTATAAACAGTCAGTCATACCTATATTGTTATATTTAATTCGTGTAATATTTTTCACTTTTCTAAGGGTTGCGCATATAGTTTGCACATACCTTTCGGAAGTCCTCTGCAGGCAAGCTCTCAATCAACTTTGGACCCTCTGCAAAAAATCCTCTTCCAATCGGACTGTATGGGACAATGCCGATGCCAAGTTCTCTGAGAGTAATGAAAGCATCAAATTAGAGAATAGTTGTGGTATAAAAACTAGAAGGAAGAAGTGCAACAGACCTGCATGTCGGAACAATATCGTCTTCTATATCTCTCGACCAAAGTGACCACTCCATTTGTACAGCTGTTAATGGATGAATGGCATGAGCCCTTCTAATTGTTGAAGCTGAAGCCTCTGAGAGACCAACATATTTCACCTTACCCTCTTCCACCAGTTCCTTAAGTGCTCCCATCTTGTAAACAACATCATAAACGAATTACAAAAGCACAGGGGTGGGAGAGACTGCACTCGCATTTACAATAAATCCCTCCATCCCAAAATGAATGTCCAAATTTTATGTTAGAAAATAAAAATAGAATTAGTGGGAATAAAGCAAAAGAGGGGAGGGGGTGGGGGCAAACCGTGATTTCAATGGGGATGCGAATGTCTATCCGGTGAACGTAATAGAGATCAATACAATCAATGTCAAGCCTCTTTAAGCTGGCCTCGCAACAAGACCGAACATAAGCAGGGTCACCATTCACCTCCATCTTCCCATCCTTCCATGTTATACCAAATTTTGAAGCAATTTCAACTTTCTCTCTCCATCCTCCCTTCAATGCCTACAAAATAATTTACCATTCCATAAGATCATAAGAATCAGAAATTTCTGACATTCATGGTCCAAATTTCTCTATCTCATTTGATGAGACATTCCAATCACTTGGACAGAACTTTGTTTCATTCTGATCATTGAATTGTTTAAATAACTGGGAGAAGGTAACTCTGACCGTGAACTCCAGCGTAGACACTCCCGTGACAATCTAATAATTAGGATTAAACCGTATCAAAATGAGATGCTTAATCACCAACATCGATGTAATTCATCTAGGATCAAGAAATTCTGAGTTAAAAAATTCCTGTTCTTTCCTTACTTTCTTGTTAATATTGCTCCGTCACAATTAAAGGGAGAATTTAATAAATCATACATTAAATTGTAACAAAATAACCTGGTTTAATTAAAATCACTTAATCGTCTCACTAGACGCAACCAGGATATCGCACTCTCTTTCAATGCTCCTTCTAATTTAACAAGACAATCCAACTATTGCGATCTAACAAGAGGATCTCAATGAATGATATTGTACTAATTTCTATAACTGTGGCATGGCTAGGATTTTATTTTTATTTTGTTTTGTGATGGCGGCAAAAACATTTTGGTGAAAATTACACTAATTAAAGGGGTCAAAATAACTGTTATAGCCTACTTTTCAATACAGAAACTGGGACAAATTTTCGTTTATTGCAAAGAAACTCCTAGAATTAAAAATATTTGACAAGATTTGCACTAAGATTTTTTTGTTTTCTAAATCAAACGAGGATACCTAAAATTGTAAACCATAGGGTCATCTGTGTAAGATATATAATCATACAAAAATTTTGGAATCATTTTAGCCCATTTGAATGAAGCAATTACTAATACTGGATTACCAAAAATCCACAAGTGAATTATGAAAGAGCACATTTGAATTAATCCAACAAAAAAGAGTGGAAACAGTACCTTTCCGATAAGAATTTCATTGGTGTGAGGTCCGTAGACGTCGGAGGTGTCGAGGAAAGTGACGCCGCTGTCAATGGCGTGGTGAATTAGGTCAATCATTTCTTCCTCTGGCTTTGTGGAGCCATAGCTGGGGGACATGCCCATACAACCTAATCCCTGTGATGATACCTCTAGACCTTGTGAACCCAATTTCCTTCTCCCAACTACTCCGGCCATTACCAGTGAGTTTTCCGATGAGACTAGGGTGACCTTGAATTGAATCGCCCCAAATTAATTCGACATATGGGACACCGGGATTTATGTACAGCTATTTCTCCGTCGCTCGTTATCGTTGCTTATGTAAGCGCCTACGACATAAGTAGGTTGTTGTTACACACACAACTAATATATATATATATATATATATATATATATATATATATATATATATATATTAAAGTTGGTGAAGAGGGCTATGCTTGACAAACATAGGTTAAAGCTTCATTTGTGTGAAGCCACATCATCACTATCCTAAATGTTTGTGACTTTTGATATTCTTATTATTAGTTAATACTATTAGCTCATAATAATAATTATGATATGAGTTAACTATTACAATTAATAGTAATAGTTACTATACAAGTTAACTATTATTATTAATTGTATTAGTTAACTATAATAGTTACTATAATAGTTAATTATTACTATTAATAGTATTACTTAACTATAATAGTTACTATACAAGTTAACTATTACTATTAATAGTATTACTTAACTATTATAGTTATTATAGTAGTTAACTATTACTATTAATAGTATTAGTCAACTATAATAGTTACTATAATATATAACTATTACTATTAATAGTATAATTAACAATAATAGTTACTATACAAGTTAACTATAATGGTTACTTTATAAATTAACTATTACTATTAATAATATTAGTTAATCATAGCAATTATAATATATATTAATTTTTACTATTAGTAGTATTAGTTAATCATAGTAGTTACTATATAGGTTAACATTATTATTAATAGTATTAGTTAATTATAATAGTTACTATAAATATTAATAAGTATTATTAATAATATTATTTATTGATATTATTATATAGATTAATTTTGACTATTAATGGTTTTAGTTTAGATGATGTTTACTATTTTAGTTAACTATAATTAAAAAATTATTTTTCATATACAATATATTTATATTATAAAAAACTGTTATGCTACTTTATTAAATAAAATTATAAAAAAAGTAAAATGCAAAAAAAAAAAGCAAATTAGTTACCCGTGCAGAGCACGGGTTACCCACTAGTTAATTGATATACCCGTAATATTGTAATGCACAGTTATATGTGAATTCATTAATTTTAGAGATGTGTATAACAACACCCATTTAAGTCTCAAATTAGTTAATACAGTCACTTTTCGCGAGTTGACTTTACATATTTTATTTTAATATTTATATTTTGAAAATCAGTACCCACTATTCCATTTTATGCTTCTTCTTTTTTTTCAAATGTTCGTTTTATTTTACATCAAAATGCCAAAATAAATTTTTTTTATTCATATTATACTTATCTTACCGCACCCAATTAATCAAAATCCAACCCATTAACACTGATAAAAAAAGCCTATTAACCTATCCTAATCCAACCCATTCATTTAGCGTCAATTCCTTAAATTTCTAATCTCTCTTCGTCATCTCTATATTATGGAGTCTGTAAACATCCCGCCTTTGACCTTTCACATCCCTATTCCATACACAATTCTTGTTTATTTATGTTTTGTTGATCTTTGTTATCTTCCGTTAAGTTTCTAACCGATTCTGTTAGTTTTGGACTTAACTGAATAACGCAGGCAAACTTATTTTTGTTAGCATTCTTTATCTTCTGTTGAGTTCGTGACTGATTTTGTTAGTTTTAGACTTAAATGAATAACGACTAACTTTTTGTCCATTTACACCTTTTACTGAAAATTATACTAACGCACTTTGAGGTTATTAAGTTTCTTTCAAGATCATAGGCCAAATAAGTGCGCTTCTAACCTTCAGCAAACTGATTTTTTCCATATTTCCCTCCTTTTTTAATCTGTAACCACCATGGTCATTACTCTTTGGGTTGATTCAGATGAAGACCATCTTTTTACCTCAAACACTACTCTTTCACCTTTCAAAGGACCTTCAATCCACCTTTCAAAGGACCTTAAGCATTCCCTATCCAAAAACTCTCTCAATCTATCTTTCTCTACTTTGAAGTCTTTCCACAATACACACCCCTACTATAGTCCAATTTGAAGCCTTGTCTTCTCACCTCAAGACTAGGTATAAACTTCAATTTTATCTCCTAAACCTCTTCTTTTGTTATGTCTTTTATCTTTATTTTATTATGTATGCAATCTCCATCAAAAGGGAGAATATGAAATGAGCATTACATATATTGAATGTGTTCTCCCTAACATTCCAATTTTTCTCTGATTTCCCTTTAATAAGCAGAAATTATAAGAGAACGTTTCTTTAAAGAACACTTAAGCAGCAAGACTGGCCATAAGGCCGGGCGAAGAGGGTGCCTAATACCTTCCAGTTTCGTAACCTAACCATCGAACTCTTATATCTTGAATCTTTGGTATTCTATACTCCCTCCGTCCCACTAAGAGTGAGACTTATTTCCCTTTTGGGCCGTCCCACTTAAAGTGAGACTACCCAAAATGGAAATGTTTTAATATACTTATATTCATCATTCCCCATTATTTAAACCCACTCATTCTCTCTCTTCATTTTCCACCACTCATTTTATTCAACCAACACTACTATTTACCACACTCATTCTCTCTCTTCATTTTCTACCACATATATATCACTTTATCTTAAATATCGTGCCCACTCCTCTAGTCTCACTCTCTATGGGACGGAGGGAGTATATGATTAGACATAGGTTTTTCTTATGTTCCTTAAAAAGATGTCTCTCCCCCCATTTCCTCATCGTCCCCTTAATTTCTATTCTCTATTCACGGTGAAACTGCAGAGGTAAACTTTCTCTTTCATTTCTCAATTTCTTTCGATGGGAAAAACAAAGTGGTCACAATCTAAGGTCGTAAAAAATTCTTTAAGTCCTGTTAATAGCGTCGAGTCTGATGAGTTTATCTGTGAAGTCTTGTTGGCTCACCCAGATGGTGAAGTCTGTGTATTTAATAACACCAAAATTGAGATTTTAAAAAATCATAAGTGATTGCCCGAGTCTTCCCCTATTCAGTCTTTTGATGTCTCCCTTAAAATTGATTTTGTGTCTCCTAACTGGGTCGATTTTTATGAGTATCCTTTTACCCTAGGATTTACTTTCCCCTTTCCGCCACTTGTGTCCGAGTTCTTTCGGAAAACCCAATTAGCCTTTGTCCAATTAATGCCAATGGTTTGGCGAGTCTTTGCTTCCGTATTGAGGGTGAACAGAGATCATAACCTTTGAATAGGTTTAAGCGAACTAGCTTTGGTTTTATGATTTGGAATATTTCGGTTCTAAGCGATATTTGCTTAAAACGAAGACAAATGTAGAGTCTCCGTTCTTGAAAGTTTCAGTCAATGACAGAGGCTGGAAGGGTCGTTTTTTTTTTTTTTTTTTTTTTTTTTTGAAAAAGAATATTTGGGTTGTGAGGATTGGCCTTGGAGATGGAACAGGGGAGGTATTTACCTTTTTCTTTTATGTTATTTCTGCACAATTTTGACTGAATTTGTAGTTGTCTTCTTCAATTATTTACAGATATCAAGTGGGGGAGAATTGTTCCCGCCGTTGGCAGATTCTAGGTCAAAGGTGGAGAAGTTGTTTCAGCTCTCTTCTGAATTCAGGACATTCCAACCTTCTAGAATTGGGTTTTTCCGTCCTCAGATTCAAGAAGAAACGAGTTATAGCCAGGAGTCGCTTTCTCACAAGATGTCAACAAGTGAAATCTTGACATACCTTTGTATCCTGCTTATCCTTATGATCTATATTCTGAAGTCTTCTTGTTTCTGTACAGTTTCAAAGACTGCTCAAGGGTTTTCATTGAAGGAATTGGAGAACTTTGTTAGGATGACTTCTGCTAACAAGCCACCGATCAAACCCAAGATTGAGGTAGATGTCGGACCGTCTATAGGTTCTAGGTTGAAGAAGAGAAAAAGTGAAGAAAGGGAGATAGTGGAAGTTGGAGCTTTCGAAGAGATGGAAGTAGAAAATATCAAGAAGAGGTTCTTTGCAGTAGCGTCTGATGTAAGTTTTTCCTCACTTTATGGTCACTTTGAGATATTCGATGCGTTATGGGTACTAACTAGTTTGGGTTATGTAGGCTTTTGGGGCTATGGAGACTAAAGTGAACAAGTTTGAGGAGGAGAGTAACAAGTTTTTGATGGAGTCCTTGCAGCTTAAGAAGCGGGTGCATCTGGAGAAAGAAGAAACACATAAGAAAGTTGAAGAATTGGAGAAAAAGATTGAGGGTCTGAATGATGAAGTGGATAGCTTGATGAAGGGGATGTCTTCTATCCAGGACGTCCATTTACAAGAGGCAGAGGATTTGAAGAATACGTTGATAAAGTCTGCAGCTATCAGCATGGTTGAGATTAAGATCCATATGATGGAAGAGTTTCTGAACGGTAAACATACTGAATGGGACATCGAGCAGCAGTGTGTTGTATTGAAGGGTCTTTCTGAATAAGTAGTGGAGACGGGCGAGGTGTCATCAGGTTTGAAGGATGACGATGCCAAGGAAAGCGAGGATCCATCATCAGCGATAGCCAAGAAGTGAAGATGTTTATATTCTGTTTGTTTTTTAACATGGTTTTACGGGCTGCGTCCCAGGTTTGGTTGTAAGAACACTTTATTTGGTTTTTGGATATTTGGTCTGTAAAGGTCCATAAGGGCTGAAATATTCTGTTTTGAAGTGTGGGGTTGGTTCCACACTTAGGTTTTTCTTTGGTTTTTGCTGTAGTATTTGGCTAAGATATTCACGTGAACTTTTGGGAAGGAAAAAGGATAAGGTAGTTTTGAATGAAAATGGGGATGTTTAGGTATCTAAGGCGTTGTCTTCTTGCGTAGGATGTTCAAATCCTTGCTAATACTTAGCTAACACATAAATGTTAAAATCCTTTTGCTTTTTATATGACAACCATATGACATAACCTATTGAATATAACTTTGGACCAACATTTGACTAAGTGAAAATGGGGGGGGGGGGGGCATACATATAAACATACGTTCCCATTTCATGTCATGACCCGAAATCTAGGCTCTATTTTATTAGTAATAAATAATTATTATTTATTTATTTGCTTATCTATATATTTAAATTATTATTTATTTAAATATTTATGTGTTATAATAATTATGCCTAGCATTTTATTTGGGTCATTTGTGCTAGTGTAGTATTGTTGGGTCTTAATTGTTAGTAGGGAGTGTAGAAATTGTGTGTGGTGTAGTGGAGGGGGCCTAAGTGTAAATCTTTTAAATCATTTCCCTACTCCCTCCCTACTCCTTCCCTTCTCCCTCATACACTCCACCTCCATCCCCCATCTCCCAGCTCAATCTCTCTCTCTCTCCTCCATTTGGTAAGTTTTCTCTTCCTCTTCCTTCTCTCATCATTTTCTTCATCTTCCTCTCATAATCTCTCATTTCTTAAAACGTGAAATATGTTTAGATCGTCGATAGGATCGCGTAGAACCAAAAAGAATTGAATTCCGTCAACTTTGAGAAAATTCAAGTAAGTTACTTTTCCCCCATTTTGATGCTAAAATGTTCATATCATGTTTATATGATGTTTGATGTGTTATATTTGAAGTTTGATTGAGTTTGGAATTTATTGAGAATTTATTTTGAGTTTTGATAAAAAATGGTGAAATCTTGAATGTGGGGATTTGGTCTTGATTTTTGGTTGATAAAGGGTGTTGTTAAGGTCCCCTTTTTGGTTAAATGTTGTTTGGGTACCTTAGTATGCTTGTTGGGAGTCTTGATTCTAGTTGATTTTGTATGGTAAGAGGTTTGGGTTGTTTTGGGTTTGAAATGGAGAACCCAGCTGCTGGAATTCTTCCCAGCCCGTAGACCAGGCGCCCGCCTGCCCTTGCCCAGGCGCCCGCCTACCCCCCCTTTTTCTAGCGCCTGACCTTCTGTTGATTCAAGCGCCCGCTCGACCCAGGCCAGGCGCCCGCCCGCTAACTGTTCCAGGATTTTGTCCTTTTTGCTTGTTTTAAATAAATGGCTTAACTAGTTTAGGATGCCTTCTTCTAATTAACTTAAGATAACACCGTGGGACACTTATTTAAGTGGAATTGATTCTTTTGTGAATAAATGTGTTATGAAATTTATTTAAGTACCATTTTGGGAATGTTGGGCATCTTTGATGTGCTGTTTGGATTGGTTTACCTTTGTGGTAATTTATTTGGATTGGTTCCCTACTTTGGAACCTTAAGTTGTTTATTTAAGCTAGTATTTATTACTTAGCATTTATTTGAAAGTCCAGCTGGTATTTTGTGTGTGTTTGGGCGATGCGAAACATTATGATGACACGGCCAAGTCCATTGTGATGTTGACCATTGTTTTGCCCCATTATTACCCTCCTCCAGATTGGCCTTGGATGTGAGAAGAGCTAGCTCCTTTGTGTGCATTTTAGCTTTACTTGGAGCATGACTTTGTGGCATGTCTCCCGTCCCTTGTGACACTTCATTTGGTTATTGGTTCCGGTACCGGGGTTTTCTCTTCGGCTTTCATGCCATTATGAAGATGATGATTTGTTGATTATTGAAGCTGCGCAGCGATCCTTTATTTGGATGTATCGGTTTGGAAAACCTTGGCTATATCCTTTGTTATGTGTTTATTTCCGCTGCTATCTGTTATGTGATAAATGCTATGTGCTATGTGATATTTATTATTGCTTATCGCTTCGTGCATCATAGCATGTCATGTAGTTGCATTAGTAACTTATTGAGATTTATCTCACCCCCTTTCTTTTATCTTTGTTTTTCCTTAACCCCCCCCAGGTTCTAAGGATTAGTCTCGCTGATCACGAGAAAGAGGACGTCGAGTGTGGATACATTCTTTTGGGGAAGGTTGTTATAGGTTGGTTTACATTATGTAAATGTGTAACCATTTTGGGATAGTTGTACCAAACAATGACGTCATTAAGAATTGTATATTTGTATTTTGTTGGGCATAAACTTGTGGAAGTTTATGATAGTTGTAATTGATTTTTATCAAACTTGGTTTTGTAAAACTTTGGATCATCACCTTTTGGTATCAAATGGAATTTTTAACTTCGATATTTCACAGTTTTGGTTTTAGAGTCGACGTCCAGATCGCGGTCTCGGGCCCGTGGGGTCCGGGGTCGCGACAGTTGGTATCAGAGCTATGGCATTAGCTCTAAGTATAAGTATAGGTGGAATAGTTTGACCTAGGAGGGTAGTAGTGTGCGTAGTGATTAACGGTTGATGTCTTATGCAGGTAATTACTCGAAATGTCTGGAAGAAGAAACAGAGGAGGTACTAGTGGGCACAGAATCAGAATGATACAAGGGAAGAAGCCGGTGCCATGTTTCAAGGCATGTTCGAGGCGGCCATGAAGGCCATACATGATCAAGGTCCGAGGGTAGAACAAGCACCACCCCGCTATGGATTGGAACAATTTCTGAAGTTGAAACCGGTTTAATTCAATGGGGAACCCGATGTTCGGAAAGCTGAGTTGTGGATAGAGTCGATGGAGAAGATTTATGATGTGTTTGGGTGCACAGATGAGGACAAGGTCTGGTTCGCGGCTTATAAGCTTGTGGGAGCCGCAGAGCATTGGTGGAAGGGTGTTAAAGCTAGTTGGGACGATACTCACACGGTGTATGCGTGGGAGTTGTTTGTGCGCAAATTCAAGGAGCATTTCATTCCGGTTGTTGGTCAAAACCGAAAGGAGATCGAGCTGCTCAACCTAGAGCAAGGATTGTTGTCTATAGCACAATACTCGGCTAAGTTCATAGAATTAGCCCGGTATTGCGACTATTTGGTGAGGACCGAGGAACAAAAGGCTATGAGATTCATTCGGGGATTGAAGACCTCCATCCGTACTCAACTTATTGCTCAACGGATTGTGACATTCCAAGACGCGGTAGACCGAGCCTACTTGATAGAGCAAGATATTGGGGAGCACAAAAGGAAAACCGAGGTTATGGGTATGGGTAAACCGGGAAGCCATGCTAAATCGAAACCTCAACAACGTTCCGATAATCGAGGTAACTTTGGGGGACAATCTCAGTTCTGAGGGCAACCGATCCCAAGGAACTCGGGTACCACTTCCGGGAACCAAGGGAGCCAAATTAGGAGGCTTTGTTCGTATTGTCAAAAGGAAGGTCATTCTGAGGACCGGTGTTAGAAGAAGCAAGGAAGGTGCACCAATTGTGGTCAAATGGGTCACTTTGTAAAAGATTGCCCGAGAGGTAGAGGACAAGCATCCGGGTCAGGAGTTGGTACTAATCAGGGTTAGAAAAGGGATGCCGCTGGGAAGCCCAAAGTCCAAGGAAGGGTATTTGCCATGAATCAACAACAAGCTACCGATGATCCATCCGTTATTGGAGGTATTGTTTCTGTGTCTAATGTGAGCGCACGAGCGTTAGTAGATCCAGGATCATCTCATTCATACATTTCTGTGCAATTTTCTTCCATGTTAAATGCTGCATTCGAGTCTTTACCGTACGTGCTAGAGGTGTTGACCCCTATAGGAGAATGCTTGATTTCTGATCGAGTCTTTCGTGCTTGTGATGTGGTTATTTGTGGTCGAGTCCTTTGTGCGGATTTGGTAGTTCTTCCTATCCAAGACTTTGATGTCATTTTGGGTATGGATTGGTTGAGCAAGTTTCATGCTTCCGTTGATTGCCGTAAGAAAATTGTTACTTTTTCTATTCCCGATGTGCCTAAATTTGTGTTTGAGGCTAGTCCTCTGAGTAGAAAGGTTCGCTTAATTTCTTATATGAAAGCGAGAAAATTATTGCATAGTGGTTGTGAGGGGTATTTGGCTAGTGTTCTTGATACTAGGAAGGAATCCCCTAGTTTGGATAGTGTTCGGGTAGTTCGGGAATTTCCCGATGTTTTCTCTACCGAGTATGATATGCCTCCCGATCGTGAGATTGAGTTTTGTATAGACCTTTTGCCGGGTACGGCTCCAATTTTGAAAGCACCTTATAGATTGGCTCCCGCAGAGTTAAAGGAATTAAAGGTCCAGTTGCAAGAGTTGCTTGATCGAGGGTTTATACGCCCTAGTGTTTCCCCGTGGGGAGCGCCGGTTTTGTTTGTGCGGAAGAAAGATGGTTCGTTGAGGTTGTGCATCGATTACAGAAAGTTGAATCAGGTTACGGTGAAGAATAAGTATCCTCTACCCCATATTGACGATTTATTTGATCAGCTTCAAGGGTCCGTGGTTTTCTCTAAACTTGATTTGAGGAGTGGGTACCATCAGTTGAAGGTTCGATCGGAGGATATTCCGAAGACTGCTTTTCGCACTCGTTATGGTCATTATGAGTTCTTGGTTATGCCGTTTGGGTTGACCAATGCGCCTGCAGTATTTATGGATTTAATGAACCGAGTTTTCCATCCTTATCTTGATTCGTTCGTGGTGGTCTTTATTGATGATATACTCGTCTACTCTAAATCTCGAGAGGAGCACGAGCAACACTTGAGGACAGTTTTATCCGTTCTTGCGAGGGAGAAATTATTTACGAAGTTTAGTAAATGCGAATTTTGGCTCGAGAAGGTGTCATTTCTGGGTCATGTGATTTCTAAAGATGGGATTTCGGTGGATCCTTCAAAGATTGAAGCCATAGTGGATTGGAAGAGACCCGAATCAGTGACAGAGATTAGAAGCTTTCTTGGTTTAGCCGGGTATTACAAAAGATTTATTGAGGGGTTTTCGAGGATCGCTACTCCGATGACTCAGTTGACCCGGAAGAATGTTCCGTTTGTGTGGACTGAGAAATGTGACAAGAGTTTCGAGGAATTGAAGAAGAGGTTGACTACCACACCGATCTTGACTTTGCCTAATGGGAGCGATGGCCTAGTGATTTATAGTGATGCTTCGAAAGAGGGTTTGGGTTGTGTGTTGATGCAGAATGGGAAAGTAATTGCTTATGCTTCGAGGAAGTTGACCCCTAGTGAACAGAATTACCCCACTCATGATATGGAGTTAGCGGCTATTGTATTTGCGTTGCACAAATGGAAACACTACCTTTATGGGGCGAAGTTTGAAATTTTTACCGATCACAAGAGTTTGAAGTACCTTTTCTCCCAGAAAGAGTTGAATAATAGACAGCGCCGATGGATGGAATTGTTGAAGGATTATGATTGCACGATTTCTTATCATCCGGGGAAGGCGAATGTGGTAGCCGATGCGATTAGTAGAAAGTCTTATGTGGCTTCGATGATGGTCCGCGAATGGAAAATGCTTGAGGATGTTCGAGATTGGTCTCCTCGTGAATCGAGACATGGGGATATTTTTGCGAATATTAGGGTGTCTCCGACCCTAATTCAAAGGATAAAGGGAGCTCAGAAAGAAGATCCTGAGTTGGTGAAGATGATGGGTAAATTGAAGGAAAAGAATTTTGAGGATTTTTCTTTGAGTCCGAGTGGAGTTTTGATTTTCCGTGGTCGTTTGTGCGTACCCAATGTTGGTGGAATAAAGAGGCAAGTTTTAGAGGAGGGCCACAAATCGAGGTATACTATTCATCCGGGTAGTACGAAGATGTATCAGGATTTGAAGCAACAATTTTGGTGGATTAATATGAAAAGGGAAATAGCCGAGTATGTATCGAGGTGTTTAACGTGTCAGCAGGTCAAAGCCGAGCATCAGAGACCCGCGGGATTACTTCAGCCGTTAGAGATTCCCGAGTGGAAATGGGAGCATGTGACTATGGATTTCGTTACGGGACTACCTCGTACCCGTAGGAAGTATGACAGTGTTTGGGTAATAGTGGATAGATTGACCAAGAGTGCCCATTTCTTGCCTATTGACATCAGATATTCGATGGAGAAGCTTGCGACCCTTTACATTGATGAGATTGTTAGATTGCATGGAGTTCCGGTTAGCATTGTGTCAGATCGAGACCCGAGGTTTACTTCTAGATTCTGGAAGGCGTTTCAGGAAGCTTTGGGTACAAATTTGCGATTCAGTACAGCTTTTCATCCTCAGACCGATGGTCAATTCGAGAGGACTATTAAGATTTTGGAGGATATGTTGCGAGCTTGTGCGATAGACTTCTCCGATTCTTGGGATTCGCACCTACCGTTAGTGGAGTTCTCTTACAACAACAGTTATCAGGCTAGTATCGAGATGGCACCGTTTGAGGCCTTGTATGGAAGGAAATGTAGATCGCCTATTTATTGGGATGAGGTTGGTGAAGCGAAGATCGTGGGTATTGATTTGCTTCAGGATTCGGTTGAGAAAGTTAGAGTTATCCGGGATAGATTGAAGACAGCCCAGAGTCGACATAAGAGCTATGCAGACAACCGAAGGCGAGACCTTAGTTTTCAGACCGGTGATTTTGTTTTCTTGAAAGTGTCTCCGAAGGTGGGTATTCGTAGGTTTGGGAAGAAAGGCAAATTGGCTCCGAGGTTTATTGGCCCGTTTGAGATTTTGGGAAAGGTTGGACTTCTAGCGGATCGACTTGCGTTACCGCCATCTTTAGACCGGTTGCACAACGTGTTCCACGTTTCTATGCTTCGGAAGTACGTTCATGATCCATCTCACGTGTTACCGAGGGTACCGGAGGATATTGAGCCCGATATGACTTATGAGGAACGACCGGTTCGGATCCTAGATTCTAAAGTCCAAGAGTTGAGGAGCAAAAGCATTGCGTTGGTTCGAGTTCTTTGGAGGAATCATAACATCGAGGAGTCGACGTGGGAGCTCCGAGATGAGATCGAGAGGAAATTTCCGTGGCTTTTTGTTTAAGGTGAGTCTCGTTAAAATTCTGGTCGAATTTTCTTTAAGGGGGAGTGAATGTCATGACCCGAAATCTAGGCTCTATTTTATTAGTAATAAATAATTATTATTTATTTATTTGCTTATCTATATATTTAAATTATTATTTATTTAAATATTTATGTGTTATAATAATTATGCCTAGCATTTTATTTGGGTCATTTGTGCTAGTGTAGTATTGTTGGGTCTTAATTGTTAGTAGGGAGTGTAGAAATTGTGTGTGGTGTAGTGGAGGGGGCCTAAGTGTAAATCTTTTAAATCATTTCCCTACTCCCTCCCTACTCCTTCCCTTCTCCCTCATACACTCCACCTCCATCCCCCATCTCCCAGCTCAATCTCTCTCTCTCCTCCATTTGGTAAGTTTTCTCTTCCTCTTCCTTCTCTCATCATTTTCTTCATCTTCCTCTCATAATCTCTCATTTCTTAAAACGTGAAATGTGTTTAGATCGTCGATAGGATCGCGTAGAACCAAAAAGAATTGAATTCCGTCAACTTTGAGAAAATTCAAGTAAGTTACTTTTCCCCCATTTTGATGCTAAAATGTTCATATCATGTTTATATGATGTTTGATGTGTTATATTTGAAGTTTGATTGAGTTTGGAATTTATTGGGAATTTATTTTGAGTTTTGATAAAAAAAATGGTGAAATCTTGAATGTGGGGATTTGGTCTTGATTTTTGGTTGATAAAGGGTGTTGTTAAGGTCCCCTTTTTGGTTAAATGTTGTTTGGGTACCTTAGTATGCTTGTTGGGAGTCTTGATTCTAGTTGATTTTGTATGGTAAGAGGTTTGGGTTGTTTTGGGTTTGAAATGGAGAACCCAGCTGCTGGAATTCTTCCCAGCCCGTAGACCAGGCGCCCGCCTGCCCTTGCCCAGGCGCCCGCCTACCCCCCCTTTTTCTAGCGCCTGACCTTCTGTTGATTCAAGCGCCCGCTCGACCCAGGCCAGGCGCCCGCCCGCTAACTGTTCCAGGATTTTGTCCTTTTTGCTTGTTTTAAATAAATGGCTTAACTAGTTTAGGATGCCTTCTTCTAATTAACTTAAGATAACACCGTGGGACACTTATTTAAGTGGAATTGATTCTTTTGTGAATAAATGTGTTATGAAATTTATGTAAGTATCATTTTGGGAATGTTGGGCATCTTTGATGTGTGTTTGGATTGGTTTACCTTTGTGGTAATTTATTTGGATTGGTTCCCTACTTTGGAACCTTAAGTTGTTTATTTAAGCTAGTATTTATTACTTAGCATTTATTTGAAAGTCCAGCTGGTATTTTGTGTGTGTTTGGGCGATGCGAAACATTATGATGGCACGGCCAAGTTCATTGTGATGTTGACCATTGTTTTGCCTCATTATTACCCTCCTCCAGATTGGCCTTGGATGTGAGAAGAGCTAGCTCCTTTGTGTGCATTTTAGCTTTACTTGGAACATGACTTTGTGGCATGCTCCCGTCCCTTGTGACACTTCATTTGGTTATTGGTTCCGGTACCGGGGTTTTCTCTTCGGCTTTCATGCCATTATGAAGATGATGATTTGTTGATTATTGAAGCTGCGCAGCGATCCTTTATTTGGATGTATCGGTTTGGAAAACCTTGGCTATATCCTTTGTTATGTGTTTATTTCCGCTGCTATCTGTTATGTGATAAATGCTATGTGCTATGTGATATTTATTATTACTTATCGCTTCGTGCATCATAGCATGTCATGTAGTTGCATTAGTAACTTATTGAGATTTATCTCACCCCCTTTCTTTTATCTTTGTTTTTCCTTAACCCCCCCCCAGGTTCTAAGTATTAGTCTCGCTGATCACGAGAAAGAGGACGTCGAGTGTGGATACATTCTTTTGGGGAAGGTTGTTATAGGTTGGTTTACATTATGTAAATGTGTAACCATTTTGGGATAGTTGTACCAAACAATGACGTCATTAAGAATTGTATATTTGTATTTTGTTGGGCATAAACTTGTGGAAGTGTATGATAGTTGTAATTGGTTTTTATCAAACTTGGTTTTGTAAAACTTTGGATCATCACCTTTTGGTATCAAATGGAATTTTTAACTTCGATATTTCACAGTTTTGGTTTTAGAGTCGACGTCCAGATCGCGGTCTCGGGCCCGTGGGGTCCGGGGTCGCGACATTTCACACCTTAATCAATCATTGAAATCGTGCGCTCCAAGCGAAGGTGCATCAACCTTAATAGAAACGAAAGAAAGCAATTTCTTCAAACCTTTGAAGGGATTAAATACCTTAAACTTAAGATGAGATGGCCAGTCTCAAACTGCTGTCTTCTTTGGAATTTCAAAGCCTTTACAGAAAATGTTAACATCTTGCAAAACAATAACACATTCGAAGCTCATGATATCTCAAGTGATATCACTTTTATTAAAATCATAGGCATAACTTTTGATAAAGTTATATTTATTCAAAGAATGAAAGTAATTGTTCAAAGTTGAAAATGTAAAGGTAAATTCATACCTGAGCTTTTATCTTTAGATGTTGACTTCTTGGAAGGCGTTGACATCTTGAATTCTTTAATAACTTGACTAAACACATTAAATATCTTGACCTAAATAAACTTCTTTGGTTTCCTTGCAAGACAAATATATGTTAGAGGTGGGTGTTAGCTTAGCTAGCACCCCTCCGATGCTTAAGTCAGTAAGAGTCCAAAAAAGTATAATCAAAATTGAAATGACTTAAATTAAATAAAAAAAAAGTAAATTCATACCTGTTTTTCTGAATTGAATAGACACACTATGACTTACATGAAGTATGACTTGAGGTGGATTACGTTCTAACTCCTTGGGATCCTTACACCATTTGGAGTAGATAACCAGTACGAACCTTTACCTGCATCAGCATCTATCAAGTACGGACCTTCCCACTTAGGAGCTAATTTTCCAGCATTGAGTTCTCTGGTATTTTGGAAGGCTTTACGTAGCACCAAGTCACCAACTTGAAATTTCCTGAGCCTAACATTATTGTTGTAAGATCGTGCAATGTTTTGTTGATATGCTACTATCCTGATTCTAGCTAAGTCTCTTAGCTCATCAACAGTATCCAGATCATATATCAAGTTGGCATTGTTCTGTTCAGATGTCAACAACCCATATCTGGCTGTCAGGACGACGACTTCTACAGGGATGACGACTTTTGCTCTGAATACCAAGGAATACGGTGTTTGTCCTGTTGCGTTCTTGGGTGTAGTTCTGTCTGCCCATAAGACAAATGGAAGTTCTTCGGCCCATCGTCCTTTCTTCTGATCTAACCTCTTCTTCAAGTTGTTGATTATGATCTTGTTACTCGATTCAGCTTGTCCGTTGGCTTGAGGATGCACAGGAGAGGATGTCACCATCTTGATTCCCCAGCTGGTAAGGAAGTTTGTCGTCTTCTTACTAATAAATTGGGAACCATTGTCATATATTATCTCAGAAGGAATGCCAAATCTGCTGAAGATGTTCTTTTTGATGAAGGAGATGACTTCTTTGTCGCAGACTTGGACATATGCTTCTGCTTCTACCCATTTTGAAAAATAATCTGTCATTGCTAGCATGAAGACCTTCCCTCGTGGTGCTATAGGTAATTCGCTCACTATGTCCATTCCCCAAGTCATAAATGGCCAGGGGGAGAGAATAGGTTGAAGCAATTCTGCTGGTTGGTGCAAGATGTCGCCATGCTTCTGACATGAATCGTATTTCTTGGCATAGTCTGTGGCATCTTGACGCATCGTAGGCCAAAAGTAACCCATCCTTAGAGATTTGGTGTATAAGCTTCTGCCCTCAGAATGATTACCACATAATCCTTCATGTAACTCCTTAAGAACTTTTTTAGTCTTATCGGGTTCTAGACATCTTAAGTATGGACCTGCAAAATATTTCTTAAACAACACATTATCTATTAATAAATATCTTGAAATCATAACCCTGAATGCTTTAGCATTATTTTCTTCAGTTGGGATGGTGCCATCTTGAAGATACTTAATGATAGGAGTGGTCCAAGACGTTTCTATCTGACTTGTCTGATTCTCCTAGATGTCGTCATCTATCCTGAAGAGTTCTAACTTTTCCACAGCCGGGACATTGACATGAATGATTGGTCTATTGGCTTGAGAAGCGCTTTTGAAGGCTGATCCCAGGTTGGCAAGGGCGTCTGCTTAAGAATTTTCCTCTCTAGGTACCTGTTCTAAGGAAAAACTTTGGAATTTACTTGGTAGGAGTTTCACGATCACCAGGTATGACATCATCTTGGCATTTTTAGCTGCATAAGAACCATTGAAATGGTTAAACAATAATAATGAATCACTATATACTGACTTGACGTTGAGATCTAGGGTGACGGTCAATCCTTTGATCAAGGCTTCGTATTTTGCTTCATTGTTGGTGGCTTTAAAATCACAACTTATAGCCTGGGTATGATGTCCCCTTGTGGTGACTTCAGGACAATTCCTAGACCTGTTCCTCTCATGTTGGATGCACCATCTGTGAATAGCGTCCACTTGTGTCGTCATCTTGGAGTTGCTGAACTTCAAGCTCTACTTTTGACTACATACTTGGGCTGAAGTCTGCCACAAAGTCTGCAAGTGCTTATGATTTTATTGTTGTTCTCGGCTCATACCTGATATCTGTTGGGTTTTGTGTAATCATGCACAGCGGAAGAACAACATGAAAAAACCCAATATCCTAGATCCGTTATGAGCAATAATTCATAATATGAAGATGAAAGAAACTAACCCTTGTAGACCGAGATGCGAAAAATTGGATTAAGACGCTAAGAGAAATGCCCTCTACCGGTGATCCACACTTCGAATGGATTCAAGAACACCTTCTTGAACTTGACTGCTAGGTCATTCGGATTGAAAAACTATGTTGAAGAACTATTCTTCAATTGCTCCTATGATTATTCAAGTTTGATAATTGGGAATAATCAAACTTAATAACCCAAGAATATAATGTGTATTCTCTCTCTCTCTAAGAAAGAGTTTGTGATTTTCAAAATCAATATGGGAACAATTCCCGGTTGTCCACATTATATACAAGAGGTTTCCAAAACCCTTTAAGACTTAGGTTTTCTTGTCCAACAAGAAGTTTACCTAAAACTGTTTTTGCCGGGACAAACCATCTGTACAAATTGGTTTGGTGGATCCCAAACCATCCGTACGGATCCTCCAATAGGATCCAGTTTTTCCTCGTTTTTCGTTCCTTTTAATTATCCGTTCTGCGTGTGTGACCCAATAGGATTATACTATGTTGGCAACGAGTCCGAACCATTCAAACCTCGTAAGTCATAAGTGGACTCTAGCAAGCCATTATGACTACCCAATTAGTATAAATTTGAAATCCAAAGTTTCCTAAATAGAACATAACACAATCTCTTTGTTACACGATGTCTATTAAACATAAGCCATGGTCAATGGTGAACTTACCTTTGTTCAATGCTTTCTCGATCCCGAATGTATTTATTATACAAATGACATTGATCCAATCAATTCATTTGAGCATGGACATGTATTTCATCAATACCATTCATCGAGTGGCCAAAGCTTGACATCTCTCTTGATGAGCCTCTGGTACATTGCACCTGCATTCCTTAGTCCAAAAGGCATAGCAATATAACAATATATACCTGTGGGGGTTATGAAGGTGGTGTCTTCTTAGTCAGACGGCTCCATCTGAATCTGCTGGAATCCTGAGGAGGCATCCATGAATGTTAAGATTTCATGTCCTGAGTAGCATCTACCAATGTGTCAATGTGCGGAAGAGGAAAGGGATCCTTCGGGCATGCTTTATTCAAATCTGTGAAGTCGACATAAACTCTCCATTTTCCATTCCTTTTCTCTACCACAACAACATTAGCTAACCATCTTGGGTATTCCACCTCTCTGATCATCTTTGCTTTGAGTAACCTATCCACTTCTTCCTGGATAATCTGGTTCCTTTCTTGGGCAAACTTTCTTCTCTTCTGGTGCACATGTTTAAAAGATGGATCTATGTTGAGCTTATGGGTGATGACATCTTTGCTTATCCCTGTCATATCTTCGTGCTTCCAAGCAAAGCTTTTAACTCTTTCTCTCAGAAGGTTGGTCAATTCTTCTTCAAACTCCGCTAAAACATCTTGGCAAATTAGCACCTTCAGATCTGGATTAGAGGGATCCAAAAAATACTTCCTTCACATCGTGTTCCCTAGCTTCCAAGACCTGATGTACTTTTTTATTTAATTGCTATGCTTGGCTCATAGATGTCGACGCCTTCATAGATGTTATGTAGCAATCCTTGGTGTCTGCTGGTCACTAAAAATCTTGACAACTCCCCATGGTGTCGGCATCTTCACAAACTGATGGTAATTGGACGGTACTACTTTCATTGTGTATCCAAGGCTTGCCCAAAATCACATTATAACTTGTCAAGCAGTCGATCACACAAAACTGCTCCATAGAGTTGTAACCTTCCACATAAACTGGAAGTCTGATTTCTCCCACGGTATCCTTAATTTCACCACGGAATCCCACGAGGACTGAAGTGTTGTTGACTACTTCTAACATCGGGATGTTCATTTCTTTCAAGGCTGCCACGGTGATAAGGTTTACTGAACTGCCCCCATCTACTAAAATTCTTCTGACCCTGCAATTTGCTATCTGGAGAGCAATGACCAATGCATCATGGTGTGGATCTAATATGTTGTCCCTGTCTTCTTCTTCAAAGTAGATGACATGTTGAGAAGTTAGCTGAGATGTCCTTTCTCTTCTCCTGGGCTTTTCATCTTTGGACTCGTGTGCATGTCTCTTAGCTGCAGAATAAGAAGTACCACAAATGTCAGAACCACCACTAATAAATTGGACTACCTTGGTTATTTATGGAGGAGATGGTGGTCTTTCTGTAACGCTCTCTTTGTTTTCCGTCTTGTTCTTCCAATGGCTGAGGATTTCCTTAAGATATCCTTTTGACAGCATATAGCTTAGTTATTTCCTCAAGGCGATGCAATCCTTTGTAAGATGTCTGAAATCCTCGTGGTAAGCACACCACTTAGATTTGTCCTTCCAAGTAGCTGGTTTGTCATTCTTTCTCGGCCATCTTACTTTGTCTCTAAGGTTGCTCATTGTGCAGAGAATACCTGAAACATCAACAGAAAACAATAATCAGTAATCTTAGGACAATCAGTATCATCTTGGTCCTCATCTTCTACAGAATGAATCTTGTTAGAATCATTTCTGTGGTAGGGTCTGGATCTATTGTTCTGCTTCTGGTGAGACGTCTCTATCCTCCTATCCTGGTGGTCATATGTCGACGCCTTGCCAGAATCCTTTGTCTGCTGTACTTTGTCTTCCTCTAACTGGATGAACCTTGCTGCTCTATTCCAAACATCCTCCATTCTCTTGCATGGATGCATCACTAGTTCCTCGTAAAATGGAGAGTCCTTCTTTAAACCCATTCTGAAAGCTTATGTTGTTGTCGCCATGTCAAGGTTGGGGATTTCTAGGATTTCCTTATTGAACCTGTTGACGTAGTCCTTCAACGCCATAGTTGGTTGTTGAACAATGCGGTAAAGATCGCTAGTGAGCTTATCAAACTGTCGGCTACAAGAGAACTAGTTGTTGAACATGTTGATGAGTTGAGGAAACAATCCGATTGAACCAAGTGGTTGACGAATCAAACATTTCAAATCTGGTACTACCAACGTCGAACCAAAACCTTTGCACAAACAGGCTTCCCTGAACTGAAGAAGTATGCGGACAACTTCCATCTTCTCCTGATAGTGGGCGACATGTTCCTCAGGATCGGTGGTACCATCATAGAGCTTCATGGTCGGTATGTTGAACCCTTTGGGGTGTCGACTTGAGCAATGGCTGGTACAAAGCGCGATTGACTGTAACATGTTGGGGAGACCTGCTGAATAGGAGGAGTGACGCCAGGCACGTTCATGACCATATCTCTTAATTCTTGAAGCTGTCTTGCTATGTAGTTTCCTGCAAAAGGGTTAGTAGCACAAGCAGTATTATCAAATAAATAACATGAATTAATGTTACTAAAGGGGTTGGTGACATCTGCTGTAGCTGTCACGATGGTACTTATTAGTAACTGATCCAAAAATGAGTTTATTAGGGTTTTCCCAAATATACAAGGACTTTATAGGAATTAGAAACCTTGCAAAGACTTGTCCCGGATTCCCAAAATATAGCTCAATATTCTAGAATGTCCCAAAATTGACAAAAATATGGTTTCCTTAAACCGACCAAGCCCTAGCTTGAAAATCACGTCAGCCAGGATACTTGGCCACCCGGCCACTTTTAACCTTGGCCACGCGGCCACTTCCGCCTCGGATGATCTCAGCCGTCAGATCTCTCCGCCAGTTTCCTATATAAAGGCCTCCCTTGCAATTAAGAATTTTGATCCGGATCCTGATCGAATTCTAGCTCCCAAGTGATGAATTTCCTCTCAAAACAAGGCATTCAAGCATCCAAGAACATACTCGAAGTTCTTAAGAAGATCCAAGATTAGTTCTTGCCAACATAGGTAAGTTTTCTAACTTTTTTCTTCATGTTCTTGCCATGTTCTTATTGTAGATCCATAATATTCATGTTCTTAACATGTTTATTCATATGTTCTTCATAATATTCATATATTCATAATATGTTCTTCACATGTTCTTCTTGTTCTTAGATTAAAACAATATTTATGCTAGATTTAGGGTTTCGATCTTCATGATTAATATTTTATTTCACAGCCGATGATGATCTAGGAACTACTTCTAAACCCTAATCCTTAGGTAAATTCCCCATCATTATGCATGATCCCGATTCTTCTGTCTATTCTAAATTCTTCTCGAACTACGCTGACCTGAGCTTCTCACATTGAGAAGAACGTAGGCAATCTTCGGATCCGGTCTCTAAACACCGCACACAACTTACACCACATCATGATAGAAAGACCGATCATTCGGGCGATAGGAGTGATAACGCTTAATATTCTTCTCTTGTCGTAATTTGACCCCCGAACCCATTTACATGCTTTTTCTCGATGTTTTGGCTAATTAAAACGGCGTGGCGACTCTCAATTTTAAACACACGTATTTATAGTGGCGACTCTGCTGGGGAATTTTCTTTGAATCTGTTTCAAACTAAGTGAGTCTAACTTTCATTACTATCATGATGTTCATTCATATCTATCTTTCTCTCTCTCTCTCTCTCTCTCGCATTACATGCGTGCATAACAATATCAAAAACTTCTCTTTTTCTCCCTAAAAATAATTAGTTTCTTGCCACACATTACCACTAGTCCGTGTCAGCACTGCACAAACCCTTATTACCCTCGGAGCATTCAATGTGCAGAAATTGGTGGTGCTACTGTCACCCTTTTTCGAGACACTTGTTTACTCCACTCACCGTGTACGCTTTGCGAGCGGTGGGAGCCTTTATCCTACCCATGTCAACCCACACATAGAGATTAAGACAATCCTTGGACCAACCAATTAGGATGTAAATAATGCAAAACTTTTCATAAAATAAAACGTGCATTGTATCTAGAAGGCCTCTGACCCCCTGAATTCCATTGCTCATCCCTTGAACCATCTATCAAAGCTTGTCATCTTGACATGTCTAGGTTACCTATCCATTACGTCTGACTGGTCTAGGTCTACCCATCATAGTGATCCATTTGGATCTACCCTTCATCTCGACATGCTTTGGTCAAAAACCTTATCACCTTTGACCTCCTAGGTCAACCTTATCAACCTTTGCCCCCCTAGGTCAACCTTATCAGCCTTTAACCTCTTAGGTCAACTTTTGACCCCCTAGGTCAATCTCATCACCTTTGACCTCTTAGGTCAACCTTTGACCCCCTAGGTCAACCTCATCACCTTTAACCCCCTAGGTCAACCTTATCAACCCTTGACCCCCTAGGTCAACCTTATCACCTTTGACCCCTTAGGTCAACCTTTACCCCCTTAGGTCAACATTATCACCTTTGACCCCCTAGGTCAACCCAATCACCATTGACCTCTTAGGTCAACCATTGACCCCCTTGGTCAACCTTATCCGCTTTTGACCTCTTAGGTCAACCTTTGACTCCATAGGTTAACCCAACTACCTTTGACCTTCGACCCATTTAGGTCAAACCGTCATCTTGACCCACCATTGTCCTGACCTACCTAGGTCAACCCGTCTTGACCCATCTAGGTCCGCACACCATCCTTGACCCATCTAGGTCAACTTGTCCGTCTTAGGTTAAAACTACCCCTTCACCCTTGACCAATCTAGGTCAATCCTTGACCCGCTTAGGTCAACATACCTATCTTGGATCCATCTAGGTCAATCTCCAACCTCGCTTGGTCAACCAACCCGAATAGGTTATCCTACTCGCATTTGACCCGTCTAGATCAACCATCTAGACCAACCAACCTACATTTGACCTGCCTCGGTTAAACCATGTCTGTCCCGCTTGATTTATCCCATACGCAACCCGCTACCTTGATCCATTCACCATATCGGTCAATCCAACCCTTCTCATTTAGGTCGACCTATCCTTCACCCATCTAGGTCAACCCACCATTATTGGCGCGTTCTAGCTTGAACCACCTCTCGGCCTATTTAGGTTAAACCTTAGGTCAAAACCTACCCGACCCGATTAAGTCAAAACCAAATCCTATAGGTCTTCCTCACCTATGCTTGACCAAGTACCGAGTCATCTCCCTCTTTTTGATCCCCAAAGGTTGCTCTTTATCTCGAAAATACCCGGACTTTACCAAATTGACCCCTGTGGTCATCTCTCACCTCCTTTTGAAAATCTAACTTGACTCGAACTATGGTGACCTGAGTCTCTTATTTTTTGGGACCTCCCCTCATGGTAAGGGGAACATAGGCAACTTTGGCCTGGTCAAACTTTTTAATTATAGTGTATTTCAAAATGTGGGGACCGACTTTTTTCCAAAAATGTGATTTCATAATGATGCCTTATCATTAATTGCGAATATAATTTAGTCCAAAGACTCATCTCCAACATATTCTCTTAAAGAATTCCACACCATGTCTGCTGAAAGAAACGACGAAGTTGTGACAATGATGCTACCCAAGACCCGGAAACTACTTTCCACCTTTATGCCATTCTTGATGAGCAAGCACTCCGCTTTGAGACCATTCTCAATGAGCAAACAAACCGCTTTCGGAAAGAGATGCATAAGGCTCTAAAGGACGCTGAGAAGCGTCTCCAGACAAACATTCTTGAGTACCTCGGCCAAGTTCTCCCTCTTGCTCAGTTTCACAACCGTTATGCTCCTCAAATGTATGGTCCTACTCATCAAGCTTTCCCTGTTGGAGTCCCCAAAATAGCTGTTGGAGTCCCCGAAATAGCTACTAATCAACAAGTAAACCTACAAGAAGTTGTCCCGGTGAATATCCCTACAAATAAAACAGACGAGCGCAAGTATGATGACTTGGGTACATCACAAACCGAGTTTTTCAAAATATTGTGCCGTTCTAACAAGTTGGCTCCCTTGTCCAACTACAAACTGCTCCATAATAGGGCTTTGGATCCCTCCAAATACTGAAAATATCATAAAACCATCGAACATGAGACCGAGGCTTGCCTCCCGCTAAAGAGAAAAATTCAAAACCTCATTGATTATGGGACCCTCGTCCTCCATGGGACTACATGGAGGTGATTCAAACAAAAAATAATGAGCAAACTGTGGCTACATCCTTTAAATAAACTATATAAAAAAAAAGTCATTCAGTCTTCATAGGTTCTAGAGTGTCTTTAGTCCACCTTGGACGTCAGTGTTTTCCACCTTCAAATAATAGTATGTTAAGTCCACACCGGACTAGTCGTTTTTCTTTCGAATAATAAAAGAGTCTTTATTTCTTTTCTCTCTAGACTTGAGACATAATCTTGCATAAATCAATTCCATGAAAATTTTCTTATTCACTATTTTCACTTGATTGCTATATCTTTATATGATGAATTAATCTTAAACTTGCTCATTAATGAAGACTCGTTAAAAGGTAAATGGACCCACAAACCATTCACATAACTAAGTAAACAATTAATCTCAAGATAACAAATGCTTTGATCAATTGGGATGAACGAATCACTTTCTCTTCTCTCTACATTCTATCCCCAGACACTCTCTCTATACACCTTCTCCCATACACTACCCTCATACGCCTCTCATCTCACCATTAGACCACTTTTCCATACGGTCATGATGAAGACGTGGACTGTAGTTGCTCATCATTAAATAGGAATCTATGCTGCCACAATTCAAGAGGTTGTTTGTTCCCTTCATGAGTACTACATGCCGATACACCAGGGTTGTCCGTATTCCATCACAAATGTAAAAGAAATGCACGGAGTTGTTCATGCCATTCATAGGTGCCACGTGACAATCCGATGGAGATCTGCCGGTGAAAATCAAGGGGCTACAATACACGCCGCCAGCAAAAGTCCGCTTGAACTATAAGGAGGCTACCTTGCAATCCGCAAAAGCAAAAGCAAACTAGGGGCTCGTATTGCCCAATGTTTCATGTACAAATACAAAAAGAAAGGCTCGCTAGGTTGAAACCCAAAAAGGCGACCTAGGCAAAAATTAGGGAATTGCACAAAAAAGAAGCACGCTAGGTTGAAAATCCGAAAGGGCGGCCTAGGCAAAAACAAGGGTGTGCACAAAGAGATAAAATAAAAAACAAAAGAAAAATAGAATGGGCTATCACCATGGAAAAGTAAAATTCCTATTTTCTTTTCACTTCAAATGTTCTATTTTTCTTTTTTTCCCTACAAAGAAGATTAACACGGCAGCAGTGGCCCATGACAACTACAATGGAGCAATCCACTGCAACAAGCTACAATGAAGCAATCCAAAGCAACAAGCAACAACGGAGCAGCCTACCTCAACAAGGAACAACTCACCTCAGTTAAACGAACCTTCAACCCCTAAATTCAAACCCAACTTCATCATCATCCGAGCCTCCCTCGAACTACGCGGACCTGAGCTTCTCACCTTGAGGAGAACGTAGGCAACCTCCGGGTCCGGTCCAAAATATACACAACCCACCTTGAGCCAATCTTATTTCTCTTCTCTCTTCCCCTATATTTCAAAACTTCTGGTTTCTTCACTCACAATTGTTCAAAACATTTACTATTTTGAGGATACTTGTGTACCCATTAACCAGAACTCATTAATCAATCAACGAGTTCTCGAGCAATCAAATGAGAATCTTGAATAAAACAATGTTCAAATGTCTCTCAAGTCTTCTTTTCTACAATCTAGGAAGAGCCAAACACTTACTTTTTGTCGAGTACGGGCTTCCTTCCAATGATACTTATACCTCTCATAGTTGGCCAAAGAGTCGATATACGAGCACTCTCGCTCTCTCTATCTCTCTCTAAAATTCCCCTGCATGTTTTCAAACAATTCTTTTTCCTTTTTTTGAGTCGACTGAATGATTTCAAAAAAAAAAAAAAAAAACGCAAAAGAGATGCCCGCTAGATTGAAAACCCGCAGGGTGGTCTAGGCAGAAAAAAAGGGTGCGTCTTAAAGGAGGTAAGATACCCCGCTCTACGCCCTTATCAAACTGGGACTTCCCTAACAAAAAAAAAGACTGACTATGTGGTTTCTCAAAGAATACCGGGGCTCAACAAGCACATACTTAGAAGAAGGGCATCCCTCATCATCAAGATTGACGTAGAATTTCTCAAAGGAAGGAGGATACACACTCACCAAACTAGAGAATCCCCAACAGAATGGGTCGACTCTGTGGTTTCTCAGAATACCGAGACTTCAACAAGGACAAACTTAGCAGAAGGGCATCCCTCATCGTCAAACTCGTCACGTGATGAGCTCTTTGAATTGGTTAGAATCGTAATTAATTATGAGGCATCTTTACAAAATCATAACACTTTTAAAAGTTTTCTCTTCCCCGACACTTTGTTTATAAACCCGCACTCTCGGTCTCCACAAAATTGAAAAAAACATTTGTGGTCTGTTTAAGACCCATCTTTGTGATTCTTGAACCGACTCGGTCCTTCACCCTATCTCCCACACTTTAGGGAACCCCCAGGACAAAACCCTCAACTCTCTTGGTCCCAACTTACCTGGTTCAAAATCTTAGGCCCCGAGCCTACCCGGTGTGTCTTACCTAGATTACACCATATCCCCTTAGCTCGACCCCACACAAGGTCATAGCGTGACTCCTAAAGCTTTAACCGGCTCTATCCAAAACCTCAAACCTTAGGCTGGTCTACCAAAGCCAAATACTTGGAGTGACCCATTAGGTCCCAAACCTACCCGATCTCCTAGATCTCAAACCTACCAACCCATACTCGTTCTTACCCTGTCTAAGCCATGGCTCTATTATCCTCTTAGGTCCAACCTCTTAGGTCTACCCAGTCTAACCTGTTGAACGATCCCTTAGATCCCAAGCCTATTTAAGTCTACCAAGCACCTATCTTTTAGGTCTCTAGCATATCTAATCCACACCTTAGGTCTCAACTCCTAAACCCTTTAGATCACAAGACTATCTACCCTCTAGGTCTATAACGTTAGATCTCGGCCCCAAGTCTGCTTGGTCCGACCGACTAAATCTATGCCGTCCATACCTCCTGGGTCTAAACCCCTCTACCAACCTGGTGTCACCCATTAGCCTCGAGAGACTACCTAGTCTGAACTTTAACCCCTTAGGTCTCTAACCCCTCTACCAACCTGCACGATCCTCTTCTTAAACTCCATGGATCTTAAACCTCGCTCCCCCAACGAGTCCAAACCTCGAACCTGCTCAAAACACATAGGATCTCCCGCATACCGTGCCATGCCATAGAGATCTAAAAACCCATCCGGTCAAAACCCGTGTCCTTAACACCTTTGTTCCCATCCCTAACCTACCTTCACAATTACCAAACGAGCTTGGTCGCGCGCACGATCTCTAAGATAAAATTAGGTCCTAAGCATACCTAATCCTATTAGGTACCTATTATACTCGAGAAAAGTCTTTGAGACTCAATTCCTTACCTAAGCGCCCACATAAACATATATCCAGACCCATCTCCCGCACCTAAGGCTTGCACCTAGCCTAAACTTTCAACACTATAGGATCCAAACCCGCCATGCCGGCTATAAAACCTTAACCCGTTAGGTACTAGGATCAACCAATCCCAATCCATTGCTCTTTGGACCGACCTCAAACCTTCCTGGTCTTGACCCATAATGCGACCCTTTAGGACAAAATACTTACTCACTTGAAAACCTTATGTCTCAAGGCTACCCTGTCTAGCCTCCGAAGGCTTTTGAATATCACACCTACCATTATATTAGGCCCCGGTCTCCTTAGCACCTGTCTAAGTCTTACCCTAGCTAAACCCTAGCACTCTAGTATGGTTTACTTAAGCCTAGGTCTAACCTATCAAGCCTACCAATCCTCGAGGTATCAAGCTCACCTGCCCAAAACCATAACACTCTTAGACCTCAAACTTAACCAAGACCAACCTTCAAACACTTCTGATCTCCAAACCCTAGCCTCAAGCCTAGGAAGTCGCATCCTCTCTAAACCCTAGCCTCAAGCCTAGGAAATCGTATTCTCTTCAAACCCTAGCCTCAAGCTTAGGAAGCCGCATCCGCTCCAAACCCTAGCCTCAAGCCTAGGAAGTCGCATCCTCTCAAAACCCTAGCCTCAAGCCTAGGAAGTTGCGTTCTCTCGAAACCCTAGCCTCAAGCTTAGGAAGTCACATCCTTTCCAAACCCTAGCCTTTAGCCTAGAAGGCCACATTCGCTCCAAACCCTAGCCTCAAGCCTACGAAGTCGCATTCTTTCCAAACCCTAGCCTCAAGCCTAGGAAGTCGCATCCTCACCAAACCCTAGCCTCAAGCCTAGTAAGTCGCATCCTCTTCAAACCCTAGGTGTGAGCCTAGGAAGTCGTATCTTCTCTAAACCCTAGCCTCAAGCCTAGGAAGTTGCATCCTCGTCCAAACCCTAGCCTCAATCCTAGGAAGCCGCATTCGATCCAAACCCTAACCGTGAGCCTAGGAAGTCGCATCCTCTCCAAACCCTAGCCTCGAGCCTAAGAATTCGTATTCTCTCTAAACCCCAGCCTCAAGCCCAGGAAACCACATCATCCTCTCTAAACCCTAGCATCGAGCCTAGGATTCAACATTCCCTTCAAACCCTAGTCCTGAACCTAGGAAATTCCTACATCCTAGTCTCAAAATATAGGAAGCTTAAAATCACTAGTCTTAAACCCTAGCCTAAAGCCTAGGTTACAACGTTCATTTCCAAGCCATAGTCGCCAATCCTAGAAATTGGTAAAGCCTAGCATCAATCTTAGTAATCCCCAGTCTCAATCCTACGAAGACACAACCTTTCCAACTCCCATCCTTAACACCTTTGCAACCTCTAAACCTACCACAACTCCAAACCCTAGCCTTGAAGCCTAGGATATCTCCAAACCCTAGCCTCGAAGCCTAGGATATTTCTACACCCTAGTTTTGAAATCTAGGAAATTCACAATCATTAACCTCAAACCTCAAAGCCCTAGCACTAAGCCTAGGACACAATACTCCCCTCATACTTAACGAAATCCAATCCCTAGTCCGAAAGCCTAGGAAACCCACATTATCTCCAAGACATAATCTCAAGCCTAAGGAACCATAACATCTTTGGCATCCCTATCTCAAGACTAGGAGATCTCCATCTCCTTTTGTTAAAAAAAACCTTAGGTCCTACCCCTAGGCAACCAAGCAAAATGTCTCTTACCTAATACCTTGATCTCAAAGGCTCGTGGCCTCATATTATTCATTCCCACCTAACCTAGGATGAGTGGAACCCAAACACTATGATTCCCATTATTGTCCTTGCTTCCCATATTAACGACTCCCCGAGAGTCCATCGCCTTTGCAACTCCCTGAGAGTCCATCGCTTTTGCGACTCCTCAAGATTCCATCACCTTTGCGACTCCCCAAGAGTCCTTTACTCCCCGAGAGTCCATCCCTTTTGTGACTCCCCGAGAGTCCATTATTTTTTGCGACTCCCTGAGAGTCCTTCACCATTACTCCCCGAGAGTCCATCCCTTTTGCAACTCCCCAAGATTTCTTCACCCCCCAAGAGTCCTTTACTCCCCGAGAGTCCATCGCCCTTGCGACTCCCTTAAGAGTCCATCCCTTTTGTGACTCCCCGAGAGTCCATCGCTTTTGCGACTCCCCGAGAGTCCATCACCTTTGCGACTCCCCGAGAGTCCTTTACCCTTGTGAATCCCCGATATTCCTTTACCCTTGTGACTCCCCGAGAGTCCATCCCTTTTATGACTCCCTTAAGAGTCTATCACCTTTGTGACTCCCCAAGAGTCCATCGCTTTTGCGACTCCCCGAGAGTCCATTGCTTTTTACGACTCCCCGAGAGTCCTTTACCCTTGTGACTCCCCGAGAGTTCATCACCTTTATGACTCCCTTAAGAGTTCATCCCTTTCGCGACTTCATAACTATCCGTCATCTTTGTGACTCATGGTAAGTCCACCCGCCTTGTGACTCGTTGAGGGTCCCTCATCATGTGAGATTTGTCCAAGAATCTATTTGAGAGTCTTTTGCCATTATGACTCTCCGAGAGTCTGTTATCCTTGAAACATATAAATTGAATATCCTTTGGCTCAGGAAGCCTCCAAATATTTCCACCAACACATTGCCTTTGGTTTAGGAAACCTCCCAATATTCCTAAATTGTCACCTATTCATCGCGATTACCTAGGCTTTAGTGCCATATGTACTAATGTTTACTAATTTATATCGCGATTACCTAGGCTTTAGCGTCTTCATATCGTGTACGTTCTAACATTTATTTATTTATTTATTTGTGATTGTGTACGTTCTAAATCCATCACGGTTAATTAGACCTTGCCGTCTTCATATCGCGTGCACCCCAACATTTGCTTAGTACCATTGTGATTGCAGAGGCTCGTCCGTCTCTATGTCATGTGTGTTCTAGTTCTATCGTGATGTACAGAAGCCCTACCATTTCTCATTGCATAAGTTCCAGCATTTGTTGTTTTATTATTGTGATGCACAGAAGCCCTACCGTTTCTCATTGCGTAAGTTCCAGCATTTGTTGTTTTATTATCGTGATGCACAGAAGCCCTACCGTTCCTCATTGCGTAAGCTCCATCATTTGTTGTTTATTATCATGATGCACAGAAGCCCTACCATTTCTCATTGCGTAAGTTCCAGCATTTGTTGTTTTATTATCGCGATTTGCAGAAGCCCTACCGTTTCTAATTCCGTAAGTTCCGGCAATTGCCATTTTTATCTTAGGATTACCTAGACCTTGCCGTCTTTATTTCTCGCACCATTCTTATTCGTATCTCCGAACTACGTCTGGCTTGATTCCCCCGTGGATACGTAGGTCGCCTGCAAAGGTTCAGCCATCCCATCATTATCTTTCCTCTGTGTTGAAACTCATGTTCCAGAACAGATCCTCTTTTCTTATCGCCGACCCCCATTGCCTTGCAAGAAGCGTCGCCGAGGGGCTACTGTTAGTACCCGGTCCGAAAATGAGTTTATTAGGGTTTTCCCAAATATACAAGGACTTTATAGGAATTAGAAACCTTGCAAAGACTTGTCCCGGATTCCCAAAATATAGCTCAATATTCTAAAATGTCCCAAAATTGGCCAAAATAGGGTTTCCTTAAACCAGACAAAGCCCTAGCTTGAAAATCACGACAGCCAGGATACTTGGCCACACGGCCACATTAGTACTTGGCCATGCGGCCACTTTAAACCTTGACCACGCGGCCACTTCCGCTTCGGATGATCTCAGCCGTCAGATCTCTCTGCCAGTTTCCTATATAAAGGCCTCCCTTGCAATTAAGAATTCTGATCCGGATCCTGATCGAATTCTAGCTCCCAAGTGACGAATTTGCTCTAAAAACAAGGCATTCAAGCATCCAATAACATATTCAAAGTTCCTAAGAAGATCCAAGATTAGTTCTTGCCAACATAGGTAAGTTTTCTTACTTTTTTCTTCATGTTCTTGCCATGTTCTTAGTGTAGATCCATAATATTCATGTTCTTAACATGTTTATTCATATGTTATTTATAATATTCATATATTCATAATATGTTCTTCACATGTTCTTCATGTTCTTAGATGAAAACCTTATTTATGCTAGATTTAGGGTTTCGATCTTCATGATTAATATGTTATTTCATAGCCGATGATGATCTAGGGTTCATCAACCCGAACATGATCTAGGAACTACTTATAAACCCTAATCCTTAGGTAAATTCCCCATCATTATGTATGATCCCTATTCTTCTGTTTATTCTAAATTCTTCTCGAACTACGCTGACCTGAGCTTCTCACATTGAGAAGAATATAGGCAATCTTCGGATCCGGTCTCTAAACACCGCACACAACTTACACCGCATCATGATAGAAAGACCGATCATTCGGGCGATAGGAGTGATAACGCTTAATATTCTTCTCTTGTCGTAATTTGACTCCCGAACCCATTTACATGATTTTCTTGATGTTTTGGCTAATTAAAATGGCGTGGCGACTCTCAATTTTAAACACACGTATTAACAGTACTATTGGTGAAAGTAGGCCCTGTAGATGTTCCTGAAATGTTATGAGTGGAAGGTGGGATAGAGGTGTTTCCAAGTGGAGAGAACTGGAAGAAGTTGGAGTCCAAGGACGATGACATCATCGGAGAAGTCATCACCATTGGAGATAACGGTATTCCACCATCAGTTGCAGTAGTCATCGGGATCCACTCGTTATACACGAAAGAGTTGTCCCCAGTATCAAAGTTGAGAGTCTTGGGATAAAGTGGAGAGACAGCATCTACCGTATCACTTAGGGACTTCTGTTCCTTTTGCATCCTCACCAAAGTATCGAGTATTATCAAGGTGCTGCTTTGCTGTTTATCAAGCTGACTCCTTATCTGGGTGAGTATGTTCTTGAGCTCGGCATCAGGAGTTGGAGATGACTGCTTCTTGCCGGTCCCAGTAGGCGGTGGCGGCGGTAAGAAACCAGTATTGCTACCTATCGTCGTGATGGGATTGTTGCCCCCATTCGATGCATTCAAGCCGCCAGTTGTGGCAGGAGTCTTGCCGGTGTTGGAGGTCATGGGTTGAGTAGACATGATGATTTGAAGGAAATTCAAACAATTAAAAAACCAAAGGCCCCTCGGTGGGCGCCAAATTGTTTTGGTGAAAAAATAATGGAAAGTAAATTAACTTAGAAAAAGTGTTTGGAATCAAAGTAAGGAGGGTGCAATGGAATATAATTGATGAACTAAAAGTATAATGAATATGGCATGTCGATGTTGACGAGGAAAGCCCTTGAGATAATGATCTCGCCGATACAAAACCTCGGAAGGTGTTTATGAGCACCTACCACCCCATAACGATTGTATTAATGCTTTTTGGTGTTACAATTGTTGCGAGCTATGGTGGAGTACCAGAAATAGTGCGTGAACTGTGTGTGTCAGTGATCCAACCTATAGGTCTTTAAATAGGAAAAATATTACAACGTCTCAATCTATCGTAACTAAGTCTCATAAAATCATGGCTTGTTTATCTCTTATCTTGACCACGTCATTGTGTCGTTGAAAAGAGTCTTTGTAGTTCAAATAACACATTTTTAATTCCTGGTGATTATCTGAAAAATAAATATTACTAGCACAGTAAAATAAAAATATAAATAATTACTTTACCAAATTGTAATGATCAGGGTGACAACATGTTGAAGATGTCGACGTTCGATAATTTTTAACCATAACAACTATGAACATCCTTGTACATGTTTAACTGGCGGAAATCAACCAATAAGTTTTCTTTCATTGGTACAAATTGAACAAAACTAATCGATAGGTACAAACCGAACAATTCTTGAATTGTACTACCATAAATGATCGGGCACCATAAGACTCATTTGGTTTGTGCCAACCTAGCAACATTCCCCCTTCCATCTACTCAAGACTCCCCTCTTCCATTCCAACCAATCATCCCCTTATTCATACAATATTTTTACAGCAATCTACCACCTTCTCTCTACCCAGCCCTTCAAGTTATTTAGTCATCTTTAAGCTCAAATTCTGCACTCCTATTTGTCCAGTCTCTTACAAACTTAGTTCTAATCACTCTTCATCAACTAGGTTTGATTTTCATCTCTGAGTTTTCTGTCACACTTACAATTTTCTCATCTCTAGTTTATTGCATTCATTTTCTCGCCAGTTTAAGATTCAATTTGGGTTTTCTTATTCATCCAAACGGTGTCTAAAATCCACTGAATGACACTCTATATTCTCCGGCCAAAGAAACAGATTACCACTCACAAATCAAGAACACACACATGCAATGCACACATGGCAGGTATACATGCAACACTTAGGGAAAAACGATTGTTAAAAGGGAGACAATACTAGAGGACTATGATTGTATAAGTGAGAAAGAGGAGATGGAAGGATAAGAATAAGAAGGACATGAAAGGTGGGGATACAGATGATGACATTGAGGGGGTAGAAGGGAGGATGGGGAAGGGGGTGCGATAAGTTACATAAAGAGAGAGAGAGAGAGAGAGAGAGAGAAAGAGGGAGGGAGGGATTCGGGGGGTTTAAAAATAGAGTTTATGTGTGTTAAGTGTAAAATGAGAAAAAAATGAGGGATGTGCCCTGTAATTGGTTTGGTTTTTGTAAAATTTGAGTATGTGTATAACTTATTCTTATGATAACAAGGCTCAAAATGCTAAAAAAAAATTATTATGCTTTCAAAAGAAAAAAAAAATATTTTAAAATTTTGATTGATAAATCACTGATTGGAATTCAGTTAACACGACATTAAGTTTGAATTAGGATTTTGAGATGAAAATAATAAGGCTCAATGCTAAGTGCTAACAAAAAATTTATTTTAAAATCTTGATTGATATTCATTGATTGATATTAATTGATGAGTGGGGATATACACCCCCACCATTTTAATTACTATGCCCACCTGTAGGCACCCCGTCTTGGACCGCTCACCCCGATTGCACATTTGATTTTGTGTTTCTACTTGTTTTAAGTATTTTTCGTTAGTTTTCGTTACTTCTGTTAAGTTCATGACTGACTCTGTTAAGTCCAGGGACTAAACTGAATAACAGTTCTAATGTTCCTGTCCATTCAGTCAAAATTGCCTCCTAAGAGTCGGGCGCCTCTTCCTCCATAGGTGAGACGCGTGCGCCTTCCGCCCCAAAGGCTGGAGGCGCGCGCTTCTGGGCGTCAATTACAGATTCTCTCCAAGAAACCCTCCCTTGCTCAATTTACAGGATTTTGCCCGGGAATTCCCTCTTTGTGACTCTGTTTTGGCACAAAAAAATCTTGTTTTCAACTATAAAAACCCCTCTTCTTCACCATTTGAAAGGGGAGGACTTTGAAGATAAGAAAATTAAACACAAAAACACTTTCAAAATATTTTCATGGCATTCTCCAAAGGCATCTTTAAAGTTACTTGAAGTTTAGGTATTCTTCCTCACCACTCTTCTTCTCTTTATTCATCTCTTTTTCTTTTATTTCATCAAAGCGTGCAATCAACCCAAACCATTTTGGGACATGACACCAAAGGTCACTTCACTCTATTGAAGTTGACAAAGGAGTTATCTCCCAACATTCAAACCCCTTTTTAACCCATAAAACTCATTTTCAAAGAATAGGAAGAACACATCATTTTTATTATGTAGACTATGAACAAGCAAGATCAACGTTAGTTGAGCGAAATAGGTGTTTAAGTACTTCCCATTTCGTACCCTAACCTCCGAACCTCAATACACGAATCTCTGGTTTTCGTAACAAAACTTAGGCTATATTAGGTTTTTCTTATGTTCCTTTAAAAATATAGGTGGCGGCGACTCTACAACTCTAAAACCAAATAGACATCCTAGGATAATTCACAGCTCTAGCCAAGCCGTGGTTTCCCCGGGGTATCTATAGTGGTGACTTCGCTAGGGAGATTTAAGGGTTAAACTTGTGTTTTGTTCATAGTCTACAGTTTCTGGGCATTCTGGTTCCTGATGGTGGGAAGTGTGCGCCACGCGTGTCTCACATCAGTAACCAGAATCGCCCGCGTCCCATGTGTTCTTCCTATTATTCTTTTTTGTGCTAATCACTTATGCAGGGGTTCCAAGATATATTCAGGACTAGGGCAATCCCCTGAGTCCAAATGTCTGACAGGTCTTACCCAGAAGCGGGCGCCTCTCAGTTACTATGCGTAAGGCGCGCGCGTCCCATATTGCAAGCCAGAGGCGCGCGCTTCTGGGCAGTTTTCCAGAACATGAACGGACTCCATAACAGGGCAGAATGATGGGGTGTGGGCACAGTTACCTGCATCAGGACTGATTTGGACCCATTAACTGTTTCTTTTTGTGTTATCTTTTTATCGGTCACACGGGTGATTCGAAAGTTATAATTATGTGCTTATTTGCTTTTTCTTTCTTAGAAAAAGCAAATATTTTGTCACATATGTTGGACCTCACACTACGTGCACAAATTCTTATCAATTGCTCACTATCGAGTCGCACAAGTTCATAACCCCAAACCCGTCGAGGCCCGTCCTAGGAAGTTTCAAGCTCCTCTAGACCTTAACTCTTTCGAAGCGGTAAACCTCAGCCCGTGGCGTAGTTCACGACAACATGCCGGGGGTGACCTTTAAGACTCTCTTTAGCCGAGCACAATCCAACACATTCTAGTTAAGGTCTAACACTCCGTGACTAAGTCGGTTTTCATGTGCCAAGATTTCCCTAAACTAATGTTTTCAAATCATACATGCCGTTTCCAAAAGAAACAAGTGGTTATTATGGACAAAATAAAAATCCATCCCCGCATGTATGCTTTACTACATTAGTTTATTTTAATCCCTCCACGTGTAGGATTCACAAACGTGGTGGAATCCGATGAGTATATGAGACCGCGAAGGTCTATATACTAGTGTGACGATTCCACTATTTTCTTAGAAACCCCAAAAGGGACCTCGTCCCTCCGACTTATAAAAAAAAACCATTTTCCTTATGTCGTTGAGTCTTTTTCTTGTTTGTGGGTTGAATAATTTCACTCAAAAGGTGTTTGTGGGCCATCCTAAGATCAATCGTGTTCTTCAATAGGTCCAATGGATTCCGATGGCAACAACAACGGTGGCAATCTTTCCCGGTCCAATGAGGATATAGCCAACATAATCAAAGCACTGAAAGGACAAATTGATGCACTCGCCGAGAATGCCCGACGCAAGGATGATTTGTGGCAAGCCTGTCTAAAGCATGAGAGAATGTCCCACAAGAAAGAACTCGCTAAACTCGAGGACCAATTAAAGGAGCTCACAAATGAAGAAAAAATGGTCTAAAGCATTTATAACAGTTTGGTCAACACTCCCATGGCATACATTAACCAACGTTTTAGTGGGCTAAATTTGAACAAAGGTCCTAGCTCCGATCTCCATCATGCTTCTCTTCTCATGACCACTATGGTGGCCCTTCCCAAGAAATTCAAGATGCCCGATATCGGTAAATTTATAGGGAATTCTTGTCCTTATGCCCATGTTGATACCTACGTTTGGGCCATGGTACCAAAGAAAGTGTCTCCTCAAATTATGGCACAATGCTTCCCACTTACTCTTGATGGGGTCGCAAAAGATTGTTATATGAATCTCCTGGTTTCCACCCGCCTCAATTGGGATGCCGCTATGCTTGCCTTTGAGTCACAATATGAAGGCAATTACATGGACCGTCCCACGAAGAAAGAATTGGAGAACACCATGCAAGAGGGCAATGAATCATTTGGGGAATTCTCCCGCCGTTGGAATGACAAGTTAGCCGAGATTGTGGATAGGCCTCAATGAAGGAACAAATGGAGATCTTCTTGAGGTGCTTAAATATGGACTACCGAGCTCATCTTAGTAGGGCCTTTTATCCGGATTTTGCACACATGTATGTTGCGGAGGTTAGAATCGACCATTTGCTCTGAGAAGTGACCGAGGAATCCCATGAGACAAGCTCCAACACCAAAGACATCCCGGGCAGGTCAAGTAATGACATGGAAGGTTACAGCGGTTTTGAGGACTACGACGACAGTGAGGAGGACTACAACTACAAAGGCTAGGGGAAACTCCCTTTCTCTCTCTCTTTACCAAAAAAAAAAGTGAAAAGCTCGCTAGGTTGACTCTTCAAAACAACCTAGGCAAAAGTTAGAGCACAAAAAGGAAAAAAGAAAAAAGAAAAAAGAAAAAAGAAAAATCCCCCTCATTCAAAGAAGTTCACATCAAGATGAAGATCATCCATCCACCAACCATCATGACCAAAGGAGCATCAACAAGAACTACGGTAACCTGAGCCTCTACACTGGAGGAACGTAGGCAACCTTCGGGTCCGGTCTCATGTAAGAAAGAAGATATGTTTAGCCCTAGTGCGTTATTGTGATCAGCCTTCCTCTCGAACTAATCAAGACACCTTTATATGATTCATTTTCCAATGAATTAATCACCTCAATATTGAATAACTTTCTTAGAATTGGAATCGCTTTGCGTTCCTTATCGAGTCTAGGGTCTTCTTATCTTTCAGCGCTACTCCCAGTTTCTTGCAATCAAATTAGGGCTTTCCTTCTCTTCTCTCTTAATGACTAACTTGCCTTCATGAGTCATTCAAAAAATATATAAATACATGAAGTCAATACTAGGGGATACTTCCCTAGTTGAGTCAATGTAGTGACAAAAGGTCTCCACCGCAAAATCACATGTCTTATCTCCTCCGCTAGAGTCCATGCACATTTCCTCATTATTCTAGTCAAAATGAAGACGCAAAAGAGATGCCCGCTAGATTTAAAACCCGAAAGGACGGTCTAGACAAAAACAGGGTGCATCATAAAAAAGAGAGAGTCACAAAGAGAATGGAAAGAGAAATGGAGATCCTCAGCCTCTAAAGAAGACAACTACACAAGTTTTACATTGAATCTCCTCAGCAAGTCGATTCCCCACCGAGTCAACTTTGGAATTGCAAAATTCTCGACAAGATATGGCACAATCAAAGGTCGTTTTGGGTTATTGGCATAAGAGAGATTGATGTGAATTTTTGGGCTCATATGAAAGAAGGCCCGTCCAAGAATGAGCTCATGATTGATATGTCATCAAAAAGTCAAAAAAGGGGTGAGAGGTTGCACGAATGGTCTTTAATGCACCAATTGGTTTGGATCACAAATGGCAACAACGTGTGACTCAGTTTTCAAGCATGTGCCCCTAAAGTATGTCAAAAGGTCTCACGAGAAATGGAGTAACTCTTGCCATGTCCTCTTATGTTTGTTCCCCCATACGAGGACGAGTCTCTTGCTTTGCTCGACAAATGATGACACCCTAGGGCTATGTGACTCAAGAACGAGAGCTTCGTTTTCTTCATTTGACAGTTAATGAGCCTTAGGGGCTACACTAAAGAAAGATGTGTGAGACTATCCTCAAAGTCTCTCAAAAGGAATGTCGAAAAGCCTTCTTGTCATGTGTTCTCGTGCCTGTTCCCCCAATCAAGGATAAGCCTTTCTTGCTCTACTTACAATTGATGATGGAACTCTAGGGGCTAGACTCGAGTTTGAAAGGCTCCCTTAGCAAAAATTCAATTCACTTCACCTCCCCCAACGATGGCCCTAGCAAAGTCATGTGCAACATTTGAAGCTTCCTCTATCAATTTGGCACCGAAAGTCTTTTTAAGGGGCTTCGACAATCTTTTTGGGAAATGATACTTAATCAATGCAATGTGGGGAGTGGTCCAAGCTTAAAGGGTCTCTTAGTACTTTACGTCAAATGTATTTTGGTTTAAAAGGAGGGCTCTGATGTTATGAATGAATTTGATGATTCTTGTTATGTTGTGACTTACGACGAGATTATGAAGGAAGTCTTAGAGAAAATGAAAAATATTCAATATGCTAAACTCACTAAAACGGGTTATAGCGGGTACCATACCCAATGTTTCTGCAATTCAGCACCCCCTTCTCTAAGATCAAAACCACAAGCTGCATCCACACAAGTTGCATCCGAAGATCCGTTATTAGTTCAACCCAAGAAGACTCAAGCAAACATACCCATTTGGTACCTTATCACGCCAAGACCTTATCATCCACAACTTCGACGACACCACAATCTCTCCCAAGACATTTTCCGAAGATCTTGCTACACTTTTCGAATCAGATCTCCCACCATTTAGGTACCGACCACAATAAGTCCATTAATATCCAAGAAAGAACAAGAGGGAGATCACTATCAAAAGTTCTACCAAACGGTGCATCCGCTCTCAATATAATGCCAAGCCGATTCCAAGACATTTTTTTTCACCATCTTGAAGCTCGCAAACAACAAGTACATGACATTTGGGGATTAGCAATCTCTCGAAGCTTGGTATCAATAATATTCTCTTGGGGCTAGACAGCAACGATGACAAAATTCAGCAAGGCAATCCGGACTTCGACCGAACATGACTTGATCTTGGGTTGGATTTACAAACACATGATGGCTAAAATGGTTCACCCACTAACTAAAAAAAATAAAATCTTTTTCTCGCAAGCTTATATGTTCTTTTCCTTCTAAACTAAAAAAAAAAAAAAGACAAAAAAGATTTTTGTCTTTCTTTGTCTCTTTACTTGTGTAAAAAGTATATGTTTTATTTTGCTTTGGTCCTAGCTTCTTCCCCAGAATTCTCCATCACCCTTGAACTACGCTGGTCTGATTCTCTTCAAGGGATACGTAGGCAGCCTTTTGGCACGACCAACCCATCATCAAGAATGCCATCTCACCAATACTCCGTCAAAAGTAAAAGCAATTCATCATCATCATCATCAAGACAACGAATATTCTCTATCAAAGCATCCTCTGCGACATCAAAAATCTATCTCCAATCAAGCAGCAATGGTAAGTGAAGGTATGAATGCATCCGAAACTTTCCTCAAAAACCCACCGCACACAAAAGCAATTTCTCCATTCTTGCAAAATCTCTCTCTTATGCAAATTTGTTTTCCAAATCACAACACACGACAAGCATAATCTCTCTCACAATTTCCATTTCAGATCTCACACAAGCACATATATCTGAAAAGCACACACATAGAAGGTACAAGTGTCCCCGGCATCTAAACAGCAAACAACAAGTGCAGCTTCGAATAGCAAACAACAAATGCGGCTTCGAACAGCAAAACAGCAAATGCGGCTCCAAACAGCAATTTGGTCCATGGTCAACCACTGAAATCACCACCTCTTCATCAGAAAAGTTCGCTCAACGGACTCCTACTCAGTTCCAGTCTGCTCAACGGAATTTAAACCGGCAAATGAATTCGCTAAACGGATTCAGCCAGTCCGCTCAACGGACTATAAAACGGGCATAATGGGTACGACACACTGGACTCCGCCTAGGTCCGCTCATCGGAATTTAAACGAGCAAACAACGGTTTCACAAAACGGATTCAGCTCAACTCAAAGTCTGCCAACCAGACTCTAAATCAGCAAACGGAATCCACTAACCAGATTTCAACTTCAGTCCGTTCAAAGTGCTCTAAATCAGTAAACGGGATTCGCTCACCAGATTTCAGCTTCAGTCCACTCAACGGACTCTAAATGGGCATAACGGTTCCGCTAAACGGCTCCAGCCTCAGTCTGTTAACCAGACTCTAAACCTTGGCCACGGTGGGCCGTCTCAGATCACCGCATATTTTACATCAAAAGCTGCTCACACAGGAAGCGCACCTCTATCCCTCGTAATTTCAAATTCCTGCTTTTATCGAGTCTTTGCTTTTTCTTGGTGATGTCCTCGGCGGATGTCTTTCTTTCGTTGGCGCATTTTGCGTCGCAATCCACGCCGCTGAGGGGCTCTGTAGACACCCCACCTTGGACCGCTCACCCCGATTGCACATTTGATTTTGTGTTTCTACTTGTTTGAAGTATTTTTCGTTAGTTTCCGTTACTTCTGTTAAGTTCCTGACTGAATCTGTTAAGTTCAGGGACTAAACTGAATAACAGTTCTAACTTTCCAGTCCATTCTGTCAAAATTGTCTTCTCAGAGTCGCGCGCCTCTTCCTCCATAGGTGAGATGCGTGCGCCTTCCGCCCCAAAGGCCGGAGGCGCGCGCTTCTCGGCTTCAGTTACAGATTCTCTCAAAGAATCCATCCCTTGCTCAATTTACAGGATTTTGCCCGGGAATTCCCTCTTTGTGAATGTTTTAGCCTAAAAGACATCTTGTTTTCAACTATAAAAACCCATCTTCTTCACCATTTGAAAGGGGAGGATCTTGAAGATAAGAAAATTATACACAAAAACACTTTCAAAACATTTTCAAGGCATTCTCCAAAGGCATCTTTGAAGTTACTTGAAGTTTAGGTATTCTTCCTCACCACTCTTCTTCTCTTTATTAATCTCTTTTTCTTTTATTTCATCAAAGTGTGCAATCAACCAAAACCATTTTGGGACATGACACCAAAGGTCACTTCACTCTATTGAAGTTGACAAAGGAATTATCTCCCCACATTCAAACCCCTTTTTAACCCTTTAAAACACATTTTCAAAGAATAGGAAGAACGCATCATTTTTATTATGTAGACTATGAACAAGCAAGACCAACGTTAGTTGGGCGAAATAGGTGTTTAAGTACTTCCTATTTCGTAACCTAACCTCCGAACCTCAATACACGAATTTCTGGTTTTCGTAACAAAACTTAGGCTCTATTAGGTTTTCTTATGTTCCTTTAAAAATATAGGTGGCGACTCTACAACTCTAAAACCAAATAGACATCCTAGGATAATTCACCGCTCTAGCCAAGCCGTGGTTTTCCCAGGGTATCTACACCACCATATTCTTTTTACGAAAAATGCCATTTCACTAAAAGTCAATTTAATCCTTGCTTGAATAGGACACCCTCACACTCACTTTCAGAATGTTCAAATTAAGATGAGGTTTCACCTTTATCAGAGCATCATTTATCATTGTTTCTTCAAATTCAAAACTCAGTTACAAAATGAGCACCAAACAGAGTAAAAAGAGCTTTTGGTCTTTTGAAGAAGAAGACAAACTCATCTGCCATATTACCTCCTATGGCCATGGTTGTTGGAGCTCTATCCCCAAACTATCAGGCAACTATTGTGTGTTTCTTATTTTTACATTTTGATTATCTACTTGGGCCTGCGTAATTGGAGCTCTATCTCCAAACTATCAAACTAGTCTCTCTTCTTTATGTTTCTCGTTCTCAATTGCTTCCCAACATACGATCCACTGCTCAACATTGTACAAACATGAAAGTACCTAATTTTAAGAGCAAATCGGTCGAGAGTGTTATATACATTTATTTTGAGACGGGTGGAGGTAACTGTTAGCAACATGTATTAATGTAGGTTCAATGTCTTTGAAAAACTGGATTGTCGCGTTGGTTTATCTTCAAACGGAACTGTATCTTCTCTGATCCAACTTGGATAAGTTCATGAATTGAAATTGTTGAAGAAAGCAAGGATTGATGAAATAAAAAACCTTTAAATTTCAGTTGGGATTTGAAATCATGGAAATAGGTGGGTGTAGTTACATATTTGAGTCTATTATAATAAGGCTAGTATTAGAAAGTAGGTGGGCGTACTTACAAAATTGAGTTTTTTATTATTTTGATTAGTGGGTGACCTTACTAATGTGGGCGTAGTAACTAAATCGGTGGGTGTGTATATCCCCACCTTCATTGATATCCATTTAACACGACATTAAATTCTAATTAAAGATTTTGAGACGAAAATTTTGCAATCGCCCTCAAAATATTATTCTTACTCTAGTAAAACAAACGGTAAAAACCAAACAACTATAAATGAGGACGTTATCCCGCTAAAACAAAAACAAAATGCATCAGGCCAAATCGAGCCCCTTTCTACCCTAATTTGCGTACTTTCAAATAATCAGCAAACGTCGATTCAATTCAAGTGTACAGATACAAGCTACTCCAATTAAATTCCTCACCAGGGTTTCAATTAAAGGCTTATTGTAGAAGTCCTCCTCTCTCAATTTGGCGCGCGCGCACATGGATTCCCAAGGTAACACACAAAAAAAAAACCCTAATTTTGTTTTTCAAGTTGCGTCAATTTTGGAAATTTATGCTTATTTCTTAGAAATGCGTCGTTTTTATGGCATAGATGAAAGTAGATGGTGCGATTTTTTTGAGGATGGATTTTTACAAATTTGAGGTTGTTATCTTTCAAGAAAATTTTATTGAAAGTGCACCGAAATACCCCAAGGTGCTTATATCGTACCATGGCAATTGCGTTGTAAGGTGAATTTATGCTCATTAAAAAAATTGACAGTCATATAGGGACAATCTTCTTAACGAAAATGACATTACACTCATGTAGAGATGGAGGTAGTGAATTGTATTAATTCTTGTTATGAGCATATTGAATTGATTATAATAGGTGTATGAGTTAGAGACAAGTTACTTGCAAGAGTCAAGCAATTTTGGAAACGTATGGAAAGGTTTCGAAGGTTTTCTTTCTTCATCAAAAAACTCCACAAAGTAAGTTTTTCAATGTATATTTTCTTTGGGGGATTTATGTTTCTAGTTCTCTATGCTTTCACTTGAGCAGCATTTACATATTCTGTTGGAGCTCTACATTCATGGTCATTTTAAAGTATTAGTGAGTAGAAAAATATGGCTAATGAACATTTACAGTAGCATATTATTCAAAAATTTACAAATAGCCTGGCGTACTTTAGTTTTGACAAATAAACGTTCTTTCAATTTTGTTTTCAATTGAAGAAAAAACACACATGCCATTAAAAACGATAACAAAATAGTATGTTACCTTAGTCAATCAATGTAAGCAATTCCATTATGTATTTTTTAGCGACAACCATGTTTCTTCCATAACTGAAAAAAAGCATGAAAGTATGATGCTTTATTCGTCGAATTAAAAGTACGCTAGTTTATTTGTAAATTTTGCTACAATACACTACCCTAAATGTTTGTTTTTCCTAGAAAAAATATTATATGTATCTTTTAGCTGTAACAAGTGCATGTTGAAGTTACGATAAGTAGTTAAAATATGGTAAGAAGCTTTTAATTTACAACAAGTGCTTGGCTGTGATATATCATCATCATGTAGCTTGCTTACCTATAGGAAATATTAAACTCGAAGGGGAGTGTTTTAATTTTATCTTAAAATGTTGAAGATTGCAGGTTTAGGAACAGTAATTATGTTAGGCTGATTGGATGCAACTTCAGTCGAATGAGGTGGAAGAGCTAGTTAAATCTGTATCTGGTTTAATTTTGAATGATAAAATAGCTCTATAGGGTAAGGAAAGTTACTGGCATTCATCCATAAATGTACTTGATAAGTGTGTTTCTACACATCATTATTGAATACATTCATCCTTATTTTTAGGCTAATCCTTAGGTATTTATGGTGTTTTAATGGTTGTTTGAGTGTCTTTGAGTACAGGCAAGAGTTGCTGAAAAACAGGAGAAACTTTAGCCTTAAGGAGTCAGTAAGGACTTCTGGAGAATTTCAGAAAAACCAAGGGCCAAGGACCTTTCAGGAATTAAGAAAAGAAGAAGATCTCCTCAGAAAAGAGAAGGGTGCGCGCGCTCCCTTTTATTGGGTGCGTGCGCCTCCTTCAATCAGAAGGAATTGCAATTATGAAAGAAGCTAGGGTGCGCACGCCTCCCTCCTCAGGGTGCGCGCGCCCCCTCCTTCGTTCCAGCCATGTGCAGCAGTTTTTGTGTTCTAAAGTCAGAAATTCTCACCAAAAGTCTTGAACAAAGAAAAATGGACATGGCTCAGCTCTCAAGACCCTCCAAAATATCTATTCAAAGATCACAAACACTTTTCCACCTCCATTTGCATTAAATGCATAGCATGTGTTGTTGGTGGCTGGAGAAAAAGAGTGTCCTTACCTCTCACTTTGTGGACTTGGACTTGGGGTACATAAAGACTTCTACCATGCAGCAAAGAAGGGACTCACTACCATTATTCCTTGTATTTTCGTTCTGTATTCAGTCCTTAGAGAATATTATTCAGATTTTAGCTTGTAGAGAGAGATTTGGAGAGATATACATTTTCAGAATATTTTCATATCTTCAAGTTATATGTTGAACTTTGAAGAGATGTTGATGAAGATGATGTGCATTCTTGGCTAAGTCTCCCTTTCTATGGATTGGAGGTAATATGTGCTGAATAATTATGTACTAGTTAATGTTATTTGGATTCATTTGTTGGGTTTTTCTAGAAATGAGTTTATGAAAGTTTTCTAGTTACAATTTATTGCTAAGAGTAAATTGGCTTTTAAACTATTTTGTGTATATGGATTTCAAGTGATTGAAAGACATATACAAAGTCAGATTTCTGAAAAATATCATCAAGATTTGCAAAGTGATTTCTCATCAAGATTATAGGTTCAATATTCTTAAGAGTTTAATGGGTTTTTGCTATATTATAATGACTTTGCAGAATTTATAATATAGAGAAACACAAGATTGATTTATGTGTGAACAAGCAATCTTATTTAAGTGAATGAATCCCCATCAATGAATGATAATATCATTAGCTATACATAATAATGATGTACATATGAACCCAATCCATAGAATCATCACTCATTGCTTGAAATTCGGTAATTTCGTTCTATCGACATTCATTCCATTTTACTTAAGTGTTTCCTTAGTTTATTTTCATTGTTTTTGTAGTATTAAAATCAAAACAAAACCAGTCATTTTTATTTCTTTCTTACACTGCTGAAAATCAAATTGTGAATACACAAGTCTCTGTGGATCGACCCTCGCATTGCGTATTACTACTACGGTGACTAGTACGCTTGCTAGGTTTTTATTACAAGTGGAGTTTTTCTCTATCAAGTTTTTGGCGCCGTTACCGGGGACTTGTTATGTATTTCACAGTTCAATTTTCAATAGCGTATGTTTGGTCGACGTTCACTGAACCCCCAGTTGGTTCCGTTGAACTAAGAAATAGATAATCTCGAGGAAAATACTCTCCTTTTCAATTTATTTGAATCTGAATCTGAGACTTCTGTCACCGGGACATAAGAAGATCTAAGTGGAACCGAAACTTCCACCACCGAGGTAGAAGTAAACTTAAATATGGGTGAGATTCGTCATATGAAGGACTACTTCCGTCCTAAAATTGATGACGTATCTTCATGCATAAACTTGCCGCCCGCGGCAAAGGCTTATGAAGTAAAAGGACAATATTTTAACTTGTTACCAAATTTCCATGGTCTAACTAATGAGGATCCATTGAAATTCATCCGTGAATACATAACCACCGTTCAAAATTTTCCTATCACAGCGGGTATCACGGAGGACCAATTAAAGCTACGTTGTTTTCAATTTTGTCTTAAGGACGTAGCTAAAAATTGGTTCATGACTTTGCCTCCCAATAGTATAGACACATGGGAAAAGATGTCTCAAATATTTTTTCAAAGATTTTACTCTCACCCGTCTTTGTCCGCATTAAGAAAGAAAATTATTAGTTTTCAAAAAGAACCGGGTGAGGCGTTCCATGAAGCTTGGGACCGTTGTAAAATGTTGTTAGTTCAATGCCCACACCATGATTTTTCTTTACCTCATTTAAATCAGTCTTTTTACGATGGGTTGAGTCAATTTCACCAAAACTCGGTCGATAATGCGGCGGGGGGTTCAATAGGTGAAAAGACCCCGGATGAGGCTAGAGACATTTTTGAAATGTTAGGTGCAAATTCCCAACAGAGAGGAGTGCGAGGGAGTCAAAAGGGAATTTATGAGGTTCAGTCTAATGATAGATTCGATAAATTGGAAAATGCTCTTGTACAAATGTCCAATCAGATGTCATCATTTACAAATCTTGTATCTCCCCTTATTGCTAACAAAGTGCAAGATGTATGTGCTACTTGTGGTTTGAATTCTCATACTACTAATGCTTGTCCTTCCAGTGCACATTTTGCAGAATTTTCTGAACAGGCACAAGCTGCGAATGGATTCCAACCAAGGCAGTACAACAACCCTTACTCCAACACTTACAATCTGGGGTGGAGGCATCATCCAAACCTTTCATGGAGTAACAATCATCCATTCCACCCGGTGCCACCACAACACTAACTGTAGATACCCCGGGGGAACCACGGCTTTAGGCTAGAGCCGTGAATTATCCTAGGATGTCTAACTTGCTTTTAGAGTCGCCACCTATGTTTTGAGGAACATAAGAAAAACCTATAGATTGTAGCCTAAGTTTGATTACGAAAACAGAGATTCTTTGTTTTGAGGTTCGGGGGTTAGATTATGAGATGGGAAGTACCGAAACACCCATATCGCCCAACTAAAGTTGGTCTTGCTTGATCAAAATCTACATGAATGAAAATGTTCTTCTTCTTCTTCTTTAAGTCATGAAAAGGTGGATTTAAAATAGGATTTGGAATGTAGGAGATAACTCCTTAACCAACCTCAATGAGATGAGGTGATCATTAGAGTCATGTCCCAAAATGATTTGGGTGATTGCACATTTGATTAAAGTAAAAAGAGAGAGGAGATGAAGTAGAAAAGAAGGGAAAAGATGGACTTTTACCTACAATTTGAAGAACTTTAAATGTTGCTTAATGAGATCCTTGGAGAACCTTTAGAAAGTGATTTTTTGTCTAGTTTTCAATCCTTGAAAATGGAGGTAAAGAGAGGTTTTTATAGGTGAAAGAGGGGTGTTTTTGGTGCCAAAAATCAGTCACCAAGAAATCCTTCCCGGGCAAAATCCTGTAAATTGAGCAAGGGAGGGAATCTTGGCCAGAAATCTGTAACTGACGCCCAAAGGCGCGCGCTTCCTGCTTTGGGGGCGGGAGGCGCGCGCGCCTGGATCCTAGTGTCGGAGGCGCGCGACTCAGAGAAGGCAATTTTGACAGAATGGACTAGAAAGTCAGCCCTGTCATTCAGTTTAGTCCATGGACTTAACGAAGTCAGTCAGGAACTTAACGGAAGTGATAGAAACTAACGAGAAACACTTAGAATGGGGAGAAACACAAAATCAAATGTGCAATCGGGGTGAGCGGTCCAAGGCGGGGTGTCTACAGAGCCCCTCGGCGACGTGGACTGCAAAGCAGAACGCGTCGACGAAAGTTAAAAACACCCGCCGAGGACATCACCAAGAAAAGGCAAAGACTCGATGAAAGCAGGAATTTGAAATTGCGAGAGATAGTGGTGCGCTCCCTGTGTGAGCGGCTTTTGCTGGGGTGTTGTATTGGAGCTCATGGGAGCTTGTCTCGATATGGACCGAGTTTGTTGAGTTGGGGCTCATGGGAGCTTGTCTCGATATGGACCGAGTTGCCGACTTGGGGCTCATGGGAGCTTGTCTCGATATGGACCGAGTTGCCGACTTGGGGCTCATGGGAGCTTGTCTCGATATGGACCGAGTTGCCGACTTGGGGCTCATGGGAGCTTGTCTCGATATGGACCGAGTTGCCGACTTGGGGCTCATGGGAGCTTGTCTCGATATGGACCGAGTTGCCGACTTGGGGCTCATGGGAGCTTGTCTCGATATGGACCGAGTTGCCGACTTGGGGCTCATGGGAGCTTGTCTCGATATGGACCGAGTTGCCGACTTGGGGCTCATGGGAGCTTGTCTCGATATGGACTGAGTTGCCGACTTGGGGCTCATGGGAGCTTGTCTCGATATGGACCGAGTTGCCTACTTGAGGCTCATGGGAGCTTGTCTCGATATGGACCGAGTTGTCGACTTGAGGCTCATGGGAGCTTGTCTCGATATGGACCGAGTTGCCGACTTGGAGCCGCATCTGCTTACGTTGTTGACTTTGTGGGGTGTGGGCACGGTTGAACGTTTTGAATGAGGTCGTTAGTGAACCCTTGTTGACGAATCCGTTAGTGAATCCGTTTGATGAAATATTTCTTTGAAGTCTCGTGCCATTTGGAGTCACTCTTGACTTTTTTGAGTTGTGGGGTACGGGCACAGTTGACCGTGACCAGAAAAATGTTCTTGCTGGGGATGAAATGTTGAGATTGACTCTTGAGGGGGGTGTGGCACCCGTGACAGAACTTAGGGAGTTCGGAATTTTGAAGAGGACAGCCTACTTTTTGAGTGGGAGTTTCTATCATACTTTCGATTTTTGACATGCCTTAAGGGCGGACCAGAAAAAAGGTGTGCCCAACTGGGTGTCTGAGGATCGGGACAGTGTCTTGATTTAGGCTGGGGATCTCTGACAAGGCCCTTTTCTTGAAGCTATTTAGACCTGGGAGGCGCGCGCCTTCCTATGTAGGATTGGGACGCGCGCACACTTCAGACAGCTGGCGGGTGGCGCGCGCGTCTGGGAGGCAGAATTCCGGGCTTGACATTTGCTGACCAAAAGAGCCCTCAACAGCTATAATATCATCTTCTGTTCGACCACTTGATCCTCACAGCTCCTTTCTGCCATTTTTGAACATCATATTATTGCTTAACTTTGCTTGTGATCAACATTTTCCATGGCTTCCAATTCTTTTGCCCTTGATGCCAAGGTTGTTAGTGAGTATGAAAAGGACTTGGGTACTTTTGTGTATTCTTTTAAGACCCATCCCAAGAAGGCTTTCATTAAAGACTTCGGGTTCCGAATTCTTTTCACTTTGCGGACGTTGAAACCGGATTGGGATTTGTTGAGAGCTGCCGCGGCTTTTTGGGATTGCGACAGCCATACCTTCAACCTTTCAGCTAATGAAATGGTGCCGACTGTTGACGATTTCGGGTCCATCCTTGGCATGCCTTTGGCCGGTCGGATTGCCGTCCCTAAATATCACCGTGGTGCCGTCGACTCTTGGGTTGAGTTACTGAATCTCCCTGTTGAGGACGTGAGGAAGATGTTGCACGGTACCGTGATTGACATAACTGAGTTGCCGATGTTCTTCAGTTTACACTCGGAGGACCCGGTGGTTCAATCTTTCAAAAGAAATGCCATGGCCGTTTGTCTCTTCAGCGAAGTACTCTTTGTTACACCCTTCGGGACTGCGGACGCGCAGTTGGCTGAGATTATTTTGCAAGCTAAGGAGCAACAATTTAGTGTAATCCCTCTTATTGTAGGGGAGACGTTGCACGGCCTTGATGAGTTACATAGGACGGGCAAGATGTGTCGGGGAAGCCCTTTGCCCTTGACCATATGGCTCCGAGAACACTTCAGAATTTATTCTCTGGATGGTGATTTGTCTCCTTTTGCTGTTCATAGGAGGAAGTTGTTGATCCGGGATTTATCTGAAGATGATTGGAAGAAATTCTTTGCCTCTCGGGTGACCGCCGATATTGAGTGGTGTCCTCCTTCTTGGGGTCTTCGTCCTTTTGTGGAATGGACTCTTGGTTTTCGGCACGTGGTTGTACCCGGTTTGAGAGATTCTTCATTTTACCAGCCAGAGCGGGTTCTGTGGCAGTTCGGTCGCCAACAGACAATTCCTTTTCCGAGGGATGGAATGCTTCGTCCAGTTGCTTACATGGGTCCTGACTTCTCGAGTGAGCTCCAGTCGGCTTGGGGAGATGACCGCAATCGTTGGGCTTTCGCTCCTCTGCATCGGGGGAGTATCTTCCTTCCCGAGAGCTACTTGGACTATTTATTTGGCACCCTTTACCGTGGCATCATTTGGGTTGATGTGCTTCGTGCCGAGTTGTTGGGACAGGGTTTTGAGCCTAGCAGCACTTTGAGATATAGGGAGGCTGCTGCTGATTCGAGTAACATTCTCGCTGACCCTTTCGGTACTCCTTTGGATGACTTTTATTCTAGGAGACGTGTTGCATCACAGAAGGTTTCGGTGCGTATTAGTGCTCCTTTGTTACCCAAGAAGAAAAGGATTGAGAGACGATCGGGTGGTCCTTCGAAAGCTAAGAGAAAATTGGATTTTTCTTAGTACCCTAAGAGATTGCAATTAGACCACTTTGTTTTAGGATTTAATATTTTGATGTCTTTTGTTGCTCAATAAATCCGTTGTAATGGTTTGAATAATTCATTGAATGAATAAAAATTGCATTTTGTTATTTGAAGTGAATTGGGTATTTTTGATATGTTTTAGACCGCACCCGAAGGTTGCCTACGTTCCTCCAGTTGGGAGGCTCAGGTCTTCGTAGTTCAAACAAACAAATACCATTTTTTTTTTATTTTTTTTTTGTGCACCCTGTTTTTTGCCTAGACCGCCCTTGCGGGTTTTCAATCTAGCGGGCTCCTTTTTTGCACGTGTTCTAATTTTTGCCTAGGCTGCCCTTGCGGGTTTTCAACCTAGCGAGCGATTTTTTTTTTTTTTTTTTTAATGGTCTTTGTTTATTAAGCGTAGAACCTCTTGAGCTTGTCGAGGTTGACCTCCTTTGGCAGCTGGTCACCATCTAAATCCACGAGCCGGACTGCACCACCGCTTAGTATCTTTTTTGACTACGTACGGACCGATCCATCGGGGTCCCCATTTCCCCAGGGGATTCATGGCATTAGGAGGATGTTGTCTTAAAACCAAATCTCCCACATTGATGTTTCGAGGCTTCACTTTTTTGTTGAAAGCTCTTGCCATCCTTTGCTGATACGCCCTTGTGCGGTGGAACTAGAACAGGAGGGCATGTCAAGTAATGCTTTACTTGATCGAAGGCTTCTTGGCAACGCGTCGGTCCATTCTAGAGCCACATTCTTCTTGAGTAGCTTGAAGATTGGCTCGCACATGGAAGTGAGTTGGTGCACAAACCGACTGATGTATTGTAGTCTTCCCATGAAACCTTTAATCTCTTTCTGCGTCTTTGGAGGAGGCATGTCAATGATTGCCTTGATTTTGGAGGGGTCTACGTCGATTCCCCTTTCAGTGACCATATAACCAAGAACTTTGCCTCGGATAACCCCGAATGTGCACTTTGCAGGGTTGAGCCTCATCTTGTGTTGACGAAGCCTTTCGAAGAACTTGCGGAGATCGATTAGGTGTTGACCATCGGTTCCTTTGGAGTGGATGATCATGTCGCCCACATAGACCTCGATTTCTTTGTGAATCATATCGTGGAACAAGTCTGTCACGGCTCTTTGGTAGGAAGCCCCAGCATTTCTTAACCCAAATGGCATGACTGTGTAGCAAAAGGTACCCCACGGTGTTGTGAAGGCTGTCTTATGTTGATCTTCCTCGGCCATAAGAATCTGATTGTACCCAGCGAACCCATCCACGAATGAGCGAGCCTCGTAGGCAGCAGTGGAGTCGACTAGCATGTCGATATTAGGGAGTGGAAAATCACCCTTTGGGGAAGCTTTGTTTAAATCCTGGAAGTCTACACAAACTCGAACCTTGCCGTTCGCCTTCCTGACTGTCACAATGTTGGCTAACCATGTCGGATACTCGATAACCTTGATGAAACCCACACTGAGGAGCTTCTCAATCTCTTCTTTGACCTGCAGAGACAATTCTGGCTTGATCTTTCTGAGCTTCTGTTTTACTGGCCTGGTACCTTCTCTGATCGGAATCCTGTGCTCCGCTACCTTTCTGTCTAAACCCGGCATGTCTTTGTATGACCATGCGAACACATCCACGAACTCCCGTAGTAGTGCAGTCAATCTGTCTTTGTCGTCCCCCTTGAAGAAGCTTCCAATCTTGGTTTCTTTTGGCTCTTCTTCGGTACCCAGATTAACAACATGCAATTCTTCGTCAGCCTTTGGACCATTCTCGCCACGACTACGGACTTGTTGAGCAAGTTCATTTAAGTATGTTGTGTTTTCGTGGTCTATTTCATCATAATTTGAATCGTTATTAACTTGTTTGTTAAGTTCATTATTAGTTAATTCATCATTTATGATGTTTGCAATCTCAGGGTACTCAGAAATATCAAATTTTTCATTAGCAAAGAAAGGAAACACACGCTCGGCTATGGCCTCCAAATCCTCTTGGGTGAGGGTATTAGAGACACTCTCGGACTCGAAAGTAAGTGTGAGCTGCTCTTCCTTTGTTGCTGTGCGGGGTATGCAACCCATTTCTTGGACTAAGAATTCCTCGGATACAACGGGCCCTTTTGTTGAATACCAATTGTTGATCGGCTCGGAGCTTGGCGGGATCTCACTGATAGTTTCGTTCATGATGACGGTGTCATGGATGGCATTAACTTGGCATTCATTCATCATGGCAAGCTCTTCAAACATGGAGGCTAAATCTGTCAGTTCTTCCCCCACGGTGATTTCTGTCTCGGACTCTATAGTCATCTTTCTCCCCCACCATTCATGGGGCGACATGGGAGTTGGTTCTCTGTCGGATATCTGGACCTCACAATCGGAGAAGATTTCGAGGCCGGGCTTTTTGACACCTTTATTGTTAACCCACGGTTCGGGAAAGATCATGTATGGAACGTCTTCCCCTTGGCGGACAAAATAACCATTCAACGTCTTGCGATAAGGCCTTAGATTAGGGACTTCATACCGACGGCCTTCTTTACGAGCTCGGGCCTTTTCGTTCTTGATCGCTTGCTCTTGCTTCAAGTCTTCTTCGGAAGGCTCGTACCCCAAACCGAATGTGTTCTTGACAAATGGGACTTGCACGGGATGTAGGATTCCTTGTTGATATTTCCCTAGGCCTAAACCAGGGAAGTAGTCCATATTCCTCATCATGCGGAGGACTTTGTGATTGCTGGGGGTCCATGATCCGTTTCCCCCTTCTTTATCAATGGCGTTGATTGAGACGCCGGAGAGAGTGGAGTCTGGTAGACCATGCTGAACTTGGTGGACGGGCTCACCTTTTCTGTGGATAGTGATGTTTTCAGCCATTACGGTCACTATTTCATCACCATTTCGGATCTTGACACATTGGTGGAGAGTTGACGGTACGGCACTAGCACTGTGAATCCATGGTCGACCCAACAGTAAGTTGAACGAGGCCGGGATATCAAGCACTTGGAATGGAACGGACATGACCATGCTCCCAAACTCAATGTCTATCTCGATCAAACCCATGACTGTACGGGCGGTGCTGTCATAACCTCGGATTACTTGAGTAGAAGGCTTCAAATCAGAATCCTTAAGCCCCAGTATGCCTATGATTCTACCAGGCATGAGATTGAGTACGGAACCACCGTCTACTAAAACTCTTGAGACGGGCCTCCCCCTTGCTCGTACCTTGAGGTAAATAGCTTCGTTGTGGTCGGAACCAAACGGTGGAAGGTCCATATCGGCAAAGGTGATTACGTTGCCAAAATGAATGTGACCAATCATTGCTGTGAGGTCCTCGGGAGTAGTATCGGGAGAAACTGATGTATCATCGAGATTGCGGATGACAAGATCTCGGTGTTTCTTTGAGGATACAATGAGGTCCCAAATAGAGATGTTGGCTTGAGTTTTCTTGAGTTGGACAAGTAGAGGATCTTCGGGAGCGTTGTGAGCTTGCGGATTTTGAGAAGAGGAGCTCGGTGCGGAAGTGGAAGGGTTGCTTGCTATGACTCGACCGGATCGAGTTAGCATGTTGACGTTCCCATCTTGCTTCTTTTTCCTATTCTCTAGTACTTCCCTCATTACCTCATCGTAAGTCACTACATAACAAGAATTGTCAAGTTTATTCATAACATTGGGGCCCCCATTCACAATTGGGATTGAATGGGTGGTCCCCTCAAATTCTCCTATCTCTATTACATTGACATGCTCGTTATTAGTCACTACAAATTCTTTCTTATCTATGAGATCTTGAATGACATTACGGAGAATGAAGCATTCCTCGGTGGTGTGGCCACTATATTGGTGGTTGCCACAAAATTTGTGGTGAGCATGATTGGAGTTGATCGTCTTGGGTTGGTACCCTTGCACGGGTGTGATTTGACCCTTTGCCTTGAGGACCTCGAACACTTCGGTTTGAGTCATGCCTTGGAGAGGCGTGTAGACACGGTCACTTCGGGGCCTTTTCCCTTGAGGTGGAGGAACCTTTTTGTAATTCCCCTTGTCAATAGTGACGGCGTTGACCGAGGCCTCTTTTGTGGAGTTGGAAGCGGCCTTGTAGCGGTAAGTAGGAGTGGTCTTCTTAATCTCCTTGAGCAAGTCATCCATGCGTACACCCGCCTCATACATTTGGGAGAAGTCGGAGTAGCAAGCCCCACTTAGGTGAGTGCGGAGATCAATCTTGAGACACTTGAGAAAGATGTCCATTTGCTCTTTTGTGTTTGGCCTCTCAACAATTTCGGAGAGTTTGTCATTCCATCTTCTTGTGAAGTCGATGAAGGACGTATTTTCTCGTTGAGTAGTGTTCTCTAGCTCTTTCCTTGTGGGCCGGTGAGTGGTGTTGCCTTGGTATTGGTTCTTGAAGGCAAGCATGGCGGAGTCCCAATCAAGACGGACAGTGAGCGGGAGAGTAGCATACCAATCTTTTGCCGCCCCCTCGAGAGTGAGAGGGAAGCATTGGGCCATCACCTTGGGGGAGACCTTCTTTGGAACCATTGCCCAAATATAAGTCTCAATGTGAGCCATAGGACAAGAGTTGCCCTTGAATTTGCTTATGTCGGGCATCTTGAACTTATCGGGAAGAGCGGCCATAGTACTCATGAGGATGGATGATTGATAAAGGCTTGTGTCGGAGCCTTTCCCCATGTTGAGCCCATTGAATTTTTGGTCGATGTAGGCCATGATAGAATCCACCATTTTGGGCTCATTGTTCTCGGAGCTTGGTTCCCCCATTTTCTTGGTGCGGGTGTTGACATAAGGACTCTTGAACAAACCCTCGGTCCATTCGGATTCGTCATCATTGTTCTTGTTCTTTCCCTTGGCAATGTTAGTGAGCTTTTCTTTCATTAGCTCCATTTCGGCCTCGTGGGCCTCCCTTTGGCTGTCGAGGTGGGATTGCCAAATGTCGTCTTTGCTTTGTGCCTCCTTGTTAAGGGTGGAGACTTGCTCTTGGAGGAGTTGGACCATAGTCGAGAGCTGTTCGAGAGACATGGTGTTGCTGCTGCCGGTCATGGTTGATGTTGGAGCTGTTGGAGTGATCTCTTCACGGACTAACCGATTTGCTGAATCCCGGTAGACTTTGTAAGTACCAATTGAACCTATATTGCAGAAGAGGCCCTTTTCAGTCTTGAGTAACACTTGCGGTCCATGAAGAGGCTTAGAACACACAGTTGGGCACACGACTCGAACCACATAAGAAAAGACTCTTTTTTTTTTTTTTTTTATAAGTCGGAGGGAATGAATCCCTTTTGGGGTTTCTAAGAAAATAATGGAATCGTCACACTAGTATATAGACCATCTCGCGGTCCCATATACTCATCGGATTCCATCGCGCTTGTGAATCCTACATGTATCGGGATTAAACTAAATTAATGTAGTAAAGCATACATGCGGGGACGGATTTTTATTTTCGTCCAAAATAACCACTTTTGGGGACGGATTTTTATTGCGTCCATTTCAACAAGTTGGCATGTATGATTTGAAGACATTAGTTTAGGGAAATCTCGGTACATGGAAACCGACTTGAGTCACGGAGTGTTAGACCCTAACTAGAATTTGTGTGGTTTGTGCTCGGCTTGAATATGAGGCTCAAAGGTCACCCCCGGCATGTAGTCTTGAACTACGCCACGGGCTGAGGTTTACCGCTTCGAAAGAGCCAAGGTCTGGTGGAGCTTGAAACTTTCTAGGACGGGCCTCGACGGGTTTGGGGTTGGACTTGTGCGACTCGATAGTGAGCAGTTCATAGGAATATGTGCATGTAGTGTGAGGTCTAACAAGTGACAAAATTTTTTTATTTTTTTTTATTTTTTTTTGAAAATAAAGAAAAACACACAAAACACATAAGCACATAAAATTACAACTCCCGAATCACCCGTGTGACCGGTAAATAAAACACAAAATTAAAACAGTCCGAGGGTTCAATTCTGTTCTGATGCAGGCAACTGTGCCCACACCCCACTGTTCTGCTCAGTCACCGAAACCTGTTTCTGTTCTGGGAATCAACCCAGAAGCGTGCGCCTCTGAGTGCTGATGTGGGACGCGCGCGCATGGCGCAATGCTTATGGGAGGCGCGCGCTTCTGGGGCACACCTGTCAGAATGTCAGACTTTGGACTCAGGGGATTGCCCTGGTCCTACGTTCATATTGTAACCCCTGCAGAAGTGATTAGTGCAGAATAACAGAAGAAGAAGATGAAGAACATGAAGAAATGGGCGATTCTGGTTCTTGATGCGGGATGTGCGCGCCTTAGGCTTAAAAGGCCAGACGGGTGCGCCTCCCCCATCAGGAAACAGAATACCCAGAAAAGATGTAGATTTTGATCAGAATGCAAGTTTAACCCTCAAATGTACTCCCCAGCGGAGTCGCCACTGTAGATACCCCGGGGGAACCACGGCTTTAGGCTAGAGCCATGAATTATCCTAGGATGTCTAACTTGTTTTTAGAGTCGCCACCTATGTATTGAGGAACATAAGAAAAACCTATAGATTGTAGCCTAAGTTTGATTACGAAAACAGAGATTCTTTGTTTTGAGGTTCGGGGGTTAGATTACGAGATGGGAAGTACCGAAACACCCATCTCGCCCAACTAAAGTTGGTCTTGCTTGATCAAAATCTACATGAATGAAAATGTTCTTCTTCTTCTTCTTTAAGTCATGAAAAGGGGGATTTAAAATAGGATTTGGAATGTAGGAGATAACTCCTTAACCAACCTCAATGAGATGAGGTGATCATTAGAGTCATGTCCCAAAATGATTTGGGTGATTGCACATTTGATTAAAGTAAAAAGAGAGAGGAGATGAAGTAGAAAAGAAGGGAAAAGATGGACTTTTACCTACAATTTGAAGAACTTCAAATGTTGCTTAATGAGATCCTTGGAGAACCTTTAGAAAGTGATTTTTTGTCTAGTTTTCGATCCTTGAAAATGGAGGTAAAGAGAGGTTTTTATAGGTGAAAGAGGGGTGTTTTTGGTGCCAAAACTCAGTCACCAAGAAATCCTTCCTGGGCAAAATCCTGTAAATTGAGCAAGGGAGGGAATCCTGGCCAGAAATCTGTAACTGACGCCCAGAGGCGCGCGCTTCCTACTTTGGGGGCGGGAGGCGCGCGCGCCTGGATCCTAGTGTCGGAGGCGCGCGACTCAGAGAAGGCAATTTTGACAGAATGGACTAGAAAGTCAGCCCTGTCATTCAGTTTAGTCCCTGGACTTAACGAAGTCAGTCAGGAACTTAACGGAAGTGACAGAAACTAACGAGAAACACTTAGAATGGGGATAAACACAAAATCAAATGTGCAATCGGGGTGAGCGGTCCAAGGCGGGGTGTCTACACTAACCACCGCAGCCTCAAAAACCTTCCATCGAGACACTACTAGAGCAAATGAGGCTGGAAATGGTGCAAGAAAGAAAGAACCACAGTGCTGCCATCAACAAGCTCGAGACTCAAATGAGTCAAATGGCGGGTGTGTTACGAGCCACCAAACCAGGAACCTTCCCTAGCCAAGGGGATCACTCAGCCAAAGCAGTCATCACGTTGCGAAATGGTAAGGTAGTCGGTGAGGAGGTAAGTGTTCCTTCAACTCCCTCTAATAATAATGTTGATGAATCTGAAAATGAGAAAAAAGATGGTACTAATGACTTGGGAGATAAACAACATGAAACATCCCAAACTCCCAAGCCATATGTACCACCCATGCCTTTCCCGGGAAGATACATGAGACAGAAGATGGAAAAACAATTTTCAGAAATTTATGACATGTTTTCAAAGGTAAACATTAATTTTCCATTGTTAGATGTTATAAAAAATATTCCATCTTACGCTAAGTTCTTTAAAGATCTTAACACCCGAAAACCAAGGATGGGCAGAGGTGAAAATGTAATCATGTCTGAAAATGTGAGCGCCGTGCTCCAATACCACCTTCCACCAAAACTTAAGGATCCCGGTAGCTTTAATATCACAATCACTTTGGGGGATTCTAAGTCGGTAAAGGCGATGTTAGATCTAGGTGCAAGCATAAATTTAATGCCTTTTTCTATCTACAAGCATTTGGGATTAGGGGAACTTAAACCTACCACCATGACCCTCCAGTTAGCCGACCACTCGATCAAACGTCCTTTGGGGGTTGTGGAAGACATTTTGGTGCAAGTAGAAAAGCTCATCATTCCTGTTGATTTTGTTGTAATAGACATGGAACAAGGTGTTAGTAAGTGTCGTGAACCACCCATTCTCCTTGGGCGCCCGTTCATGGAAACTACTGACACCAACATCAATGTTAAAAATGGGAAATTAACAATGCATGTTCTTAATGAAAAGGTAGAAATTTCAGTCTTTGATGTCATTAAGGAACCTCAGATTTTTGATGACTCTTGTTGTTATGTGGATGAGATTGACGAGTGTGTCCATGAGAAGTTGTGGGATGAGGTAGAAAGTGAAAATTCTAAATTTGTTTCAGTCGGCGGTGAGAATTGTAGGGATAATGCGGAAATTCCTGTTATGGCCATTTCTGACAAGGCTGATGAACACCATCTTGATGATGGACCGTTTTACCCCCTAGGCCACTTCAACAAGAAGCTGGCCCTGTCCATTTTAAATCCCCCCACACTTGAGTTGAAACCACTTCCCCAAACCTTAAAGTACGCATTTTTAGGGGATGGTGAAACTCTTCCTGTGATCATTGCCTCAGATTAACCAAAGAACAAGAGGCAAGATTGATTAAAGTTTTGTGTGAACATAAGAGTGCGATAGGGTGGACTTTAGCAGATATTCGAGGGATTAGTCCTACTATTTGCCAACATCGAATAAATCTTGAAGAGGATGCCAAAGCCTCTAGAAAAAGGCAAAGAAGACTAAATCCCCACATGCAAGAAGTGGTGAGAAAAGAGGTGCTAAAGTTACTAGATGCGGGTATCATCTACCCGGTTGAGGATAGTGAGTGGGTCAGTCCAGTGCAAGTGGTACCCAAGAAATCGGGTATCACAGTAGTTCAAAATGAGAGGAATGAGTTGGTACCCACGAGAGAAGTGACTGGTCATAGAATGTGCCTATATTTGAGGAAACTAAATGCGGCAACTAAGAAGGATCATTTCCCTCTACCATTCATTGACCAAATCCTTGAGCGCTTAGCAGGCCATGCCGAAACATTTTTCTTGGATGGGTTCTTAGGGTACAATCAGATTCCTATCGCCAAAGAAGACCAATCCAAAACCACCTTTACTTGTCCTTTTGGCACTTTTGCTTATAGGAGAATGCCGTTTGGATTATGCAACGCACCCGCGACTTTTCAAAGGTGTATGCTATCCATTTTCTCCAATATGATTGAAAAGGGTGTAGAGGTATTTATGGATGATTTTTCCATGTTTGGGGATAGCTTTGATGAGTGTCTTAAGAATTTGACCTTTGTGCTTAAAAGATGTTGTGAGACCGATTTAACTTTGAGTTGGGAGAAGAGTCATTTTCTGGTAAAACATGGGATTGTCTTGGGTCATCTTGTGTCCAGTCAAGGAATAGAGGTCGATAAGGCAAAAATCGAAGTCATTTCTAAACTCCCTCCTCCAATCTCGGTTAAGGGTGTTCGTAGTTTCTTTGGGCACGCGGGTTTCTATAGGAGATTCATCAAAGATTTCTCTAAAATCTGTAAACCGTTGTGTAATCTGTTGGCCAAAGACACTGAGTTCATCTTTGATAAGGAGCGTATGGAGGCTTTTAACGAGCTGAAAAAGAGATTGACTTGTGCCCCGATTTTGTCAAGCCCTAACTGGTCCCTACCTTTCGAAATCATGTGTGATGCATCCGACTTTTCCATAGGAGCGGTTTTGGGTCAACGAGTGGATAAATTACCCCATGTTATCCAATATGCAAGTAGGACTTTGAATGAAGCACAGTTAAATTACACCACAACTGAAAAAGAATTTTTAGCTGTTGTTTTTGCACTAGAAAAATTTCGTTCCTACTTGCTCGGATCTAAGGTGATTATCTACTCTGACCACTCTGCATTGAAATACTTGTTAAATAAAAAAGATGCAAAACCTAGACTGCTTAGGTGGATGTTATTATTGCAAGAATTTGATTTGGAAATTAGAGATAAGAAAGGGAGTGAAAATGTAGTTGCTGACCACCTCTCTAGACTAGAGGATTTCACGTTTATGAATGCACATGATGAGTTGATTCCCATTAACGAACATTTTCCTGATGAACAACTTTTTGAGGTACATGTGCATGAACCATGGTATGCGGATTTTGCCAACTACCTTGTTTCACACACTTTACCTCTTGGAATGGACTCACATGCAAAACATAAATTCCTCTCTGATGTTAAGCACTACATTTGGGATAACCCTTATTTATTTAAGATTTGCCCATATAAGACAGTCAAAAGGTGTGTGCCCGAACATGAGCAAAAGAGTGTCCTAGACTTTTGTCATGAGTTGCAATGTGGTGGGCATTTCAGTGGGCAAAAGACTGCCCGAAAGGTCCTTCAATCGGGACTTTATTGGCCAAGTTTGTTTAAAGATGCCCATCAATATTGTGCTCAATGTGATAGATGCCAGAGGTCGGGAGGGATCACTAAAAAAGATGAAATGCCCCTAATTAATAACTTGGTTGTAGACATTTTTGATGTTTCGGGCATTGACTTTATGGGACCTTTTCCTCCGTCCTTCGGCTATCTATACATTCTTGTTGCTGTAGACTATGTCTCTAAGTGGGTAGAAGCCATTCCCACTCGCACTAATGATTCTAATGTGGTTTGTAAATTTGTGCGTGAGACTTTGTTTTGCAGATTTGGGATACCGAGGGCTATCATAAGTGACCAAGGCAAGCACTTTACCAACCGGTTGTTCCACAAGTTGTTAAAGAGATATGGGGTTATCCACCGCCTTGCCACACCTTACCATCCACAAACCTCTAGTCAAGTGGAGGTCAGCAACAGGCAAATTAAGGCAGTGTTAGAAAAGACGGTGAGGCCAAACCGAAAAGATTGGGCTGAAAAGTTGTGTGATGCTTTATGGGCTTACTGGACCGCATTCAAAACTCCCATTGGAGTAAGCCCCTACCGGTTAGTGTTTGGAAAGTCATGCCATCTTCCCGTGGAGCTGGAACACAAAGCTTTTTGGGCCATCAAGCAACTCAATATGGATGTAGCATTGGCAGGAGAGCAAAGATTACTTGCTCTAGATGAATTGGAAGAGTTGAGGTTGGATTCATATGAGAGTGTGAGAAGTTATAAGGAGAAAACCAAGTGGTATCATGACAAGCATATCAGGCCCAAATCCATTAGGCCGGGTATGAAAGTACTCCTGTTTAACTCTCGACTCAAGTTATTTCCCAGAAAGCTTAAATCCAAATGGACGGGGCCGTACGAAGTTTTGAAAGTCTTTCCACATGGTGCGGTTGAGCTAAGAAACCTGAAAGACGGGGATGTCTTCAAGGTGAATGGTCATAGGGTTAAGCCCTATTATGAAAATTTTCCAAGGCATGGAGAAATTGCAGAAGTGGTACACCTCATTGTCCCAGAATCTAGCGATTGACGAAGCAACACGTCGGGCTAACGACGTTAAACAAAGGCGCTTATAGGAGGCAACCCACTTCGGTATCATTTTTTTCTTTCTATTTTCATTTTCAATTCCCTAGCATTCTTTAACTTGGAACATGCTAAGTTGAACTCTATGAAGACATAGTTTGTTCTGAGTTTGGGGGTGTAGCGGTCATATATGTGTAGCGGTCATATACAAAAAAAAAAAAAAAAGAAGCCTTTAATTTGGAGTGAAATTTTTTTCTTAGTTTCAAAGTCGGAGTCGGTTCGAACTACGGTGACCTGAGCCTCTTATAGTCCTAAGAGGAACGTAGGCAACGAAAGTGCGGTCACAAATATGTCCGTGTCACCCTAACGGGTCTCTCCGAGTTTGTGGGTTTATAGGCGAATGTAAATAGTGTCACCCTCAAAAAATATGTCTAATTTTAAATTTCGAGTCATTTGTTTAATTGTTATAAGAGATATTACGCTTGCTTGTGTGTTTTTGAAGATGTGCAGATAATTCCCAGGTGTTATCCATATGCGAACAGTTAGAACGGAAGAAACTGGGGTCGAATTCTGGGAAAGGCCTTCTGATCAAAGGGTGCGCACGCCTCCCTCCTATGGGTGCGTGCGCTTCCTTACAAGAGCCAAAATTGGATTTGCAACTGATTAAGGGGTGCGCACGCCTCCATCATCATGGTGTGCGCGCCTCCCTTTGTTTCTAAAAACTGGTTTGCAGACTGATGGCATGATGCGCGCGCCTCCATCTTATAGGGTGCGCGCGCCTCCCTTGTATTTTTGAACTCAGCGGATTAAAACTATGTGGAAACCGGGCAAAAACATAAAAATTGAAAACCCAGCTCTCTCTCTCTCTTATTCTCTCCCCCCAAAAACCGAAACCCTACCTCTCTCTCTCTAAAATTTACTCACCAAACCATCAAATCTTCCAATTTTAACACTCAAATCATCATCCCCACCATAAATCATCCACCAAATCAAAGTTTCTTCACTAAAAACACCATTAAATCCGGCTATTGGGCAAGTTAAGTAGAAGGAGAACATAGAAGAATTGAGGCGGATTGGTATTGATTTTGGGTTTGTCAAAAAAAGGAAAAGTGATCGCTTTGGCGAGGGCTTTCTAGTGCACCAATTCACTCTACTCCGGCGACAATCCTGCCCAATTCCAGTGACTCTCCGGCGGCTTTTCCGGTAATCTTTCTGATTAATCTAGTTGGGTTTCTAAGCTGTTCTAGGTAGAAATTGTTGTTGAATTTGTGAAATGGGTCGTGGTAAGAAAACCGTTCCCGCTCCCGAAATCCCAGAAATCCCAGTCGAACCAAGCTTCGATGCTACAAGGTTTGTTAATGAGAAGGCTGCGGAATTTTATCAGAACTATAGAAAGAAGGGTTATATGGCTGAGAAGGAGTTCGATTGGGAGTGTTTTGGAATGACTGACATTTTCACTTTTTATAAGTGGAAGAATTTGGCAAAGGACCCAACGAACTGGGGGCTTTCTACGGCAGTGAGACATTTCTATGCCAATGTCTATGGGAGAGGGGACACTCCGAATTCTTTTGTGTTTAGGGTTGAGGTTGATTATACGGCCAGGACAATCAACCAATTCTATAGTATGCCTGTTGGGACATCCAAAGAAAATTGTGCCTATCAAAAGCTTTTACAGGAGATGAATTCAGTTGAGAAAGTTAAAGAGAAGAGCCCTATGTTTTCTGCCACTTTGGGGGTAAACATTGACCCTCTAAAGTACCATAAAGGAAGTATCTTTAAGACTTCAGAACTGGTTCCGGAGCTGCAGAACCTGCATCGGTTTATTTATGAGAGGTTGATACCATCTTCACATAGGGCAGAAGTCCATTAGCGGAGGGATGCATTAATGCATGTGGTAGTGTTGAGGCAGAAGATTAACACTGGGCTGATCATCAGACAAGAGATATAGATGTTGACTCAGGCGATGGGGTCCTCAAGTTACAAGTTCCCCATTCTGATTACTGAACTGGCTGAGATTGCCGGGTTCAGTCCTGGGACTCTTATCAAGGACATTAAGGCCGGGCCTAAGATTACTTTGAAAAAGGCCACGAATTTGAAGTGGGGAGGTGCAGCTGCAGCTGGAAGTTCTAGTCAGGTTGAAGAGGAGATAGAAGAAGAAATACATGCCCTCAACCCCTACGAAGCGACCTACTACCTGGCAAGCCAAGTGGAGGCCCACGAGGAGAAAATGCGGGAGTCAAGAAGGGAGCATGCACAGGACTCCTATAGCAATAACATGTGGCAGGCTCGTACAGATCAATAGTTGGACAGGATTGAGGAGGTTCTTGACAGAGAGGTCGGGGCGAATGAATACTTCCGACAGATGATGATGGGGAAATTCTTTCCCAATGTTGAATATCCCCCACCACACCAGCCCCAACAGTATCCACCGTACATGAGGCCACAAAATATGCAGTGGAGTAATCCATGTCAGGGCAGCAGCGGTAGCCAGTGGTAGGGGGGAGGATCAAGCAGTCAACCAGCGCAATGGCAGGGTGGTAGTTCTAGTAGCAGCCAGTGGCAAGGAGGTAGCTCTAGGGGCGATTGGGACCATTTCTTTCCCCCTACACAGTGAGACGCCTGAGGTAGCCCGACCCCTTAAACTCATTTTTTTTAATTAATGCATTAGGGACAATGAAATCTTTTAGTTTAGGGGTAGGGTACTGTGTTGAATTATCTGTTTTGGGAATTTATCTGTTATCATCGCTAGTTGTTTAGTTGAATAATTGCTTGTTTAGTATGTGTTAGCTTGTTTAGCATGTTTTAGGGTAAAATTTTAAAATTTTTGTTCTTTTTATATTTGGGGATGTTAGCCACAGTCAATGATGATCCGAGAGTTTTAGAGTAGTCATTTTGGGTGCCAGTTTTTGAACCTATAGTTGGGACTGCATTAACACTATTAAAGGCATGATTGCACCACCTTTCACTTACATTTTACTTTCCACGATTGTGCTACCAATTTAGGAATAAATTATGGGATCACTTAGTATATGTTCGGGGGGCCCTAGAACATTGTTGCATGGTTGTCAATAACAAGTCAATAGGTTATTTGGTATTTTATGGCAATTCTTTCTAAACCCTTTATTGGCCTCACATTGTATATTTAGTCACTTAAATAAATCCGCTAGAACACCCTTTTGAGCCCCAAAACGGAGGGACATTACCACCGTTTATTTTCTTTTGACACCCTCTTCCTACCCTTTTTGCATTATGTAGTAACTGAGCTCATATTGATGAGGATGTGAATTAGGGAGTGTTGGAATTTTGGGTTTGAAATTGGGAGAACAGGGTGGACGTCATTGGGGTGTGAAACTAGAAGGAGAGGTAAATAATAGTAGGAGAAGTGCAAAAACTGAAAAATATGCACTTGTTTATAGTAGCTTGTTTATAGTAGTATTAGGAGAGGTGCAAGAATCTGTAAATATGCACCTAGTTATTTATGTAGTTTTCGATAAAAAAAATAAAATAAAAATTATTACTGTTATTTTCTTTTGGTCTATTCTCTCCTAATGTTTCAAGGGATGAACAGGAAGTGACTAACAAATTATTAGGGTCACAAGGAAGAAAAGCACATGTGAGTCTTCCCCTATGAGATGAGAGTATGAAAATCATTAGTTTGGGGGTTAAGACTTGGGTTAGTAGGGCGAGAAAGGGGTGTATGTGGAGAATGTATGTGATTAAGGATTGATATCTGTTTTGCATATCCCCTCCTTCATTTGTAGCCTAACCTAGCCTTGCACATTGTGTGCATATAACCATTTGCCATATATTTCCCTCAAATATCAATAACCGGGTTGACAACCATGTATATGTGCCTATGAGTGTCCTTATTAGAGCATTAACTTTAGTGAACCCATAAATTATTCTTATTTTGGTTGCACAATCACCAACATCATCCATCCTATCATGCTGCGGTGGAAAATCAAACGAGTTAGTAGTGGGTATGTGTTGCAATTTGGTTTAGTAATTGGTACCCATTATTGACACTCTTGTGAGGAACCTGAGACTTGTGGTTAGCAATCCCCCATTTATATTAAGAAGAACCCAAAAATATTTCCTTGTAATTTCAGTTATGTTTAATCTTGTTCTTAGTTTTGTGGGGTGATAGTTGTTTATTTTAGATAATGTGTTTTTACTCGAGGACGAGCAAAAAGATAAGTTTGGGGATATTTGATAAGTGTGTTTCTACACATCATTATTGAATACATTCATCCTTATTTTTAGGCTAATCCTTTGGTATTTGTGGTGTTTTAATGGTTGTTTGAGTGTCTTTGAGTACAGGCAAGAGTTGCTGAAAAACAGGAGAAACTTTAGCCTTAAGGAGTCAGTAAGGACTTCTGGAGAATTTCAGAAAAACCAAGGGCCAAGGACCTTTCAGGAATTAAGAAAAGAAGAAGATCTCCTCAGAAAAGAGAAGGGTGCGCGCGCTCCCTTTTATTGGGTGCGTGCGCCTCCTTCAATCAGAAGGAATTGCAATTATGAAAGAAGCTAGGGTGCGCACGCCTCCCTCCTCAGGGTGCGCGCGCCCCCTCCTTCGTTCCAGCCATTTGCAGCAGTTTTTGTGTTCTAAAGTCAGAAATTCTCACCAAAAGTCTTGAACAAAGAAAAATGGCCATGGCTCAGCTCTCAAGACCCTCCAGAATATCTATTCAAAGATCACAAACACTTTTCCACCTCCATTTGCATTAAATGCATAGCATGTGTTGTTGGTGGTTGGAGAAAAAGAGTGTCCTTACCTCTCACTTTGTGGACTTGGACTTGGGGTACATAAAGACTTCTACCATGCAGCAAAGAAGGGACTCACTACCATTATTCCTTGTATTTTCGTTCTGTATTCAGTCCTTAGAGAATATTATTCAGATTTTAGCTTGTAGAGAGAGATTTGGAGAGATATACATTTTCAGAATATTTTCAAATCTTCAAGTTATATGTTGAACTTTAAAGAGATGTTGATGAAGATGATGTGCATTCTTGGCTAAGTCTCCCTTTCTATGGATTGGAGGTAATATGTGCTGAATAATTATGTACTAGTTAATGTTATTTGGATTCATTTGTTGGGTTTTTCTAGAAATGAGTTTATGAAAGTTTTCTAGTTACAATTTATTGCTAAGAGTAAATTGGCTTTTAAACTATTTTGTGTATATGGATTTCAAGTGATTGAAAGACATATACAAAGTCAGATTTCTGAAAAATATCATCAAGATTTGCAAAGTGATTTCTCATCAAGATTATAGGTTCAATATTCTTAAGAGTTTAATGGGTTTTTGCTATATTATAATGACTTTGCAGAATTTATAATATAGAGAAACACAAGATTGATTTATGTGTGAACAAGCAATCTTATTTAAGTGAATGAATCCCCAACAATGAATGATAATATCATTAGCTATACATAATAATGATGTACATATGAACCCAATCCATAGAATCATCACTCATTGCTTGAAATTCGGTAATTTCGTTCTATCGACATTCATTCCATTTTACTTAAGTGTTTCCTTAGTTTATTTTCATTGTTTTTGTAGTATTAAAATCAAAACAAAACCAGTCATTTTTATTTCTTTCTTACACTGCTGAAAATCAAATTGTGAATACACAAGTCTCTGTGGATCGACCCTCGCATTGCGTATTACTACTATGGTGACTAGTACGCTTGCTAGGTTTTTATTACAAGTGGAGTTTTTCTCTATCAGTACTCTCTAGACTAAAAGCTTATACTTTTTGGACTTGGCAATATGTTTGTAGAAGGGTGTGCCATGGACATTTTATATCCTTGTGCGTAAAAGTACACTGGAATGAAAACATTAATGTCAATCTGTGGAGATGGCTTTCCTTTCTCTATTTCTGCTTCCTTTGAATATTCCGTGGCCTACTATTGATTTACATTTCTTGATGCTCTAGCTCTTTCTTGCTCTTTAGTTTTTTTAACCGAATAATTTTTAGGTGTTTTTTTGTTGTCATAGGTTCGAACGTTTATGTTTTATATTTGAATGAGTGCTCATCTGGTCAATTCACGTATTAGTCTATCTTTTATGGAAGAACCATTGGATAACCTTTCTCTTTCATCATTACTAAGAGATGTCACTGAGGCTGAATCATCTTTCTTTCTATTTCAGTCCTCTGTCCTTCTGCGAGTATGCTTATTTATGTATGTATGAGAGCGTATCTGAAACTTTTCCATAGCTAATTTTCTTTATGTTATTTATTTTTTCTTGACATTCTCCCCCCTTTAAAGTCCGCCGTTGAAGTACTTTGTAAGATAGTGGGAATTAAGTAATTAACTTCTTTAACTTATATCAAAGAACAAACTCTGTTGTCCTTCAAAATTTTAAAGCAAAAAAGAAAAGAAAATAGATGAACCAGCAAGAGAACTCCATTTAGTTAAAATTGAACTTGAGAAGAAATAGAAAACAAATATTTTTTTTCTCTCAAATTTTCCTTCCATTTCCTTTTTTTCAGTTCAGGGAAGTTTGGTTGCCTAGACAATGATGTTTTGACTTGTCCAATCCGTTTGAAGAAGATTTTGAATAATTGTAATTAGTAGAGACTATAGGGCTTATTCTTACTGTGCAGTTATGGGTCTTGTAAGTTAGTAATTCATTTTGCATTCAGTTTGATTTAACTGAACAAACATTAGCTCCTAGGCCTAATGTTTTTGAGCTGAAGATTATCTGTACATCAAGGAACAAGATAACATGTTCTCCATGATGACCTTGAACCCCGTTCTCTTTGATATTTTTTTGCCATTGCTACTTCTTTCACATTTATTCATATGTTGTGCATAAGAGAAAAAGGATCTTTGAATTTCTTCTCATTGAATCCACAGTCAAGCTACTTGTAAGTTACTTACGTGGGTTTCATTTTAAGTCTAAACCTTCGAATTCTTTTCAAGTATAAACACGTCCTTGTTGCTTGTAAGTGTAGCATCCCTTAGCACAATGAAAACCTTTTATGAGTTTTGGTTCCTTCATTTTGCTGTATGATATCCCCAGTATTGTCAACGGGTTTAAAACTTTTGTTGTAATTTGTGTTTTGGTCATCAAAGGCCTGGTGTTTCCACTCCCACTTATTTGATATTTACATTCCCTATATACTCCCTCCGTTTCATGAGAACTGAGACTTATTTCCCTTTTCGTCCGTTTCACCTCAATTGAGACTGCCCAAAATGGCAAACTTTTTAATATTTTATATTCACCCAACCCCACCACTCATTCTCTCTCTTCATTCTCCACCACTCATTTTATTCAACCAACACTACTATTTACCCCACTAATTCTCTCTCTTCATTTTCTACCACACATTTTCCTTATTTTATTAGTATTCCTTAGTTCTTGTGCCATTTCCTTTAGTCTCAGTTCTCATGAAACGGAGGGAGTACTTTCCTGGCTCATGTTGATCCTTTTCATCTGGATTCTAAAATCTCTAACAAGACTTTATATTTGATGAGTAACATGAGTTAGTTCCTTCATCCATGCATTGAACATTCTCCAAGTTACTTCTGTGATGCAGTACGGCTCTGTGTTTTTTTTCCTTCCTAATTTATGATTATTTAGGGATTTAGGATTCGAATGCTAGGATTAACAAGGGTTTTATGCTGATTTAAGGGTTCAAATGAACTAGTTCAGATCTGATTTTGGTAGGATGCAAGAATTATTAGACAATTATTAATAAACTAAGAAGAAAAAGAAGAAGGGGATAGACCTAGGTATCATAGTTAGGGTGTCATTGCACCTAGGGTTCTTGAGTCTCACAACCAAGAGAAATATGGATCACACATCAAAGGAATTCATCAAATATTCATTCATTCACTCACTCACTAAGCTACAAAATACATTTATATGGGGATACGACTTTGTAACCAAGAAACCTCTGGCGAAAAGTCCCATTTCTTTGAGGAAGCCCACATAAATAGCACCCCAGACAACACTTTCAAAATACCCTTAATGGTAGGACGTGAAAGATACATAATGAAGGCACCAAGAAAATGCCCAGGACCCATCCCTTTTTTTTTTTTCCCGTGAAAAGAGGACTGTATTTATAAAGAATAAAGGCAGAATAAAGTATAAAGAACAAAGAATACAATAATACTTCATTGGGACCATCTAATAAAGCTTTAAATCTGCAAATTGAGTAGAACAATGGATAACTTGCATCTATTCAGTACTTGCTCAAGCTTCCCTAGATTGCATCACTATGGTCTTCTTGGTGTTGGATTCTATATCAGTATCTTTGGTTGTAAACATTTTCTGATGAGCAAACACATATATTGTTTCTTATTTAACATTGATGTCCTGATCTTTGATTGCCAAATGCTAGTAAACTTATACTCCCTCCGTCCCAAAATGATCTTTCCATTTGACTATTCAAACTTTTTAAGAATATCAGCTCTTGCTTCACTAGCCATGTTTTGTTTGTGCTCTTTAAGCCCAAATTGTAGAAATGGGAAGAACTTTTTGCGACAATGAGAAATGACAAACGGGAAGATCATTTTGGTACGGAGGGAGTATGCTTGTATGGAATGCGGTCTCTCAGAACCAAGCTAGCCTGAATCAGCAGATCATTAGAACATATCAGTTGCACAATCATAAGAGTTGCTACAGGCGAGAACGTTGAGTCTTTTGGTCCATTGGTTAGATATAGGGAAAAAATGTGTACATTATCACAGTGAGTTGCATTACTTGAGTTCTTTTCATTCGTTAAAAAGCAGATAAAGACCTTCCATTGAGCAGTCTTGTTAAAATGCGGAACTCGACGAGGAGGGGAGTGTACTGGGGTTGAATTCAATATCCCTTAAATTTAGTACCCAACCCTGTGGTTTGGCCAAATGTCAGTGCCCATTCTTCTGTAGTTATAATTGAAAATGAAAAATGCTAAGGAAAAGGGTGGGCGCTGATACTTATCCAAACTTCAGGGGCGGGCACTGAATATACCCCGAGTATACTGCCTCAATGGAGGGGGAAACCTACTGAGAGCGAATAAAAAATATGCGAGTGAATTATCCAACATAAGCTTATATGATCTTAAGGGGACAGCTTGAAATCAAAAAAACCAAAATTTATAGCTTAACTATGTAAAGTAGACTCTATAAGTGAAGCATCCAAAAATAGAATTGTGGACTCTTGACATGGAATGTAGAGAGTGATTGCTACTATTTTTATCTTAGGGAGCAAGAATTTAGTGATAGATGCAAATACTGTAGGGGGCCTGTGACCATATTGTTTCTTTCTTTTATTTGCTTAGATTCATTTTGCTGCAAGATTGAGATTTAGTAATGACTTCTTTGGTGACACTTGTTATTATGCGATGCAGCCTGAAGAGATCCAGAAAGTTTCAGCTTGAAGATAGGCTGTTTTCACTGTCTTCTGTCACCTCACCAGCAGTATGTTCTTTACCGTGTTAAATATCTGGTTAAAACGCTTCTTATAGCATATTCTGTTAGACCATTTGCTTGGAATAATAAGTTGTGATTTAGTTCTTGAACAAGTTTTCTCTCTGGCTTAGAGTTTGTAAATTGTTGCTCATGGCTTGCTCAAGTTTTCCCATATCAAGGACTTATATCCTTGTAACATCTCTAGTCTTCTTGAATCATCAATACATACGGTGAATTCCACGATCTTAGTGAGATTTGTAAATTGAAATGAAAACTGAACAATGTTTTTTCTCATGTTGTTTGTATCCTCTGTCAGTTTACTCTTTTTTTTTTTTCTTTTTCTGATTTAAATTTATTCGTTTCGCTTTTCATTGACAGTTTACTTGTTTGTCTGTTTTGAACTTATAGGCAGAAGAACTTGGAGTTGGACGGGATGGTCAGTTCTTACAATACATGCAAACATTTTCCTTTTAGAACCTCTAAAACTTCAATTTGTTTAATCAAATACTTTATTCCCTTCTTCTTTTTGCGTGTTTATTATAGATGGAAGATCAGAGTTAGGTCCAGGTAGACCAAAAGGAGGAGGCTTGACCATCAATGGACAGTAAGTGCACTTCTCTCTCCTTGCAATGCATCGTCACGTATTTGATTGGTCAGTGGGACATATCTTGGTTGTTATGCCAAAATGTTGGAAGATGGCCTGTTACCATTTCAAGGTGTACACATTAAAATTCACAATGGTTACATAGTTAATTAGCTCACACACGCACACATGCATACACACACGATTTAGTGCTGGAGCATTTGGACCTGCACTGGAAATGGGGTAGTTCGGGGGGCAGTTATACCTCTAATCTAAGGTGCTCGGACTCTTTGCTTTACCCCGCTCGACTCGTGTCGACAAGGCTAAAATACGAGTGTCTGCCACGGGTATGGCAGGGTAAACCAAAGAGTCTGAGCATCACAGCCTCCAATACCATTCCCGTTCCCAAATTTAATTTTACTCCCCATCCCACCCAATTCTCCATTTAGGAGTCTCCATATCCATTACCCACAGGTAATGGCTAATCCGGGAATTCCCTGGTTAATTACGCTTGAAAGGTTGTCAAAAAGTTCCTTTTCCCGCGCTTCAAATCTATCAATACGCATACCTACTTTCACATCCACCCCTAACAATCTTTATAAGATTAATACTTTCAGATCCTAAAACGATGGATTGTTTTCATAGTTAACAACCTTGGTCCAACTTTCGTCGACTTTGTACAGGTTATGCTTTTGGTGTTTACGTAATTAAGTGTAATAAAGGAGATCACATCTTTCAAGTATCAATAAAAGTCATCATAGAAGAATAGCAATGAATTAATACTCCTTTGTCAATGCTCAGTTTACGTGGTCTGTTTCTGGAGAAAGATCTAGCACGGCAAGGATTGATAGGTTTCTTTTCACTAATGTTTGGAAGAAAGCTTTTCCAGGTCCTATACTAAGGGTCCTTTCAAGATTTGTTTCAGATCATTTCTCTATTATTCTTGAATGGAATCCTTTAAAGAGAGGTCGTGCTCCTTTTAGGTTTGAGAATATGTGGCTTTCTCATCCTGGTTTCATGGAGAGGGTTACTCAATGGTGTCTCAAGTGGATGGGTGGGTCTCCTTTTTTTTAAGAGGAAGCTGAAGTATCTGAAAGAGTGTCTCAGGGAGTAGAATAGGGATGTTTTTAGAGAGATTCAAATCAGCAAGTTGGAGATTGTTCGAGATATCTAGTTGATAGATAGAATGGTAGTGGAGGGGTCTATTTCTGTTGATTTGAAAGATAAGAGGTGTTCTTTAAAGAATGACTTCGAGAGAGTTCTACTTGAAGGAGACACTAGTTGGAGGCAAAAAGCAAAGGTTAAGCGGGTGAAAGGGAATGCAATTCTAAGTGTTATCATTTGGCTGCCTGCCAATGGGAAGAGGAGTACAATCAGAAAGGGAAAACCGGGTGGTGGTTCATGAAGAGAAGGAAATTAGTGATGAGGTTACTGGTTATTATCAAGAGTTGTATAAAGAATGTGAGCTGAATAGACCTCGACTAGAAAGGTTGAATTGGGACCCGATCGAGAGGAGAACATCAATTTGGATGGGGAGGTCCTGCGGGAAAATAGCTTGGGAAAGCCGTTCGAGATGAGTGAGGTGCTAGCTGCAGTGTCATCACTAGTCTGGGATACGACGCCTGGACGGGATGGGTTCACTTTAGCATTTTTTTCATAAGTACTGTGATGTTATTCAGGATGACTCGGTGTGGAATTTTTGGTAATGGTACCATTTATCAAAGCACTAATTCTACTTTTATCACTTTTAACTCCAAAGAAAGACTGATCAAGGAAGGTGTGTAAGTTCATGCTGATAAGCTCGGTGACTAGTGTCTATAAATTATCGCCAAAGTTATTTCTCGAAAACTTGGTGTTGTTGTGGGCAGTACTATTATTAGTGAGCATTCGAATTTTGTGGAAGGACACAAACTAGGAGACGTTGTTTTGATAGCTAATGAGGTGGTGCATGGTCTGAGGAGTGGAGGTAGAAGGGGTCGTGTCTCCAATTAGATTTTGGAAAAGCTGAAGATAAATGGAGTCAGTTATGGTTCTTGGATTAGTTTTGGATAAGAAAGGGTTTGGGCGGTGTTTAATTTCTATGTCCATAGCAGTTATTGTGAACGGGGAGCCAAATGATTGGTTAAAAACCTCTCGCGGACTTGAGCAAGGTGATCCGATGCCCCCGTTTGTTTTTACCTTGGTTGTTGATGTGCTGAGTCGCATAATCTTGAGATGCGAGGAGAGGGGTCTTATTGGTGGGTGCTCAGTATGTAGGGAGGAGATTCGGGTTTCTCATCCGCAATATGCGGATGATACCATTATGTTCTTATCGGAGGGCTTTCAGGGTTTCACTAACTTGCATATGTTTTTGCAGATTTTTGACCATATTTAAGGGCTAAAGGTAAATTTGTCCAAGCGTGGGTTAGCCGGGATTAACTTGGATGAACAAGTGTTGGGTGATGAACGACATAAACCGAGCTGGTAGATGGGAACCCGGACATTAGGCCCAGCGTACCTAACGGACCTATACCGAGAGGCCCACTCACGAGCCCATGCTTATAGGTCGACATCAGTAAGGCCGAGCAGGCAGTCCTTGCCTAGGCCGAGTCCGAGAAGCCTAATCCCTAGCCGGCCTCTATGACGAGCCGAGTTAGATGACGGGCCGACTTGCATCGTAAACCTCCCATTATCATTGGGAAACCTCATACAGAGTTATACTACAACTCTAAAATTAAGAGTCCTTATCTGAACCAAGATAACTCTCCTATCAGATAACAGGGCTTAGTTCATCCTTATCAGGAGTCTATCTCCAAGGAATATGAGTCCTACTTCACCACGGGCTTCCTGGCTTTCCTATCAAGTCAGAACTCATACACCCGAGCCTATATAAACAGGTCCTCTACACAAGAAACGGGTAATGAACTTTTAACTCTAATCTAGTCAATTGATTCTCTATTTCTAATCACCCATATCCTTATTCTTACACCGGAGGGCCTTCGCCGGTGAAGCCCCGGTGTAGTTTACGTTTGTTTCGTGTGTGCAGATTCGGCCATCAAGAACTGTTGCTGGGATTATCCGACCCGTTAGACGAAGGCTGATCCAACCAGATTTTGGCGTCATCAGTTTGGTTCCATTGCCGGGAAATCGATTGATCAGTTCTTTAGTCAGACAATTCCAAGACCATGGCCGGAGAATTGGTTGACGGGCGAGAGACCACCCCTTCTAAAGAAACCACAAGGGATGCACCGCCCCCCGACAACACAAACGCTGCTGCACAGAACCAGAGGCTCCCACCTACGGCACCCGCACAAGGGGGAGGGATGCATACCCGCTCAAAGGGTCCGGCCCCCAATGTTGTTAACCAATACGGGCGTCGCCGACGGACAGGATCCCGCAATAATGGGGCAGGACCATCACAGCCGCCGCCACTGGACAAAAGAGCGTTGCTTCAACAGAACGTTCACACACTCCAACAGCTGGCCGAAGCCCAGCGGGCCCTGTTAGATCTTGACCCCAAAAATTCCATGGCTAACCTACTTCAGCCATCTGGAACGAGGGGGACAAATTTGGACGACAGAGTGAGCAGAAGGGAGCCCCTACAAAATTGTAGACGGGATATGCCTCCCCGGAGCCGAGTAAGTCGCCAAGACGGACGGTTAGGAAGACCCAATCTAGATGAAGATCTGAGAGACCACATTAATCGCCGTCGGGAAGAACAAGAAGATGAATCCCCTGGAGTGAGAATTGTAGGGGAAAGACGTCGTGGGGACGCCCGACGTCATTCGCCTCTCAGACTAGATCCACCAAGGCGCACCCACCCCGGCAGGATCCGCCCCGGCACACTCCACCTCGCCGTACTCCTTCAAGGCATCGCCTTGAACCGATCCAAGGTGAAAGGGGACGCCGTGATCGAAGCATAGTCAGTTCCAGTCATACCTCGGCATTCAGCACAAGGGACATTGTTGACCTTAGAGAGAGACTCAACAACATCGAGATGATGAATCAGGGGCACAGGAAACCCAATAATGATTACGATGCCATGCGCCCTTTCGCACAGAGGATTAAGGATGCACCACCTAATCCGCAGTTAAAGCTCCCACATCTAGACAAATACTCCGGCAACGCCGACGCTCTGGATCACATCCAAGCCTTTGAGGCCACTATAGCCCTAGTGTCTAATCAGGATGACGTGCTGTGCAAGGCCTTTGCAAGTACCTTAACAAAGGCAGCTCGGTCCTGGTTCATGGACCTTGAGAAAAGTAGCATCAATTCCTTTGCCAAGTTGAAATCACAATTTCTGGAATATTTTGCTACTGCTGGTGCTAGAAAGAAAAGGTTGTCTGACCTAGCCAACATGGTCCAGAGCAAGAATGAGTCCACCCTGAGTTTCTACAACCGGTTTAGGGATCTTGCCGACTCAATAGAGGAACGCCTGACCGACAGGGAGATAATTGTATGCTTCACGAATGGTCATAGGTCAGAGCAGCTAACTTATGAATTGTCGGTCAGAGAGCCCCTCTCCAAAGCCGAGTTGTACCACGTTGCTTATGCCACGGCCATCGCCGAGGAGAAGAAAAAGACGTTATATGGTCATAAGGAACGAGACCGAGATCATGACAAGTCACATAACGGGAACTCGTCCCAGGGGACCAACGGGGGAAACGGCAAGGGCAAAAACAGGACCAGGGGGACCGAGACATTCACCACATTCAATAAACCGATCTCTGAGATCATGAATCTGGTGGATCTCCCCAACCCCAAGCCTCTAAAAGACAACCCGAAATACCCAAGGGATACCACAAAGTATTGCTCCTATCACAGAGATAACGGTCACGACACCGAGAACTGTTTTGCCCTGAAGAAGATTCTGCAGAAATGGGCGGACCAAGGCAAGCTCAATCAGTTCATGACCAAGGACAACAAACGCCCAAGGGAAGAAGACAAAAACAATGATCAGGTCGACAGGCCACCTCGGGCTAGGTTGATAGGCGTGATCCGAGAGGAAATTCCATCCAACAAGAAACTCAAGGAGCAGATTTATGAGCTAAGTAAAGTCTTCCACATCCCTCCCTGGATCCATGAGAGGGAGGAAGTGATCAGTTTTTCTCCGAATGAATTGGCGGGAAACCGTGCAATGAGAGAACAACCATTAGTCATCACAGGCCGCATTGATAACTGCGAGTCGGACAGACTCCTCATAGACTCCGGAGCGGCCATGGATGTGCTATATTATCGCACCTTTAAAGAGATGGAACTTCCTGATACAATGCTGACCCCGTATAATGGAAGGCTAGAAGGGTTCACTAATCATAAGGCCGATGCCAAAGGAACCGTCGACTTACTCCTGGAAGTCGGCACTCACCCCTACAAAACCTCGGCCACGGTCACCTTCATAGTCATGGATCTAGACAGTGATTACCATGCTATCCTAGGTGTACCCAGTCAAGGAAAGTTGGGTCTGGTTGCTTCCCTCCCTCACCAAAGGGTGAAGTTCCCCACCCCGGCTGGAATTGGGTGCATCCCAGGGTCGCCGAAAGATTTTTTGGAGCACGTGATGAAGTCCAGGAAAGCAAAGGCCAAAATGGAAATTGATACTCCTGATAAAAGAATCACGGTTTCAAAATCAACCACGGTCACAACCTCAACGCCACATATCGGTGTTATATTGGCGTCTGTTGAAGATGAACCTGATGAGTGGGTTATTCCTGACAACGACATCCCAACTAGGGACGAGGTTACCTACGGTTTAGACGGCTTTGGCTGCATCTCGATGAACACAGCTACGGACAACTGGGCTCTCGCCATTGTCCCTAGCTCGAGGGCCACACAGCCGACTGATATGGAAACCGAGATCGAGAAACTGTTGGACATGGAAAACCTAAGTTTGGAAGGGGAAGACAAGGAAAAGGTCAAGCAGATCATTGTCGAGACCCTAGAGTTCAGAGACGGCCCCGAACTTAAACCAGTGGATCAGTTAGACGAGGTCGTCATCAACCCAGACTATTCAGATCAAAAAGTGAAGATTGGGAAGCAACTCTCCCAACAAGAACGAGAAGAGCTCATCTCCCTACTCCAAAACAATTTGGACGTATTTGCTTGGAAAGTAGATGACATGGTGGGAGTGAAGGAAGCTGTTGCTCTCCACAAACTGGAAGTTGACAAGTTCTTTAAACCGGTCAAGCAGACAAGACGAGTCTTCTCTGCCGACAAGGAAAAAGAAATTGAGACCGAGGTCGACAAACTACTCAAAGCCGGCATCATAAGAGAGGCAACTTACCCTGAGTGGCTTGCAAACGTCGTCATGGTAAAGAAGCACAATGGCAAATGGAGGATGTGCGTAGACTTTACGGACCTGAATAAGGCCTGTCCCAAGGATAGCTATCCCCTCCCCAGGATTGACAAGCTCGTAGACTCCATTGCCGGCCATCAAACCCTCAGTTTCTTGGACGCCTACTCTGGCTATCATCAAGTCAAAATGGCGGAGGACGACATAGAAAAAATGGCTTTTCAAGCTGCAGGCGGCGTATACTGCTACGTCATGATGCCTTTCGGCTTAAAGAATGCAGGAGCCACGTATCAGAGGATGGTGAACAAGGTCTTCAAATCTCAGATAGGCCGGAATATGGAGGCCTACATTGATGACATGGTGATCAAGACCAAGATCGGCAGCCATATACTAGATCTGGAGGAAACCATTAACAACTTAAAAGCTAACGATATGAAGCTCAACCCTAGCAAGTGCGTCTTCGGGGTTACAGCGGGCAAGTTTCTAGGTTTTATGGTTTCTCAGCGAGGCATCGAGGCTAATCCAGAAAAGATCCAAGCCTTGATTGATATGAGGGAGCCGACTTGTATTAAAGAGGTTCAAAGGTTGAATGGGAGAGTAGCAGCACTCGGTAGGTTTATTGCTAAATCAGCAGAAAAGTCCCTCCCCTTCTTCAAAGCCTTGAAGGGAACCAAGGATTTTGCTTGGACGCCAGAGTGTTCGACCTCGTTCCAGCAACTGAAAGACTACCTCGGCTCTCCACCCCTACTTAGTAGCCCGGTCATGGGTGAGACATTGTACGTTTTCTTAGCTGCAACCGACCGAGCCGTAGCAGCCGTGCTAGTCAGAGAAGAAGGCGGTATCCAAAAGCCGGTCTACTACGTCAGCAAAGCACTGTCGGATACCGAGAGTAGGTGCTTCAATGCCGAGAAAATTGCTTATGCCTTGGTAATTGCAGCCAGAAAACTACGAGCTTACTTCTCGGCTCATCCCATCACGGTCTATACCAATGCTCTTCTTAGAAAAATACTTCACAAGATGGACAGCTCAGGACGCCTACTTAACTGGTCGATCGAACTGACCGAGTTCGATATAACCTACAAGCCAAGGAAGACTCTTCTGGCCCAACCTCTTGCTGACTTCTTAGTCGAGACCGCCTTTACAAGTGAATATACGGCGACCACCCGAAAAAGGAAGTTCCCTATGGATAGAGAGCCCTTGGAAGAACTACCGCCCAACTGTTGGGTCCTATACACCGACGGGTCAACTACCCAAGGAAGAAGCGGCGCCGGGGTCTACTTGACTAGCCCTGCCGGTGAGCATGTTGCACGTGATTTTATCAGGTTCAAGTTCCCTGCCTCAAACAATCAGGCTGAATATGAAGCCCTAATCCTGGGACTTGAAAGAGCCAAGTTCTTTGGCGCAACAAGACTGGTAGCATACAGCGACTCCCAACTGGTGGTGAACCAAGTTAAAGGGGAATACAACACCGAAACCACATGCTGACCAAATACATAGACCTCGTCCTAAACTTGACCAAGAACTTTGAGTTCTGGGATATACGACAAGTCGGTAGAGAATACAACCTGGAAGCCGATCTACTTTCAAAGATGGCAACAGCTGAGGACTCGGACCCCCTGATCATCTACACCGACCAGCCTGCCTATGAAAGACTGGAGATTTTGCTCCTAGATGACGAGGAAAGGACATGGATTGACGACTACAAGGACTACTTGGAAAAGGGAAAACTTCCCGAGGACGAGTTAGAGGCCAAATCGATTAAAAAGAAGACGGCAAGATACATGGTCTGGAATGGCATCCTGTACAGAAGGTCATTCTCTAGACCTCTCCTAAGATGTGTTGCGCCGAAAAGCACCAAGAAACTCCTCGCCGAGGTACATGGGGGAGTTTGTAGGGGACACCCGGGGGCCAGAACCCTTGCCGACAAAATCATCACACTTGGCTACTATTGGCCAAACATGAGAGAGAATGCCCAAGCCTACGTAAAAAGGTGTGACAAATGTCAACGCTACTCCGACCTACCCAAAGTACCGGCCGTAGAGCAAAGTTTGGTCATACCGACATGGCCATTCGACATGTGGGGAGTCGACATCATTGGACCATTTCCACTAGCCAAAGGGAGCAACAAATATGTAATCGTGGCGGTCGATTACTTCACAAAGTGGGTAGAGGCGAAACCGCTAGCAAAGATCACTGAAGAGAACGCCATCAACTTTATCCATGACTTCATATGGTGCCGTTTTGGCGTGCCGCACACTATAGTGACAGACAATGGCCTACAATTCTCTGAGGCCTTCACCGAGGAGTTGAACAGGTTGGGAGTCAAACACAAGAAGTCGTCGGTCAGCCATCCTCAAGGCAATGGACAAGCCGAGGCCGCCAACAAACTTGTCTTGAAATCACTCACCAAGAATTTGGAAGGCAGTCAAGGAAAGTGGCTGGACGAACTCCCCCTAGCTCTATGGGCCGTCCGTACAAGCACTCGGGGGCCAACTGGGGAGACACCCTTTGCTATGACTTATGGTTCAGAAGCGATGGCACCAGCCGAGATGGCCTTGCCGACTTTCAGAGTAACCAACTATGACGAGGTCGTCAATGAGTACAACCGACTACTGGACCTAGACCTAGTCGACAAAAAAAGGGTGACCGCCCAACTCAGAATGATCAATTACAAGAAAAGAACCAAGGCCTACCATGATAGCAAGGTAAAAAAGAGAACCTTTGAAGTCGGTGACTGGGTACTCAGAAAGATTGAGTCGACACACCTGAAGTCACAACAGAATAAGCTCTCGCCAAACTGGGAAGGCCCTTACGTCATCACCCACATTATACGGGAAGGGACCTACATGCTCAAAACTCCGGAAGGAAAAGAGCTTAAGCACCCATGGCATTCCGAACACTTGAGAAAGTACTATCAGTAGCATCTCGTTTAGCTGTTTGTTCCTTTTATCAGATTTTCAGTTTTAGATTCTATAGTTGATATCTAGTTATCTTAGTTTGATTTTATCAATAAAATTTCCTTTATTTTCATTTACATCAAAGCTTTGACTACAGTGCATAACACGGTCTTAGCGTTATTTACAACGCCGAGATCATCTAACGAAGTCGATGAGCACACTTAAAGCATGACTTCTAAAGCCTAGTTTCAATGACTAGCAACCTAACGAAGTCGATGAGCACACTTAAAGCATGACTTCTAAAGCCTAGTTTCAACAACTAACAACGTAACGAAGTCGATGAGCACACTTAAAGCATGACTTCTAAATCCCAGTTTCAATAACTAGCAACCTAACGAAGTCGATGAGCACACTTAAAGCATGACTTCTAAAGCCTGGTTTCAATAACTAGCAACCTAACGAAGTCGATGAGCACACTTAAAGCATGACTTCTAAAGACTAGTTCCAACAACTAGCATATAAGACGACTTGAGTTGATCCTAACAGTCAGACAATGTATCAAAACCAAACACTAGACGTTCGTCGGAACTCAATGGTAGACCACCTCGGTCGGAACATATAAAGCTTATTATGGTTTTCTACATGGTGAGTGACCACGGCTTACAAACGTAGCCCGAACTGGCTATCGCATCTCGTCACATCAGATCGTTGAGACATCTCAAACCGAGATAGAATAAACGAATTAATAACGAGATAGTACTTAACTGAACAGGTTAAACAAAGGCTAAAACGCCTCAAACCGAGGTTCTCAAAACAAGTGTTTACGCCCCCCAGCAAACACTGGGTCCAGGCCTACGAATACTTGGGACATACAAAAAGTGTTCAAAACTCCCCCGGATGACGTTGGGCAGAGTGAGACAAGTGCTAAATACAACTGTTCCAAGCCAAACCGGCTTTACAAACTGAAACATTAAGTCGTCAGATCAATCCACACCGGCATGGTCCTCATCCTCGGTTCGCTCCAGCAGTTTCTCAAAGTTATCAGGCGCCAGCTCCGGAGGGTTCCAGACGGGCCTGTTGGCCTTGCGATCCATCGCCTTGATAACCCGGAGACTTCCTTCAGAGAACGGAATGAGAGAATGCGCGGCCCGCGCCTCAGCACTGTAAGCGTCCTGATGATAGAGACGAGCACACTTTTCCAATGGTACATCAACTTCGGGATCGATATAAAGTAGACGAGTTAAATTGGACCAGGCGTCATTGTATATCGTGCCGACTCTATCACTCAGGTCTGCCCTGAATTGGGGCCCGCTCTTATAAGCCTCCACGGCCGCCTTCTCTTTAATCGCCACATTCTCCTCCAGACGAGCATACTGGTCTTCCAACAAAGCAAGCTTTTCCTCAACGGTAGCCTTTTCTCCCGCCAACATCTCGGCACGCTTGCTCTCATCCTCGAGCTCGTTTTTCGTGGCTAGCAGAGACTCCTTCAGCTTTGAGACTTCTTCCTGAGACTGGCGATGTGACGCGTCAAGAAAAGATTTTTCTTTCTCTAAGCTAACTGCTTTGTCGGTGAGATCGTCAATGGAGCCTTTAAGTGTCGCGACCCCGAACCCCGCGGGCCCGAGACCGCGAGCTGAACGTCGACTTAAACAATAAACTCTAAAATAATGGAGATAAAAATTTCCTTTTATACCCAAAAGATGATAACACAAGGTTTTGTAAATCAACTTGAACAACAAAGTAAAACTAGTATAAACTCCATAAGCTTATACACCAAAGTTACAAAAAACACAAATCCTAGTGACGTCAATGTTTGGTACAAATGTCCCCAAAAGGTTACACATTGATATAATGTAAACCAACCTATAACAACTTTCCTCAAAAGAATGTATCCACACTCGACGTCCTCTTTCTCGTGATCAGCGAGACTAATCCTTAGCACCTGGGGGGGGTTAAGGAAAAACAAAGATAAAAGGAAGGGGGTGAGATAAATCTCAATAAGTTACTAATGCAACTACATGACATGCTATGATGCAATATACAGTAATAAATCATAGTTAGCACATAGAATTTATCACATAACAGATAGCAGCGGAAATAAACACATAACAAAGGATATTAGCCAAGGTTTCCAAACCGGTACATCCAAATAAAGGATCGCTGCGCAGCTTCAATAATCAACAAATCACATCTTCATAATAGCATGAAAGCCGAAGAGAAACCCCCGGTACCGGAACAATAACCATAAGAGTGTCACAAAGGACAAGATCCATACCACAAAGTCATGCTCGGTAGCTAGATACATTCACAAAGGAAGCTAACTTGACTTTTCCAAGGCCAATCTGGAAAAGGGGTAAAGAAGGGGGCAAAACAATGGTCAACATTATAATGGACTTGGCTTTGCCATTATAATCTTTTCCATCGCCCGATGCAACAAATATGCCAGCTGGGCTTCCAAATAAATGCTAAGTAATAATATTTTAGCATGAATAAACAACTTAAGGTTCCAAAGTAGGGAACCATTCCAAGAAGTCACCAAGAAAGTGAAATGTACCCACAACGCACAATTAAAGTGTTCCAATAATCTCAATTAACACTTAATTAATTTCAAACACAAACTTGATCACAAAGGACCCAATTCTATCACTAGAGTGTACTACAATGATCACTAAGGTCAACTAGAAGGACACCCAAGACTTAGACTAAAACGCATTCTTCAATCACACAAATTAACAAATGTAAACTTTCAGAGGTTCTGTGCGGCCGCCCACCAGGGACTGTGCGGTCGCCCAAAAATCCCTCAAACAAGAACAAAACCTTTCAGATAGATGTGCGGTCGCCCTACAAATTTTGGGCGGTCGCACAATCCTCTGGTCTGCCGGAAATCGGGAGAGAAGAACTGGGTTCTTCCATTTTTCAACCCAAAACAAAACTCAACCAAAATCCAACACTCTTAACTAGCATATTAATGAAATATAACAACTTATAGGTCAAAAGGACTCATATAACAACGTTTAACAACCAAAATCAAGATTCAAATCCAACCTTCATAAAATCACCATTTTTGACCCAAAACTCAAATAAATTCCAAATAAATTCGAAACTCAACCAAACTTCAAATATAACAACTCAAGCATTATATAAGAATGATATGAACATTTTAGCATAAAAATGGGAGAAAAGCAACTTACTTGAAAATAATGAAAGTTGACGGAATTCGAATATTCTTGATTCTACGCGATCCTATCGACGATCTAAACACATTTCGTATAGAGAGAAATGAGAGAAGATGAGAGGAAGGAGGTTTAAATGAAGAGAGAAGGAAGAGAGAAATGTTTACCTTTTTCTTGAGGGGAGAGAGAGAGAATACTGAGAATGAATTGGTGAGGGAGAAGGAGAAGAAGGAAGGAGGTGAAGTTAAAATCGAAGTTACACTTAGGCCCCTTCACCATCTACTAACACAATACTACACTCCCTGCTAACAATTAAGACCCAACAATACCACACTAACCCAATTGACTCAATTACGAAGCTAGGCATAAATTATTATAACACATAAATTGCACACATAATTATTTAAATAAATAATAATTTAAATAAATAAATAAGCAAATAAATAAATAATAATTATTTATTACTAATAAAATAGAGCCTATATTTCGGGTCGTGACATTAAGCCTAGACACCTCGGCCTCTGTCTCCTTCAAGGACTCATAGGCGTGCCGATACATGGTGTAATCGGTTTGGGCAAGAGATGCAAGCTGCAAAAAAGGAAAAAATAAATAACGACACAGAGCAGAAAGAGAATGGGATAGCCAGGAGCTTTACCTCGCTAAGGAGTAAGCCTTTGCGGTTCAACATTTGCTGGGACGTGGGTTTCTCGGCAATCAACTGCTCAATGGTATCCACATTCATGGCCCGCTTTATCACCGGACCGCCCTTCTTCAGAGCAAGGCCCGAACGAACCGACACGTCCAGACCCGACAGAATAGGGACACCACCAAACTTCTCTACCCAACTCTTCACCTCATCGTCAGGCAAGGCCGGGCTAAAAGCAGAATCATGAGCAGAGGGAGTTGCCTTTTTCGGAGCTCGAACCTCCCTGACCTCCTCCCTGGATCTTTTCTGACCGTGATGAGCACCCCCACTATCCGACTCAATCACAACGCGCGTATCCTGGCCGTGACTCTGAGACAGACTATCGTGAGCAGCCTCTTCGGTCTCGGGGGCCACCACGTCGGCCCCCTCTCCAACTTCCCCAACAGAGCGGTCTGACATAGGCACCGCGGAATCATCTTTGTTCTGAAGCAGCCTCTGCCTATCTTCCATGTCATCATGACGCTTCTCTAAGGCGGCAGCTTTAGACCGTTGCTTCTTCAACCTCGCTGCCTGAACAGGGTCAAGTTCTTCCAACTCGATCTCGGCAACTTGCTCCATAGTCAAAACTGCACAAAACACCAAGATTAGGCCGAGACGAGACATCAAAGATCAGGGGAAAAAAAGGCAAGGTTAGATAATTACATCCTATAGTATCTTCAGTCTTAAGGCAAATGTTGTTTTGCTCCTGGCAACGAACACAGTCCCGAAGGAAAACAAAATTAGGATGGACGATCCAATCCGGGAACCTATTTCCCCTCAGAACACTAACCTTAGGGACGACCCCGTCAAGGGGACCCTTCATCAACCCGGCCTGAACATAATAGCGGGGATCTTTCTCCAGTTCATTCCAATCCAAAGTACCCAAGTTGGAAAACTCCTCAAGTTTAGCGATCAACCTATCGTTCCATTCAGGCTTGTGGACCTTATGAGGACGGGATGGTGCGTATTCGGGGACGGCAAACTCCCAACCAAAACGGGACTCGACTTTAATTACATAGGAATTCCACCCCGACACCTTGCTGACTGTGCCAGAAATTGGGGTGATAATCTTGGGTTTGGAGGGATCGGATTTGATGGTCAATGTTCTCGTAGTCTTGTTGTAACTCACGTTGAAGAAGTGATCGAAAACAGACATACACGGTTCGAAGTTAAGACTGCGACACAAGACAATGAAACTAACCAGGTACCTGACTGCATTAGCACCAATGTGAGCCGGCATTAGTTCCCACGACTCCAGAAATTCGTTAATGAAGGGGTCAAGAGGAAGCCGTAGTCCTAGTTGGAATTGTTTAAAGAAGAACGAGACAACAGCCTGGTCGTAGTAAAAGTTATGGATCTTTTCATCTGTATCTAAAGGAATGGCCTTGCTATAGTACAAACGATATTCCTCTCGATCCACTCCGTACCGAGAATAGAGGGCCTCAATCATTTCTTCACCCGATTTGGGGTGCTTACCCACAACGGGACCTGACTTCCCCGCTTTCCTACTAGTCATCTTAACACTGGCACCTCGTCTTGGCTTGGAAACATCGGTATCGAAGCGATACACTATCCTATTGGAGGTGCTCTCCCCAGCCATACCTGTAGAAGAAGCAGAAGGGTTAGACTCATCGAGAAGCCTTGGAAAGGCCGTATTCCCCCCCGAATCAACTACGGGGACCGAGGAGGTTGCACCCTCAAGACGGGGTCGAATCAAGGATTTGTCTTTTACATAAAATAAATAAATATGGTCAAGGACTCTATCCTCGTTATCGAAGACAATCATGTCGGCATCGTCTTCCCCTCTAACCCTCGGGGCATAAAGGCCAGATGGATACCTCAGATCTTCCCTAGGTAACCCCCTCAAGTACAGGATATCCCCCACGGCTAATAACGACAACATATTCCAATGCCCATTTGATTTAATATAAATCCTATTATTTCTTTGATAACAACCATACAAGGGATTTACACCCGAAATCAGAGGTCCAGACATTGGGAAGAGGTGAAAGTTCAAGAAATAAAGCTAAGAACAGTGGCGGACGAAGCGGCAAAACCCTCAAAGAAATGCTCGAAACCCCAAATGTGGAAAATCAACAAAAGGAAGGGGGAAGAATACCTTAAAATGGAAAGAGATCGGAGGGAGCTAGTCGAGGGGCCGCCTTAAGCACTTTAATCGAAGCAGATTGAGGGGAGTCGCTCCAAAATCAGAGTTCTTGTTTGATTCGCCGGCGGCAACCACACTACGCGGGTGAAGAATTGGAAAGTAAAAATATTTTCAAGGGTTTATTATGAAGTATATATCGTCGGGTCGAAAATTATGGGTCCGGGTTTAAGTCGGACCTGACCCGCGATCCATGGACAGCACGTACTCCCACTAACTCATCATGATCCACATTTAATGGACCGCGTTTTCGAGGTGACTGTCCCATCACTGGACACGTGCACCAATCAATACAATGAGAAGACGAACGATTGAGGTGACTCAACCGCCGTTTGAAAAACACAAGCAGACTACCAATGCTAGATCAACACGTGTCAAGACGAGACCTACAACAAGGATGCCAGTCGGCTTCAAAAATCCCACCTTTCGGATGCCTGGATCGACATTGAAGGGTTCATCACATAGGTATAGCCGACACTCCTACAATGGACCGACATCCTTAGTGGTATCCAAGAACAGGATGAAACCGAGATGAAGAAAGGTCAAGTCGATGTCGGGCGATGATTGAGGTTATGGTTGAACGACAGGTGCAAATGCTTTCCATACCGACATGTCAACTGAGATCGTATGATCGGCATTGTTTTATTGCAACATCGTGTAAAAGGTGATGATAATGAAAAGATTCAAGGTCATACAAATCGTAGAGAATTCAAAAACGAAGCAAGGAGGGCAAAGGAGAGAGCCCTAATATATATATATTCAACAAAAGACCCCCACAGCAAGGCCGGGGGCTTAGCCTGTACAAAAAAGAGAGAAAAAAGGCTACTACTATCATTAGGCCAACATGAAGTTATTTATTTTTGGTTATCTCGGTACAACTTCATCTCTTCCTGGAAAGCTTTGAAGTCTTTTTCTTCTTCTTCGTCCTCTTCATCAACCTCGCTGGAGCTGTTGTCCTCATCATCACTTGAGTCTTCATCACTATCTTCGGCGATGGACTCCTCCCATTCATGATTGCTATCATCTGAGTATTCACCATCCTGACAGTAATCCTCAGGCGAAAGCAAGGAGCCATCAGCAGATTTTTTGTCATTCAGGACAGGTGAGTCCTTCGCGTCATCTGAGGAATCACATTCTTCTGGAAAAGCATTATCATACTCTCTCTTGGCCATGGATAAAGTTTGGGAGAAGAAAAGGAGGAAAGAATAATATGGAAAATTAAAACACAGATTCTCTATTTATAGTACTTAAGATGGAGTTAGTTGAAGGGTAATTAATATTACTCATATGTGGAATCCAACTGGAGTTTTCCCATTCCAAGAAGAACAATGATTCAATTAGCATTAAATCCTATTGGCATCAGCAAATCGAAGCAAGGATTTTGGCGGCTACAACTGTCACATCAATCAACAAGAAATTAAATACCCAACAATTTCTATTCGGCTTGCCGAGATAGAAACTCGGGGGCCACTGAACGACATAAACCGACCTGGTAGATGGGAACCCGGACATTAGGCCCAGTGTACCTAACGGACCTATACCGAGAGGCCCACTCACGAGCCCATGCTTATAGGTCGACATCAGTAAGGCCGAGCAGGCAGTCCTTGCCTAGGCCAAGTCCGAGAAGCCTAATCCCTAGCCGGCCTCTATGACGAGCCGAGTTAGATGACGGGCCGACTTGAATCGTAAACCTCCCATTATCATTGGGAAACCTCATACAGAGTTATACTACAACTCTAAAATTAAGAGTCCTTATCTAAACCAAGATAACTCTCCTATCAGATAACAAGGCTTAGTTCATCCTTATCAGGAGTCTATCTCCAAGGAATATGAGTCATACTTCACCACGGGCTTCCTGGCTTTCCTATCAAGTCAGAACTCATACACCCGAGCCTATATAAACAGGTCCTCTACACAAGAAACGGGTAATGAACTTTTGACTCTAATCTAGTCAATTGATTCTCTATTTCTAATCACCCATATCCTTATTCTTACACCGGAGGGCCTTCGCCGGTGAAGCCCCGGTGTAGTTTACGTTTGTTTCGTGTGTGCAGATTCGGCCATCAAGAACTGTTGCTGGGATTATCCGACCCGTTAGACGAAGGCTGATCCAACCAGATTTTGGCGTCATCAGGTGAGTATCCTCCTTTGATTGGGTGCACGATTAAAAATTGGCCATTTATATATTTAGGCATGCCTTTTGAAGCATTCTAGACGGGAGATATTTTGGGATCCGGTGGTAAAGTAAATTTTTATAAACGCTTAAGCGGGTGAAAGAGGGTTTTTTTTTTTTTTTTTCCCCTCTCGAGGGGGATGGGTAGGATTACCATTATAGAGGCATGCTTTTCAAGTATCCTTATTAATTATCACTCCTTTTTTAAGATTCTGACTCGGGTAGCAGACTTCATTGAAGGCATCATGCGCCATTTTTGTGGGTTGGAGGCGCAAGATGAGCCTAAGAATCACTTGATTGGGAGAGGGCCAAACGACGTAAGGATGATGTGGGTGTGGGACTCGGGTCTTGGATTTTATAAACATTTCCCTTGTTAATTTGGCAAATGGTTTTGGCATTTTCCTTTGGCTCCACATTCGGTTTTCCCTATTCCACACCCCATATCCAGTCGAACCAGTTAATAACCGTCAACTTCAGTTCAGTTCGGTTCTCCATGGGTCGGTTAAAATTGGCATCCTTGTGCACGTGAAGCTTTTGGAGGAATCATCTTAAAATTCCTATTGTCAGTTAAGATGTTTGCACTACTATATAGACTTGAACGACATAAACCGACCTGGTTAAATGGGACCCATAAACTCTGGGCTCATACACCATAGGGCCCGTACAATAAGGCCCATGTTTATATGCCGACGTCACTTAGGCCAGACAGGCAGACCTCGACTAGGCCAAGTCTAAGAGGCCCATGTTTATAGGTCGACGTCAGTAAGGCCGAGCAGGCAGTCTTTGCCTAGGCCGAGTCCGAGCAGTTTAATCCCTAACCGGCTTCCGTGACAAAGCCGAGACAGATGATGGGACGACTTGCACCATATGTCGCCTTCTATCGGGGATTCGCTTATAGGGTTATACTACAACTCTAAGATTGAGAAGTCCTTATCCAAACAAGGATAACTCTCCTATCAGATAACAGGGCTTAATCCATCCTTATCAGGAGTCTATCTCCAAGGAATATGAGTCCTACATCACCACAGGCATCCTGGCTTTCTTGACAAGTCAGAACTCATACACCCACGCCTATAAAAACAGGTCCTCTACACAGGAACGGGTAACGAACTCTTGGGCCTTTACTAGTCCATTGATTTCTTTCTTCACAGATCACCCGAATTCTTACTCTCACGCCGGAGGGCCTTCGCCGGTAAAGCCCCGGCTAGTTCACGTTTGTTCATTGTGTGCAGATTCCGGACACGAAGATATTCTTTGCTGGGATTATCCGAACCACTAGACGGAGGGCTGATCCAACACGTTTCGTGCAGCATCAGTTTGGTTCCATTGCTGGGAAACGTTGTTTGGAGAACTCTTCCATTCGGAAAACTGCAAATTCATCATGTCCAAAGTCCTTACTGACGGACAGGAAGCGAGCGTCACTCCCGGCGCCAGCCGGAATCCGCCGCCGCCGAACATGGCAAACAATAATGCGCTGAATCAAGGTCTCCCTCCCCCCCTTCGGGACATGGAATGCACACTCGCTCTAGAGGCCCGCCACCTGAGATTACTCATCAGTATGGGCGACGGAGGCGAACTATATCACGTCCTCTACCTACCGAAGCTGGCCCATCTAGGCCCTCCCTCATTGATCGAAGGGTATTGCTACAATAGAACCTTACTACCCTTCAGCAATTAGCTGATGCCCAGCGAGCTCTCTTGGAATTCGACCCGGATCATTCCCTAGCTCCTTTCATTCAACCGACTGACAATAGAGAGGTCAGGGGAGACGGCGAGAGAAGCGAACGCAGGGAAGACCTTCCAGCTGATGGCAGAAGTCGTCAGGATCCACCTGCACCTCCCCGAAGGAATCGAGCCGCACCACCTAGCCGACTTAATAGTCGTCTCGGTCCGGTCAATCCTGATGAAAGAGATCTGAGAAATCAGATAAACCGAAGAAGGGAGCAGGAAGCAGAGTCACCAGGTGTAAGATACTTGGGAGAAAGAAGAGTATGGAAAAACCAAGATCAAAATCCGCCTAGACGAGATCCACCTCATCGCACTCTACCGAGACGACACCGAGAGGATCCGGACGTCAGCCGAGTCGTGGAAAGAGGTCGAGATAGAGAAAGAGACCGACCTAGAAGTTCCCACAACAGTTCGGGATTCAGTGAACAGGTCATAATGGACCTACGAGAAAGGATTGATAATATAGGGATGAATCAGGGGCATAGGAAACCAAAGATCGACTATGACGCAATGCGTCCATTTACCCAATGGATTAAAGACTCTCCACCCTCTCCACAGCTGAAGCTCCCTCATTTGGAGAAATACTCTGGCAATACTGACGCCATGGATCACCTTCAATCCTTTGAAGGAATGATGGCTCTCCTATCCAACAAGGATGACGTGCTTTGCAAGGCCTTTGCTAGTACGTTACATGGGGCAGCCAGATCCTGATTCATGGACCTGGAAAGAAAGAGCATCGACTATTTCTCTAAGTTGAAGACGAGTTTCTTAGAATACTTCGCCACGGCTGGGGCCAGGAAGGAGAGGTTATCAGACTTGGCGAACATTGTCCAAGGGAAGAGCGAGTCGACCATGAGCTTCTATAACAGGTTCAGGGACTTGGCCGATTCAATAGAAGAAAGACTTACTGACAGGGAAATCATAATGTGCTTTTATAATGGGCAAAGGTCAGAAGACCTCACCTACGAACTGTCAGTAAGAGAACCTCTCACCAAATCTGAGTTATACCAGATGGCTTATGCTACAGCCAATGCTGAGGAAAAGAAGAAATTGCTGTCCGGGTACCGAGATAGAGATCACGGAAAAGAAAGTCGGCCCACTTCGGACTCAGCACAAGGCACCAACGGAGGGAGAAACAGAGGAAAAAATAGAACCTGAGGTACCGAGGTCTTTATACCAGTCACAAAGCCGATTTTTGAGATAATGACCCTGGTCAACTTACCGGACCCAAAGCCTCTAAGAGATAATCCGAAATTTCCCCGGGACTCGAGCAAATACTGTGCTTATCACCGGGACAATAGGCATGAGACCGACAATTGCTTTGCCTTGAAGAAGATACTGCAGCGATGGGCCGATCAAGGAAAGTTGGATGAGTTCATAGCCAAAAAGGATAACAAGCGCCCGAGGGAAGATGAGAGAGAAGGTGGCCGAAACGACAGACCACCCCGGGCAAAGTTAATCGGCGTAATCCGGGAGGAAATCCCTTCAAATACATGGCTAAGGGAACAAATCCATGAGCTTAGCAAGGTCTACCACATTCCCCTGTGGATCCATAAGGGGGAGGAGGTGATCAGTTTCTCCCCAAACGAGTTGGCCGGAAACAGGGCCATGAGAGAACATCCTTTGGTCATTACCGGACGGATAGATAATTGTGAGTCATAAAGACTACTTATAGACTCGGGAGCCGCCAAAGATGTGCTATACTACAAGATCTTCAAAGAGATGGAGCTGCCGGATACCATGTTAGTCCCCTATAATAGGAGATTAGAGGGTTTCACTAATCATAAAGCCGAGGCTAAAGGAACGGTGGACCTACTATTGGAAGTCGGCAACTACCCTTACAAGACGTCGGCCACAATCACTTTCATTGTTATGGACCTGGCTAGTGATTATCATGCCATCCTCGGCTCACCTAGTCAAGGAAAATTGGGAATGGTTGCCTCTCTGCCTCACCAAAGGGTGAAATTCCCAACTCCAGAAGGAATAGGATGTGTCCTTGGGAACCCAAAACACTTCTTAGAACATGTCATGAGGTCCAGAAAAACTAAAGCTCGTATAGAGGTTGACACGCCGGAAAGGAACATCGTCATATCCAAGTCGACCACGGTGACAACATCATCCCCCAAGATAGGTGTGATAACAATGGAAACATTCGATGAAACTACGTCACTTGATGACAGGACGACGGAGGAAGACGTCACTTATGGATTGGATGGCTTTGGATCTATATCCATAAACGTAGATCAAGATGAGCCAAGTTCCTCAGCCCCCACTCTCGTCCCGAACTCAAAGGCCACAGAGCCCTCAACCATAGAGGTCGAGATGGACAAACTCCCAGATATGGGAAACCTGAGCTTGGAAGGCGAAAGAAAGAGCCCGGATAGCAAAGAAAAGAGGATCAAGCAAATCACTGTGGAAACTTTGGAATTCAGGGAAGGACCCGAGCTGAAGCCGGTCAATCAGTTGGACGAGATCATCATTAACCTTGACTACCCCGAGCAGAAAATAAAGATTGGGAGACAACTTCCCCAAGAAGAGAGAGAAGAACTCATCACTCTGCTCAAAAACAACTTGGATGTATTTGCATGGAGGGTAGAAGACATGGTTGGAGTTAAAGAAGCCGTATCTCTTCATAAGCTAGAAGTCGACAAGTTTTTTAAACCAATCAAACAAGGAAGAAGGGCTTTTTCCACCAAGAAAGATAAAGCAATCGAGGCCGAGGTGGATAAGCTGTTGAAGGCCGGGATCATCCAAAAAACAACATACCTGGAATGGTTAGCTAAAGACTTCGTCTGGACCAAGGAGTGCTCGGAATCGTTCAAGCAATTGAAGGAGTACCTAGGCTGACCCCCCTTACTCAGTAGTCCGATTATGGGAGAAACACTCTCGATATTCCTGGCTGCGACAGATAGGGCCGTGGCAGCCGTGTTAGTGCGCGAAGACAATGGGACCCAGAAGCCGGTTTACTATGTCAGCAAAGCATTGTCAGAAACCGAGAGTAGATACTTTAATGCCGAGAAGATAGCATACGCCTTGGTCATCGCCGCTAGAAAATTGCGCGCATATTTCTCCGCTCACCCCATCACGGTCTATACAGATGCCCCGCTAAGAAAGATACTTCACAAGATGGACAGTTCCGGCAGAATACTCAACCGGTCTATAGAATTGACCGAGTTTGACATAACTTTTAAACCGAGGAAGACATTGATGGCGCAGCCCCTGGTAGACTTTCTGGTCGAGACCGCGTTCTCAAGCGAATATACGCCGACCACCCGGAAGAGGAAATTTCCCATGGACAGAGAACCTCTAGAAGCGCTCCCATAAGATTGCTGGATCTTATATACAGACGGGTCGACAACCAAAGATAGAAGTGGGGCAGGAGTGTACCTAACCAGTCCAAGCGGCGAACATGTAGCACGAGATTTCATCAGATTTAAATTCCCAGCTTCTAACAATCAGGCCGAGTACGAGGCCTTGATCTTGGGAATAGAAAGGGCGAAGTTCTTTGGTGCCGACAAACTGATAGCTTACAATGATTCCCAACTCGTGGTGAACCAAGTGAAAGGAGAATATAACACCGAGAACCACATGCTGACTAAGTATCAGGATCTCGTCTTAAGTATGACCAAAAACTTGGAGTTTTGGGAAATCAGGCAAGTAGGACGAGAGCACAACTAGGAGGCCGATCTGTTGTCAAAAAAGGCCACGTCAGAAGAGACCAACCCACTGATCATCTATGCCGACCAACCTGCCTACGAGAGACTTGAGATCCTTATTCTGAATGATGAAGAAAGAACCTGGATTGAAGACTACAAGGACTACATTAAGGAAGGCAAGTTACCGGAGGACGAGATAGCGGCCAAAACGATAAAGAGGAAGTCGGCTCGATATGTAGTCTGGAACGACATTCTGTACCGCAGGTCATTCTCCAGACCTCTCCTGAGATATGTCTCCCCTAAAGACACCCAGAAGCTGCTGGCCGAGATACATGAGGGAATCTGTGGAGGACACCCGGGGGCCAAAACCCTTGCCAATAAAGTGATCACACTCGGTTATTACTGGCCGAACTTGAGGGAAGAAGCCCAAGCTTATGTGAAGAAGTGTGACAAATGCCAGCGTTTCTCAGACCTGCCCAAAGTACCGCCAGTGGAGCAAACCCTCGTCATACCGACATGGCCATTTGATATGTGAGGAGTCGACATCATTGGGCCTTACCCTTTAGCCAAAGGAAGCAACAAATTTGTTATTGTAGCAGTTGACTATTTCACGAAGTGGGTGGAAGCTAAGCCTTTGGCCAGAATCACAGAGGAGAACGCCATCAATTTCATCCATGACTATATCTGGTGTCGGTTCGGTGTACCTCATACTATCGTGACCGACAATGGACTCTAATTCTCGGACGCCTTCACCGAGGAGTTGGGCAGGCTTGGAGTTAAGCACAAGAAATCATCCGTCAGTCACCCTCAAGGTAACGGTCAAGCCGAAGCAGCAAACAAATTGATTTTGAAAGCCCTGACAAAAAGCCTAGAAGGAAGTCAAGGAAAGTGGCTGGACAACTTCCCTCTTGCTTTATGGGCAGTTCGTAGAACCACTCAGGGGCCGACTGGGGAGACTCCCTTTGCACTAACTTACGGTTCAGAGGCTATGGCACCAGCCGAGATGGCATTGCCGACCTTCAGGGTATCCAATTATGACGAAGTGGCAAATGAATACAACCGACTCCTCGACTTAGATCTGGTTGAAGCAAAAAGGCTGACGGCTCAGTTAAGAATGATTAATTACAAGCAAAGGACTAAAGCCTACCATGACAGCAAAGTAAAGAAAAGAGTTTTTGAAGTCGGCGACTGGGTACTCAGAAAGATCGAGTCGACACACTTAAAAGCCCAGCAAAACAAACTCTCCCCCAATTGGGAAGGCCCCTACATTGTCACTCATATCATCCGAGAGGGGACCTACATGCTCAAAACTCCGGAAGGAAAAGAGTTGAAATACCCCTGGCACTCGGAGCACTTGAGGAAATACTATCATTAGTACCTCGGTATTCTACCTACTTTTTACTTTCTTAGATTTACTTTCTAAATTAGATTTTATAGCTTAAATGTGTCTAGTTTGATTGTCCTATAAATAAAATTTCCTTTTACAAGATTTTTATTGTTAAAAGCACAATCCCGGCATCACTTAGCCATGTCGATGTAATCAAAACCTAGCTCTAACGGCTAGTGCTCTCAAATTTGGGTTGAGATTATTACATCTAGTCCCCATAACAATTTGAGACTAGCCAGGAGTTAGTCCTTAGCAAACCGAGCTCCTAAATGCTCGTCCCGATGGTGAACGACCACGGCCTTCTAGCATAGCTTAACACGGCTATAATCAAAACCTAGCTCTAACAGCTAGTGCTCTCAAATTTGGGTTAAGATTATTACATCTAGTCCCCATAACAATTTGAGACTAGCAACGAGTTAGTCCCAGCAAAACCGAGTTCATAAACACTCGTCCCGGCCATAGTGGTGAACGACCACAGCCTACAAAGGGCCTCGACCAGGCTGAGCAACGTCTCCTCACGTCAAACAAAGTTAAGACGTCTCAAGCAGACATAAAACATTAACAAGTGACGAGACAATACTTGTCAAGTGTTTACGCCTCCCAGATAACTATGGGACCTAGGCATACACTTTCAAGACAGAAAATAAGTGTTTAGACTCCCCCAGTCACTCTGGGCCGAGTCGTACAAATACTTAAAACAAACGAAAATATCAGGTGTTTGCTCCCCCAAATACTCTGGGCCGAGCCATACAAATACTTGAATCATTACAAAAGAAAATTTTCTCTCCGAACAGGCCCCTTACCCAAACTAATCAAGGCCATCTCCTGCTTCTTCCTCCACCTACACAATCAAGTCGTCTAGATTCCCTACTTCAACCGGAGGAGGGACCTATTGAGGATTTCCAGCCTGGTGGTCTCGGCTCCTGATCACTCTCAAACCCTTGTCAGAATAAGGGATCTGGGAATGAGCAGCACGAGCTTCGACCCCGTAAGCATCTTGATTATAGAGCCGGGCAAGCTTGTCGAGAGCTATGTTAACTTCAGGGTCAATCCATAGAAGCCGAGATAGGTTGAACCATGCATCATTGTAAGTGCTCCCTACCTCGTCCTGAACAGCTGCCCTCATCTCCGGCCCCTTCTTGAAGGCTTCGACAGCCCTCACCTCTCGACTGGGGATGCTCTCCTCCATCTGGTCAAGCCTCGCCTCAACAGCGACCTTCTCAAGCATTAGACTCTCGGCTCGTTGGCGCTTTTTATCCAAGTCGTCCTTAGAAATTTCAGCTTCTTCTCTGGCCGTCCTAACAATTGTCTCGGCCCTTCGAACAGCTTCAACCGCATCCGCCGACTTATCAGCTGCCTTCTTCAACTCGACTTCAAAAGATATCTTCTCCTGCTCAAGTTTTTCTACCCTCTCCTTAAGCTCGGCATTAGAAGCACGCAGAGGCCCAACCTCATCCTCAAGCTTCTTGGCGTTACTCACAGCAAGCTGCATCAAGGCATACTCATGTTGGGCAATGGAAGCCAGCTGCAAAGGAGAGAACAGTGGCGAAGTATTAGATTCAAAAGTAAAAAGTCAAAAAAACTAAGGAAGCGTGAAAATACCTCACTGATGAGTAAACCTTTCCGGTTCCGAAGCTGAGTGAAGGTCGGCCTAGTGTCTACCAACCTTTGAGCAGTTCTCTGATTCATGGCCCTCTTGATAACAGCCACACCAAGCCTAAGAGCGGGGCCAGAACGGACAGAGTCGTCAAGATCAGGGATGATCATCACATTTCCAAAAGCATTGGCCAGTTCGTTAATCTCGGCTTCAGTAGGAGCCGAGGCCGAGGCCGAGCCACGAGTTGAAGGAGTCCTCTTGGAAGGAGGCTCAGAAACATCCCCAAACTCTTCTAACGGCCTCTTCCCTCGACGGCCCACTTGGTCCACTTCAACCTCGATCTCATCATGCTGGCCTAGATCCTGTTCCGGTGCAGGGTTAACTTCCACCTCAACCTCCCTTTCCACAATCTCGATGTCGTCCCCTCCACCCGCCTCTACCTGGACGATAGAAGGACCAGTAGGAACGAGGGCGGCACCTTGGGCCTGCAACGCCCCTTGTCGGGTCTCCATATCGGCATGACGTTTTTCAATGCCCCGAGTGCGCGACAGCTGCCTCTTCCTTCTCGCCTCCATGGTGGGGTCAAGCTCCTCGGCGTCAATGATCTGGAGGTCATCCATCGAAAGATCTGCACAAGTTAAGGAGGCGGTTAAGGACGATAATAAAGCAAAACGGGAAAGGGGTAAGAGGAGTATCAAAGGAAAAGCATTACATCCTATTATATCTCGCGCCAGGAGACACTTGTCATTCTCGGCTTTACAAACGTCGCACTCCAAGTGAAAAACAAAACCGGGATGTACCACCCAGTCCAGAAATCGTCTTCCTCTCTCCACCACAACTCTCGGCATAATACCGCCAATCGGGCCCCTCATCAAACCGCCTTGAACATGATATTTGAAATCTAACTCGGTCTTCCCCCAATCAAAGGTAGATGAGGCGGCAAACTCTTCTAACCTCCTTATCAAACTGGCACTCTAGGAGGGCCGATGTACGGCTTCAGGCCTCGCCGGGCCTTTGTCAGGGCCCAGGAATTCCCATCCGAGTCGGCTCTCAACCTTGATAACGTTGTTATTCCAGCCGGTTACTTTATTCACAACATTGGATATGGGAATCATAAGTTTAGGCTTGTGGGGGCCAGATTTGATAGTAATGGTTCTGGAAGAAGAGTTATAAGACGACTTGAAGAAATGGTAAAAAGCCAACATACAAGGCTCAAAACCAAGGCTACGACAGAGAATGATAAAACCGATAAGATACCTCACGGCATTAGCGTCCAGGTGAGCCGGCACAATATTCCACTCTTCCATGTACTCGTTAATGAAAGGATCCAGGGGAAGGCGAAGACCGAGTTGAAACTGTTTGTAGAAAAAGGGAAGGAAGGCGTCGTTGTAGTAGAAACGTTCTACCTCTCTCTCGTCGGCAAACAGATGAGCCCTACTATGGGAAAGTTTGAACTCCCGACGATCCACACCATAATTATCGTAGAGATCCCTAATCATGGCGTCACCACTGGAAGGATGTCTTCGGCGAGTCGAGCCGGAAGGACCTGCCCCATCTCGGCCTCCCCGCGCGACCGTGACCTCTTCAAACCTATCTACAATTCTCCCGGAAAGGCTTTCCTCGGCCATACCTGGATCAATCAAGGGGTTAGAATCATCCCGTGCCGAGGACGAGGTGACCTTCCCCCCCGATTCAGCTTCTAGGGCCGAGGAAGGACCCTCAAAGAGAGATCGGAAAGCCGACTTGTCCTTAACATAATGAAGAAAAATGTGCTGAATAATGGCGTCGAAAGTGTTGAGAAAAATTACGCCATCTACGCTATCATCAAGGGTTTTAGGGGCAAAAAGGCCCGAGGGATACCTAACGTCGTCTCTAGGAGTTTTGTTCAGAAACAACAGATCACTAATGGCTATTAAGGACAACATTTTCCATTTCCCCTCTGACAGCCTATATACCCTATTGTTCCGCTCATAGAAACCATACATGATGTCGGGGGGGGGGGGGAATATCAGACATAACAGAAAGGAGAAACTACTCTAAAGTTAGATCTACTAGTAGAAATGCAGAGGGGAGTAAAGATTGAAGCTTTGCAATTCCCAAAACCCCAACAAATGGCAAAAAATCGTAGAGGGCAAAAGAGGACGGAACAGTACCTTCGTCAAAGTTGCAATCGGAGAAAAAAGATCGGCCGACGGAACGGAGGAGATTGATTGAAATCAAACGGCAGGGTTAGCAACAAAAATCGGGGTCTCTGGAAACTCGCCGGCGGTGAACACACTATTCCCTTAAGCAAGAATTTGAAAATGAAAAGATTTGAGGGATTTTGAGCATATAAGTAGGGCGGGTTAAAAAATTTAGGGTCGGTTTGACCCGGATCTGACCCATAACCCACGGGTTGCACGTACACCCACGAAGTCATCATCAAACGCATTTAATGGGCCACGTTTTTCAAGATAAATGTCCCATCAATCAAGCACGTGCGCCGTACAAAATGAGGAGAAGAAACGATTGAGGTGACTCAACCGCCGTTTGAAGGCTGCCAACACCAGACCGACACGTGTCAGGATGAGGCCGATATGCCCAAAAATATCCAAGACGGCATAATAAACCTAAATACGAGTAACAGGACGAGGTCGAGACAGTAAACAAGCATAAATTAAGCCGGGAACGAGTCATCTCGATATTTGAAAATCAAGGTCATCATCTCGGCAACTTCAAGAACATTGCAAATACGTCTCCATCATCAAATGCCGAGATCAGGGGGCGATAGCGACATCAAAAGTATTTATGACGAGATTAACAGAGTCTATGAAGGTAGATGAATGACCATATTCAGAATGGTAAAAGATAAATCTCTAAACAAGACATTGATAGGTCAAGAAAGGCAGAAAGTTTTATATATACTAATGAACCCCCACAACTGGCCGGGGGCTTGACCTGAGCAAAATCATAAAGAAAACTAGTTGGGAACATTGATTAAGAGATCAAGAAAGATTACAATATTGATCTTGATCATCATCATCTTCTTCCCACTCCGAGTCTCCGTCATACCCATATTCATCAATGATGATGGGCTCTGGATCATCTTCGCTTTCCTCATCTCCATCATCATCTTCACCATCATCCATTGACTCTTCTGCAACAGAGTCATCATCGGAAGACTCATCAACAGGGTCTGGTTCTTGAAATTCGCCATTGCTATCTGACGGCGAGTCCTCTACCGGAAAAGAAGAATGGTAGGAAGAAGGCATGAAATCATCGCTGCTTGAAGATTTGGGACTCCCAGCTTGGTTTTCTGAGGATGAATCAATTTCCTCCGGGAAAGCATCATCGTATGTTCTTTTTGGAGCCATTCTGAAGATTCTTGAAAGAGAAATAAGAGTTTCTTGGGTAGTGAATGTCAAAAGGCGAACGCTTAAATAGCCCGGGAAGATGGGAGGGTGAAATATTTATACTCCTCATGATGATGAAGCAATTAATGAGGCATTCCCTTTCCAAGAAAAACAATGATTTCACCTGAGGGCGAATCAGCATGACGTCAGGAAATCTAAACCCTAGGGGATTTTGGCGGTTGACTGTCAAATCATGATAAATGAAGCTTCAGAATCAAGTACATAAACAGTTCCTACTCGGCATGCCGAGATAGAAACTCGGGGGCCACTGAACGACATAAACCGACCTGGTTAAATGGGACCCATAAACTCTGGGCTCATACACCATAGGGCCCGTACAATAAGGCCCATGTTTATATGCCGACGTCACTTAGGCCAGACAGGCAGACCTCGCCTAGGCCGAGTCTAAGAAGCCCATGTTTATAGGTCGACGTCAGTAAGGCCGAGCAGGCAGTCTTTGCCTAGGCCGAGTCCGAGCAGTTTAATCCCTAACCGGCTTCCGTGACAAAGCCGAGACAGATGACGGGACGACTTGCACCATATGCCGCCTTCTATCGGGGATTCGCTTATAGGGTTATACTACAACTCTAAGATTGAGAAGTCCTTATCCAAACAAGGATAACTCTCCTATCAGATAACAGGGCTTAATCCATCCTTATCAGGAGTCTATCTCCAAGGAATATGAGTCCTACATCACCACAGGCATCCTGGTTTTCGTGACAAGTCAGAAATCATACACCCACGCCTATAAAAACAGGTCCTCTACACAGGAACGGGTAACGAACTCTTGGGCCTTTACTAGTCCATTGATTTCTTTCTTCACATATCACCTGAATTCTTACTCTCACGCCGGAGGGCCTTCGCCGGTGAAGCCCTGGCTAGTTCACGGTTGTTCATTGTGTGCAGATTCCGGACACGAAGATATTCTTTGCTGGGATTATCCAAACCACTAGACGGAGGGCTGATCCAACACGTTTCATGCAGCATCAAGACTCTTAGACCATCACCAACGGTACTCTAAAACTCCAAATATAGAGTATTGTTTTACTCCAATGGCACTCTAAATATTGCTCTTGTAGCGACCCCAAAACCCGTCCCTATTTATTTTATATTTTTGGGGATTTTTATTTGACTTATGTGTGCATTTTATGTGTTGCATCATATTTTATGATTTGCACATCTTACTTGATTATTTTTGTTATTTATTTAGTTAGTAGTAATAAAGGTTAAAGGAGTTAAATGAGTAAGTTGAAACTTTAGGGTCCTTTGTGAAAATATAACTTTAGGGGCTTAATTGTTCAACTGGAAAGTCAACTGACCAATGTTTAAGAAATGGGGTAAAAATTTTATAAACTTATCCTTCTTCTCCCTCTTCCTCTGTGTTAACTTTTTCTCAGCAAACTTTTCTCGTTCATTCCTAGAGTTAGAGAAAAGGTAAGTTCAACCTATTTCGATTTAATTCTTTTTATTTACTTATCCGTTTTAAAAACTAATTATATAAAAATGATCAGAGCGTCGAGTAGGTCATTTCTAGCCGAACAAAACTTATTTCAGCGATACTTTTTCCGGAAATAGGTAAGTTACTAATTCCCCTTTAAATGTTAAAATGGTCATATATGTTATACTTGATACTTGTAATTGTTATTTTGTGATTTGGGTAATATTTGTGATACTTGTAATTTTGGGACAAAGGGAGTATTTGGTATGTCGGTTTGGTTGGGTTCAAAGTAGTATTAAAGTTGTTTTGAGACTGATTTTGTAGTCTTAATAAAGTTATAAGTGTTAATGTGTAGTACGTTTGGGACGGTGAAACGAAGGGAGTAAAATTAGCAAGTTTGGGCCTGGCGGGTGTGTTGGGCGGCCGCCCAAATAGGGCGTGCGGCCGCACACTTATCTGGAAGGTTTTTGTCTTGGGACAGAGTATTTTGGCCGGCCGCACAGTCTGGTGTGAGCGACCGCCCAGGGCTGCTGAAAAGTTTGAGTTGTTTAAATCCAAGTGAATTAGAGTTCAATCTTGGTCTAGGTCTTAGGTGATATCCTAGAGTACCTAGAGGGTTGTTGTGGAACACCCTAGTGTTTGAAATTGGTTCCTTTGTGAGCATATGTTTTGTGGAATTAGATTAAATGTTAATTGGATTGGTTCATCTTTGTGATGTGTTTGGCTTGATTCCTTATTTTAGAATCATTGCCCCAGTTGTTGTTGTTTAGCAAGTATTCATTACTGTGCTCCTTGAGGAAAGTCCAGCTGGTCTTGTTGTGGAGTCAGGCGATTGGAGAATTATAGTGGTACAAGTTATGTTCACTATAAGGTTTTCCATTAGTGCCTTGTGTCAGGCGGTGGGAAAATTATAGTGGTACAAGTTATGTTCACTATAAGGTTTTCCATTGGTACCTTGTGTCAGGCGGTGGGAGAATTATAGTGGCACACAAGCCAAGTTCGCTATAAGGTTTTCCACTGTTGCCTTTTCTGTTTCCCCAGTCCAGATTGGCCTTGGATGGGATGAATCGCTCCCTTAGGTGAGCATTTAGGTTATGACTTTGTGTCATATTTCCCCCGTTGTTACTTTGGTTCTTATGGTTATGGTTTGGTTTTCAAGATCCCGGCTTCAGCTATTTATGCTGCTCAGTTGGTTTTCTCAGTTGGTTTTCTCAGATGGTATTCTCAGACAGTTATGTTTATTGGGTAAACCTTGGCTTGGTATCCACTTGAGTGTGGCCTTTGTGGAAATGGTGGTATATGAGTTTATTTTAGCTCTCATACTATGTGCTTTGTGATTGCTATGATACTATTCTTTATGATTATCATTTTAGCATGAAACGTAGTTGCATTTTAGTAGCTTATTGAGATTCATTCTCACCCTTTACTTGTTTACTGTTTTAGATAAAGGCGAGTCCAGGGGATAGGACACTTTGGCACGGGAGGACGTTGGAGTGGTAAGAGTTGGGACTTGTTTTGTTAAGGTTACATTATGTAAATGTAAAACCTTTTGGGTAGAGTACCCATACTTCCTATTGTCACACCTATTTTGGATAATGTTGGTGTATGTACATTTGTATAAAAGTTTGTAAGCCTTCGGGCTAAGTACTTTCGTTGTGAAAGTTGGTTGTAAAGTTTGTTTAAGGTTAAATGAAGTCTTTAAACTTCAAGTGTGATTTTGTTAAACTTTATAAAGGTACATTTCGAAAAATTTTCAAAAGTGTTTTATATCGTCTTCCACTCGTGTCCCGACCGTGGGGCCAAGTAAGACCACGGGTCTGGGGCGCGACAGTTGGTTTCAGAGCTAGGTTGTAGATGGTTTAGAATGACTAAATGACCTAGGAGGGTAGTAGAGTATAGTGTGAGTAACATTGAGTGTTCTATGCAGGTATTCATTAAAAATGGTTGAGAATGAAGGAGATCAGGCTGGTTCTTCGGGGCAAGGGGATGCCAGAGAAGAGGCTCGAATTATGTTTCAAGGAATGTTCGAAGCAGTAATGAAAACTTTAAATGATCAGAGGCAAGAGAGGGAACAGGTACCACCAAGATATGGCCTAGAACAATTTCTGAAAATGAAGCCTATGGGGTATGATGGAGAGCCTGATGTATCTAAAACTGAAAGGTGGATTGAATCAATGGAAAAGATCTTTGATGCTTTGAGATGTTCTGAGGAAGATCAAGTCAGGTTTGCTACTTATAAGCTGAATGGAGCTACCGAGCATTGGTGGAAAGCTTTGAAAACTAAATGGGATGAAACTCATGTACCTTACACTTGGGAGAATTTTCTGGAAAAATTTAAAGAACACTTCATACCCCGGGTAGATCAAGACAGGAAGGAAATGGAGTTTCTTAACTTGGAGCAAGGTTCTATGTCAGTAGCTCAGTATTCAGTTAAATTTTCAGAGTTGTCCAGGTATTGTACTTACTTAGTGGCAACTGAGGAGAGAAATGCTGCGAGGTTTGTGAAAGGTTTGAAAACTGTGATTAGAACTCAACTAGTATCCCATAAGTTGCAAGATTTTCAAGATGCAGTTGATCGAGCCTACCAGGTGGAGCATGATATTGAGGAACACAAGAAGAAAATGGAGTTGTTAGGTGCAGGGAGGCAAGTTAGGAAACAACAACAACGTGGTGATAATAGAGGAAATCAAGGTGGATCTTCACAATCCAAAGGGTCTTCTCAAAGACAGTCAGGTAATAGAAATCAAAGTAACACATCAGGGAGTCAGAACAGAGGAGTCTGTAATTATTGTCAGAAAGAAGGGCATTCATAAGAAAGATGTTGGAAGAAGCAAGGCAAATGTATGAATTGTGGTCAGTTGGGTCATTTTCAGAAGGATTGCCCTAGGTTTAAGGTACAGGCATCGGGAAGTGTAGTTGGGTCTTCTCAGGGCCAGAAGAGGGATTCTTCAGGAAAGCCTAAGGTGCAGGGTCGTGTCTTTGCCATTACTCAACAACAGGCTTCAGATTCCTCTAATGTGATAGGAGGTATTATTTATGTGTCTAGTTTGAGGGCACGTACACTTATAGACCCTGGCTCATCGCATTCTTATGTGTCTGTGCATTTTGCTTCTCGATTGCATTTGTCTTCTGAATCCCTACCTTATGTGTTAGAGGTGTCTACTCCTATAGGGGAGTGTTTGGTGACTAATGAGGTGTTGCATTCTTGTGATGTGCATATACGTGAGCATGTTTTACTTGCTGATTTAGTTATCTTACCATTACAAGATTTTGATATTATCTTGGGTAAGGATTGGTTGGGTAAATATCATGCGTCTGTTGATTGTGCTAAAAAGGTGGTCACATTTTCTATCCCTAATGTTCCTAAATTTACTTTTGAAACTGTTCCCTGGGGTAGAGAGATTCGTATTATTTCTTATGTGAAGGCTAGAAAGTTGTTGAACCGTGGTTGTGCGGGGTATTTGGCTAGTATTTTGGATACTACTAAAAAGGTTCCTGATATTGAGGATGTCCCTATTGTTAAAGAATTTTCAGATGTATTTTCTTCTGAGTATGCTATGCCTCCTGACCGGGAAATCGAGTTCTGTATTGACTTACTTCCAGGTACGGCTCCTATATCTGAGGCACCTTACAGAATGGCCTCAGTTAAGTTGAAAGAGTTGAAGGTTTAGTTACAAGAGCTACTTGATCGAGGATTCATTCGTCCTAGTGTATCCCCGTGGGGAGCTCCAGTATTATTTGTCAAAAAGAAAGATGGGTCCTTGAGATTGTGTATTGACTACAGAAAGCTGAATCAGGTAACTATAAAGAACAAATATCCGCTTCCTCATATTGATGATTTATTTGATCAACTCCAAGGATCGGTTGTCTTTTCAAAACTTGACTTGAGGAGTGGGTACCACCAGTTGAAATCCGTTCTGAAGACATTTCTAAAACTGCTTTCCGTAGTAGATATGGCCATCATGAGTTTCTTGTTATGCCTTTCGGGTTGACTAATGCTCCGGCTGTTTTTATGGATATGATGAATAGGGTCTTTAAACCTTATCTTGATACCTTTGTGGTTGTATTTATTGATGATATTCTTGTTTATTCCAAGTCTCGGGAGGAACATGAACAACATTTACGAATGGTTTTATCTATTCTTCGTGAGAAGCAGTTGTTTGCTAAATTCAGTAAGTGTGCTTTTTGGCTCGATGAAGTATCTTTTCTTGGGCACGTGATTTCTAATAAAGGTATATCAGTTGATCCATCCAAAGTTGACGCTATTATGAATTGGAAGAGGCCAGAATCAGTTACAGAAATTCGAAGCTTCTTGGGGTTAGCTGGGTACTACAGAAGGTTCATTGAGGGGTTTTCTAAGATTTCAAATCCCTTAACTCAGTTGACTCGAAAGAATAATCCTTATGTGTGGAATGAAAAATGTCAAGTTAGCTTTGAAGAGTTGAAGAAGAGATTGACTACAGATCCTATTCTTGCCCTACCTAATGGTAATGATGATTTGGTAATATATAGTGATGCTTCTAAAGAAGGCCTCGGGTGTGTATTAATGCAAAATGGAAGGGTGATTGCATATGCTTCGAGAAAGTTGACTCCGAGTGAGCAGAATTATCCTACCCATTTCATGGAGCTTGCGGCTATTGTCTTTGCGTTGCACAAGTGGAAACATTATCTATATGGAGCAAAGTTTGAGATTTTCACAGATCATCAGAGTTTGAAGTATCTTTTCTCCCAGAAAGAGTTGAATAATAGACAACAAAGATGGATGGAGCTGTTGAAGGATTATGATTGCACCATTTCTTATCATCCGGGCAAGGCAAATGTGGTAGCTGATGCTATTAGCCGGAAGTCTTATGTAGCTTCATTGATGGTGCGGGAATGGAAGATGTTGGAGGATGCTCGAGATTGGAGTCCTTATGAATCAAAGCATGGAGCTATTTTTGCGAACATTCGAGTATTACCAACTTTAGTTCAACAAATAAAGGAAGCTCAGAAGGATGACCCGGAGTTGGTAAAGATTATGGATAAAATCAAAGATGGTAAATTTGAGGATTTCTCCCTCAGTTCTGAAGGGGTATTGACTTTTAGAGGTCGATTGTGTGTGCCTAATGTTGATGGGATTAAACGCCAAGTTCTTGATGAAGGCCATAAATCGAGATATACTATTCATCCCGGGAGTACTAAAATGTATCAGAATTTAAAGCAACACTTTTGGTGGAATAATATGAAGAGGGAAATAACAGATTATGTATCCAAGTGTTTAACATGTCAATAAGTTAAAGCTGAACATCAAAGGCCCGCAGGATTGCTTCAACCATTAGAGATTCCGAAATGGAAGTGGGAACATGTTACTATGGATTTTGTGACAGGGTTACCTCGTACTCAAAGAAGGTTTGATGCAGTTTGGGTGATTATTGATAGATTGACAAAGTCTTCTCATTTTCTACCTATTGAGATTGGTTATTCTATGGAAAGTCTTGCAACCTTATACATTAATGAAATCGTGAGGTTACATGGAGTTCCAGTGAGCATTGTGTCTGATCGTGACCCTAGATTCACATCTCGGTTTTGGCAAGCATTTCAGAAGGCTTTAGGTTCAGAATTGAGATTTAGTACAACTTTTCATCCTCAAACAGATGGTCAGTCAGAAAGAACCATTCAGATTCTTGAGAACATGTTGAGGGCTTGCTCAGTTGATTTTGCAGATTCTTGGGATACTCATTTGCCTCTCGTAGAGTTTGCTTATAATAACAGTTTTCAGTCCAGTATTGGGATGGCTCCTTATGAAGCCTTGTATGGGAGGAAATGTCGGTCTCCTATCTGTTGGGATGAAGTGGGAGAAGCCAAGATTTGGGGTGTTCAGATGGTTTATGATTCAGTTGAGAATGTTAAACTTATTCGGGATTGTTTGAGTACTGCCCAGAGTAGACAGAAAAGCTATGCCGATCACTGAAGGCGAGACCTTGAGTTCGAAAAAGGTGACTTTGTGTTTTTGAAGGTTTCACCTAAGGTTGGTATTCGAAGATATGGAAAGAAAGGAAAGTTTGCTCCGAGGTATATTGGTCCATTTGAGATTCTTGGAAGAGTGGGAGATCATGCCTATCGTCTTGCATTACCTCCTTCCCTTGATAAGATCCATAATGTGTTTCATATCTCTATGCTTCGGAAGTATGTGTATGATCCTTCTCATGTTCTATCTGAGGTTCCCGAGGATATTGAGCCGAGTATGTCTTACGAAGAGTATCCAGTCCAAGTCATTGATTCGAAGGTCCAAGAATTGAGAAATAAGAGTATTCCTCTTGTTCGAGTTGTGTGAAGGAACCATAATGTGGAAGAATCAACTTGGGAGCTTCGGGAGGAAATCGAGAGAAAGTACCCTTGGTTGTTTGAGGACCTAGGTAAGTAACCCTAAAAATTTGGGACAAATTTTCTTTAAGGGGGAGTGATTGTAGCGACCCCAAAACCCGTCCCTATTTATTTTATATTTTTGGGGATTTTTATTTGACTTATGTGTGCATTTTATGTGTTGCATCATATTTTATGATTTGCACATCTTACTTAATTATTTGTGTTATTTATTTAGTTAGTAGTAATAAAGGTTAAAGGAGTTAAATGAGTAAGTTGAAACTTTAGGGTCCTTTGTGAAAATATAACTTTAGGGGCTTAATTGTTCAACTGGAAAGTCAAGTGACCAAAGTTTAAGAAAAGGGGTAAAATTTTTATAAACTTATCCTTCTTCTCCCTCTTCCTCTGTGTTAACTTTTTCTCAGCAAACTTTTCTCGTTCATTCCTAGGGTTAGAGAAAGATAAGTTCAACCTATTTCGATTTAATTCTTTTTATTTACTTATCCGTTTTAAAAACTAATTATATAAAAATGATCAGGGCGTCGAGTAGGTCATTTCTAGCCGAACAAAACTTATTTCAGCGATACTTTTTTCGGAAATAGGTAAGTTACTAATTCCCCTTTAAATGTTAAAATGGTCATATATGTTATACTTGATACTTGTAATTGTTATTTTGTGATTTGGGTAATATTTGTGATACTTGTAATTTTGGGACAAAGGGAGTATTTGGTATGTCGGTTTGGTTGGGTTCAAAGTAGTATTAAAGTTGTTGTGGAACACCCTAGTGTTTGAAATTGGTTCCTTTGTGAGCATATGTGTTGTGGAATTAGACTAAATGTTAATTGGATTGGTTCATCTTTGTGATGTGCTTGGCTTGATTCCTTATTTTAGAATCATTGCCCCGGTTAATGTTGTTTAGCAAGTATTCATTACTATGCTCCTTGATGAAAGTCCAGCTGGTCTTGTTGTGGAGTCAGGCGGTGGGAGAATTATAGTGGTACAAGTTATGTTCACTATAAGGTTTTCCATTGGTACCTTGTGTCAGGCGGTGGGAGAATTATAGTGGCACACAAGCCAAGTTCGCTATAAGGTTTTCCACTGTTGCATTTTCTGTTTCCCCAGTCCAGATTGGCCTTGGATGGGATGAATCGCTCCCTTAGGTGAGCATTTGGGTTATGACTTTGTGTCATATTTCCCCCGTTGTTACTTTGGTTCTTATGGTTATGGTTTTGTTTTCGGGATCCCGGCTTCAGCTATTTATGTTGCTCAGATGGTTTTCTCAGTTGGTTTTCTCAGATGGTATTCTCAGACAGTTATGTTTATTGGGTAAACCTTGGCTTGGTATCCACCTGAGTGTGGCCTTTGTGGAAATGGTGGTATATGAGTTTATTTTACCTTTCATACTATGTGCTATGTGATTGCTATGATACTATTCTTTATGATTATCATTTTAGCATGAAACGTAGTTGCATTTTAGTAGCTTATTGAGATTCATTCTCACCCTTTACTTGTTTACTGTTTTAGATAAAGATGAGTCCAGGGGATAGGACACTTTTGGCACGGGAGGACGTTGGAGTGGTAAGAGTTGGGACTTGTTTTGTTAAGGTTACATTATGTAAATGTAAAACCTTTTGGGTAGAGTACCCGTACTTCCTATTGTCACACCTATTTTGGATAATGTTGGTGTATGTACATTTGTATAAAAGTTTGTAAGCCTTCGGGCTAAGTACTTTCGTTGTGAAAGTTGGTTGTAAAGTTTGTTTAAGGTTAAATGAAGTCTTTAAACTTCAAGTGTGATTTTGTTAAATTTATAAAGGTACATTTCGAAAAAATTTCAAAAGTGTTTTATATCGTCTTCCACTCGTGTCCGAGCATGGGGCCAAGTAGGACCACGGGTCTGGGGCGCGACAGCTCTATTAATAGAGCAACTCTATCATGTTGTGGAATTAGACCCTTCCAACCCAACACCCAAGCAAATCGCAAGAAAACACGGCACCACAAACTAGCACAAGAAATAAGAAACTCAAAGCAGAACAAAACGAACACAAGAAATTATTTACCCAGTTCGTCAATATGTTTGACTACGTCTGGGGGCACTACCAAGCCAGGATCTTGCACTATAATATGTGAATATGGAGTTACAATGAGTATGGGGGTGGACCATTGCTTATATAGAAAACCTAGAATAAGACCTTATCCTAAACATAAGAGAAATCCCGATAATACTACAATTCCTGAATTCTCATCGGGGGCACCGAGCGCCCGCCTGGGTTACCCCAAGCGACCGCCTGAATTAGCCTCGCCAGGAACCAAGATCTCCTTCCCGCTAGGGCGCCCGCCTGGGTAGACGCAAGCGCCCGGTTGCCCTGGATCCGAATTTTCTTCTCTTTGTTCCTTAGAAGATCTCTATTCTAACAATCTCCCACCTAGAGTTCAACCGCATATATCAGCCCCGTATCCGTCTTCAACTCATCCTTGGTGTCGTCCTAGTGCTCACCTCGATCATGGTAGTGCCTTCCTCCTCCCCTATTCTCCAAGCCCCGTTGAAGCTATACCCAGCTTCAACTTCACTTTGCTTGAGAAACCTGGAGCCTTTGCATCCGATCTACACTCACCGTTAGATCTACGCAACGGAATATCCGGTCCTGGAGTATGTGGTCCATCTTCAGTGACCCCTTGTCCTTGGTCATCATGAATCGTGCCGCTCCCACCTGAGTTTAGAATATCCATGCAAATTTCATTCGCATCACATCATTCTTCAAACTCCCAAAGCTCATACTCCCCACCATTAACAGACCTCAAGCATTTATCCTTGAGTCCAATCTGATTCTCCACCAAGGCCTTCCACTTCTTATACATCCTGAAAGATTCATCTTTCCCTTTTAAGAAGTAATCACGGACCTTCCTTGTCGTATCATCAATGAAGTTCATGTAATATGACACACCACCCCGAGAAGTTACCGGGGATACCCCCTTCTCACCCATGTGACCCAATCGACAGTGCCACAAATTCGTATAACCCTTGGCTGACGCCACCGCGATACTATCCTTGGTGTTTGTCAAATATAATCTTCCTTCCCTATTACCCCGAGCGATCTCACAATCCTCCTTGGTAATAACCCAGTTCCTGCAGCTAAAAGTTACCATGTAACCTTCTTCACCCAGCTGCCCAACTGAAATCAGGTTCTTTTTCAAACCCGAAATGTGTCTGACCCCGTGTAGATGTAAGACCTTCCCGTCCGATGCTCCTATTCTGACATCCCCCTTCCCCTTGATTTCCAAAGGCTCGCCATCCGCCAGATAGACCTTTCCGAAATCACCGGAAGTGTAATTTTCCGTCGCTCCTGCATGCCCGCATGAGTGGAATGATGCCCCTGAATCCAGCACCCATGATTCTAGCGCACTACTAACACTTAGAACCAGTACATCTTCATCTTCGATTATCACATTCGCCGATTTATCCCCTCGCATGGGACAATCCCTCTTGTAGTGTCTAACTCCTTACAATGATAGCATTCTACCGATCCTCTTGCAACCCTTGGTCTTTCTTTGTTCTCCACAGACTGATCCCCACCCCCGATTACACTTTCCCTTGACCCTGTTCTCCCTTTATTGCTAGAACCCGGCCTTCCCCTACTAGTTGTAGCCAAGACCGATCCCGAAGTAGACGGTGTCCCCAACTTCTTTATGCGATTTTCCTCGCCCAAGAGGAAGTCCTTAACATCATCATACTTCAATTTGTTCTTACCAGCTGAAGCATTTAACGCTGTAACCGTTCCGCTCCAACTTCCTGGTAAGGATGCTAGCAATAAACACGCATGAACCTCGTCACCGAAAGTAATCTCCAATGCAGCCAATGAGTCTATAACATCCATAAACTCATCGATGTATTTAGCTATGGATCCTCCTTCTTGCATCTTGAGATTACCCATCTTGCGTATCAAATCAACCTTATTTGCAGCAGATGGAGTTTCAAATCTCTCAGTAAGATAATCCAATAGCTCCTTGGTGGTTTTCGCCTTCTTGGTAGTCTTCGCGATCCACTTCGACAAAGTAGATCGAACCATCCTAAGGCTTTCCGATCCATAAGATCCCAGTCTTCCTGTTTTTCGCTTTCCGGCTTGACTCCTGTTAGAGGCTTATAGAGATCCTTATTATACAAGACATCCTCTATTTGCATCCTCCAATACCCATAGTCAGACCCATCGAATTTCTCCACCGCTTGTTTATCCTTGCCCATTCGTGATTGCTTGATAAATCCCTTTGATCGTCCAACCAAAGCTCCTGATACCAGTTGTTGTGGAATTAGACCCTTCCAACCCAACACCCAAGCAAATCGCAAGAAAACACGGCACCACAAACAAGCACAAGAAATAAGAAACCCAAAGCAAAAGAACAAAACGAACACAAGAAATTGTTTACCCAGTTCGTCAATATGTTTGACTACGTCTGGAGGCACTACCAAGCCATGATCTTGCACTATAATATGTAAATATGGAGTTACAATGAGTATGGGGGCGGAACATTGCTTATATAGCAAACCTAGAATAAGACCTAATCCTAAACATAAGAGAAATCCCGAAAAAACTGCAATTCCCGAATTCCCATCGGGGGCACCGAGCGCCCGCCTGAATTAGCCTCGCCAGGAACCAAGACTTCCTGCCCGCTAGGGCGCCCGCCTGGGTAGACGCAAGCGCCCGCTTGCCCTGCATCCAAATTTTCTTCTCTTTGTTCCTTAGAAGATCTCTATTCCAACATATCACTTGCTTCAAATTTGGTGCAAGGGATAGTGCTGCGCTATCCTTTTATTTTTTCCTTCTTTTTCTTTTTAAATATCCGTTTTTTGTTTTTCTTTTTGATATATATGAAAATATTTTACAATATAAAATTATATAACCTACTATTGTTTATATATGTGAAACAATAATGAATATTGTTATTATATTCTTATTTAGTATAAGATTTGAAGCAAACTGTTGAAAATATTTGGTGTAAAAATTGCACTATTATAAAGAATAGTGCAATTTCTGCAAAAGTGTTGGAGATGGTTTTAGGATTGCAGATCTCCAACCTCAGCATTAGAGAGGATTATCATTCACGGGAATGGAATTTCCTCCAATACTGATGCATGCCATGACCACCCTCTACTACTCTCTGTACGGTTGTCTAAGTGAAACGATTATAATCGTGGTAATTACTCATTATATTGTTAGATTTATTCAGGAAGTACTGATTGTTAAAATATACCCAAATAGAAAATAGGACTATTATTGTGAGATAAGGGAATGAATAATACTCCCTTCGCCCGGAATGAATTAATAAAAATCGAAAACTGATGTCATTGAAAATTTAAAAATTGTTATTGATACTCCCTCTGCCCCGGAATAAACGTCCTACTTTCCATTTCTGCTTGTCCCAAAATAAATGTTTGTCTTACTAAAAATATGGTATGAAGTTTGGTGATCTTCCTATACTACCCATTCTAATAGGCACAAGCATTGCAATGCCATAAGAGGTGTCACTCTACCTATATGAATAAATTGGGGCAATCAAGGAAACACAACTAAAAGCTTAAAGACATTGACTTGTCAACTATGACATTTATTCCGGGACAGAGGGAGTAATATTTATAATGGTGGATCAATGACAAGTTTTAGAATTTTATTAAGATAATTATAGTAACCTTACATTAATGGTCAAAGTTCATTCGTAATAACATTAAAAAAAAAAAAAAAGAGTTGAAACTGTTAAGGAATATTATATATTCCTAGTACATATTGTAATTATCAAACATAGAGATTGTATCTTGTACACCAAGTTAGATTATTCTAGAATATTAGTTTCCTTATTGTATTAGTATTCCTAATTAGATTAGGACTCTAGAACTCTCTTTGTACTCCTATAAATATGTATTGCTAGTATCAATAATACTTGAGTCATTCATACAATATTATTTGAGTCTTTCATACAATATTATTTGAGTCTCTCATATCAAAATCTCTCTTCATGTATGATTGGCTCCGACTATCTCTCTCTCTCTAATCCTTGACATGGTATCAGAGCTATGATCCATAATGGGACTTCTCCGCCAAAAGTCAACCCTACCTTTATATCGCTTCCGCCGCCCTCCATCAAAAATCCAATCCGGCCTATACACACCAATAACCAATCCGGTTATCAACCCCACAACCCCAACATCTGGTCTTTGAACCCATATTCACTTTCCACCTTCTCTTGTTTTTTTTTCTTCATGTAACTAACCTCAATCTCTTCCCAACCACATGTTGCCAGATTTTTTTTCCTCCTACACCGGTTGATTCAGTAACCTCAATCAACCCCACTTCTCTGACCACCATCTCGACCACTTCCATCCCCACCAACCCAAAACCCCATCGTCAATACAACCTCAACACCTAAACCAATCCCAACCCCAAGCTACATCCACAAACACCAAAACCCATTTTTTTTTAATTCTAAAGACCGTTTAATTTTTTTTATTATTCTAAAGTCCGTCTCGCGACGTTAATGCCTCCACCCGTCTCGCGACGTTAATGCCTCCATCCGTCTAGCGACGTAAAAGCCCGAACCCGTCTCGCGACGTTAACGCCTTACTCCGTCTCGCGACGTTAATGCCTTACCACGTCTCGCGACGTAAAAGCCTCAACCCGTCTCGCGACGTAAAAGCCTCAACTCGTCTCGCGACGTAAAAGCCTCCACCTGTCTCGCGACGTAAAAACCTCCACCCGTCTCGCGACGTAAAAGCCTTACCCCCGTCTCGCGACGTAAAAGCCTTACCCCAGTCTCGCGACGTAAAAGCCTTAGACGTCCACTTCATAGGGTGAAAACCCTACTTGTACAAATGTAAAGATCATGACAACATCAACCACAACCGGGATCACATCAACCAACTCACTTCAACAACCCGGTTCATCTCATCACTTTCCAAGATTGGACTCTCCTATCGGTCGTCCATCTTGCGGGGGCATGTTAAGGAATATTATATATTCCTAGTACATATTGTAATTACCAAACATAGAGATTGTATCTTGTACACCAAGTTAGATTATTCTAGAATATTAGTTTCCTTATTGTATTAGTATTCCTAATTAGATTAGGACTCTAGAACTCTCTTTGTACTCCTATAAATATGTATTGCTAGTATCAATAATACTTGAGTCATTCATACAATATTATTTGAGTCTTTCATACAATATTATTTGAGTCTCTCATATCAATATCTCTCTTCATGTATGATTGGCTCCGACTATCTCTCTCTCTAATCCTTGACATAAACATTATTTTGCGGGGGAGGGAGTGTATGTGTGTCCCAAAAAGTCAGCCTCATTTCTATAACTGGTCATGTCTATAACTGGGGTATTAAAGTGTATGAACTTCCAAAGCTACCAAGCTTAGGCAACCATATATTCATGGTTTCTTAATGAACTTTTATGATAATTGCCATATATTATGGATTATTACATCAGTGAGAAATTATTGTTAAAAAGCCTGAATAATCAAATGAGACTATTTTTGCGGGCGGGAGGGAGGGATTATAATTTATATTCTTGGATAATGACATGATGATAATGGTTGGATGTTATTTTGATAGGGGAAAACCGAAAAAGGGGAGAGCAGGAGGAGGAGGAGGAGGACCGAGAGATGGAAGGAAAAACAGGATGTCAACCGATCTTGACCTTGACGATGAAGATGATCCTGACTTGAGATGAGATAAATAAGAGGGTATGTTATGTTCCCTTCTTCTTTCAGTTATAGTGTAATCCAAATGTAACGTGTTGTATCTTTAGTTTATCATCTAGTGTGAGAAGTATTCTTTGTTTATTTTCTGTTTCTGACTCTTTTTTAACATTTGATGTTTTTCCTGTAAGTTCATTGTTTTCAGTTAACTTAAGCAATACAATATGCTCAGTTTGTTAATCTTAAGTAAAGATAACTTGATTCCTTTCACTCTCCCACAGTTTGTTAACGTTAAATACTTAACGGACTCAGTTTCTACTGCTTGCTATATACACCTCATTCATATGAGTGCACCCCATTTCCATTAATTGCAGTTAGCCAAATATTATAACTACTACTCCCTCCGTCCCAGAGTAAGTGTTCACCCTCTCATTTTGGCACGGGGATTAAGAAATGAAGAGAAATACTCCCTCCGTCCCATTTTAAGAGTCAAAAAATGGGTGGGTTCAAGAATTAAGGAAAATGTGATGTGTTGCGAGTGTTGATAGTTGAGTATGAGAGAGAAGTGGGGTAGATAAGAGTTAGTGGATAATTGTTGTGAGTATGACATGTAAGACCCACTTTTCATTTTAGGATTTTGACTCTTAAAATGGAACGCCCTTTTAAGAAATTTTTGACTCTTAAAATGACAGAGGGAGTGTGAATAAAGAAATCTAACAAGGGCAAATATTAGAAGAAAGAAAAATACAAGTCAAACTATTTAAGTTTTCCCTCACTTTTTAATTTCACTAACCCAAATTTAATTAACACTTGTACTTTCTACTACTCCCTGTCAGTATCCCTGCAACTCCCACTCAAAAGTTTCATTTTCCCTCCATTGGGGTTTTTTACGTTTTTATATCAGGGTGCGCTCCCAAGTTTTTAAAACGAGAGAAAAGAAAGGAAAGGAAAGGGGGAGGAAATGTGACATATTTTCCTTTCTAAGGTTGCTCTCAAGATTTTTTAAGGAAGGAAATGCAAGGAAGGGAAAGGAAAATTAATAAGATTTTTCCTCCTACACAATCCTCTCAAAAGTGGGAGGAATTGGAAGGAAAGAAAGTTTTATAAACAAACTTTTATGATGAACCTATATTACCCCTCAAATATAACCTTCTATTTCTTTCATTAAGGCTACAATAGTAATTCAAAGTATTTTCCTTCTCTTTCTTTGATAAACTAAGGAGCACCCCCATAACAAATCCCATTCCCTCCCCTCCCCTTCCTTCCCCCCCCCCTTCCATCCCTTCCCTTTTTTTTCTCTCCATTAAAAACTCGGGAACGGACCCCTAGTGTCTGATTAGCTTTAGATTACCTGTAATTAAATGATTCATTTAAATTTGGGTCAATAAAGCAGCTGGTTTTTTGGTTATTATATGAACATTACAAGGGTATAAATATTCAAAACATTGTTCACAATTTGCTATTTTGGGAAGTGGACACTTACTCTAGGACGTACTAAAAAGAAAAGGTAGACACTTACTCTGGGACGGTTACTCTGAGACGGAGGGAGTATCTTTTTTACTTTCGTAAACTAATAGGAAGTGCTAAAATTATAAGTACATGTTTTTACTCGTTACATATTGCTAGTAGGAATTTTACTCCGAATCATAACCAAAATCATCACTTTCTATGTCACCTATAAACTATTAGCAGATTAATTTAAATATGAGCTAGTCTCCCGTGAGAACATCTATATCCGTCTTTTCTATGAGACGAGTTTTTTTTTTACCCACCCGACCCGACCCGGCCTATTGAACCGGATCCATGACCCATGGGCCATAACTTGCCACGTGGCAGCCACCCATTGGCCCAAAAAATAATATACATATATATATATATATATATATACATATATATATATATATATTTTTGCATTTTTTTTAAGTTTTATATTTTTTTTCAGCTTTTCCGTCGTTTACCAAAAGTAATAGTTACAATAACTTAATGTAATGACTGTATACATATAAAGTAACATTGTTCATAAGTAAACGTAACACCTGTTTTACAAAAACAAAAGCTCGTTTTACCCATTTTATCAAATGTAATACTAACTATAATTACGTGTAACCCAAACAATATCTAAATGTAATTATTATTTATACTGAAATGTAATAGTGTTTTTGTAAAAATGTAAAATATTGTTTATTTTGATTTAATTTTTTGAAAGAAAGTAACATTTGAAAATTAACAACTCATATACATGAATGTAATTGTTTGTACAAGTAAATGTAACACTTTAGTAGATGAAATTGTAAAGATTTCTATAGATAATGTAATACTTTTACATGTATCATGATAAATTGAACCTATTGTAACTTATTATTTGAAAACATATAGATATACTATTATACAAGTAAACGTAACTGTTTTACAATGTTATTATACAAGTAAAATGTAACATTCGTTTATAAAAATTGTTACTTTCTTATTTTTACAATGTTACTAACACAAGTATTTTTAGTTCTAAAGTGTAAATAGTTGAATTATTGAGTTAAGCACCTATTTGGTCCTTAACCTATTGAGTTGTTTTCCTTTTGGTCCTTAACCTATTTTGGTTTTCCTTTTGGTCCTTGATGTACCTAGTTGCAGGATAAAGTGGTCCTTAACCTATTTTAGTTTTCCTTTTGGTCCTTGATGTACCTATTTGCCGGACAAAGTGGTCATTGACCTATTTTGGTTTTCCTTTCGGTCAACAAGCCATGTCGACGATTTTAAGGACCACTTTGTCCGGCAAATAGGTACATCAAGGACCAAAAGGAAAACTAAAATAGGTTAAGGACCACTTTATCCTGCAACTAGGTACATCAAGGACCAAAAGGAAAACCAAAATAGGTTAAGGACCAAAAAGAAAACAACTCAATAGGTTAAGGACCAAATAGATGCTTAACTCTTTTTCTATACATATGTGTTACAATTATGTCTAAACATTGTTACATATAACTAACACGTTCGTTACTACTTTTGATAAACGAAGAAAACATAGAAAAAAACACTGTTACTTTTCTGTATATATGTATTACTTTTATGTATACAAATTGTTACATATACGTAACACGTTTGTTACATTTAGTTATAGTAACTATTACTTTTGACAAACCGAAAAAAATAATAATATATATATTTTTTTTTTATTTTTTTTGATCCTATGGGTCATGGATCCGGATCATGGGTCAAAAAATGACCCGTCTCTACTATGAGACGGGTCATAGTGTTCTCATACAAGTTTGTGTCTTTAAATATAAAGATTAGGGATGGCAATTTAACCGAAGGCGATCTGCCCCGAAAAAGTAGGGTTCGGGTGTTAGGAAAACTAGTAGTGCTCCCATGCGATGCATGGACATTTTTATTCAAAAAATAATTTAAAACAAAAATATTTTATACATTATACCTAGTAATTTCATTTTTGGGTTCCATTAATAAGTCACACTTTATTTAAATGAAAATTATATACTTCACTTGTCACTAATAACAACTATTCATTACTATTTTCTACTCCATTTATACTCATTATAACTAACCACTACTTCTCCTTCGCAAACACTTTCTCTCGCACATTCTCACTTATATACTCCATCTGTCCCGTTTGAAATTACAAACTTCACCATTTTGGTTGTTCCATAGAAATTACAAAATCCAAATATGGAAAATTTTTACACACGTGCGTATTCACATCAACCAAACAACTAAATATTCGCTACCCTACTTTCTCTCTCCTATCAAACTATCTACACTCGCAATACATCATTTTTTTCATTTTTTCCTTAATTTGTGTGCAAAAACTGTTTTGTGCAATTTGAAATGGGACCGAAGGAGTATTAGAGCTTCTAATTAAAATTTGGCATTTATTATTTTTATCTTTTGAAATATAATTTTAATATTTCATAGAAATATTGAAATAGCAATTTTACATTGTAACTTTGTATATATTGATTTCTTTTGTTTTTTTGTTTTTGAAGGAGGGAGAAATTATATAAGTAAAATAATATCAAATATTTTTCATAGTACACTATTTTATTTACAAATTAATAAATGCATGTTGAATGATATTCATTCCATCTAAAAAAGGTGGATAGTATATTTGAAATTTTACTAAGCAATTTTATCTTTATACCTTCATAGAATTACAAAATAATACATAATTCATTTTTATTTAGGGTTTTTGAATATTTGAAAATATGATATCTTCTCCGTGGGAGTACGATTCTTATTAATTATAAGTATATAAATTTATATGTTTATATCTTCTCAAATTAAATCATCTAATATTTAAATTCAGTTACAGACTCTTATAAATTTAATATTATTTTCATTAATCAGTAATTTAGAATAACTAACAAAACCGCTCCCTCCTCCTCTCACTTCTCTCTCTGCCATTCCCAATCCTAATCTTACTGCCATTTTTCATCCTTATTTGATTTTTATGAGTTTTGTTTGAAGAAACCTAGATCGTGTATGATCTAGATTTTTTAAACAATTCAATTTTTTATTGTCTTGTCTTTAGTTCTTTTGTTTTTTATCATAATAAACTAATTGGTGCGGTCGTGGTAATTCCATGGCGAAGGGATTTGTTGTTTGCAATTCCAAATATCAACGACGTTCAACCATTAATTAATCGTTCATTCGCTCCAAACATAATTCGGTCTCAAGTATTTCTCAGATTTTAAAATCATTATACTTCTCGTTATGTTATATGTTTTCACTCATTTGCCGAAAGCCTTTGATTCCACTGTTTTTGTCCACAGCCTTTACTTTATCTCCATCATGTTAAGAGCCTTTAATAATAGTTGGGATGCTTGGTTGGGCACATATTGCCAACCCAAATGTGTTCCTTTTTCATGTTTTCAAAGCTAAATCATTCCGTGGGGTTTTTTTTATAAAGGCCAATATTGGGACGTTTTTAAGTTTTGCTTACAGATATATTTGGGATATCATTGTTTGGACAAACATTCATTGGAGATTTGACTTAGGCTTGGCTACTATTACTCGAGACGTATTATATTTTTCATTGTAGCGGACAATTTGTCAACGCTTGTAAGTTTCCATAGATATCTTTGTCTTTGAGATGAGCCTTCAGCATTTGTGAACCGTCATTTTCTAAAACTTTATTAATGCAATTATTAGTTTGTTTCATTTTTTTTTAATAATGCTATTCTTTGATTTTAAGACTTATTCCATGATTACAGGTACCTCTTTTACGACATGATTTTTTTTTATAATTTAAACTTTGAACTTGCACGTGTAATATGACCCCTATTGAGTAAACGATCAAAATGACCCGCGTACTGTACTATATAAATACAACCAATTTGACCACTGTACTATCTAAACTACCAAATCAACCTTCGTACTATGCATAAACCAACCTAAATCGTTAGTACTCCATCCGTCCGAGAGTAAGAGTCATACCTCTCATTTGCACTGAGATTAAGAAATAGTGGAGGTGATGTAAGTGTTGTGACTGTAAAAGTAAAGTAGTAGAGAGAAAGAGTGGGAGGAAATAGTAAGTTGATTGGTGTTGTGAGTATAAAAGTAAAGTGAGAGAGAGAATGAGTGAGATGAATAGTAAAAATTCTTTGTCATATCAAGAAAGAGACTCTTACTCAAAGACGTACCAAAATAAAAAGTAGGACTCTTATTCCGGGACGGAGGGGGTATATGTTAATAGACGTTAATAGACGGTGGTCAAATTGGTTGTATTCATATAGTACGCGGGTCATTTTGATCGTTTACTCGAACCCTATTATCCTTCTAAGTTCATTCCAAGTTTGTTTAAAACATACTGGGTACGTCATATTTTGTCTAAAAGTCTTTTGATTTTAATTTTATATTGATTTTTACATTTCAAATTTGATGCTCTCTTTGTTTCAGAGTAAGTGTCCACCTTTTTCTTTTTAGTCCATCCCAAAGTAGGTATCCATTTCCTAAAATGGGAAATAATATTTACTATTCCTCACACTAACATTCTCTCTCTCACTTTCCATACTCACAACACTTACATCACTTCCACCATTTCTTAATCTCCGTGCAAATAGAAGGATGATGTACTCTATGACGGAGGGAGTAATTGATAATGATTGAGTGAAATACCCCCTCCGTTCCAAACATTTGGTTTCTTATTTATATTTTGAGCGTCTCATAGTAAAGGTTACTACCTAAAATACCAAAGAATCCTTAATCTTCTCTCATACTTTACTTTTACCCTCATAACACCAATCAACTTACTATTCCATACTCATCACTTTTGGCACAATATTTTTTTTCTAAGTTCTGTAAAAATTAAAACTAAAAACTTTAAAACGGAACGAAAATTATACTTGTTTAATCTTATTCCATATTACCATAGTATTTGGTCATTAAAAAATATGCTATATTTGGTGTAAAATAAATAAGGGAAAAGTATGATTTCTATGCCAAAAAGAATTTCGAACCGCTGCACCCATGAGTTAGCTTCACCCAATGGTGGAGATTGAAACCACCTCGTTTTATCTACACCCAACGGTTGAGATGTGGCCGACCTCGGTGGGACCCACAAAAAATTGAAATCATCCTAGCCGCACAGATGATGAGTGTGTGTATGTGGCCTTGATTGGAGTCGTTGGGTGGAGGGGTAGAGCTAACTCGGTGGAGCGGTTCCGGGTCCGCCAAAAGATTGATCGCCACAATCATGTTTCAAAAATTGACTCGCAATTGACCTGTCAAAATCATAAAGGATATTCAAACTTGATAGGGTTTTAAAATATTTTAGAAATTATAAATTACTTCCTCCGTCTCAGAGTAAGAGTAAGAGTCTTACTTTCTATTTTGGTACATCCCAGAGTAAGAATCCATTTCCTCAAATGGCAAAGAATCTTTACTATTCATCCCACTCATTCTCTCTCCTACTTTACTTTTATACTCACAACACCAATCAACTTACCATTCACTCCCACTCATTCTCTCTCATACTTTATTTTTACACTCACAACACTTACTTTAGTTCCACCATTTCTTAATCTCTATGCAAATGAGAGGTATGATTGTTGGGTTTCGGAGTAACATGCGCAGCGGAATTAACCATTTAAAATTTTCATGAAACCAAAGCCATAGATCCATTCATATGATTAAGTCAAATACAACATAATGAATACTAGAATACTAACTCTTGATGCCTATTTTGGTACATCCCAGAGTAAGAATCCATTTCCTCAAATGGCAAAGAATCTTTACTATTCATCCCACTCATTCTCTCTCCTACTTTAATTTTATACTCACAACACCAATCAACTTACCATTCACTCCCACTCATTCTCTCTCATACTTTATTTTTACACTTACAACACTTACAGCAAATGAATATAGGCGAAAAGAAAGTCCATCTCAAAGAACATCCCGAGGAGTTCACCGCGAAGCGAAGCGATCTACATCAGTAAAGCAACAACATCTTTCAAAAGGACACCAACTTCAGTAAAAGGCGATACATGGCCGAACTACGGCGACCTGAGATCCTCAAATTGATGGGAACGTAGGCAACCTTCGGGTCCGATCACAACATGAAACAAAATCACCAAACCTTGGTCTCCTAAAAAATAACCAAGTCTCTACCCCCACGGTCCCATCAATGACAGATTCCCCCGGAAAATCTTAGCCTTGGTCCCATCAATGACCAACCCCCCCTCTTCGACCTTGCCATTGATCGAATCTTAAGCTCAATTGATCACAACATTTATACGTGTTAAGGCTAATTGCTTGCTATAATCCTGAATTAATAATCGCCATGGTCCATTCAAGCAATCACTTTGATGATGTTGATTAAAGCGAATTCCGAATGTCTCGACAAGTCTTCTTTTCTACATCTTAAGAAAGAGCCAAACACTGAACTTCTGTCCATAGGCTTCCTACCTCAGAAAAGGGACTTACTCCCGCAAATGCCTATGTCTGTAAAAGCAAACCTGATTTTGCTCTGCGTCCATGTCTCTTGTCAACTAGACCACTCTTAGAAAGAAAATAAGAGATAGGGAAAGTAAGTCAGAAAGGACGAAAACCCGGAAAAAAATGATTCCCGCAAGAGACAAGTTGCACTCCGAATAAGGGACAAGGTGCACTCCGAACAAAGAAAGGTTCATTCCCAAGGGAGGTTGATACCAGGGAGCCGATTCCAGTCAGAGGATTACACCGGGGCTATCAAGCCATAACTACACTTTGAAAAGATTAACAGGAAAGTCATGCTTTGGTAAGCCTAGTCCAGGTCAGAACCCAGAGTCAATCCCCCAATTCTCAAAATATTCCCCAGAGGTCCTCAGAAAATTTTGGTAAAAAAGAGTCAACTCTCTACGTCAACCGTACGGATGGTTTATCCCCTGTAAAATCTGGTATCAGCAGTCCATACCAGCAAATTGCCCACAAGTGAAACTCACTTTCACTTGTCCAAAACCTGCCAAAGACATGTCCAGTGGTGCATAGTTGAGTCTAAACACGTTTCTGGGAATTTCACGCAAATCACAACATCAAAAAGCCCTCATAAGGCCCGAGCTATGCATAAAAATGAATTTGCAAATACAAAAGATTTAAACATCAACAGAATAACAGGTTTTCACATACTTTGTTTTAAGAATTAAAGTAAAAGAAAATTGTTCAAACAGGTACGATTATTCAGAGTCTGGGTCCGAGTCAGGTGGTGGTAAATCAGAACTGCCTGGCCCCCGAAAGGAATAAGCACTAGGGTCAAAATGGAAAAGAGACTCTGCCAATCTCATGTCCTCACCGGTAGGCGGCTGAAAAGAACGCCAAGCAAATTGGGAAGAAGTGCCCAGACGGTCTGCAGAAGATGGCCTGGGCCGTTCTAAGGTTAAGTGGGCAAAAGGGTCCGGGGCTATCTCGTGATTATCCGTGCCTCCCAGTGACCCTCGGAAAGATGTTATGTCAGCAGCACTTAGGGACTGACTGCGAACATAAGAGGGAGGCAGCTCCACGCTCGACGCCCTTTTGTGAGGCCTTTCTTCACCGCTCATGGAACTCCGGCTGGGCACAAAGCAATATTCCGTTCGATACCCCTTGGAAGAGCGACCGGTAAACCTCTTAAAGCATTTCTTGGTCCGCCCTAAGAAGATGGGCCCCCTCAACAGTGCTCACCCCGCAACCTGCACATGAAAACACAAATGGCTCAGCAAAAGAGACGGAAATGAAAGGTGTGTGTGTATAAAGAAAAAAAGAATCATACCGCCTCAACCAAAATCTCCTCAGCTGGGACCCCCTCCCCTGGAATAGACAAATCCACCTTATAAACCCTACCATCCATACAGACAAAGTAGTAGTCTGTCCAAGCCGATGGAACTACCCCAGAAGCCACCACCTGTGGCGACCGTAACCTCATGGCCACACACCGACCATATGGATCGTCAGTGATCAAGCCAGAAGCATCCGCTCCCATGAGAAAGGGGTCCTGCCCTCGATCAACCACGAACATGGTCTCAGGAGGATCCATGGGCGCCCTCTGCACGAGCTCCAACCCGTGTTGCCATAGAACCCTTTCACCCAATTAAAAGGCCTCGCGTCGAAAACCCACTAGCAGTCTCCTCTATCTAGTCACTCGCAGGGCCTCACTCAAATCAAAACCCATCTCCTCATACCTCGACCAAGGAAGCAGGTTCAACTCCACTGGCATGGGCCCCCTCAACACCGACTTTACATCGGCATAACGGACAGCAACTCGTCCCTTGGACCCCCTTTTCTCTCGAACCTCCCTGGCCCAACAAGTCATGGCCGGAAAATTAAGGTCTCAGTCGAGAGTCATCTTCCACGGGTAGCTGCCAAATACCTCGTAGTACCAAGCCTTAAAAGAAGAAAGGCACGAAAATCATAAAAAATAAGGAAAAGGCCGAATGCAAAGAGTAAAGCAAAGGTAGAAAAGAATGAAAGAGAAAAAGGAACACCTCGAGGAAAAATTGAAAGCAAGCCAAAGACTTGCTCACTTTTCGACTGTACTTGTCTAGCTCCAGGTATAGCTCATCGAGGCCAGCCTCACCCCAAGCAATGCCTTAAAAGGCCTCAGGTGTAGTCAATGAGCCAAGGAGAGGGAAGATACATGTGGTGTCGGCATTGGCAAAGACAGTGTTGCTGAGAAGAAGCCACACATAAGAACGCCCCAGCTGCTCAGCAGTCACCCGGCCTACCTAATACTCTAGAAAGTTGGCCCGAATGGCCCTCACCACGTTCTGCACTAGAATGCCCAAACCCTTGGTAGGGCCCGCGAAGCCGATGAGCGATTTAACCTCTCCAACTGGGATCCTATCCCTACATACAACCAGATGCCTGTCGAAAGAAAGCCCGGTAATCGCCGAGAAGTCAGCAGGGGTCACAGTCACCTCCCCCCCAACCGAAATGGAAAGTATGGGTCGAATCCCACCAATACTCACCAAGGGCATAGAGAAGCCCCATGCTTTTGTTGGTATTTTCCAACTTACCCATGGCCTCGATAAAAGGCACCAAGCTGGTGCGCTCCACCCACTGCCTAGGACCAGGCGCGCCATCAAGGGACTCGGGCATGGCCTCCCATAAAGAAAAGCAGACGTCCGGAGAACCTCAAGATTTGGGATCACCGCCCTGCATGTAAACACAGCAAAGGTATGAACGACTCATTTTAAAATACTAATACACATGTTAAACGCGAATGATAAAATGAAGTGAACATGCGTTAAATATGTTTTCCGTCCCCTTTCAAATTGCATAGACATTTGAGGGTCATCATTGAAAAATGTGTTTCCGTCCCTTTTCAAATTGCATAGACATTTGAGGGTCATCTTTGAAAAATGTGTTTCCGTCCCTTTTCAAATTGCATAGACATTTGAGGGTCATCATTGAAGAATGTGTTTTTCCGTCCCCTTTTAAATTTCATAGACATTTGAGGGTCATAATTCAAAAATGTGTTTCCGTCCCCTTTCAAATTGCATAGACATTTGAGGGTCATCTTTGAAAAATGTGTTTCTGTCCCTTTTCAAATTGCATAGACATTTGAGGGTCATTATTGAAGAATGTGTTTTTCCGTCCCCTTTCAAATTGCATAGACATTTGAGGGTCATCTTTGAAAAATGTGTTTCCGTCTCTTTTCAAATTGCATAGACATTTGAGGGTCATCATTGAAGAATGTTTTTTCCATCCCCCTTTCAAATTGCATGGACATTTAAGGGCCATTTTAAGAAAGACAAATTTTCCCCTTTCTTTAAAACTGCATAAGTCATTTAAAAGAAGGCCATCATAAACAAGTCCGTCCCATTCATAACATGTAACAAATGATCTTAAGTAATGCTAGCATGCACATAAACATGCCAAAATGGCTAGTCCAACCTAAGGTACAAGCATTTTATGCACAAAAGTGTAGGATCACACTTTAAATTGTCAAAAGCATAGCTAGGAATGCCTGAATGAGGAAGCAAACACAAGCCCACGACCCTTTGCGATCCCAATTTCATGAAAAGAAGGCCAATTTCGAAAGATTGCACCAAAACCCCAAAGCCCCAATTTGCATAAACCCTAGGTTTAAGAAATGCATTAATCGAGAAGGGAATGGCTTAGGAGTGCTTACCCCGTAACCTTGTCACAAATGCATGGTATGAGACTTGTAAAGACCCGCTCCCGCATCCCGGAGATCAACGGTGTAGCCACGGAGATTCCGAGCCATGTCAAGCCTCTTCTCCGCCCCTCTAGGGTAACCCACGCGTGCCCGTCCCGCCATAAGTAACCCTTAAACAATCTAGGGAAGAAATTCAAAAATTGATGGAGTTTTCACTCTCAATTTCGCCCCTACCCTGCTCTGTTTTCGTCTGAGTTTTTTGGAAGAATGAAGGGAACAGCCGTAAGGCTGTTGGGTTTTGAAAAAGAAGGGCCGCCTTCCTCATCCGTACGGCTACTTTGGCCCTGACATAATTGATGATTTCTTGTTAAATGGTTGGCTTTATGACCCCATTCATTCACAGCCCCAACCATATCATAAATGTCCTGATACCTACCCTGCCTTGGGCTCATGCAACATGAATTTGAATTGGAAACATCTCGGCGGTCCCATTGTGACGTAAGCCCATTGACTCTTGACCCTACAGTTTGTAAGCCCGTTTTTGCCTGAAAGTACCCGGCAGTTTGTAAGCCCGTTTTTGCTTAGCAATCCTAGGCCATCCTTGACGTAAGCCCAGTAAAAATCATGAAAAATGTTGCCTTAGCAAACACTAGGACGTCCTTGACTTAAGCCCAGTAAACTCTTGAGTGGACCTTTTAGGTTTAGAAAACCTTGTCCCCGGCCGTCCTTAGTGGGACGTAAGACCAGTTTTCCCGTCAAACTCCCCAAACGTGGAGTTGACCCAAGTTAAACCTTGACTCATAATAGTCATTATAGGTTGAAGTCTTTGTCCCCGGCCGTCCTTAGTGGGACATAAGACCAATTTTCCCATCAAACTCCCCAAACGTGGAGTGGATCTAAGTTAAACCTTGACTCAGAATAGTCATTATAGGTTGAAGTCTTTGTCCCCGACCGTCCTTAGTGGGACATAAGACCAGTTTTCCCATCAAACTCCCCAAACGTGGAGTTGACCCAAGTTAAACCTTGACTCAGAATAGTAATTATAGGTTGAAGTCTTTGTCCCCGGCCGTCCTTAGTGGGACGTAAGACCAGTTTTCCCATCAAACTCCCCAAAGGTAGAGTTGACCCAAGTTAAACCTTGACTCAGAATAGTCATTCTAGGTTGAAGCCTTGTCCCCGGCCGTCCTTAGTGGGACGTAAGACCAGTTTTCCCGTCAAAACTCCCGAAAGGTGGAGTTGACCCAAGTCAAACCTCGACCTAGAATGGTCACTTTAAGTTAAAGCCTTTCTCCGCTGTAGTCCAAAATAACTTGAGACATATTCTTGTAAGTCAACCCTCTCCATAGAGCCAAGTTGACCGTGTCCCGCCTCTGACTCCCCGAGAGTCATGCCTTTATCCTTGTAAGTCAACCCTCTCCATAGAGCTAAGTTGACCGTGTCCTGCCTCTGACTCCCCGAGAGTCATGCATTTGTCTTGTAAGTCAACCCTCTCCATAGAGCCATGTTGACCGTGTCCCACCTCTGACTCCCCGAGAGTCATGCCTTTGTCTTGTAGGTCAACCCTCTCCATAGAGCCAAGTTGACCGTGTCCCACCTCTGACCAGACGAGAGTCATGCCTTTGTCTTGTAAGTCAACCCTCTTCATAGAGCCAAGTTGACTGTGTCCCGCCTCTGACCAGCTGAGAGTCATGTCTTTGTCTTGTAAGTCAACCCTCTCCATAGAGCCAAGTTGACCGTGTCCCGCCTCTGACCAGCCGAGAGTCATGCCTTTATCTTGTAAGTTAACCCTCTCCATAGAGCCAAGTTGACCGTGTCCCGCCTCTGACCAGCTGAGAGTCATTCCTTTATCTTGTAAGTCAACCCTCTCCATAGAGCCAAGTTGACCATGTCCCGCCTCTAAACTCCTCGAGAGTCATGCCTTTGTCTTGTAAGTCAACCCTCTCCATAGAGCCAAGTTGACCATGTCCCGCCTATGAACTCCCCGAGAGTCATGCCTTTGTCTTGTAAGTCAACCCTCTCCATAGAGCCAAGTTGACCGTGTCCCGCCTCTGACTCCCCGAGAGTCATACCTTTGTCTTGTAAGTCAACCCTCTCCATAGAGCCAAGTTGACCGTGTCCCGCCTCTGACCAGTCGAGAGTCATGCCTTTGTCTTGTAAGTCAACCCTCTCCATAGAGCCAAGTTGACCGTATCCCGCCTCTGAACTCGCCAAGAGTCATGCCCGTTCCCCTAGGAGAGGATGACAGATATCCACCTAGTCTCTCACCCCTCCCCGAACTACGTTAGGCTTGATTCCCCGCAAACGGGATACGTAGGAATCCTATACCCCTAGGTCCATCTATGCAACCAAAATCGGTCAAGCCGTCCTCCCATCAGATTGGGATGCTTGTTTTTATCGACAACCCCGCTTTTCAAAAGCGACGTTGCCGAGGGGCTCTATAAGTACCCCAATCTGAAATTGACTAACTTAGATGAATTCTTAGCACCATTCAGGGATAAACTGATAGGCTGGGACCTCACTAAAATAGACCTAAAATTCTAGGACTACTCTAGAATTAAACTTGGTAAAATCCAGAAGCTCGCCAGGCTGAGCCGTACGGATGGTTTGGACGCGGGAGAGCCCTAGCCGTACGGCTACTATGGGTACCCTCAGTCCTTATAAATTGAGACCCTTGCTGATCATTTTAGGGGAGGAGAAAATTGTTTAAGAGAGCCAAAGCTCTGCAGAAATCATATCAGAATAGAGTGATCACCACATTTGAGTGAAAAGAGAGAAAGAAGATAGATCCAAACCAAAATTGGTGAGGCCTCCTTCTCCCCATCTTCTCTTCATCTCCATATTCCATCTTTTGCTTCTTGTTAAATAATATACACTTGGAACCAAGCCTTTAAATCCATGGTGCCCTTCATGTTCTATGCATGATGATGGGTTGCAAACCATAGGATAGCCTAAGGCTTGTTATGATTTATGTATCTTTAATATATTGTCTTTACATTTATGCACCTTTACATTATGTCTTTAAATTTGTGTCATTTACTTTAAAGTCTTTGCATTTATGTTGAATAAATGAGGGAATGATCAAGTTTGGGTGATAAAGTTGCGATCTTTATCATCCAAACCATGAGTCAACCTCAAAAATGTCCCTTTGATAATAAAGATTCAATCTTTATCCATCAAAGGTTGATTTTGGATGTCCCAATGCCCTTCCTTGGAAGAATCATCCATTTGGGTGTTAAAGTTTCCATCTTTAATCATCTAAATGGTGATCTTGGCTCAAAAACCATGACCATCACCTTTTCTCAATTATTCCCCAATGATTGTCTTGATCACACCCAAAATTCTTATTTGGTGTCTAATATAGTGATCAATGGCATAGGGATGATTTAATTAATGTTTTGTTGCAAGAAAATAACTGGAAATGATCAAACAGTCCAGTTTCCAGCAGAATGCTGTCCAGTTTCCAGCAGAATGCTGTCCAGTTTCCAGCAGAATGATCTGTTTCTGCCTGGAATTGGATTGATTCCTGGGAGTCTATTAAAATTCCCAGGAATTCATAGCCATACGGCTACTTTGTTAAGGGGGCACATTTCCAGTCTAGTCCCCTTTAGTCCCCTTTTGATCCAGAATGTTTACGAAATAACCCTTTCTGTCAAATATTTAACTATTTTCTGTTAAAGTCAGTTTCTCCCATTTTTATGAACATACACACACACACTTGCACAATTTAAACAAATTTTAGGGAGACTCGGTTTCTTCCGAGGCGCTTTGGGTGAACTACCGGTTGAGTTCTTCCCAAAGCGTAACCTGACCTCCGAATCCTTTGTCTCTAACCATTTTTCGTTAAGTTTGGGTTTAAAATTAAACTAACGTGGCGACTCCGTTGAACGTTGATAAGATCCCGTGTTTGATTCTCGAGGGAACCGTTCATTTTTCCCGTGGGTATCTCACAGATGGGAGTTGATTCCTCTTCGTGCTTCTGAATCTCTCAATCGGAAAAAACTTCGAGACCGGGCTTTCTGATGTCTTTGCTGTTGACCCATGGCTCGGGAAAGATTATGTATGGAACATCTTCCCCTTGGCAGACAAAGTAGCCATTCAGTGTCTTGCGATAAGGCCTCAAATTGGGAATCCTATAATGACGGCCTTCTGTAGACACCCCGCCTTGGACCTCTCACCCTGATTGCATACAAAGTATTTTTATTTAACTTATTTTTGTTGATTTCTGTTACTTCGGTTAAGTTCCTAACTGATTCCGTTAGTTTTGGACTAAACTGCATAACAGAGTTAACTTTAGAGTCTTTTCTGTCATTCTGTCCTTCTCTGCCGCGGGCGCTTCCGGGACTGTTAACGGGATGCGCGCGCGTCTCGCCCCAAAAGCGGGACTCGCGCGCTTCCCACTTTGGCAGTAACGGATTGCACCTTATTTCCCTCCCTTTTCTTGTTTACAAACATCTTTTCTTGATCACAAAAACCATCTTTTCACATCCACATTCATCCCCCCTTTTCTCATTAACTCACAATCCCAAATTCTAAGCCTTTTCCCAAATAACTAATATTTCTTTCATTTATTATTTGATTTCTTTTATTTCTTTTATTTTTCTTTTATTCATTTATCTTATTTGTGATTGGCTCATTCCATTTCACATGGATGACCAATTTCCCTCCATCATTTCCCTCTCTTTTTTACCTATAAAAACCATCATCTTCTACCTTGGAAAGGGACTTCTTTTTGGACCTCTTTTTTTTAGACTTGGAACTTTCTCTCTACACAAATTCTATATCATTTTTCCCTACACAAATTCTCCCAACAAGAGTTTTACGCAACGAAACTCTACACAAATCTCTACACAACAACATCATTTTCAAGTCCAAGTTTGAAGTCTTCTTTCTAAAGGTACAAGTCTTCTTTTTTTATTCTATTCATGTTCTAGTCAATGTATGCAATCCCCATTAATGGGACATGACCAACATGACTACTTCACATATTGAAGTTAGTTAAGGTTACCTCCCTACATTTTAATCTCAACTTTAATTCACCATGTTAATTTCTCTTCATCTCTTAATATAATTCTTTAACATTACTTGTTACATGTAATCTTTATCATTAAATAAATAAAACAATTCTATTTTATTTCCCCTTTATTTCCCCTTTTCTTCTCATCACAATTGTTAGCACATTTCTATTTAATTAATTGAAGGACATGTAAATATTAGAACACCAATAGTAGCAAGACCCACGTAAGCGGGGCGGAATGGGTGTTTAAGTACTTCCCACTCCGTCACCTAACCCCCGAACCCTTCTCTCCCGAATCTCTGGTTTTGTACATAAATTAGGCTATTTCTAGATTTTTCTTATGTTCCTTTAAAAACATAGGTGGCGACTCTAAACAATCTAAAAACAAGTTAGACATCCTAGGATAATTCACCGCTCTAGCTAAGTTGTGGTTTCCCGGGGTATCTACAGTGGCGACTCCGCTGGGGAAGATTTAGAGGGTTAAACTTTCGTTCTTAACTTTTGGTGTTCTTATTACTGTTTTCTGGGCATTCTGGTAAAAAGGGTAGGAAGCGCGCGCCTCTGGCCTTCTTGGCCTAAAGCGCGCGCGTCCGACCCCAATTACCAGAATCGCCCGCCTCCTTTCTTGTCCTTCAATTCCATATTTCTGTGCTAACAATTACTGCAGGGGAAAGTTTTCTTAATTAAGGGTCAAGGCAATCCCTTGAACCCACTGATTTGCAGGTTCTCACCCAGAAGCGGGCGCCTCTTCCCTTCTTCCTCTCACGCGCGCGCCTTCCGCATTGGCAACCCAATGTGCGCGCTTCTGGGCGCATTCCCGGAACAGAACAGTGCACAGAAACAAAACAGAATGACAGTGTGTGGGCACCGGGCCTGCATACAATTTCTTTTACTTTCTGTTTATTTTTACCGGTCACACGGGTGATTCGGGAGTTGTAAATACGTGCTTATTTGTTTCCTTTCTTTTTCTTTCTTTGAAAAAAAAAAAAAAATATCTTGTGACATGTTAGACCTCACACTACATGCACATATTCTTATCAACTGCTCACTATCGAGTCGCACAAGTCCAACCCCAAACCCGTCGAGGCCCGTCCTAGAAAGTTTCAAGCTCCACTCGACCTTGGCTTTTTCGAAGCGGTAAACCTCAGCCCGTGGCGTAGTTCATGACTACATGCCGGGGGTGACCTTTGAGCCTCATATTCAAGCTGAGAACAAGCCACACAATTCTAGTCTAGGGTCTAACACTCCGTGACTCAAGTCGGTTTTTCATGTATCGAGATTTCCCTAAACTAATGTCTTCAAATCATACATGCCAACTTGTTGCAATGGACGAAATAAAACTCCGTCCCCAAAAGTGGGCATTTTGGACGAAAATAAAAATCCGTCCCCGCATGTATAATTTACTACATTAATTTAGTTTAATCCCGACACATGTAGGTCTCACAAGCGTGGTGGAATCCGATGAGTATATGGGACCGCGAGAAGGTCTATATACTAGTGTGACGATTCCACTATTTTTTCTAGAAACCCAAAAAAAAAAAAGGACTCCGTCCTTCCGACTTTTGTAAATAAAAAAAAAAAAAAACAAAAAAGAGTCATTTTCTTTATATGGTTGAGTCTTTTTCGTGTTTGTGGGTTAAATTTATTTTACTCAAAAGGTATTTGTGGGGCCAACCTAAGATCAACCGTGTTCTTTCAATAGGTCCAATGGCTTCCAACGGCAACAACAATAACGGTGGAAATGATTTCGTGTCCAACGAAGGGTTACTCAACATAATGAAATCAATGGGGGAACAAATGGATAGGATTGTCGAGGATGCCCGACGTAAAGACAATTTGTGGCAAGCCCGTTTCAATATCGACAAGAGGATTCACAAAGAAGAGGTTTCCGAACTCAAGGCCCGTCTTGATTATGAAAGAAGAATTCACGAGGAAGAGGTTTCCGAACTCAAAGCCCGTTTGCAAGAGCTCACCGACGGCAAAGCAAAGTTCAATGGTAAAGCATGCTCAAGTGGCCCGACCCTCAAAAGCTACAAAGGTACTACCAACAACCGAGTTTTCATTCCTCTCCTAGGAGTAACCCAAGCCGAAGCATTTGAAACTTTGGTGGCAAGTGGAAAGGTCAAGCCTTTGGAGGGGTACAAGCCGAAGACGATATCGAAGAATCATGCACATGGTGAATGGTGCAGCTACCACAAGCATAGTGGCCATACTACCGAAGGGTGCTTCCTTCTCCGAAACATCATCCAAGATTTGTTCGACAACGGCGAATTTACTGTGGGTGAAGAGCAACTTTTAGAGAGTGCCAACATGCAAGAACTCATCAAAAAAAGAATGATTTGGTTTCGAAATGGGGCTTCTACAAGAAATCATGCCACAAGGAGACTACAACGACAAGGGGGACTACAACAACAATCTCCGTTTCTCTTTCTCTACCTAGTAATAGGAATTAAAAAAAAAAAACAAGAGTCAAAGTCCTCTTAAGTGTGCATTAAGTTTTCTTTGTCCAATTAATGTGAAATTTTGAGTCAAGTCTCATCATCAAATAAAAAGTCGTTCTTGTCCTCATACACTCTTCCAAGTTGTTCAATCTAATTCTTGGAAAAATGATGAAAAGATGTCTAAACGAGTTTTGGAATGAAGGCCATCACTTGAACGCCTAGGGGCTAAACATTGTGACGAAGGCAACATCATCAACGACGAAGACAAAGCCAAGACATCAAGGGTGAAGCAACAACCATGGAGAAAAATCAAGCAATGTTTCAAAGGGGGGATTAAAAAAAAAAAAAAATGCTCGCTAGGTTGAACTCTTCAAATCAACCTAGGCAAAAGTTAGAGCACAAAAAAAAAAAAAAAAAAAAAAATCCCCCTCAATCAAAGAAGTTCACATCAAGATCAACATCACTCCATCCACCAAAGGAGGACGAAGCTACGAAGCAACAATTCCATCACGAAGAATGGAGAATTAACAAGAACTACGGTGACCTGAGCCTCTACACTGGAGGAACGTAGGCAACCTGCGGGTCCGGTCTCATGCAAGAAAGAAGAAATGTTTAGTCCTAGCGCGTTATGGTGATCGGCCTTCATCTCGAACTTGTCAAGACATATTTGTACGATTCATTTGCCAATGAATTAATCACCAAAAAGATTGAACAACTTTCTTAGCTTTGGAATCATTTCGCGTTCCTTGTCGAGTCTAAGGACTTTTATTCTTTCTGCATACTCCCAATTTCTTGCAATCAAATTGGGGCTTTCCTTCTCTTCTCTCTTAATGACTTACTTGCCTTCGTGAGTCATTCAATTCAATAAAAAAATACATGTCAATACTAGGGACACTTCCCTAGTCGAGTCAATGTCACTCATCTTTACTGACAAAAGGTTTTCACTGCAAAATCACATGTCTCTCATCCTCAGCTAGAGTCAATGCACACTTCCTCATTAATCGAGTAAAAAATGAAGACGCAAAAGAGATGCCCGCTAGATTGAAAACCCGAAAGGGCGGTCTAGGCAAAAAACAGGGTGCGTCATAAAAAAAATGAGAGAGTGAGAGAGAGAAGGGAAAGAGAAATGGAGATCCCCGGCCTCTAAAGAAGATAAGTTCAACATTGAATCTCCTCAGCAAGTCAATTCCCCACCAAGTCAACTTTGGGATTGCAAAAGGCTCGACAAGATATAGCACCATCAAAGGTTGTCTTGGGTTATCGGCATCATTCTCCAGCAGTGTGCATTTTTGGGTTCATGAAAAGAAGGCCCGTGGTTACCAAGATCCATCCGAGAACAAGCCCATCATAAAAGGGCACGAGGTTGCACAAATAATCCCTAGCTAGTCAATTGGCTTGGGCAGCAAATAGCAACAACATGTGTCTCAGTTTTCAAAGCTTCTTCAAGTATGTGCTTATAAAGTACGCCGAAAGGCTCCCGAGAAATGGAGTAGCTCTTGCCATATCCTCTCATGTTTATTCCCTCACACGAGGACGAGTCACTCTTGCTTTGCTCAACAAATGGTGACGCCCTAGGGGCTATGTGACTCAAGGACAAGGACTTCATTTGCTTCACTTGACAATCAATACGCCCTACAGGCTATGCTCGAAAAAAAGATGTGTGAGACTATCCTCAAAGTCTCTCAAAAAGGGATGTCAAAAAGCCCTCTTGTCACGTGTGCCCGCGCTCGTTTCCCCAATCAAGGGTGGACCTTTCTCGCAATCAATGATGGCACTCTAGGGGTTACGGTCAAGTCTTAAAGGCTCCCTCGGCAAAGAGCAATTAACTCCCCAGCAGTATCCCCAGCCAAGTCATGTGCAACATTGGAAACTTCCTCAATTCAGCACCGAAGGTCTCAACGGGCTTCGCAATCTACAATCTTTTGGGCTACGGCATTACAGTAATTCAAGCAAAGGGCAGTATTAGGGCTGCACGACCGACAGTCTTTTGGGCAACAATACTCGAGCAAGTGCAATGTGGAGTAGTCTTATGGCTCCATGAGAACAATCAAGATTCAAGGGTCTCTCAACACTTCAAGTCAAAAGGCCCCTTAGTTTTAAAATGAAGACTCCGATGTTATGAATGAAGTTGATGATTTTTGTTAAAACTTTCAACGAGATCATGAAGAAAGTCTTAGAGAAAAGGAAAAAGATTCAATATGCTAAACTCTAATCAAAACATGGTTATAGCGGGAAATGCCACGGCCAATCCCAATGTTTCTGCAATTCAACACCCCCTTCTCCAAGATCAAAATCACAAGGTCCAGCTCAGATAAAGTTGGGCCACAGCACTGGTTGCATCCAATGATCCGTCATTAGTTCAACTCAAGAAGAGTCAAGCAAGCATACTCATTTGGGACTTTATCACACCAAGACCTTATCCTCCGCGACCTCGACGGCACCGCAAGACATTACTGCATCCTTTGACATAAGCCCTCCGCCATTTGGGTATCAACCACAATGAGGCCATTCATCTCCCCAGTAAGAGCAAGAAAGGGATCTCTATCAAGAATTCTACCCGACGGTACATCCGCTCTCAATGACGAGCCAATCACAAGATAATTTGGGGCTTTACATTCCACCGTCTTGAAGCTCACAAACAAAAAGTCCATGACATTTGGGGCTTAGCAATTTCTCGAAGCTTGGCATCCATAATCTTCTCTTGGGGCTTGCTCACGCCAACAACGAAGGGCGATTTACTCGAATGGGCCAAGAACTGATTTATCTTGGGGCTATGCAAGTCCCTCAAAATTTGGCATCAAAGGCATTCTAGGGGCTTTACAATCAGCAACCCCTCATCTCGGCATCAAAAGCCTTTTGAAGCCCCATAATCAACAAATCTCTTGGGGCTTGACATCAATCTTCGTTGGGCACACCGGCGACAACAGAATTCAAGCGAGGCAATCCGGACTTCGACTGAACATGACTTGATCTTGGGTTGGCTTTACAAACACACAATGGTTAAAATGGTTCACCCACGAACTAAAAAAAATAAAAAATAAAAAGATTTTTTCTTTCTTTTTCTCTCCTTCTATGTGCAAAATTATGTGCTTTACTTTGCTTTGCTCCTAGCTTCTCCTCCAGCGTTCTCCATCATCCTTGAACTACGCTGGTCTGATTCTCTTAAAGGGATACGTAGGCAGCCTTTTGGCACGACCAACCCACCATCCAGAATCATCCAAAATGCCATCTCACCAACCCAACATCAAGAGCATTCTCTCATCAATGGACATTCTCCATCAAAGCATCCTCCGCGAACATCAGGAATCCATCTCCACTCAAGCGGAAATGGTAAGTGAAGGTATGAATACATCCGACGCTTTCCTCAAAATCACACCACACACAAGATCACTCTTTACATTCTTACTTCTCTCTCATTACAAAGGTGCTTTCAAGATCACATCACACCACGGGCACAATTTCTCTCAATCATCATATTTCATGCATGTCCCTGCACAAGCACATATACCTGCAAAGCACATAACAGGTACCACCGCAAAGCCAAACAGCATCCGCTACTCAAGGCACTTCATCCCCAACAGAAAGTGATTCACAGTCAACTATGCCTGCATCCCCATAAAATCAAGCAACCACACGTCATCAGCAACCAAGCATTCCCCAGCAGATTTCAATCATCAACTTGCTCGCAAACGGGGGCATGTTATCTCTGAAAGCTCGCAAACGGGAGTTCGTCATCAACCGCTCGCAAACGGGAGCGTTTTCTATCAACTTGCTCGCAAACGGGAGCATGTTATCTCAGACAGCTCGCAAACGGGAATTCGTCATCAACAGATCGCAAACGGGAGCGTTTTCTACCAACTTGCTCGCAAACGGGAGCATGTTATCTCGGACAGCTCGCAAACGGGAGTTCGTCATCAAACGCTCGCAAACGGGAGCGGGAACGTTTTCTATCAACTTGCTCGCAAACGGGAGCATGTTATCTCTTACAGCTCGCAAACGGGAGTTCATCATCAAACCGCTCGCAAACGGGAGCGTTTTTAAAAATTTTGTGGCCGTGGTGGGCCGCCTCAAGCCACCACACCTTTTTAAAAATTTTGTGGCCGTGGTGGGCCGCCTCAAGCCACCACACCTTTTTAAATAATTTGTGGCCGTGGTGGGCCGCCTTAAGCCACCACACCTTTTTAAAAATTTTGTGGCCGTGGTGGGCCGCCTCAATCCACCACACCTTTTTAAAAAAAAAAAAAAAAAAGAAGAAATTTTTGTGGCCGTGGTGGGCCGCCTCAAGCCACCACACCCTTTCCATCCGGGAAAGCCGCTCACACAGGGAGAACACTCGTATCCTTTGTAATTTCAAATTCCTTCTTTATTGAGTCTTTGTTTTCTCTTGTCGATGTCCTCGGCGGTTGTCTTTCTTTCGTCGACGCGTTTTGCTTCGCAATCCACGTCGCCGAGGGGCTCTGTAGACACCCCGCCTTGGACCTCTCACCCCGATTGCATACAAAGTATTTTTATTTAACTTATTTTTGTTGATTTCTGTTACTTCGGTTAAGTTCCTAACTGATTCCGTTAGTTTTGGACTAAAATGCATAACAGAGTTAACTTTAGAGTCTTTTCTGTCATTCTGTCCATCTCTGCCGCGGGCGCTTCCGGGACTGTTAACGGGATGCGCGCGCGTCTCGCCCCAAAAGCGGGACTCGCGCGCTTCCCACTTTGGCAGTAACGGATTGCACCTTATTTCCCTCCCTTTTCTTATTTACAAACATCTTTTCTTGATCACAAAAACCATCTTTTCACATCCACATTCATCCCCCCTTTTCTCATTAACTCCCAATCCCAAATTCTAAAATTCTAAGCCTTTTCCCAAATAACTAATATTTCTTTCATTTATTATTTGATTTCTTTTATTTCTTTTATTTTTCTTTTATTCATTTATCTTATTTGTGATTGGCTCATTCCATTTCACATGGATGACCAATTTCCCTCCATCATTTCCCTCTCTTTTTTACCTATAAAAACCATCATCTTCTACCTTGGAAAGGGACTTCTTTTTGGACCTCATTTTTTTAGACTTGGAACTTTCTCTCTACACAAATTCTATATCATTTTTCCCTACACAAATTCTCCCAACAAGAGTTTTACGCAACGAAACTCTACACAAATCTCTACACAACAACATCATTTTCAAGTCCAAGTTTGAAGTCTTCTTTCTAAAGGTACAAGTCTTCTTTTTTTATTCTATTCATGTTCTAGTCAATGTATGCAATCCCCATTAATGGGACATGACCAACATGACTACTTCACATATTGAAGTTAGTTAAGGTTATCTCCCTACATTTTAATCTCAACTTTAATTCACCATGTTAATTTCTCTTCATCTCTTAATGTAATTCTTTAACATTACTTGTTACATGTAATCTTTATCATTAAATAAATAAAACAATTCTATTTTATTTCCCCTTTATTTCCCCTTTTCTTCTCATCACAATTGTTAGCACATTTCTATTTAATTAATTGAAGGACATGTAAATATTAGAACACCAATAGTAGCAAGACCCGCGTAAGCGGGGCGGAATGGGTGTTTAAGTACTTCCCACTCTGTCACCTAACCCCCGAACCCTTCTCTCCCGAATCTCTGGTTTTGTACATAAATTAGGCTATTTCTAGGATTTTCTTATGTTCCTTTAAAAATATAGGTGGCGACTCTAAACAATCTAAAAACAAGTTAGACATCCTAGGATAATTCACCGCTCTAGCCAAGTTGTGGTTTCCTGGGGTACCTACACCTTCCCTCCGAGCTCGGGCCTTTTCATTCTTGACGGCTTGCTCATATTTCAACTCATCTTTGGAAGGTTTATATCCCAAACCGAACTTGTTCTTAACAAAAGGGACCTCAATAGGTTGCATCATTCCTTGTTGGTATTTTCCTAGGCCTAAACCAGGGAAGTAATTCATATTCCTCATCATACGGAGGACTTTGTGATTTCCGAGGGTCCATGATCCATTTTCCCCTTCTTTGTCAATGGCGTTGATTGAGACGCCAGAGAGAGTAGAGTCTGCTAACCCATGCTGAACTTGGTGAACGGGTTCCCCTTTTTTGTGGATAGTGACGTTTTCCGCCATGACGGTCACTATTTCGTCTCCATTTCGGAACATGACACATTGATGAAGAGTTGAAGGGATGGCATTGGAACTGTGTATCCATGGTCGGCCTAAGAGCAAGTTGAACGAAGAAGGTACATCGAGCACTTGAAATGGGACAGACATGACCATGCTCCAAAATTCAATGTCTATCTCCACCATTCCCATGACTGTGCGAGCAGTGCTGTCATAACCTCGGATTACTTGAGTAGAAGGATTTAGATCTGAAATCTTAAGTCCCAGTATGCCCATGATTCGGCCGGGCATTAAGTTGAGTGCGGAACTACCGTCAACCAAGGCTCTTGAAATAGGTCTCCCCCTTGCTCTCACTTTGAGATAGATGGCCTCATGGTGATTGGGCCCAAACGGTGGGAGGTCTATGTCAGCAAAAGTAATGACATTACTAAAATGAATGTCGCCTATCATTGCAGTAAGTTCCTCGGGAGTTGTATCAGGGGAGACTGATGAGTCGTTGAGATTCCTGATGACAAGATCTCAGTGCTTCTTTGAGGATGCAATGAGGTCCCAAATGGAGATGTGTGAGAGCCCGCGCTCGAAAGCCAAACACCGAAATGATCGCTCATGAGGGCGATTCGGGTCCGTTTCGTGCTAATGCGCTTTTAGAAATGCGCTCGGTTCTCACACAATGGTTTCCTCTCGATGGAATCAAAACAGTCAAGAGTCGCCACCTCATTTTATTTTTGGAAAAACGAAGATAAAACCTTTTTTTAGAGAAAGTGGGTTCGGGGGCTAAGTTACGAGAAGAGAAGGGATTAAGCACTCTCCTCGCCCGTGATGGTCTCTAGCATGAATGCCACTTAGATTCATTTTATGCCTTTTCTAACCTTTTTTTTATGTCCTAACAAAACTGGTGATTTATATACATGGGAGTCTTCCTATTCTAGGAAGGTTTGTTTTAATTCACAAATGAGAGTCGGTTTGGGTGGACTCACACTTGGTTTTGAAAATGGTTTTAACATTTATATACAGCAAATCAAACACATAAAGGGGTGGGGGATTAATATTTACATTGGTGTACAAAAGGGAAACAAATCCCATCAAATAACTTGTCCAAAAGTCCGTCCCCAAATGATTTAGGGACTGCTGTCCATTTTTCTATCTTGTAACTGCTTGTGTACCCACTCAATCTGTAAAGTAAAGGTTATGAAAACTTCCTAACACATAAATAATCTACCATGAATTTTCCCTTGATTTTAGGAGCATGTTATGGTGTCCAAATAAGGCATGCAAGATGGAACTTTCAACAGCCTAGTCTGACAGATATGCATACATCCATAAAATATCCACTTTTTGCATCATGAAAATGGGGAAATCATGGGAAAAACTAAACATGAAAGTTGTTCCTAACATCTCAAAGTTTAGATATGGAGAGTTTGCAGGCCATCCAACAAGTTTAAGTCATGCAAAAAAACCTCTGACTTTTTCATGTCAGAGATGAACAAACACAAATCTGCAGATCAAGAGATTAAACAATAAATTGAAAGAACAGCTTCTACTCATGGGAAAAATATGATTTTTAGCATTCTCGTCTTCCAATGTTTGTCTAGGACAAAAAATATTTTGTGTTATAAGACCAAATCCCAAGTTTGCTATGCTTAAACTGAGAAACAAGACACAAAGGTACAACATCGACAGACTATTGGGAATCCATACATGGCATGAAAACACCCATGAAAACTCACTCAAATGAAAAGGTATGAACATGAAACTTTGGGTGAACATAGATATGCATGTTATCTACATGAAACAACAACCATTCAAGCCTTTATACCTAATTCCATGATACTCTTTATTAAGATGAAACAAAACATGGCAGATTCAAGGTTTATGAGAGAAAGCAAGTTATTCTTTGAAAAGCTCTTAAATCCCCAACAAACCTAGACTTGGTACTCATACATGAATGATATATACACAAGATAAATATCATATCATGCTCAAGAGCTCAAAATATCATAATATATCATCATTCAAAGAGAAGAACAACAAGAGTACCAATATTATTTGATTTTAGACATCAAATGGAGGTGTAGCCTAACAAGGTGGCTAGACCTCTCAAGAAATTACATAAACCACTACATCTTACACTTAAGAGGATTACAAGATGAGAATATTACCTAGGTTTTGCTCCCTTTGCTTTCAAGGGAAGGCTTTTTTGGTGTTTTTCTTAATGTGTTTGCTTAGTGTTTGAAAGAGTTTGATTTTGGTTTGTGTTTGGTGAGTGTGTTGTGGTGGTGCTAGGGTGGTGTGAGGGTGGTGTGGTGGTGGTATTATGACTAAGTTTTGAGGGGGTTTGAGTTGCTAGAGAGTGCAAGAGAGAGTGGAGTGAATATGGGGTGTATGTGTATAGTATGACTTGCCCCTTTTTAAGTGTGTATTGGGGGGATGTATATGGGAGGAGGGAGGAGGTTTTTGATCATCAACAACTCCTACATCCCTAAGGCTTCATGTCAGTCCATTATCCCCGAATTTGGGGGTTACTCGATGTCCCAAAACGCCCTCATTTGAAGTACCAAAACGATGATAATTCAGCACTTTCAGCCCAGGAAAAGGCAGCCGTACGGCTCCCACCTTGCCGTACGGCTGTGGTTGACTTTTTTTTACCAGTTTGACTGCCACGTGTCATGCTCTGATTGGTCCTCCCTCTTTGATCGTGTGCTGGCTGTAAATATCTGAAATTTGGGATATTTTCCAATGTGGATAACCATCTTTCCCGCTCCGGCTTTCCGCTCTGCAACTGCTCCGTCGTGCGCGCTCCGGTGTTCGGTTGTCTGCGGGTCCAACATGAGAGTTGCTCGGAATATTTTTCCAGTCACGCCGGTATATCTGAAATATTTTCATAAGCAAGGAATGACAATAATATATTTTTAATGCACAGAATGGACGGTAACGAGCAGTTCTAAGGATGCAGGCCCCGTTTCGGGTCCCGCACCTCAAAAATTGAAGTACAAGCCTGTTTACTTGTTTTTTTTGCTCTGATCATGAATTTGAAGTCCGTTAATCCATTTGATGCACCGATAAGGCTCACGGCGCTCCCGCGTAGCCAAATCTGGGCTTCTAGGTCAATTTTAGGGTTTAGACCGATTAAAAGGGTTTGATTTGAGGTGCGAGATCGGGGTATCTACAGATACCCTCGTTGAATCTCCTTGTAATGTAAAGGGGATTCTACAATTCACTCAGAGACAAACGATCTCATCTAGGGTGTAACGGCTGGGTCCAAAGTAGGAGTTCTACGTATCTCTTTCGAGAATCAAGCCTCCGTAGTTCTAACTCAAACAAGCAATCAAACAAAGACAAACAACGGTCGGTCCCGGATTACCGGTTTACCTACGTATATCTCTCGAGAATCAGACCAATCGTAGTTCAGGTTTATTGAAATTTAAAATGCAGGGGGTTGCATTGAGATGCGTTATCTCTTTGCTGGGGATGGAAATTGACATGGGAATGACTGGGCTCTCTCGAGCAGCCTACGTATCCCTTTAGGGGGAATCAAGTCAAAACGTAGTTCGGGGGAGGTACAACTCGTCATCAGGAGAGTACTACCATCAACAATGCTCAAGGATTGATGCAAGGTACAATCGGAGCGGGGGTGTACATCTTAGAATCCGGGAGATGACCTAATTCAACAATACTCAAGGATTGACGCTAGGTACAATCGGAGCGGGGGGTACATCTCAGAATCCGGGAGATGACCTAATTCAAAAATACTCAAGGATTGACGCAAGGTACAATCAGAGCGGGGGTACATCTCAGAATCCGGGAGATGACCTAATTCAACATTAAGATGAGTCGCATCTGACTCTGGGGATTGGAACTGACCAATATTTTGAGAGAACGGGCGACTGAGTTCACCGGGGTAAACTGCCTATGTATCCCTCCATGGGAATCAAGTCGAGTCGTAGTTCTGGGAGGATACAACTTGAAAGGTACAACCCGGGCAGGCGGAGATACATAAAGCATCATCATTCAAGGTACAACCCGGGTAGGTGGAGAGACCAAAAGCATCAATCATCAAAGGTACAACCCGGGTAGGCGGAGAGACCAAAAGCATCATCATCAAAGGTACAATCCGGGCAGGCGGGAAAACCAAAGGTAACAACATTCAAAGGACTGACGCTTTGCGCAATCCGAGGGAGGAACAACCCAGTCTTGGGTTTCCAAGTAACATGCGCAGCGGAAAATAGCATTTAAAATTTTATGAAACCCAAAGCCCATATATCCATTCATATGATTAAATCAAATACTTGCAATATGAATACTAGAAAAACTAACCCTTGATGACTTTGAATTTGGTCTTTGATCTTGGTAGAGAAATTGAAGCTTTAATCATGAACAAGTAAGAACACGAACTTTGAAGATGATGAGCTTCACCCTCTAGCGGTATCCACACCTTGAACGAATATCAAGAACACTTGATCTTGGTTGCTAGACCAAAATTGTGAAACACGTTTTCACAATTAATATGAACTATATGGAATATTATTTTTGTGTATTATTTTGTTCATCAATCTAAGATGTCTTAGAACAAAATAAAAATCTCTCAAACTCTTTGGAGAATTGCACACCAGCTAGGGGTTGTTCTGGCCCGAATTTGGCTGTTTATATACAAGTTAGACCTATTCCAAATAGGAAACTTGTGTCAAAACCCGTCCAAAATCCTTTTCCTAATTAAATCAGGAAATCTGTCCCGACTCACTGTGCGGCCGCCCAAAATCAGGTGTGCGGTCACCCAAACATGTGCGGCCGCCCAGCCTGGTTTGTGCGGTCGCACACCAGGATCAGAGAGCCTTAATTTTCCAATATAGTCCTTTTAGGATTCGTTCTATTGTGTGTGACCCTCTAGGATTATACTAAGTTGGCAATGGGTTCAAACATGAATCCATAAGATATGATTAGGTTCTAGCAAACCGTCAAACCTACCCAAATAGTATAACTAGATACAAGTTCGCATTCCTTTAGAATATGTCACAATCCCTTTGTCCACGATCTCATTAAACACAAGTCATGGTCAAACGGTCAACTTGTTTTTGTTCAATACTTTCTCGATTCCGAATATGTTGATAATCCAAATGACATTAATCTAATCAATTCATTTGAGTCTGGCCAAACATTTTGATCAACATCATTCCTACGAGAGGCCTAAGCTTGAGATCTCTCCGAAGAGGGACAAATCCATTTAGCTTATTATTCTTCCCTACGTGAATCCGATTATGCCAATCATACACTTTATAACTACCCGGTTAAAGGTAGCGTTTGAATATGTCAAACATAATGTTCATCAAGTGGAAGACTATAATAACTTCATGCCTAAGGATTCGAATGACATAACTAATATGAGATATATGTACGACATGGACCATGACATAAATCTCATACAGCGGGTCATGTCCAGTACCTTATTCCAAACAAGTACCCATAAATCTAACATGATCATCCCATGATCATTTAGCCTTTATACTAGTGCTTAACAAGTACTAGGGATGGAGATTATTATAAGTAAACATGAACAACAATAATAATCAAAACATCTCTTTATTGATATGAAATAAATGATAACAATTACAACGTTTATTAAACGTGCCTAGGGCACCACTACCAACAATCTCCCACTTGCCCTAGGCCCAATCTCCAATGTATCTAATACCCACGGACCTAACATGACCTTCATGTTTAGCTTGTGGAAGTCCCTTTGTTAGCGGGTCCGCGACATTGTCATCAGTAGGTACTTTGCATATACTCACGTCACCTCTGTCAATGATTTCTCGAATGACATGGTAACGCCTAAGTATGTGTTTGGATTTTTGATGTGCCCTTGGTTCCTTTGCTTGAGAAATAGGACCATTATTATCACAATAAAGGTCTATTGGATTAGCAATACTAGGAACCACTTCAAGTTCAGTGATGAACTTCTTAATCCAAACAGCTTCCTTTGCAGCATCCGATGCGGCAATATACTCAGCTTCCGTTGTAGAATCAGCGGTTGTACTCTGCATGGAACTCTTCCAGCTTACAGCTCCACCATTTAACATAAACACAAAACCCGATTGCGATCGACTGTCATCTCTGTCGGTTTGGAAGCTTGCATCCGTGTAAGCATTTACAACGAGATCATCCTCCATTCCTCCATAGACCAAAAACGAGTCTTTAGTCCTTCTCAAGTACTTAAGAATCGCTTTTACAGCCACCCAGTGATTCTCTCCAGGGTTGGATTGGTATCTACTTGTCATGCTCAAAGCATAAGATACATCCGGCCTTGTACAAATCATGGCATACATGATCGACCCAATTGCCGAAGCATATGGAACATCATTCATTTTCTCACGCTCATCTTTTGTCTTAGGACATTGAGTCTTGCTTAGAGAAACTCCATGTAACACCAGCAAGGTACCTCTTTTAGAATTTTCCATACAAAATCTTCTAATGACCTTTTCAATGTATGTACTTTGTCTTAAACCAAGTAGCTTCTGTCGCGACCCCGAACCCCACGGGCCCGAGATCGCGAGCTGGACGTCGACTTAAGACCAAAACTCTAAAATATAGAAGTTAAAAATTCCATTTGATTCCAAAAGGTGATGATCCAAAGTTTTACAAATCCAAGTTTAAATCAACAAAGTACATCTAACATAAGCTCCACAGCTTATGCCCAAAAGAATAAAATATACAATTCTTAATGACGTCAATAATGGTAAGACTATCCCCAAAAGGTTATACATTTAAATAATGAAAACCAATCCATAACAACCTGCCCCAAAATCTCAAACCTCTCGACGTCCTCCTCGAACCGCGAATCCTAATCCTTTTCCTCCTGGGGGGGGGGGGTTAAGGAAAAACAAAGATGGAAATAAACGGGGTGAGATAAAATCTCAGTAAGTTACTAATGCAACTACATGACATGCTATTATGCAATGACCAATAGCAATTAACATAAGACAGATAGCAGCGGAATAATAAGTGACATGCTGACGAACGGTAACATCCAATAATCAATCATATAAATAAACATATAACAACAAATGAGAGGCTCCCTATCGCCAACCGTCCCATACCGGTTGGAAATAACGACCAGCTCATCATGCAACACATAAAGCTGAAATAAACACTCACAAGTGGATACATAGCCAAGGTTTCACCCAACTGAAGAACCAAATAAAGGTCGCTGCGCAGCTTCAATAATCAACAATTCATCATCTTCATAATAGCATGAAAGCCGAAGAGAAAACCGCGGTACCGGAACCAATAACCATAAAAGTGTCACAAAGGACAAGGACCATGACACAAAGTCATGCCCGATAGCTAGATACATTCACAAAGGAAGCTAACTCATCCTTTCCAAGGCCAATCTGGAAAAGGGGGGTATAGTAAGGGCAAAACAATGGTCAACATTATAATGGACTTGGCTTTGCCATTATAATCCTTCCCATCGCCCGATGCAACAAATATGCCAGCTGGACTTTCAAGTAAAGGCTAAGTAATAAAATACTAGCACAATAAACAACCATTGATTCCAAAGTAGGGAATCATACCAATTAATCACCATAAAAGATGCAAACGATTACTCAAGAAGAGTTCAACAACAATAGCACAAGGAGTTTCTCATAAAAGAGTCCAACAACATTGACCATTAAAACATAATGATTCCCAGATAAGGCACGTACCAAATACATCATAAATATGATACCCACAAGTTAATCATAAAGAGCACAACCCAAACGGTCACTCGCAAATGGCACAATGACTATTACCAAAATGACCCTAAACATTTACTCATAAAGATATACTAGGACTATGAACTCAACCATCTCATCATACCTGGAATTCCAAAGTAGGAAATCAGAATGAATACACCTTAAGGTTAATCAAACCGTAAGTACCCAAACAAATCCAAAAGGTTACCCTTATTAGAACATGATCACGACTGGACTAAACCCTACACTTTAGTGTTCCAAAACAACCCTCTAGGTACTATAGGATATCACCTAAAACCTAGACCCAGTCTTATTCTAAAATCAATCCGATCAGTAAAATAACTTTCAATTAAAGGGTCTCAAAGTATGAAGTCCTCACTTATATCCCAAAATGATCATAACAACTCAATAAAGTCACTCAATTGGATTTACAAAACTTGTTCACAATGGATCGATACAACTCCTCTTAACCTCAAACACCCAATAAAATCCCGAAGTATAAAACTTATAACTTAACTAAACAACCTATACCATCTTGTATTACTCGAAGAGATCTTCGAAACGATAGTTTACACGCCTAAAACGGAGTCCGGACGAAGAAGTTATGGGGGAAACAGTTTTAGAAGAAAAGAGAAGAATATATCAGAGTCCCAGTTTGGCACGACCGTGCCTAAGAAAGTGGCACGACCGTGCCAATCATGACGGAAGGAAAGGGAATTTTGGCGCGACCGTTCCTAAGAAAGTGGCATGACCGTGCCAATCATGACGGGAGGAAAGTGAATGTTGCACGACCGTGCCAAATAAAGGAGCACGACCGTGCCAGAAGAACAATGCCCAGATTCTTCCTGGGTTCACCAATTTCGAACCAAAACACAACCTTCACTAAATGCTCAAAATTAAAGCTTTCAAACTAGATTCCAAGGTACTAAAACCACATCTAAACATCAAGGGAACCTAAACAACACCACCTAACAACTCAAAACAAGATTTAAACCCACATTCACATATTCACCATTTTTAACCCAAAACCCCAAATAAATCCCAAATAAATTGCAACCTCATCCAAACTTCACATATAACAACCCAAGCATAATATAAGTATGATATGAACATTTTAGCATAAAATATGGGGGAAAAGCAACTTACTCGGATTTTCTCAAAGGTGACGGAACTCGAAATTTCTTGGCTTCCTACGATCCTATCGATGATCTAAACATGATTCATGTTTTAAGAGATGAGAAATAACAAGAGGAAGATGAAGAAAATGAAGAGAGAAGTGAGTGGAGAACTTACCCAAATTGAGCTAGAGAGAGAGAGAAATGGGCTGGGAATGAGGGAGAGGTGAGGGAGAAGAGAGGGAGAAGGGGGAATTATTTCCAAAAACTTACACTCAGGCCCCTCCTCTACACTACACACAAATACTTACACTCCCTACTAACTATTAAGACCCAACAATACTACACTAACCCAAATAAAATGCTAGGCATAAATTATTATAACACATACAAAGCACACATAATTCATTAATTAAATAATAATTTAAATGAATAAATGAGCAAACAAATAAATGATAATTATTTATTACTAATAAAATAGAGCCTAGTTTCGGGTCGTGACATTCACTCCCCCTTAAAGAAAATTCGACCCGAATTTTAACGAGACTTACCCGAAAGACTAATTAGCTACGGATACGATAGTTCCGCATTTTAACGAGACTTACCCGAAAGACTAGTTTTCGGGTCGTGACATTCACTCCCCCTTAAAGAAAATTCGACCCGAATTTTAACGAGACTTACCCGAAAGACTAATTAGCTACGGATACGATAGTTCCGCATTTCTCAAATTCCTCAATTGTCCAATCTAACCCACTAAAAGGTAACCTTAAGTAATGCTTACGATAACACCACCTCTCGAACCGAATCATTCCATTATTATCTTCACGGTATTTCCTCTAACTCCCTTTTTAGTTAATAATATGTGCTCATATACCCAAGGAAATCTATAAATCTCAAATCCTCAATAACTAACCCAAGTTAGTCTTTCACGCATACATTTATTAACCTAATGATACTTAGGTTCAATAGTGCTACCGTCATAATAAACCAATTAGCTAGCAACGTTCCAACTGGCCCAATACCAATTCACGATATTCCTTAATTATGCCCAAGTATTGATAATAAACTTCCTTCACATACCCTTGATCCAATTCGGGAAACGCCACCAAGAAGGGATTTAGAACATAGAACCACTATCTAACCAAAATTTCAAAATGCCTTTAACATAAATCGAGAAATTATTACTCTCCCAAAATGTACTTAGTCCTTTCTAACTTAACACGCTTACCACCATTAATGATCATAACTCCTACAACAAACTCATCATCCATAACAAATCGTACACCTCTCCATACTAATCCATTCCGATGCATTCACGGAGATGCACTAAAAGTGACCAAAATTTTCCTCAAGAGATCCTCATTGAATCCTCAACTCCTATAACTCAACCGATACAATATGGATATTGATCTAAATATTAGCATTACAACCTTGTACCATAACAACTCAATTTAACCCAAGCTTCTCCTCAAACACTCGGTACTATTCGGAAGAAAACGAAAATCTTACGAATGATATATACACCCAACAAATTGACCGAAACTAAATACTCGGATTTCAATTAAGAAAAGATAGGTATAACTCTACCCAAGGAACGGTCTCAAACAGTTTTAAGAAATTAGGAATGGAGAATATAACAATCCCCTACAACAATAGATTAAAGCAATAGTAACATCACAATCTTGTAATAGCAACATGGCTAATTTAGCAGGTAAGACATAACCATACTTAAGCACATCATAAGCACATAAGACTTCATCGGATACCCTACACTCCTCCATAGGAGTAGACACCGACAACACATAAGTCAAAGACTCAAAAGAAATAAATGCAACTAAATGCACATAAACATGAGAATGCAATGATCCTAAAATGCACGCGCTCGCTCTCTCGACACAAAATTAATACCTCCTGAAATTGATGAATCACCCATTGAGTGCTGATTGATTGCCAATACTCTACCTAAAACCTTGGGCTTCCCCGAAGCATCCCTCTTCTGACCCTGTGGTATTCCAGTTCCTGTCCCTGATGACTGAACTCTAAACCTCGGACAATCTTTAACGAAGTGTCCCAACTGACCACACTTCACACATTTTCCTTGCTTCTTCCAACACTTGTCTTCTGAGTGTCCTTTCCTCTGACAGTAGCTGCAGACTTTCCCATTTCGTGTCCCCTTATTAGAACCTTGATTTCCTACTGTTGGTTGCTCTTGACGTTGCCTTCTGAATCGAGTTTGCACTCCAGAATTACCTCTGTTATCCGAATGTTGCTGTTGTGACTTACTCTGCCCTCCTTGCTTACCCGGGTTAACCATCTCAGTCTTCCTTCTGTGTTCCCCAATATTCTGCTCAATCAAGTAGGCTCGATCCACCGCATCCTGAAAAGGTTGAATTCTTTGGGCTAAAAGTTGAGTCCTAATAGCTGTCTTTAAACCCCTGATCAATCTCATCGCTTTCTGCTCCTCGGTCCGCACAAGGTAGTCACAACACCTAGCTAATTCTGCGAACTTGGCCGAGTACTGTGCTACTGACATCAAGCCTTGCTCCAAGCTGAGGAACTCGATCTCCTTCCGGTATTGATTCACTAGAGAGATAAAATGATCCTTGAATTTCCTCACGAACCACTCATAAGGATATGGTATAAGAGTCGCATCCCAACTGGTCTTCAGTGCCTTCCACCAGTGTTCCGCAGCCCCCACGAGCTTATAAGCTGCAAACAGAACCCTATCCTCATCAGTACAACCAAAGACCTCGTAGATTTTCTCCATCGATTCTATCCATAGCTCGGCCTTCTTCACATCAGGCTCACCGTCGTACTCACTTGGTTTCAACTTTAAGAACTGCTCCAACCCATATCGCGGAGGTGCTACATGTTCCTCTCTCGGCCCTTGGTCATGAATTGCTTTCACGGCCGCTTCAAACCTGTCCTGAAACATTGCACAGTTTTCTTCCCGTACACCATTCTGATTCTGAGTCCCACTAGAACTTTCACCCGATCTTCTTCTAGCCATCACAAACAAATACCTGCATAAAATACTCATCGTTACTCACTTCGAACCCATCTACCCTCCTAGGTCATTCTAGTCCACCTATACTTATACATAGAGCTAAACCATAGCTCTGATACCAACTGTCGCGACCCCGAACCCCGCGGGCCCGAGATCGCGAGCTGGACGTCGACTTAAGACCAAAACTCTAAAATATAGAAGTTAAAAATTCCATTTGATTCCAAAAGGTGATGATCCAAAGTTTTACAAATCCAAGTTTAAATCAACAAAGTACATCTAACATAAGCTCCACAGCTTATGCCCAAAAGAATAAAATATACAATTCTTAATGACGTCAATAATGGTAAGACTATCCCCAAAAGGTTATACATTTAAATAATGAAACCGATCCATAACAACCTGCCCCAAAATCTCAAACCTCTCGACGTCCTCCTCGAACCGCGAATCCTAATCCTTTTCCTCCTGGGGGGGGTTAAGGAAAAACAAAGATGGAAATAAACGGGGTGAGATAAAATCTCAGTAAGTTACTAATGCAACTACATGACATGCTATTATGCAATGACCAATAGCAATTAACATAAGACAGATAGCAGCGGAATAATAAGTGACATGCTGACGAACGGTAACATCCAATAATCAATCATATAAATAAACATATAACAACAAATGAGAGGCTCCCTATCGCCAACCGTCCCATACCGGTTGGAAATAACGACCAGCTCATCATGCAACACATAAAGCTGAAATAAACACTCATAAGTGGATACATAGCCAAGGTTTCACCCAACAGAAGAACCAAATAAAGGTCGCTGCGCAGCTTCAATAATCAACAATTCATCATCTTCATAATAGCATGAAAGCCGAAGAGAAAACCGCGGTACCGGAACCAATAACCATAAAAGTGTCACAAAGGACAAGGACCATGACACAAAGTCATGCCCGATAGCTAGATACATTCACAAAGGAAGCTAACTCATCCTTTCCAAGGCCAATCTGGAAAAGGGGGGTATAGTAAGGGCAAAACAATGGTCAACATTATAATGGACTTGGCTTTGCCATTATAATCCTTCCCATCGCCCGATGCAACAAATATGCCAGCTGGACTTTCAAGTAAAGGCTAAGTAATAAAATACTAGCACAATAAACAACCATTGATTCCAAAGTAGGGAATCATACCAATTAATAACCATAAAAGATGCAAACGATTACTCAAGAAGAGTTCAACAACAATAGCACAAGGAGTTTCTCATAAAAGAGTCCAACAACATTGACCATTAAAACATAATGATTCCCAGATAAGGCACGTACCAAATACATCATAAATATGATACCCACAAGTTAATCATAAAGAGCACAACCCAAACGGTCACTCGCAAATGGCACAATGACTATTACCAAAATGACCCTAAACATTTACTCATAAAGATATACTAGGACTATGAACTCAACCATCTCATCATACCTGGAATTCCAAAGTAGGAAATCAGAATGAATACACCTTAAGGTTAATCAAACCGTAAGTACCCAAACGAATCCAAAAGGTTACCCTTATTAGAACATGATCATGACTGGACTAAACCCTACACTTTAGTGTTCCAAAACAACCCTCTAGGTACTATAGGATATCACCTAAAACCTAGACCCAGTCTTATTCTAAAATCAATCCGATCAGTAAAATAACTTTCAATTAAAGGGTCTCAAAGTATGAAGTCCTCACTTATATCCCAAAATGATCATAACAACTCAATAAAGTCACTCAATTGGATTTACAAAACTTGTTCACAATGGATCGATACAACTCCTCTTAACCTCAAACACCCAATAAAATCCCGAAGTATAAAACTTATAACTTAACTAAACAACCTATACCATATTGTATTACTCGAAGAGAGCTTCGAAACGATAGTTTACACGCCTAAAACGGAGTCCGGACGAAGAAGTTATGGGGGAAACAGTTTTAGAAGAAAAGGGAAGAATATATCAGAGTCCCAGCTTGGCACGACCGTGCCTAAGAAAGTGGCACGACCGTGCCAATCATGACGGAAGGAAAGGGAATTTTGGCGCGACCGTGCCTAAGAAAGTGGCACGACCGTGCCAATCATGACGGGAGGAAAGTGAATGTTGCACGACCGTGCCAAATAAAGGAGCACGACCGTGCCAGAAGAACAATGCCCAGATTCTTCCTGGGTTCACCAATTTCGAACCAAAACACAACCTTCACTAAATTCTCAAAATCAAAGCTTTCAAACTAGATTCCAAGGTACTAAAACCACATCTAAACATCAAGGGAACCTAAACAACACCACCTAACAACTCAAAACAAGATTTAAACCCACATTCACATATTCACCATTTTTAACCCAAAACCCCAAATAAATCCCAAATAAATTGCAACCTCATCCAAACTTCACATATAACAACCCAAGCATAATATAAGTATGATATGAACATTTTAGCATAAAATATGGGGGAAAAGCAACTTACCCGGATTTTCTCAAAGGTGACGGAACTCGAAATTTCTTGGCTTCCTACGATCCTATCGACGAGCTAAACATGATTCATGTTTTAAGAGATGAGAAATAACAAGAGGAAGATGAAGAAAATGAAGAGAGAAGTGAGAGGTGAACTTACCCAAATTGAGCTAGAGAGAGAGAGAAATGGGCTGGGAATGAGGGAGAGGTGAGGGAGAAGAGAGGGAGAAGGGGGAATTATTTCCAAAAACTTACACTCAGGACCCTCCTCTACACTACACACAAATACTTACACTCCCTACTAACTATTAAGACCCAACAATACTACACTAACCCAAATAAAATGCTAGGCATAAATTATTATAACACATACAAAGCACACATAATTCATTAATTAAATAATAATTTAAATGAATAAATGAGCAAACAAATAAATGATAATTATTTATTACTAATAAAATAGAGCCTAGTTTTTGGGTCGTGACAGCTTCCTTGATCTATCTCTATAGATCTTAATGCCAAGTATATATGCGGTTTTGACATCCATTTTCCATATTTGCATACCTTAGAATTCTGTTCAAAACCTTCTGGTTGTGTCATATACACATCCTCTTGTAGTCTTGCATTTAAGAAAGCAGTTTTGACATCCATTTGTCATATTTCATAGTCATGATATGCGGCAATGGCAAGCAAAATTCTTATAGACTTGATCATTGCTACGGGTGAAAAGGTTTCATCATAGTCAATACCATGAACTTGCCTATAACCTTTCGCTACAAGTCTAGCTTTGTAAGTATGTACCTTCCCATCCATGTCAGTCTTCTTTTTGAAGACCCATTTGCATCCTATAGTTTTTACATCCTCGGGCGCATCAATCAAGTTCCAAACTTGATTATCTTGCATGGATTGCAATTCAGATTGCATGGCTCCAAGCCACTTATCCGAATCAGGAGAAGACATCGCCTCTTGGTAGGTTGTCGATGATTTCCACCTCATTACTATCCGTAACGAGAAATCCATATCTCTCGGGCTCGGATCTGTGAATACGTGTGTTTGAATTTGGGAATATTCATAGCAACATTAAAATTATGAGAGTCGCCACGCCGTTTTAATTATAGCCAAAACATTGAGAAAAATCATGTTAATGGGTTCGGGGGTCAAATTACAACAAGAGAAGAATATTGAACGTTATCACTCCTATTGCCCGAATGATCGGTCTTTCTATCATGATGAATGTGTTAGTAGTGTGTTAGTGTTTGAGACCGGATCCGAAGATTGCCTACGTTCCTCTCAATGTGAGAAGCTCAGGTCAGCGTAGTTCGAGAAGAATTTAGAATAGGCAGAAGAATCGGGATCATGCATAATGAGGGGGGAATTACCTAAAGATTAGGGTTTAAAAGTAGTTCCTAGATCATCCTCGAGTTGATGAACCCTCGATCATCATCGGCTATGAAATAACATGCAAACATGAAGATCGCAACCCTAAATATAACATAAATAAGGTTTTAATCTATGAACACGATGAACATATGAAGAACATATATGAACATATGAATAAACATGCGAAGCATATGAAGAAACTATGAATAAACATGCAAGAACATAAATATTAAAGATCTACATTAGAAATAATGCAAGAACGTGAAGAAATAAGTTAGAAAACTTACCTATGTTGGCAAGAAATAAACCTTGATCTTCTTGGAGGTTTGAATGCTAATTAGAGAGCAAAATTGTGTTTAAGAACTCTCAAATTCGGATCCCCCTAAACCAATAGCATGAGATTGGTTTATATAGTAAACTGAGGGGAAGATCTGATGGTCCAGATCATCCGGGGCGGATGTGGCCGCGTGGCCAATATTGAGGGCGGCGGCGAAAGTGGCCGCGTGGCCAATATTGAGGGCGGCGGCGAAAGTGGCCGCGTGGCCATCATTGCGCGCTGACTTGAAATTCAAGCTAGGGTTTTACTGTTCATACAAGGCAACCCTAAATGTCCATATTTAATGTTTTCTAGAACATTGAGCTATTTTTGGGAATCCGGGACAAGTCTTTGCAAGGTTTCTAATTCCCATAAAGTCCTTGTATATTTGGGAAAGCCCTAAGAAACTCATTTTCAGATCGGGTACTAACAGTAGCCCCTCGGCGACGCTTCTTGCAAGGCAATGGAGGGTCGATGATAAAAATAGGAACCGTTCTGAAACATGAGTTTCAAAACAGAGGAAAGGTAAGGGAGCGGTTGGACCTTGACAGGCGACCTACGTATCCGCGGGGGAATCAAGCCAAACGTAGTTCAAATCTGATGGGGAAATTGGGAAGGACTGTCCTCTGATGGGGAACAAAGTTTTCTGCTGGGGAAAATGCACTTGCTGGGATGAGAGATGACCATGTTGGTCGGGTGGCTGGACCTTTTCAGGTTTCCTACGTATCCTCCGAGGAATCAAGCCGGTCGTAGTTCAGAGCGATTAGGGAAAAGCGAGCCATCGGACTTCTGCTAGGGATAATAAACCTACGGGCACTATCCTGTATGAAGAACGAACATTCGTTAGGAAATGAAGTCATTTGGGAAAAATAAAGATTACGTTGTCTAAATAATCCCAAGATGGAATGGTAAACGCAATCGGGATCGCCAGGGCTCCTACCGATTGTGCTAACGAAAAGCCGAGGCTTCTGCCAACCACGATCGATCAATGATACGTATGTCATAGAGGCGCCGAAGTCTCTACAATCATACGAATCCTAATAATAGGTGCTGGATCTCTCGCAAACAGAAACGCCGAGGCTTCTGCCAATCGCGATTGATCAAGGATACGTATGTTATACAGGCGCCGAAGTCTCTACAATCATACGAATCCTAATAATAGATGCTGGATCTCTCGCAAATAGAAACGCCGAGGCTCCTGCCAATCATGATTGATCAAGGATACGTATGTCATAGAGGCGCCGAAGTCTCTACAACCGTACGAATCCTAATAATAGATGCTGGATCTCTCGCAAACAGAAACGCCGAGGCTTCTGCCAATCGCGATCGATCTAGGATGCGTATGTCATAGAGGCGCCAAAGTCTCTACAACCATACGAAGCCTAAGCAAATATTAGGAAATGCTAAAATAATAGATGCTGGATCTCTCGCAAACAGAAATGCCGAGGCTTTTGCCAATCGCGATCGATCTAGGATGCGTATGTCATAGAGGCGCCAAAGTCTCTACAATCATACGAAGCCTAAGCAAATATTAGGAAATGCTAAAATAATTGATGCTGGATCTCTCGCAAACAGAAACGCCGAGGCTTTTGCCAATCGCGATCGATCTAGGATGCGTATGTCATAGAGGCGCCAAAGTCTCTACAATCATACGAATCCTAAGCAAATATTAGGAAATGCTAAAATAATAGATGTTGGATCTCTCGCAAACAAAACGCCGAGGCTTCTGCCAATCACGATCGATCTAGGATGCGTATGTCATAGAGGCACCAAAGTCTCTACAACCATACGAATCCTAAGCAAATATTAGGAAATGCTAAAATAATAGATGCTGGATTTCTCGCAAACAGAAACGCCGAGGCTTCAGCCAATCACGATCGATCTAGGATGCGTATGTCATAGAGGCGCCAAAGTCTCTACAAACATACGAATCCTAAGCAAATATTAGGAAATGCTAAAATAATAGATGCTGGATCTCTCGCAAACAGAAATGCCGAGGCTTCTTCCAATCGCGATCGATCTAGGATGCGTATGTCATAGAGGCGCCAAAGTCTCTACAACCATACGAAGCCTAAGCAAATATTAGGAAGTGCTAAAATAATAGATGCTGGATCTCTCGCAAACAGAAACGTCGAGGCTTCTGCCAATCACCATCGATCTAGGATGCGTATGTCATAGAGGCGCCAAAGTCTCTACAACCATACGAATCCTAAGCAAATATTAGGAAATGCTAAAATAATAGATGCTGGATTTCTCGCAAACAGAAACGCCGAGGCTTCAGCCAATCACGATCGATCTAGGATGTGTATGTCATAGAGGCGCCAAAGTCTCTACAACCATACGAATCCTAAGCAAATATTAGGAAATGCTAAAATAATAGATGCTGGATCTCTCGCAAACAGAAACGCCGAGGCTTCTGCCAATCGCGATCGATCTAGGATGCGTATGTCATAGAGGCGCCAAAGTCTCTACAACCATACGAAGCCTAAGCAAATATTAGGAAATGCTAAAATAATAGATGCTGGATCTCTCGCAAACAGAAACGCCGAGGCTTTTGCCAATCGCGATCGATCTAGGATGCGTATGTCATAGAGGCGCCAAAGTCTCTAGAATCATACGAATCCTAAGCAGATATTAGGAAATGCTAAAATAATAGATGCTGGATCTCTCGCAAACAGAAACGCCGAGGCTTCTGCCAATCACGATCGATCTAGGATGCGTATGTCATAGAGGCGCCAAAGTCTCTACAACCATACGAATCCTAAGCAAATATTAGGAAATGCTAAAATAATAGATGCTGGATCTCTCGCAAACAGAAACACCGAGGCTTCTGCCAATCGCGATCGATCTAGGATGCGTATGTCATAGAGGCGCCAAAGTCTCTACAACCATACGAATCCTAAGCAAATATTAGGAAATGCTAAAATAATAGATGCTGGATCTCTCGCAAACAGAAACACCGAGGCTTCTGCCAATCGCGATCGATCTAGGATGCGTATGTCATAGAGGCGCCAAAGTCTCTACAACCATACGAATCCTAAGCAAATATTAGGAAATGCTAAAATAATAGATGCTGGATCTCTCACAAACAGAAACACCGAGGCTTCTGCCAATCACGATCGATCTAGGATGCGTATGTCATAGAGGCGCCAAAGTCTCTACAACCATACGAATCCTAAGCAAATATTAGGAAATGCTAAAATAATAGATGTTGGATCTCTCGCAAACAGAAACGCCGAGGCTTCTGCCAATCGCGATCGATCTAGGATGCGTATGTCATAGAGGCGCCAAAGTCTCTACAACCATACGAATCCTAAGCAAATATTAGGAAATGCTAAAATAATAGATGCTGGATCTCTCGCAAACAGAAACACCGAGGCTTCTGCCAATCGCGATCGATCTAGGATGCGTATGTCATAGAGGCGCCAAAGTCTCTACAACCATACGAATCCTAAGCAATTATTCGGTGAAGAATGGAAATTCTAAGAGGCTTCTCGTACCCAAAGATAACGAACATCAGTCAAAAATAGCGCTAAGGGCACCCAAAATGAATCAAAGGGGAATGTACTAGGGGTAAAACTGAAATTTTGCATGTGGAGGCAAAGATGATGGATTGTTATGAAGTCGCAAACGGGATGAACTCTCGGGGAGTTACAAAGGTGATAGACTCTCGGGAAGTCACAAGGGTGACGGACTCTCGGGGAGTCACAAAGGTGATAGACTCTCGGGGAGTCACAAGGGACTCTTTGGTGAGTCACAAGGGAAAACGACCTTTAGGGAGACGCGAAGGAGATGGACTCTCGGGGAGTTGCTAATATAGGAAACATGATCTAGGTTCCGCTTATCCTAATTTAGGAGGGGATGAGGCTACGAGCCATCGAGACCAAGGTGTTAGGTAAGGGACATTTTTCTTGGTTGCCTAAAGGTATGACCTAAGGCTTTTTTAAGGAAAGGGAATAAAGAAGATGGTGATCTCCTAATCTTGAGATAGGAATGCCAAAGATGTCCCAGCTTCTTGGCCTTTAGATTATGTCTTGGAGATAATGTGAGTTTCCTAGGCTTACGGGCTAGGGATTGGAGCATGAGGAGAGTATTCTATCCTAGGCTTAGTGCTAGGGTTTGGAAAGATTGAGGTTTGGGAACTTCCTAGATGTTAAGGTTTCGAACAAGTGTTTGGAAACTGGTGTTTAAGGACCATGACTCTCCTAGGTTTGGGACTAGGGTTTAGAAATATCCTAGGCTTCGAGGCTAGGGCTTGGAGTTGTGGTAGGTTCAGAGGTTGCAAAGGCGTTGGCTTTAGACCTAAGGCTGGGAGTTGAAAGGGTTGTGATTTTCTAGGCTTGATGATAGAGTTTAAAGAGGATAATTTCTACCTAGGCTTGAGGCTAGGGCTTTAGAAAGAGTGCGACTACCTAGGCTTGAGGCTAGGGTTTGGAGCGAATGCGACTACCTAGGCTCGAGGCTAGGGTTTAGAGCGAATGCGGCTTCCTAGGCTTGAGGCTAGGGTTGATTGAGTTTTGGACAGGGCATTATATCCTAGGTTTTGGACTAGGGTTCAATAAAATGGTAAATTGAGATTGTAAATTTCCTAGGTTTCGAGACTAGGGTTTCGGGAATTTGGAAATGATGTTGCATACGGGGCTTTGGAAATTCCCTAGAATTTGGGCTAGGGTTAAAGGGGATGTTGTGGTTTCCTAGGCTTAAGGCTAGGGTTTAGATAGGATATGTGACTACCTAGGATCAAGGCTAGGGTTTAGGAAGGGTGTAGCTACCTAGCCTTTAGGCTAGGGTTTAAGAAGGATGTAACTTCCTAGGCTTTAGGCTAGGGTTTGAAAGGATGTAATTACCTAGGCTTGAGGCTAGGGTTCAGAGAGAATGATATGACTACCTAGGCTTGAGGCTAGGTATTGGAGAATGTGTTTACCTAGGTTTAAGGCTAGGGTTTGGAGACCGAAAGCATTTGAAGGTTTGTCTTGGTTTAGACCGAGCAAGTTTGAGGTCTAAGAGTGTTGCGGTTTGGGGCAAATGAGCTTGATACCTCGTGGCTGGATAGGCTCGATAGATTAGACCTAGGCTAAAGTTCTAGGGTTTAGCTAGGGTAAGACTCAGACATGTGTTAAGGAGACCGGGTCCTAATGGAATGGTAGGCGTGAGATCTAGGAGATCAAAGGCTAGGCAGGGTAGCGTTGGGACATAAGGCTTTCAAGCGGGTAAGTCTTTTGTCCTAGAGAAATCGCGTTATGGATTAGAACCAAGCAGGCTTGAGGCCGGCCAAGGAGCAATGGATTGGGATTGGATGATCCTAGTACCTAATACGCATGTCGGGCTTGGATCCTAGAGTGTTTGAAAGTTTAGGCTAGGTGCGAACCATAGGTGCAGGAAATGGGTTTGGATATGTGACCATGTTGGCGCATAGGTATGGACTTGAGTCTCAAAGACTTTGCTCGAGTGCAATAGGTACCTAACAGGATTGGATATGCTTAGGACTTAATTTTGTCTTAGAGGTCATGCGCGGGACCAACCTCATTCGGCAATTGTGAAGTTAGGTTAGGGATGGGATTAAGGACACGAGTCTTGACCGAATGGGTTTTGAGATCCCTATGGCATGGCGCGGTGCGTAGGAGATCCTATATACTTGAACAAGGTTTGGGATTTGGACTCGTTGGGGGAGCTATGTTTGAGATCCATGGAGTTTAAGGGTGGACCTTGTAGGTGGCGAGGTTTGGACTCGGCTTGGATTAAGTAGGTTAGAGTCCTTAAGGGGTCGAAGGTCAGACTAGGAAGTCTTTTGAAGCTAAGGAGTGACACTAGGTTTAAGAGTGGCAGGGCCATGGTTTGGGTATGACGGTATGCGTAGATGGCATTGTTTTGGTTGGACCAAGCAGGCTTGGGAACTAAAGAGTTCTAAGGGTCGACATCTAAGGTTGTAGACCTAGAGGGTAGACAGTTTTGTGATCTAAAGGGTTTAGGAGTTGAGACCTAAGGTGTGAATCGGATATGCTAGGGACCAATAAGGTAGGTGTTTGGCGGCCTTGCATAGACTTGGGATCTAAGGGATCGTTCAATAGGTTAGACTGGGTAGACCTAAGAGGTTGGACCTAAGAGGATAGGGGAGACATAGTCTGGACAAGGTAAGGATGAATATATATTGGTAGGTTTGGGATCTAAGAGATCAGGTAGACTCGAGACCAGTAGGTTCGGGACCTAATGGGTCATTCTAAGGATTTGGATTCGGTAGACTGGCTTAAGGCTTGAGGTTTTGGGTAAGACTGGTTTGAGGTTTTAGGAGTCCCGCTACTAACTTATGGAGGGTCGAGCTAAGGGGTTATGGTGTAACCTATGTAAGACTGACCGGGTAGGTGCGGGACCTAAGGTTTTGAATCAAGTCAGATTGGGACGTAAGGGTATCCTATTGTGTAGGAAATAGGGTGAAGGACCGAGTCGGTTCAAGAATCACAAAGATGGGTCTCAGAGTGGACCGAGGAGGTTTATACAAATTTTGTGGAGACCGAGAGTGCGGATTTATAAACAAAGTGTCGTGGAAGAGAAAGCTTTTGAAATTGTTATGACTTTATAAAGATGCTTTATAATTAATTACGATTCTAACCAATTCAAAGAGTTCGTCATGTGCCGAGCTCGGTGATGAAGGATGCCCTTCCTTGTTGAAGCTCTGGTGTTCTCCGAGAAAGCGCATAGCCGACCCATTTTGTTGGGGACGCTCTAGTTTGATGAGCGGGTATCCTCCCTCCTTTGAGAGATCCTACGTCGAGCTTGATGATGAGGAGTCCTCTTCTTCTAAGTATGTGCTCGATGAAGCCCCGGCATTCTTTGAGAAACCTTATGGTCGGTCCTTTATTGTTAGGGAAGCCCCAGTTGCGTAGAGCGGGGTATCCTACCTCTTTTAAGACGCACCCTTTTTTCTGCCTAGACCGCCCTTGCGGGTTTTCAATCCAGCGGGCATCTCTTTTGCGTCAATTTTTTTTTTTTTTTTTTTTTAAGAAATCATTCAGTCGACTCCAAATAAGAAAAAGAATTGTATGAAAACTTGCAGGGGCATTTTGGGGAGAGTAAGAGAGAGAGAGAGATAGTACTCACATTTTGACTCTTTGGGCAACTGAGTGTATATATGTACAAAAGGGAGGAAGCCCCTGCTTGACAGAAAGTAAGTGTTTAGCTCTTTCCTAGATTGTAGAACGGAAGACTTGTCGAGACATTTGAATTTTTTTTTTATTCAAGATTCTTATTTGATTGCTCGAGAATAGACCTCGTTGATTAGTTATGCATCTTATGATTATGTTTTAGACAAGTAGTCTCGAAATAATAAATGTTTTGATCAGTTGTGAGTGAAGAAGTCAGGAGTAGAAATATGGGGCAAGAGAGAAGAGAAGGAAAATTGGCTACGAGGTGGGTTGTGTTTGGCTTTGAGTGGTTGCCCGGTTGACGATGAAGTTGGGTTTTGAGTTTAGGGGTGTGAGGTTCATTTGAGGTGAGTTTTTCTGTGTAGCTCATTGCGGTGGATTACTCCTTTGTAGTTGTTGCAGTGGATTGCTCCATCGTAGTTGTCATGGGTTGCTGCCGTTTATCTACTTTGTAAGGAAAGAAAGGAAAATAGAACATTTGAGGTGAAAAGAAAATGGGACTTTTACTTTTCCATGGTGATAGCCCCTTCTATTTTTCTTTTTTCTTTTTTATTTTATCTCTTTGTGCACACCCTTTTTTTGCCTAGGCCGCCCTTTCGGGTTTTCAACCTAGCGGGCTTCTTTTTGTGCAATGCTCTAACTTTTGCCTAGATCGCCCTTTTGGGTTTCAACCTAACGAGCCATATATATTTTTTTTATATTTGTACATGAAACATTGGGCGAGACAAGCCCCTAGTTTGCTTTCGCCTCTCTCGATTGCGAGGTAGCTTCCTTATAGTTCAAGCGGACTTTTGTTGGCGGCGAGCATCCTAGCCCCTTGATTTTCACCGGTAGAGCTCCATTGGATTATCACGTGCACCAATGAATGACTTCGTGCACTTGTCTTACATTTGCGATGGAATACGGATAGCCCCAGTGTAACGGCATGTAGTACTCATGAAGGGAGCAAACCAACCCTTTAAATTATGGCAGCATGGATGTCTATTTGATGATGAGCCACCGCAGTCCATTTCTTTGTCACGACCTTATAAAAAGGGGTCTAATGGTGGGATGAGAGGCGTATGAGGATAGTGTATGGGAGAAGGTGTATATAGAGAGAGTACATGAAGTGTGTACAAGGGGTGAGTGTATAGAGAGAGTGTATGGGGGTAGAATGTAGAGAGAAGAGAAAGTGATTCGTTCATCCCAATTGATCGAAGCATTTGTTATTTTGAGATTAATCGTTTACTTAGTTATGTGAATGGTTTGTGGGTCCATTTACCTTTTAATGAGTCGTCATTAATGAGTAAGATTAAGATTAATTCATCATATAAAGATATAGCAATCAAGCGAAAATGGTGAATAAGACAATTTTCATGAAATTGATATATGCAAGCTTATGTCTCAAGTCTAGAGAGAAAAGAAAAGAAATAAAGACCTTTTTATTGGAACTAAAAGATTTAAACTGACTAGTCCGGGGTGGACTTTTACTTAAAGAAACAAAAATCGTCCAAGGTGGACTTTTGACTAAGGACACTCTAGAACCTACGAAGACTGAATGACCCTTTTCTTTTCTTTTATTTAAAGGAGGTAGCCCCAATTTCCTCTTTTGCCCATGCCCATGTATTCCGTTGGCGGGTGATGGCTCCGCTGTCAATGAGGCTTTGAATCTTTCTCCTCAATTGGACGCAATCTTCGGTGTCATGCCCAATGTACTGGTGGTATTGGCAGTGTTTGGAGGGATCCAAGCATTGCTTCACCCTACTTGGTTCATAGTTGATCAAAGGAGACAACTTGCTGGCTTGAACTAGACTTTTGAAGAGTTTGGCTAACGGTATACCTAAGTCGTCGAATTTGCGCTCGTCCTTCCTTTCACGAACTGTCTTTGAGGGTGATTTAGGTACCGGCACCCCTTGTTGATGAGTAGTCATAGGAGGCATCCCGACGGGGACAGTCTGTGGCGGCCCGTATATTTGAGGAGCGTACGGGTGTTGACATTGAGCAAGAGGGAGAACTCGACTGAGGTAATCATAAACGCCATGAATGTCAGACAAATGGCGCCTCTCGATATCTCTTAGGGTCTTATGCATCTCCTTCTGAAAGTGTGTTGCTTGCTCGTTGAGAATGGCCTTAAAGTGGATTACTTGTTCATCGAGGATGGCTTCGAAGTGGGATGCTTGCTTACTGAGAGCAGTACCGGTGTAGAGGATTGTCTCGGGATCTTGGGTAGCAGCTTCAGTTGCAACTTCGATGTTCCTTGCAGCCGACATGATGCAGAACTCTATGTCATGAAAGAATTAGATTCGTATTTAATGATAAGGCATCGTTATAAGAATCATTTTTTGGAAAAGAGTAGGTCTCCACATTTTTGAAATGCATTTTGGTAAAAAATTGAAAGTTTGACCGGGCCGAAGTTGCCTACATTCCCCTTATCATGAGGGAGAGGTCCCACACAATAAGAGGCTCAGGTCGCCGTAGTTCGAATCAAGTTAGACTTTTAAAAAGAGGTGAGAGATGACCATAGGGGTCAAAAAGAGGGAGATGACTCGGTCCTTGGTCAAGCATGGGTGAGGAAGACCTATAGGAGTTGGTTTTGATTGAGTAGGGTATGGTTTGACCTAAATTTGACCTAAGGTTTGACCTAAGGTTTGAGACAAGAAGTGGTTCAAGCTAGGATGCGACGATAATGGTGGGTTGACCTAGATGGGTAAAGGATAGGTCGACCTAAATGAGAAGGGTTGGATTGACCTATATGGTGAATGAATCAAGATAGCGGGTTGTAGCGGTTTGCCTATGGGATGATCTAAGCGGGATGGACATGGTTTGACCTAGGCGGGTCTAAGGTTGACCTATTCGGGTTGGTGGATTAAGGAAGGTTGGAGATTGACCTAGATGGATCCAAGATAGGTAAGTCGATCTAAGCGGGTCACGGGGTGACCTTGGCGGGTCAAAGGTGAAGGGGTAGTTTTAACCTAAGACGGGCAGGTTGACCTAAATGGGTCAAGGATGGTGTGTGTACCTAAACGGGTTGACCTAGGTTGGTCTGGACGACGGTGGGTCAAGATGACGGTTTGACCTAAGCGGGTTAGGACCAAAGGTAATTGGGTTCACTTATGGAATCAAAGATTGACCTAAGAGGTCGAAAACGGATAAGGTTGACCTAGGAGTCCAAGTTTGACCTAAGAGGTCGAAGGTGATTGGGTTGACCTATTCGGGTTGGTGGATTAAGGAAGGTTGGAGATTGACCTAGATGGATCCAAGATAGGTAAGTCGATCTAAGCGGGTCACGGGGTGACCTTGGCGGGTCAAAGGTGAAGGGGTAGTTTTAACCTAAGACTGGCAGGTTGACCTAAATGGGTCAAGGATGGTGTGTGTACCTAAACGGGTTGACCTAGGTTGGTCTGGACGACGGTGGGTCAAGATGACGGTTTGACCTAAGCGGGTTAGGACCAAAGGTAATTGGGTTCACTTATGGAATCAAAGATTGACCTAAGAGGTCGAAAACGGATAAGGTTGACCTAGGAGACCAAGTTTGACCTAAGAGGTCGAAGGTGATTGGGTTGACTTAGGGAGTCGAAGGTTGACCTCAGAGGTCAAAGGCGGATAAGGTTGACCTAAGTGGTCAAAGGTTGACCTAAGAGATCGAGGGGTGATAAAGTTGACCTAAGGGGTCCAAGGTTTGACCTATGGGGTCAAAGGTAGATGAGAATGACCTATGGGGTCAAAGGTTGACCTAAGAGGTCAAAGGCGGATGAGGTTGACCTAAGGGGTCAAAGGTTGACCTAAGAGGTCGAGGGGTGACCTAAGAGGTCGAAGGTGATAAGGTTGACCTAGGAGGTCAAGGGTTGACCTAAGAGGTCGGAGGTTGATAAAGTTGACCTAGGGGGTCAAGGGTAGACCTAAGAGGTCAAAGGTTGGTAAGGTTGACCTAGGGGGTCAAAGGTTGACTTAAACGGATAAGATTGACCTAGGGGGTCAAAGGTTTGACTTAAACGGATAAGATTGAACTAGGGGGTCAAAGGTTGGCCTAAGAGGTCAAAGGGTGGTAAGGTTGACCTAGGCGGTTAAAGGTTGACCTAGGAGGTCAAAGGTAGATAAGGTTGACCTAGGAGGTCAAGGGTTGGCCTAAGAGGTCGGAGGTTGATAAAGTTGACCTAGGGGGTCAAGGGTAGACCTAAGAGGTCAAAGGTTGGTAAGGTTGACCTAGGGGGTCAAAGGTTGACTTAAACGGATAAGATTGACCTAGGGGGTCAAAGGTTTGACTTAAACGGATAAGATTGACCTAGGGGGTCAAAGGTTGGCCTAAGAGGTCAAAGGGTGGTAAGGTTGACCTAGGCGGTTAAAGGTTGACCTAGGAGGTCAAAGGTAGATAAGGTTGACCTAGGAGGTCAAGGGTTGACCTAAGAGGTCGGAGGCGGATAAAGTTGACCTAGGCGGTCAAGGGTTGACCTCAGAGGTCGAGGGGTGACCTAAGAGGTCGAGGGTGATAAGGTTGACCTAGGAGGTCAAGGGTAGACCTAAGAGGTCAAAGGCAGATAAGGTTGACCTATGGGGTCAAAGGTTGACCTAAGAGGTCGAAGGTTGACCTAAGGGGGTCAAGAGCGGAGAAAGTTGACCTAGGGGGTCAAAGGTTGACCTAAGAGGTTAAAAGACAAATGAGGTTGACCTAGGGGTCAAAGGTTGACTTAAACGGATAAGATTGACCTAAGGGGTCAAAGGTTGACCTAAGGGGGTCAAGAGCGGAGAAGGTTGACCTAGGGGTCAAAGGTTGACCTAAGGGGGTCAAGAGCGGAGAAAGTTGACCTAGGGGGTCAAAGGTTGACCTAGGAGGTCAAAGGTTCAGAGGGTTGACCTAGGCGGTAAAAGGTTGACCTAGGGGGCCAGAGGTTGAGAAGGTTGACCTAGGCGGTCAAAGGTTGACCCAAGCGGTCAAAGGTTGACCTAGGAGGTCAAAGGTTGACCTAAGGGGTCAAAGGCGGATAAGGTTGACCTAGGAGGTCAAAAGTTGGTAAGGGTTGACCTAGGGGGTCAAAGGTTGACCTATGGGGTCAAAGGTAGATAAAGTTGACCTAGGCGGTCAAAGGTTGACCTAGGGGGTCAAAGGTTGACCTAGGAGGTCAAAGGTTCAGAAGGTTGACCTAGGTGGTCAAAGGTTGACCTAGGGGGTCAAAGGTAGAGAAGGTTGACTTAGGCGGTCAAAGGTTGACCTAAACGGATAAGATTGACCTAAGGGGTCAAAGGTTGACCTAAGGGGGTCAAGAGCGGAGAAGGTTGACCTAGGGGGTCAAAGGTTGAGAAGGTTGACTTAGGCAGTCAAAGGTTGACCTAGGAGGTCAAAGGTTGACCTAAGGGGTCAAAGGCGGATAAGGTTGACCTAGGAGGTCAAAAGTTGGTAAGGGTTGACCTAGGGGGTCAAAGGTTGAGAAGGTTGACCTAGGCGGTCAAAGGTTGAGAAGGTTGACCTAGGCGGTCAAAGGTTGATAAGGTTGACCTAGGCGGTCAAAGGTTGAGAAGGTTGACCTAGGCGGTCGAAGGTGAAGGGTAGACCCAAGTGGATCGCAATGATGGCCCAACGGATGAGCGATGGACCTTAGAGGTCGCCTAGATGCAATGCACATTTTATTTTGCGAAAAGTTTTTGCATTTTTTACATCCAAAATGGGTGATCCGAGGAGTGTCCTAATCTCTATGTGTGGGTTGACACGGGTTAGGTAAAAGGTTCCCACCGCTCGCGGAACGTACACGGTGAGTGGAGTAGACGAGTGACTCGAAAAGAGGGCGGCAGTAGCGCACAAATTCCCGCACATCGAAAACTCCGGGTAGTAGGGACATGTGCAGTGCTGACACGGACTAGTGGTAGTGTGTGGCAAGAAACTAATTCTTTTTAAGGAGAAAAGAGAGAAGTGTCGAATGTTTGAATGATGCTATGCAATGCAATGCAGGAGAAGGAAAATAATGTACAAGGGAGCATAGCAAAGTTTTGTTTGACCTTAGTACTATAGGGAAAGTACAAAAAATACATGTATTGAAAAAATACAAGGTACACATATTAACATGGCAAAAATACAAGGTGCATGTGCAAACATGGCAAAGTGTGAGGTGCATGTGCAAACATGGCAAAGTGTGAGGTGCATGTGTAAACATGGCAAAGTGTGAGGTGTATGTGTAAACATGGCAGGTGTGTGCATGTGTAAACATGGCAGGTGTGTGCATGTGTAAACATGGCAGGTGTGTGCATGTGTAAACATGGCAGGTGTGTGCATGCGTAAACATGGCAAGTGTGTGCATGTGTAAACATGGCAAGTGTGTGTGAGGTGCACGTGTAAACATGGCAAGTGTGTGCATGTGTAAACATGGTAAGTGTGTGCATGTGTAAACATGGCAAGCATCATGATGTAAACGAAAGTTAGACCCACTAAGTTTGAAAAAGTTTCAAAGCAGTCCCCAGCAGGGTCGCCACTGTGAATACGTGTGTTTGAATTTGGGAATATTCATAGCAACATTAAAATTATGAGAGTCGCCACGCCGTTTTAATTATAGCCAAAACATTGAGAAAAAGCATGTTAATGGGTTCGGGGGTCAAATTACAACAAGAGAAGAATATTGAACGTTATCACTCCTATTGCCCGAATGATCGGTCTTTCTATCATGATGAATGTGTTAGTAGTGTGTTAGTGTTTGAGACCGGATCCGAAGATTGCCTACGTTCCTCTCAATGTGAGAAGCTCAGGTCAGCGTAGTTCGAGAAGAATTTAGAATAGGCAGAAGAATCGGGATCATGCATAATGAGGGGGGAATTACCTAAAGATTAGGGTTTAAAAGTAGTTCCTAGATCATCCTCGGGTTGATGAACCCTCGATCATCATCGGCTATGAAATAACATGCAAACATGAAGATCGCAACCCTAAATATAACATAAATAAGGTTTTAATCCATGAACACGATGAACATATGAAGAACATATATGAACATATGAATAAACATGCGAAGCATATGAAGAAACTATGAATAAACATGCAAGAACATGAATATTAAAGATCTACATTAGAAATAATGCAAGAACGTGAAGAAATAAGTTAGAAAACTTACCTATGTTGGCAAGAAATAAACCTTGATCTTCTTGGAGGTTTGAATGCTAATTAGAGAGCAAAATTGTGTTTAAGAACTCTCAAATTCGGATCCCCCTAAACCAATAGCATGAGATTGGTTTATATAGTAAACTGAGGGGAAGATCTGATGGTCCAGATCATCCGGGGCGGATGTGGCCGCGTGGCCAATATTGAGGGCGGCGGCGAAAGTGGCCGCGTGGCCAATATTGAGGGCGGCGGCGAAAGTGGCCGCGTGGCCATCGTTGCGCGCTGACTTGAAATTCAAGCTAGGGTTTTACTGTTCGTACAAGGCAACCCTAAATGTCCATATTTAATGTTTTCTAGAACATTGAGCTATTTTTGGGAATCCGGGACAAGTCTTTGCAAGGTTTCTAATTCCCATAAAGTCCTTGTATATTTGGGAAAGCCCTAAGAAACTCATTTTCAGATCGGGTACTAACAGGATCGCAACCTACTAGATCTGCGAGTTACTTGTGTATTTTGAACAGGTTCCACAATTCCTTGTGGTTCTTGTTCTTGTTCCACTATTGGTTCAATGTTATTTTCTGGGTCTCGAATTTCTTCAAGATTTATTTTACTCCCACTGATTTCTTTGGAGAGAAACTCTTTCTCTAGAAATATACCAGTTCGGGCAACAAACACTTTGTTGTCCGTTTGGTTGTAAAAGTAATATCATTTAGTTTCCTTAGGATATCCCACGAAAATACATTTATCAGATTTGTGTGCGAGTTTGTCTGAGACTAGTCTTTTGACAAAAGCTTCACAACCCCAAATCTTCATGAAAGACAGACAAGGCTTCTTTCCGCTCCACATCTCATATGGAGTCTTTTGAACCGATTTAGTTGGAACACGATTTAGTGTGAAAGCAGCGGTTTCTAGAGCGTAACCCCAAAAGGATATTGGAAGATCAACTTGACTCATCATTGATCGAACCATGTCTAACAAAGTCCGATTTCTCCTCTCGGACACACCATTCCATTGTGGTGTTCTGGGTGGAGTCAATTGTGAAACTATTCCACAATTCTTTAGATGATCATCAAATTCATGACTCAAGTATTCTCCACCTCGATATGATCGAAGTGCCTTAATACTTTTGCCAAGTTGTTTTTCTACTTCATTTTGAAATATTCTAAATATCTCAAATGCTTCACTTTTATGTTTCATTAGGTAAACATACCCAAATCTACTATAATCATCAGTGAAGGTTATGAAGTATTGAAATCCTCCCCTAGCATTGCTACTTAATGGTCCGCATACATCGGAATGTATCAACCCCAATAAGTCGCTTGCCCTTTCACCTAGCTTGGTAAAAGGTGTCTTAGTTATTTTCCCAAGAAGACACGACTCACAAGTATCATATGTGTAGATACCCCGGGGGACCACGGCTTGGCTAGAGCGCGTGAATTACCTAAGATGTCTACTTGATTTTAAGAGTTGCCACCTATGTTTTAGAGGAACATAAGAAAAACCTAAAAAGAGCCAATTTTATATACAAAACCAGAGATTCGGGAAAAGATGGGTTCGGGGGTTAGGTGACGGAGTGGGAAGTACTTAAACACCCACTCCGCCCCGCTTACGCGGGTCTTGCTACTTTTGGTGTTCTAATGCTAAATGTCCTTCAATTAAATAAATAGTGCTAACAATTATAACGGAAAGAAAAGGGGAAAATAAAAGAGAAATAAAAGAGAATTGTTTTATTTTATTAATTTATACTAAAAGATTACATGTTAAACTATTCTAACAATTATAATAAAATAAAAGTGGGGGAATTTAAAGTAGAGTTGGAATGTAGGGAGATAACCTTAACTCACTTCAATATGTGAAGTAGTCATATTGGTTATGTCCCATTAATGGGGATTGCATACATTTAAGAAGAAGAAAATAGAAGAAAAATGAAGTTGTACCTTAAGAAGAGGACTTCAAACGTGGACTTGAAAATGGTGTTTTTTTGTGGAGAAATTGTTGTAGAACAATTTTATGTAGAGTCTTGTTACGAAGAACTCTTGTTGGGAGACTTTGTGTAGAGAATTGTGTATAGTGTGTGTATAGAGAAAATTCAAGTCTAAAAAAAAATGAGGTCCAAGGTCCCCTTCTAAGGTAGAAGATGATGGTTTTTATAGGTAAAATTAGGAGGGAAAGGTTGGAGGGAAATTGGTCAATCCATGTGAAATGGAATTGACCAATCAAGAAAAAGATAAATAAAATAATTAATGAAAGAAATAAAAGAAAATCAAATAATAATAAAATGAAATATTTTGTTTTTATGGAGAATTGCTAGAATAAAGGATTTGGGAGTTATGAAATAAGGGGGAATGAATGTGGATGTAAAAAAGGAGGTGTTTGTGATCAAGAAGAGATTTTCTAAATAAGAAAAGGGAGGGAAAAATGGTGCTATCCGTTACTGCCAAAGTGGGAAGCGCGCGGGTCCGGCCTATTGGACCAAACGCGCGCGCGCCCCATGACTATTACGGGAGGCCCGCGGGTGAGAATAACAGAATGACAGAATGACTCTAAAAGTTAACTCTGTTATGCAGTTTAGTCCAAAACTAATGGAATCAGTTAGGAACTTAACGGAAGTAACAGAAATTAACAAAAACAAGTTAAATAAAAATACTATGTATGCAATCGGGGTGAGAGGTCCTAAGCGGGGTGTCTACAGAGCCTCTCGGCGACGTGGATTGCGAAGCAAAACGCGTCGACGAAAGAAAGACAACCGCCGAGGACATCGACAAGAGAAAACAAAGACTTGATAAAGCAGGAATTTGAAATTACAAAGGATAGGAGTGCGCTCCCTGTGTGAGCGGCTTTCGCGGATGGAAAGGGTGTGGTGGCTTGAGGCGGCCCACCACGGCCACAAAATTTAAAAAAGGTGTGGTGGCTTGAGGCGGCCCACCACGGCCACAAAATTTTAAAAAGGTGTGGTGGCTTGAGGCGGCCCACCACGGCCACAAAATTTTTAAAAAGGTGTGGTGGCTTGAGGCGGCCCACCACGGCCACAAAATTTTAAAAAGGTGTGGTGGCTTGAGGCGGCCCACCATGGCCACAAAATTTTAAAAAGGTGTGGTGGCTTCAGGTGGCCCACCATGGCCACAAAATTTTTAAAAAGGTGTAGTGGCTTCAGGCGGCCCACCACGGCCACAAAATTTTAAAAAGGTGTGGTGGCTTGAGACGGCCCACCACGGCCACAAAATTTTTAAAAAGGTGTGGTGCCTTGAGACGGCCCACGACGGCCACAAAATTTTAAAAAGGTGTGGTGGCTTGAGGCGGCCCACCACGGCCGCAATTTAAAGGAAGAGGCGAATTTTGAAATTGTGAAAGATGGAGGTGCGCTCCCTGTGTGAGCGGCTTTATTGATATAGAAAGGATATAGCGGGATCCGTTTGCTGATGATGCGGGATCCGTTTGCTGATGCGGGATCCGTTTGCTGATTGCGGGATCCGTTTGCTGATTGCGGGATCCGTTTGCTGAGGCGGGATCCATTTGCTGATGCGGGATCCGTTTGCTGATGCGGGATCCGTTTGCTGATGCGGGATCCGTTTGCTAAGGCGGGATCCGTTTGCTGGTGCGGGATCCGTTTGCTGGTGCGGGATCCGTTTACTGAATGCGGGATCCTCTTGCTGATGGCGGGATCCGTTTGCTGATGCGGGATCCGTTTGCTAATTGCAGGATCACCGTGGACCAAATTGCTGTCTAGAGCTATAGTTGCTGTTGACTTTATCGTGGGGATACGGGCATGGTTGATTGTGGGCCATTTTCTGCTGGGCATGAAGTGCCTTGAGTAGCGGATGCTGTTGACTTCGTGGTGGTACCTGTTATGTGTGTGCTTGGCAAGTATATGTGTTTGTGCAAGAAGATGCATGAAGTGTGAAATGAAGAGAGAAATTGTGCTCGTGGTTCGATGTGATTTGAAAGCAGTTTTGCATGAGAGAGAGTTTTTTGTAAGAATGGAGAAAGTGATTTTATGTGCGGTGTGATTTGAGGAAAGCCTTGGATGTATTCATACTTTCACTTACCATTGTCGCTTGATTGGAGATGGATTGCTGAAGGATGTTGATGCTTTTGATAAAGAGTATCCATGCTTCGGATGGAGAATGATGATGTTGGTGATGATGAATTGTTCTTGCCTTTGATGGAGTGTCGGCGAGATGGTATTCTGGATGATGGGTTGGTCGTGCCAAAAGGCTGCCTACGTATCCCCTGAAAGGAATCAGACCAGCGTAGTTCAAGGATGATGGAGAATGCTGGGGGAGAATGCTAGGAGCAACACATAATTTTGCGCAAGAAAAGAAAAAAGAAAATAAAATCCTTTTTTTTTTTTTTTTTTTTAATTAGAAAGAAAAGAATATGCACACATGTGAGAAAAAGATTTTTTTTTTTTTTTTAGTTCATGGGTGAACCATTTTAACAATTGTGTGTTTGTAAAGCCAACCCAAGATCAAGTCATGTTCAATCGAAGTCCGGATTGCCTCGTTGAATTATGTCGTTGTTGCCGTGGTGTCCAACGGAATTGATGTCTAGCCCTAAGAGATTTGTCGATTATGGGGCTTCAAAAGGACTATTGATGCGGAGATGCCAAGGGGTTGCTGACTGTAAAGCCCCTCGAATGCTGAACTTTGAGTGGCTTATGAAGCCCCAAGATGAATCAACTCTTAGTCCATTCAAATAAACTGTCTTTTGTTGTCGACGTGGGCAAGCTCCAAGAGAAGATCATTGATATCAAGCTTTGAGAGATTGTTAAGCCCCAAATGTCATGGGCTTATCAAGTTTGTAGATGGCGGGATATGAAGAACTTTCGGTGTGAAGCTCCAACTTATCTTGGCATTGTATTGAGAGCAGATGCACCATTGGGTAGAACTCATGAAAGTGATCTTCCTCTTTCTCTTGCTTGGAGGTGGATGGCCCTTTTTGTGGTTGATACCCAAATGGCGGAAGGACCATGTTGGAAGTGTAGTACGGTCTTCGGGAGACGTCTCGTGGGAGATGGTGGTGTTGTTGCTGATGATAAGGTCTTGGTGTGATAAAGTCTCGAACGGTATGTTTGCTCAAGTCTTCTTGAGTTGAACCGACGGCGGATCTTCGGATGCAGCCTGTGCTTTTGATCTTAGAGAAGGGGGTGCTGTATTGCAGAAACATTGGGATTGGCCGTAACTCTGTCTCTAGAGTTAACATATTGGCATTGCCCGCCATAACTCAGCCGGGTGAGTCTAGCATATTGAATCTTTTTCATTTTCTCTAAGACTTCCTTCAGAATCTCGCTGTGAGTTCTAACAAGAATCATCAAATTCATTCATATCATCGGAGCCTTCATTTAAAACCAAGAGGCCTTTTGACTGGAAGTGTTGAGGGACCATTGAAGCTTGATCCCTTTCATGGAGCCATAAGACTACTCCCAAATTGCATTGCTCGAGTACCACTACCCAAAAGCTTGTTTATTGCGAAGCCCCAATATTTCCCTTTGCTTGTATCACTATAAAGCCGTGGCCCAAAAGATTGTGGATTGCGAAGCCCCTTGAGACCTTTCGGTATAAAGCTTCAAATGTTGCTGGGGACATTGAAGTGAATTGCTTCTTGCCGAGGGAGCCTTTAAGACTTGACCGTAGCCCCTAGAGTGCCATCATTGATTGCGAGAAAGGTCCATCCTTGATTGGGGGAACGAGTACGGGCACACATGACAAGAGGGGTTTTTGACATCCCTTTTGAGAGACTTTGAGGATAATCTCACACATCTTTCTCGAGCATAGCCCCTAGGGCTTATTGATTGTCAAATGAAGCATAAGAAGCCCTTGTTCTTGAGTCACATAGCCCCTAGGGCGTCACCATTTGTTGAGAAAATCAAGAGTGACTCATCCTCGTGCGAGGGAACAAACATGAGAGGACATGGCAAGAGCTACTCCATTTCTCGGGAGCCTTTCGGCGTACTTTAGAAGCACATACTTGCAGAAGCTTTGAAAGCTGAGACACATGTTGTTGCTATTTGCTGCGCAAGCCAATTGACTAGCTAGGGATTATTTGTGCAACCTCGTGCCCTTTTATGATGGGCTCGTTCTCAGATGGGTCTTGGTTACCACGGGCCTTCTTTTCATGAACCCAAAAATGCACACTTCTGGAGAATGATGCCGATAACCCAAGACAGCCTTTGATGGTGCCATATCTTGTCGAGCCTTTTGCAATCCCAAAGTTGACTCGGTGGGGAATTGATATGTTAAGGAGATCCGATGTAGAGCTTGTGCAGTTGTCTTCCTTAGAGGCCGGAGATCTCCATTTCTCTTTCCCTTCTTTCTCTCACTCTCTCATTTTTTTATGACGCACCCTGTTTTTTACCTAGACCGCCCTTTCGGGTTTTCAATCTAGCGGGCATCTCTTTTGCGTCTTCTTTTTTTTTTACTCGATTAATGAGGAAGTGTGCATTGACTCTGACTGAGGAGATAAGACATGTGATTTTGCGGTGAAGACCTCTTGTCACTAAAGATGAGTGACATTGACTTGACTAGGGAAGTGTCCTTAGTATTGACTTCATGTATATATTTGTTGAATGCCTCACGAAGGCAAGTAAGTCATTAAGAGAGAAGAGAAAGAAAGCCCCAGTTTGATTGCAAGAAACTGGGAGTATGCAGAAAGAATTAGACTCGACAAGGAACGGAAAGTGATTCCAAATCTAGGAAAGTTGTTCAATCTTGAGGTGATTAATTCATTGGCAAATGAATCGTATAAAGATGTCTTCACAAGTTCGAGATGAAGGCCGATCACCATAACGCGCTAGGGCTAAACATATCTTCTTTCTTGCATGAGACCGGACCCGAAGGTTGCCTACGTTCCTCCAGTGTAGAGGCTCAGGTCACCGTAGTTCTTGTGGATTCTCCATTCGCCGTGATGAAATGTTGCTTCGTCGTGATTGTTGTCGCTTCGTCCTTCGTTGGTGGAATGATGTTGATCCTTGATATGAACTTCTTTGAATGAGGGGGATTTTTTTTTTTTTTTTTTGTGCTCTAACTTTTGCCTAGGTTGATTTGAGGATTTCAACCTAGCGAACTTTTTTTTTTTTTTTTTTTTTTTTTTTTTTATATCCCCTTTTGAAAACTTTGCTTCATGATCATTGTTCCACCTTTCTTTGTCTTGATTTCGTCGTTGTAGATGTCTTCGTTGTTGATGCCGTCGTCGATGTTTAGCCCCTAGGCGTTCAAGCGATGGCCTTCATTCAAAACTTGTTTAGACATTTTTTCATCATTTTGCCAAGAATTAATTGAACAACTTGGAAAAGTGTATGAGGACAAGAACGACTTTTATTTGATGACTCAATGGACTCGAACATTTAACATAGGACGAGAGAAAACATTAATGCACACATTAGAGGACTTTTGACTCTTTTTTTTTTTTTAAATCCTATTTCTAGGTAGAGAAAGAGAAACGGAGATTGTTGTCGTCATCCCCCATGTCGTTGTAGTCCTCATTGTCGTTGTAGTCTTCCATGTCACTAAATTCTTCCATGTCATTGCTTGGGAACCCTTTGTCGTTGAAGCTTGTGTCATAGGAGGACTCGGCTACTTCTCGGAGAAAATTGTCAATTCTAACCCCCGCATCATACATGCTTGAAAAATCGGAGTGAAAAGCCCCACTAAGATGAGTGCGGTAGTCCATTTTCAAACACTTCAAGAAGATGTCCATTTGTTCCTTCTTGGAAGGCCTATCAATCATCTCGACTAGCTTGTCATTCCAACGGCGATAGAAGTCCCCAAATGATTCATCACTCATTTGCACGGTGCTGTCTAATTCCTTCTTGGTGGGGCGGAACATGGAGTTGCCTTGATATTGTGACTTGAAGGCAAGCATAGCGACATCCCAATTGAGGCGGGTGGAAACTGGAAGACCCATATACCAATCTTTTGCGACCCCCTCGAGAGTAAGCGGGAAGCATTGTGCCATTATTTGAGGAGACACTTTCTTTTGTAGCATGGCCCAAATGTAGGAGTCAACATGAGCGTCGGGGCAAGAGTTGCCGTTGAACTTTCCAATATCGGGCATCTTGAACTATTCGGGAAGAGCCTCCATTGTGTTCATGAGGAGAGAAGCTTGATGAAGATCGGTGCTTGGGCCCTTGTGCAAATTTAACCCACTAAGCTTTTGGTCAATGTAGGACATGAGAGTGTTGACCAAACCGGTATTGATGCCTTGGACCTTTCTTTCATTCGTGAACCCCTTCAATTGGTCCTCGAGTTTGGATACTTCTCTTTTATGGGCCATTTCCACATGCTCGTAACGGGCTCGCCATAAATCATCCTTGCGGCGAACATCCTCGGCTAGTGTATCAATTTGCCCTTTCAATACTTTCACCATGCGGAATAACCCTTCGTTGGACACGGGAATGCCGTTGTCGTTGCTGTTTGAAGCCATTGGACCTATGGAGAGAACACGGTTGATCTTAGGATGGTCCCACAAACACCTTTTGAGTAAAATGATTTCACCCACAAACAAGAAAACACTCAACCACATAAAGAAAAAATGACTCCTTTTTTTTTATTTACAAAAGTCGGAAGGACGTGGTCCTTTTTGGGGTTTCTAGAAAAATAGTGGAATCGTCACACTAGTATATAGACCTTCTCGCGGTCTCATATACTCATCGGATTCCACCACGCTTGTGAATCCTACATGTGTCGGGATTAAACTAAATTAATGTAGTAAAGCATACATGCGGGGACGGATTTTTTATTAGCGTCTATTATGACCACTTGGGGACGGATTTTTATTTCGTCCAAAACAACGAGTGGCATGTATGATTTGAAGACATTAGTTTAGGGAAATCTCGGCACATGGAAACCGACTTGAGTCACGGAGTGTTAGACCCTAACTAGAATTGTGTGGTTTGTACTCGGCTAAAGAGAGGCTTAACGGCCACCCCCGGCATGTAATCGTGAACTACGCCACGGGCTGAGGTTTACCGCTTCGAAAGAGTCAAGGTCGAGTGGAGCTTGAAACTTTCTAGGACGGGCCTCGACGGGTTTGGGGTTGGACTTGTACGACTCGATAGTGAGCAGTTGATAAGAATTATGTGCGCGTAGTGTGAGGTCTAACAAGTGACAAAATATTTTTTTTTCAAAGGAAATAAATAAAAAAAACAAATAAGCACATAATTTACAACTTTCGAATCACCCGTGTGACCGATAAAAATGAATAGGATATAAAAGCTGTTCTGTGCAGGCCCGGTGCCCACACACTGTCAAAACTGTCCATTCTGTTCACTGTTTCTGCTTCTGGGAAATGCCCAGAAGCGCGCGCATTCAGATGCCTACGCGGGAGGCGCGCGCGTTAGACTGAGAGAAGTGGAGGCGCCCGCTTCTGGGCAGCACCTGCAAATCAGTGGGTTCAAGGGATTGCCTTGACCCTAAATTATAGAACTTTTTCCCCCTGCAGTAAACGTTAGCACAGAAACATGGAATTGAAGGACAAGATGGGAGGCGGGCGATTATGGTAATTAGGGTCGGACGCGCGCGCTTTAGGCCAAGAAGGCCAGAGGCGCGCGCTTCCTACCCTTTTTTACCAGAATGCCCAGAAAATAAAATAAAAGAACACCAAAAATGAAAAACGCAAGTTTAACCCTTTATATTCCCCAGCAGAGTCGCCACTGTAGATACCCCGGGGGACCACGGCTTGGCTAGAGCGCGTGAATTACCTAATATGTCTACTTGATTTTAAGAGTCGCCACCTATGTTTTAGAGGAACATAAGAAAAACCTAAAAAGAGCCAATTTTATATACAAAACCAGAGATTCGGGAAAAGATGGGTTCGGGGGTTAGGTGACGGAGTGGGAAGTACTTAAACACCCACTCCGCCCCGTTTACGCGGGTCTTGCTACTTTTGGTGTTCTAATGCTAAATGTCCTTCAATTAAATAAATAGTGCTAACAATTATAACGGAAAGAAAAGGGGAAAATAAAAGAGAAATAAAAGAGAATTGTTTTATTTTATTAATTTATACTAAAAGATTACATGTTAAACTATTCTAACAATTATAATAAAATAAAAGTGGGGAATTTAAAGTAGAGTTGGAATGCAGGGAGATAACCTTAACTAACTTCAATATGTGAAGTAGTCATATTGGTTATGTCCCATTAATGGGGATTGCATACATTTAAGAAGAAGAAAATAGAAGAAAAATGAAGTTGCACCTTAAGAAGAGGACTTCAAACGTGGACTTGAAAATGGTGTTTTGTTGTGGAGAAATTGTTGTAGAACAATTTTATGTAGTGTCACGACCCGAAATCTAGGCTCTATTTTATTAGTAATAAATAATTATTATTTATTTATTTGCTTATTTATTTATTTAAATTATTATTTATTTAAATAATTATGTGTGCATTTATGTGTTATAATAATTATGCCTGGCATTTTATTTGGGTTAGTGTTGTATTGTTGGGTCTTAATTGTAGTAGGGAGTGCAAGTATTTGTGTGTAGTGTAGAGGAGGGGGACTAAGTGTAAATTCTTTAAATCATTTTAACTACTCCCTCCCTACTCCTCATCTTCTCCCTACTCTTCCCCTTCTCCCTCACTCCACTCCATCTCCCAGCAACGCTCTCCTCTCTCTCTCCTTGTTATGGTAAGTTTTTCTCTCTTCCTTCTCTCTTCATTTTCTTCCTCTTCCTTTCATAATCTCTCATTTCTTAAAACGTGAAACTTGTTTAGATCGTCGATCGGATCGCGTAGAATCAAAAATATTTGAAATCCGTCAACTTTGAGAAAATCCAAGTAAGTTGCTTTTCCCCCATTTTTATGCTAAAATGTTCATATCATGTTCATATAATGCTTTTGTTGTTATATTTGAAGTTTGGTTGAGTTTAGAATTGATTTTGAATTTATTTGGGTTTTGGATTAAAATGGTGATTGATACAAATGTCATGATTCAATCTTGGTTTTGGGTTGATAAATGGTGTTGTTAAGGTTCCCTTTGGTTTAGTTGTTGTTTGGGTACTTTGGGGATCATGTGGGAAGCATTGATTTTGAGAATGTGTGAAATGGGTATGAAAAATGAAGAACCCAGCTCTGTTTTCCCGGCTGGAATCCAGACCAGGCGCCCGCCCGCGTGGTGCCAGGCGCCCGCCTGCACCCCCTTTTCCAGCGGCCAGACCTTCTGGTCAATTAAGCGCGCGCCTGCCCCTACCCAGGCGCCCGCCCGCCCGCCCGCCTGCTTGGGATTTTGCCCTTTTTGCTTGTTTAAACTAAATGGCTTACCTAGTTTAGGGTTCCTTCTTCCAATTAACTTAAGATAACACCGTGGAACACTTATTTAAGTGGAATTGATTCTTTTGTGAATAAATATGTTATGGAATTTGATTGAGTATCATTTTGGGAATGTGGTTCATCCTTGATGTGTTGTTTGGATTTGGTTTACCTTTGTGGTAATTTATTTGGATTGATTCCCTACTTTGGAATCGTAAGATGTTTATTCATGCTAATATATTATTACTTAGCATTTATTTGGAAGCCCAGCTGGCATAATTGTTGCATCGGGCGATGGGAAAGATTATAATGGCAAAGCCAAGTCCATTATAATGTTGACCATTGTTTTGCCCTTACTATACCCTTTTCCAGATTGGCCTTGGAAGAGATAAGTTAGCTTCCTTTGTGAATGTATCTAGCTACCGAGCATGACTTTGTGGCATGGCTCTTATCCTTTGTGACACTCTTATGGTTATTATTCCGGTACCGGGGGTTTTCTCTTCGGCTTTCATGCTATTATGAAAATGTGAATTGTTGATTATTGAAGCTGCGCAGCGATCCTTTATTTGGATGTATCGGTTTGGAAACCTTGGCTATATCCTTTGTTATGTGTTTATTTCCGCTGCTATCTGTTATGTGATAACTGCTATGTGCTATCTGTGATTTATTATTGACTATTGCATCATAGCATGTCATGTAGTTGCATTAGTAACTTATTGAGATTTATCTCACCCCCTTTCTTTTATCTTTGTTTTTCCTTAACCCCCCCAGGTGCTAAGGATTAGTCTCGCTGATCACGAGAAAGAGGACGTCGAGTGTGGATACATTCTTTTGGGGAAAGTTGTTATAGGTTGGTTTACATTATATAAATGTGTAACCTTTTTGGGATAGTTGTACCAAACAATGACGTCATTAAGAATTGTACATTTATATTATGTCGGGCATAAACTTATGGAAGTTTATGATAGTTGTACTTGGTTATTATCAAACTTGGATTTGTAAAACTTTGGATCATCACCTTTTGGTATCAAATGGAATTTTTAACTTCGGTATTTCACAGTTTTGGTTTTAAGTCGACGTCCAGCTCGCGATCTCGGGCCCGCGGGGTTCGGGGTCGCGACAGTTGGTATCAGAGCTATGGTTTGGCTCTAAGTATAAGTCTAGGTGGACTAGTATGACCTAGGAGGGTAGTTGTGTTCGGAGTGAGTAACGGTTGATGTTTTATGCAGGTACTTGTTTACAATGGTTCGTAGAAGGAGCGGTGAAGGTAGTACCGGTAATGCAAATCAGAATGATACAAGGGAAGAAGCACGTGCTATGTTTCAAGGAATGTTCGAGGCGGCCATGAAGGCCATACATGATCAAGGTCCGAGGGTAGAACAAGCACCACCCCGCTATGGATTGGAGCAATTTCTCAAACTGAAACCGGTTGAATTCAATGGGGAACCCGATGTTCGGAAAGCTGAGTTGTGGATTGAGTCGATGGAGAATATTTATGAGGTATTTGGTTGCACGGATGAGGACAAGGTCCGGTTCGCGGATTACAAACTTGTGGGAGCCGCCGAGCATTGGTCGAAGGGTGTTAAAGCTAGTTGGGATGATACTCACACGGTGTATGCGTGGGAGTTGTTTGTGCGTAAGTTCAAGGAGCATTTCATTCCTGTTGTTGATCAAAACCGAAAGGAGATCGAGCTCCTCAATTTGGAGCAAGGTTTGTTGTCTATAGCACAGTACTCGGCAAAGTTCACAGAATTAGCCCGGTATTGTGACTATTTGGTGAGGACCGAGGAACAAAAAGCTATGAGATTCATTCGGGGATTGAAGACCTCCATCCGTACTCAACTTATTGCCCAACGGATTGTGACCTTCCAAGATGCGGTAGACCGAGCCTACTTGATAGAGCAAGATATTGGGGAACATAAGAGGAAGACCGAGGTAGCTAACCCGAGCAAGCCGGGAGGGAAAAGCAAGCCACAACACCGTTCTGACAACCGAGGTAACCTGGGAGCATCATCTCAGTTTAAGGGGCAAACCACACCGAGGAATCCGGGTACTACTCAGGGGATTCAGAATAGGAAGCCTTGTACCTTTTGTCAGAGGGTAGGCCATACGGAGGATAGGTGTTGGAAAAAGCAAGGCAAGTGTACCAATTGTGGTGAAATGGGGCACTTTGCGAGAGACTGCACGAGGCACCGAGGTCAGTCATCCGGGTCAGGGGTTGGTACTAATCAGGGTCAGAAAAGGGATGCCGCTGGGAAGCCCAAAGTTCAAGGAAAGATTTATGCCATGAATCAACAACAGGAGACCGATGATCCTTCGGTTATTGGAGGTATTGTTTCTGTGTCTAATGTGAGCGCACGAGCGTTAGTAGATCCAGGATCATCTCATTCATACATTTCTGTGCAATTTGCTTCCATGTTAAATGCTTCATTCGAGTCTTTACCATACGTGATAGAGGTGTCGACCCCCATAGGAGAATGCTTGATTTCTGATCGAGTCTTTCGTGCTTGTGATGTGGTTATTTGTGGTCGTGTCCTTTGTGCGGATTTGGTAGTTCTTCCTATCCAAGACTTTGATGTCATTTTGGGTATGGATTGGTTGAGCAAGTTTCATGCTTCCGTTGATTGCCGTAAGAAAACTGTTACTTTTTCTATTCCCGATGTGCCTAAATTTGTGTTTGAGGCTAGTCCTCTGAGTAGAAAGGTTCGCTTAATTTCTTATATGAAAGCGAGAAAATTATTGCATAGTGGTTGTGAGGGGTATTTGGCTAGTGTTCTTGATACTAGGAAGGAATCCCCTAGTTTGGATAGTGTTCGGGTAGTTCGGGAATTTCCCGATGTTTTCTCTACCGAGTATGATATGCCGCCCGATCGTGAGATTGAGTTTTGTATAGACCTTTTGCCGGGTACGGCTCCAATTTCGAAAGCACCGTATAGGTTGGCTCCCGCAGAGTTGAAGGAATTAAAGGTTTAATTGCAAGAGTTGCTTGATCGAGGGTTTATCCACCCTAGTGTTTCCCCGTGGGGAGCACCGGTTTTGTTTGTGCGGAAGAAAGATGGTTCCTTGAGATTGTGCATCGACTACAGAAAGTTGAATCAGGTTACGGTGAAGAACAAGTATCCTCTACCTCACATCGATGATTTGTTTGATCAGCTTCAAGGCTCAGTTGTGTTTTCTAAACTTGATTTGAGGAGTGGGTACCATCAGTTGAAGATTCGATCGGAGGATATTCTGAAGACGGCTTTTCGCACTCGGTATGGTCATTACGAGTTCTTGGTTATGCCGTTTGGGTTGACTAACGCGCCGGCAGTGTTTATGGATTTGATGAACCGAGTTTTCCATCCTTATCTTGATTCGTTCGTGGTGGTTTTTATTGATGATATACTCGTCTACTCTAAATCTAGAGAGGAGCACGAGCAACACTTGAGGACAGTTTTATCCGTTCTTGCGAGGGAGAAATTGTTTGCGAAGTTTAGTAAATGCGAATTTTGGCTCGAGAAGGTATCATTTCTGGGTCATGTGATTTCTAAAGATGGGATTTCGGTGGACCCGTCAAAGATTGAAGCCATAGTGGATTGGAAGAGACCCGAATCAGTGACAGAGATTTGAAGCTTTCTGGGTTTAGCCGGGTATTACAGAAGATTTATTGAGGGGTTTTCGAGGATCGCTACTCCGATGACTCAGTTGACCCGGAAGAATGTCCCGTTTGTGTGGACCGAGAAATGTGACAAGAGTTTCGAGGAATTGAAGAAGAGGTTGACTACCGCACCGATCTTGACTTTGCCTAATGGGAGCGATGGCCTAGTGATTTACAGTGATGCTTCGAAAGAGGGTTTGGGTTGTGTTTTGATGCAGAACATAAAAGTGATTGCCTATGCTTCGAGGAAGTTGACCCCTAGTGAACAGAATTACCCCACTCATGATATGGAGTTGGCTGCGATAGTATTTGCGTTGCATAAGTGGAAGCATTACCTTTATGGAGCGAAGTTTGAGATTTTTACCGATCACAAGAGCTTGAAATACCTTTTCTCCCAGAAAGAGCTGAATAACAAGCAACGCCGATGGATGGAATTGTTGAAGGATTATGATTGTACGATCTCCTATCACCCGGGAAAGGCGAATGTGGTAGCCGATGCGATTAGTAGAAAGTCTTATGTGGCTTCGATGATGGTTCGGGAATGGAAAATACTTGAGGATGTTCGAGATTGGTCTCCTCGTGAATCGAGACATGGGGCTATTTTTGCGAATATTAGGGTATCTCCGACCCTAATTCAAAGGATAAAGGAAGCTCAGAAAGAAGATCCCAAGTTAGTGAAGGTAATGGGTAAATTGAAGGAAAAGAATTTCGAGGATTTTTCTGTTAGCCCGATTGGAGTGTTGACTTTCCGTGGTCGTTTGTGCGTAACCGATGTTGGTGGATTAAAGAGGCAAGTTTTAGATGAGGGTCACAAGTCGAGATATACTATTCATCCGGGTAGTACGAAGATGTACCAGAATCTGAAGCAACATTTTTGGTGGAATAACATGAAGAGGGAAATAGCGGAGTATGTTTCGAAGTGTCTAACTTGTCAGCAGGTCAAAGCCGAGCATCAGAGACCCGCGGGACTACTTCTGCCGTTAGAGATTCCGGAGTGGAAATGGGAGCATGTGACTATGGATTTCGTTACGGGACTACCTCGTACCCGTAGGAAGTATGACAGTGTTTGGGTAATAGTGGATAGATTGACCAAGAGCGCACATTTCTTGCCTATTGACATCAGGTATTCGATGGAGAAGCTTGCGACCCTTTACATTGATGAGATTGTGAGATTGCATGGGGTTCCGGTTAGCATTGTGTTAGATCGAGACCCGAGGTTTACTTCTAGATTTTGGAAGGCGTTTCAGGAAGCTTTGGGTAAAGATTTACGATTCAGCACAGCTTTTCATCCTCAGACCGATGGTCAATCCGAGAGGACCATTCAGATTTTGGAGGATATGTTGCGAGCTTGTTCGATAGACTTCTCTGATTCTTGGGATTCGCACCTACCGTTAGTGGAATTTTCTTACAACAACAGTTATCAGGCTAGTATCGAGATGGCACCGTATGAGGCTTTGTATGGGAGGAAATGTAGATCGCCTATCTGTTGGGACGAAGTCGGTGAAGCGAAAGTTTTGGGTATTGATTTGCTTCGAGATTCGGTTGAGAAAGTTAGAGTTATCCGGGATAGATTGAAAACAGCCCAAAGTCGACATAAGAGCTATGCGGATAACCGAAGGCGAGATCTTAGTTTTCAGACCAGTGATTTTGTGTTCTTGAAGGTGTCTCCGAAGGTGGGTATCCGAAGGTTTGGGAAGAAAGGCAAATTGGCTCCGAGGTTTATTGGCCCGTTTGAGATTTTGGGAAAGGTTGGACTTCTAGCGTATCGTCTTGCGTTACCGCCATCTTTGGGCCGGTTACACAACGTGTTTCACGTTTCTATGCTTCGGAAGTACGTTCATGATCCATCTCACGTGTTACAGAGGGTACCGGAGGATATTGAGCCCGATATGACTTATGAGGAACGACCGGTTCGGATCTTAGATTCTAAAGTTCAAGAGTTGAGAAACAAAAGTATTTCATTGGTTAGAGTTCTTTGGAGGAATCATAATATCGAGGAGTCAGCGTGGGAGCTTCGTGATGAGATAGAGAGGAAATTTCCGTGGCTTTTTAATTCGGGTAAGTCTCGTTAAAATTCGGGTCGAAATTTCTTTAAGGGGGAGTGAATGTCACGACCCGAAATCTAGGCTCTATTTTATTGGTAATAAATAATTATTATTTATTTATTTGCTTATTTATTTATTTAAATTATTATTTATTTAAATAATTATGTGTGCATTTATGTGTTATAATAATTATGCCTAGCATTTTATTTGGGTTAGTGTTATATTGTTGGGTCTTAATTGTAGTAGGGAGTGCAAGTATTTGTGTGTAGTGTAGAGGAGGGGGCCTAAGTGTAAATTCTTTAAATCATTTTAACTACTCCCTCCCTACTCCTCATCTTCTCCCTACTCTTCCCCTTCTCCCTCACTCCACTCCATCTCCCAGCAACTCTCTCCTCTCTCTCCCCTTGTTATGGTAAGTTTTTCTCTCTTCCTTCTCTCTTCATTTTCTTCCTCTTCCTCTCATAATCTCTCATTTCTTAAAACGTGAAACTTGTTTAGATCGTCGATAGGATCGCGTAGAATCAAAAATATTTGAAATCCGTCAACTTTGAGAAAATCCAAGTAAGTTGCTTTTCCCCCATTTTTATGCTAAATGTTCATATCATGTTCATATAATGCTTTTGTTGTTATATTTGAAGTTTGGTTGAGTTTAGAATTGATTTGGAATTTATTTGGGTTTTGGATTAAAATGGTGATTGATACAAATGTCATGATTAAATCTTGGTTTTGGGTTGATAAATGGTGTTGTTAAGGTTCCCTTTGGTTTAGTTGTTGTTTGGGTACTTTGGGGATCATGTGGGAAGCATTGATTTTGAGAATGTGTGAAATGGGTATGAAAAATGAAGAACCCAGCTCTGTTTTCCCGGCTGGAATCCAGACCAGGCGCCCGCCCGCCTGCACCCCCTTTTCCAGCGGCCAGAACTTCTGGTCAATTAAGCGCGCGCCTGCCCCTACCCAGGCGCCCGCCCGCCCGCCTGCTTGGGATTTTGCCCTTTTTGCTTGTTTAAACTAAATGGCTTACCTAGTTTAGGGTTCCTTCTTCCAATTAACTTAAGATAACACCGTGGAACACTTATTTAAGTGGAATTGATTCTTTTGTGAATAAATATGTTATGGAATTTGATTGAGTATCATTTTGGGAATGTGGTTCATCCTTGATGTGTTGTTTGGATTTGGTTTACCTTTGTGGTAATTTATTTGGATTGATTCCCTACTTTGGAATCGTAAGATGTTTATTCATGCTAATATATTATTACTTAGCATTTATTTGGAAGCCCAGCTGGCATAATTGTTGCATCGGGTGATGGGAAAGATTATAATGGCAAAGCCAAGTCCATTATAATGTTGACCATTGTTTTGCCCTTACTATACCCTTTTCTAGATTGGCCTTGGAAGAGATAAGTTAGCTTCCTTTGTGAATGTATCTAGCTACCGAGCATGACTTTGTGGCATGGCTCTTATCCTTTGTGACACTCTTATGGTTATTGTTCCGATACCGGGGGTTTTCTCTTCGGCTTTCATGCTATTATGAAGATGTGAATTGTTGATTATTGAAGCTGCGCAGCGATCCTTTATTTGGATGTATCGGTTTGGAAACCTTGGCTATATCCTTTGTTATGTGTTTATTTCCGCTGCTATCTGTTATGTGATAACTGCTATGTGCTATCTGTGATTTATTATTGACTATTGCATCATAGCATGTCATGTAGTTGCATTAGTAACTTATTGAGATTTATCTCACCCCCTTTCTTTTATCTTTGTTTTTCCTTAACCCCCCCCCCCCAGGTGCTAAGGATTAGTCTCGCTGATCACGAGAAAGAGGACGTCGAGTGTGGATACATTCTTTTGGGGAAAGTTGTTATAGGTTGGTTTACATTATATAAATGTGTAACCTTTTTGGGATAGTTGTACCAAACAATGACGTCATTAAGATTTGTACATTTATATTCTGTCGGGCATAAACTTATGGAAGTTTATGATAGTTGTACTTGGTTATTATCAAACTTGGATTTGTAAAACTTTGGATCATCACCTTTTGGTATCAAATGGAATTTTTAACTTCGGTATTTCACAGTTTTGGTTTTAAGTCGACGTCCAGCTCACGATCTCGGGCCCGCGGGGTTCGGGGTCGCGACATGTAGAGTCTTGTTACGAAGAACTCTTGTTGGGAGACTTTGTGTAGAGAATTGTGTATAGTGTGTGTATAGAGAAAATTCAAGTCTAAAAAAAATGAGGTCCAAGGTCCCCTTCTAAGGTAGAAGATGATGGTTTTTATAGGTAAAATTAGGAGGGGAAAGGTTGGAGGGAAATTGGTCAATCCATGTGAAATGGAATTGACCAATCAAGAAAAAGATAAATAAAATAATTAATGAAAGAAATAAAAGAAAATCAAATAATAATAAAATGAAATATTTTGTTTTTATGGAGAATGGCTAGAATAAAGGATTTGGGAGTTATGAAATAAGGGGGAATGAATGTGGACGTAAAAAAGGAGGTGTTTGTGATCAAGAAGAGATTTTCTAAATAAGAAAAGTGAGGGAAAAATGTTGCTATCCGTTACTGCCAAAGTGGGAAGCGCGCGGGTCCGGCCTATTAAACCAAACGCGCGCGCGCCCCATGATTATTACGGGGAAGAGCCCCCGGGTGAGAATAACAGAATGACAGAACGACTCTAAAAGTTAACTCTGTTATGCAGTTTAGTCCAAAACTAACGGAATCAGTTAGGAACTTAACGGAAGTAACAGAAATTAACAAAAACAAGTTAAATAAAAATACAATGTATGCAATCGGGGTGAGAGGTCCAAAGCGGGGTGTCTACAATATGACCCAAGGTCACATGAACCCAAGAGACCGTCCACATGTAGTTTTGAGATACGCTTCTCATTAATATGACCAAGACGGCAATGCCACAAATAAGAATGATTTACATCATTAGGTTTAGATTTTTTATTTATATGATAGACATTTTCATTATTTTCATTCTTGACATCCAAGACATAAAGGCCATTAAAGGAATTAGCAATACCATAAAGCACATCATTTAAATAGATAGAAAATTTCTTATTCTCAATAAGAAACTTAAAACCTTCATTATCCAAACAAGAAATTGAAATAATATTTCTGCTTAAATCCGGTTCATAATAGCAATAGTTCAAAACAAGTATTAAACCGGAAGGTAAAGTGACTTCATAAGTCCCTACGGCTAATGCAGTAACTCTTGCTCCATTCCCCACGCGTAGGTCTACTTCACCCTCTTTAAGCAGTCTCCTATTATTTAGTCCCTGCACATTTAAACAAATGTGAGAACCACATCCGGTATCCAATACCCAAGAATCAGTGGTAGAAAGGAGAATATCTATCATATAGATACCTGAAGTCGACGCAGCCTTGCTGCCCTTCTTCTTCTTTTGCTCTTCCAAGAAAGCCTTGCAATTACGTTTCCAATGACCAATTTCTTGACAATGAAAACAGATTGCATCCTTTTGTGAATCGGGTTTTGCCTCAGAAGCCTTGGCAACCTTTTCCTTGCTTATCTTGGGTTTGACAACTTTTGCCTTACCCTTTCCTTTGGCACCAGCTTTCTTCCCATCATGAACCAAGAGCACAGGAGAATCTTTCTCCACAATCTTCATCTCCACAGTTTTGAGCATCCCATGCAACTCAGAGAGATTCTTATCCATTCCATGCATGTTATAATTCATCACAAACTGATTATAATTTTTAGGCAATGAATTAAGAATGAGATCCGTGGCTAGCTTCAATGGGATTGGATAGCCCAGTTTCTCAAGATGCTCCACATAACCTTTCATTTTAAGCATGTGAGGACTCACTTGTTGCCCTTCACTCATTTTGCAAGAAATGAATGCAACAATGATCTTGTACCTCTCTTACCTAGCTTGCTCTTGAAACATGGCTCTTAACTCCACGCCTATCTCATAGGCTTCCAAATGTTCCAAACTTTGTTGGAGTTTTGAGCACATAGTAGCAAGCATGAGACAACTCACCTCTCTAGAATCATTACGATGTTTCTTGTAATTGTCTCTTTCTGCCCTAGGGGCAGTAGGTTCTGGTTCAGCAGGAAGTGGCCCATCGAGAATGTACAACTTATCTTCTTGCCTTAGAACAATTCTTAGGCTACGGATCCAATCCATAAAGTTAGTACCATTCTCTTGGAGCTTATCCTTCTCAAGGATCGATCACAACGAAATTGATTGAGTGTTGTTAGTCATTATCTACAATTATGCAAAATTTCCAAAATTTAATAAGTACCAATTTTCATTAAAGAAATAAACAATGTATTTTTCAAAAATACTCCCACTAAATTATACAACCTTCTTTATACATCCAATGTGTAGTATAATTTAAATGGGTTAAGATCCCGTTTTAATTTAATTTTAAGTACGCTTTGGCGCACCGCTCAAAATCAAATTAATTAGGTAGACAACTCTTGGTAATCATATCTTATATGACTCTCAGTTATTTTCATGATATTCTTTAAGAAATTCAATTTCAAAAAGCATGTTAAATCTCATCTTTGCCTTAAGCCCAAAACTGTTTTGACGCTTAATTAAGTCCAACCATTTTAAACGCATAGGAAACTCTTATTCACTCATCTTGCTCATACATGAATAAAATCAATGCACCTTGCTTTGGCGAGCCCACACACAACTACCCATGTATAAACAAGTGTTTTAATCATGGCATGGCAGAAGGACTTAAAACTTTCTTTGAAGGTTCATCACATATAGCATATAACACATTTATGAGCACATAATATAAACATGTTACGCATCAAGTTTAGCCACTAAATTAATCTCCATTAATTTAAGCATAATATTTATGTGTCTTTAGTTTCTCTATAATTATGAGGACGAGACTATTTCAACTTTGGTTATTATCTCCAAATCAAGACAACAAGAAGTGCGGTCGAAACTAAGCCATAAGGCATCCATAATTCCACACTAATTCAAGAAACCAAGAAAGTAGTCCATGTGGCCGAAACTAAGCAATAGATGGTCTCGATGAACGTAGGCCAATTGCATCTACAATTCCACATGGATCTCCAATCTTTGAATCAAGAACTTTGTTTCTCAATTTTAGCAATTATGAACTCTTCATAATTCTAACTTCGTTTTATCTTTGAAACCTTGATTGCGATCAAGTTTAGGAAACACAATCTCGATGAACGTATATTAGCCATCCAAACCTTGAACCAATCTTAGAATCACAAGACTAAAACAAATAGGAAAATCAAACCCCAAGATCTACACACCCAAACCAACTGCCCAAAACCCACTCCAGATCAGCAGGTCTGGCCGGTCTTGTCACTGGTCTGTTCGGACCCCATCAAACTTCCAGATTCTGACTCTGACCGAAAATCAAAACCAGAATCCTGACAACTGTGCGGCCGCCCAAGAAAAAACTGTGCGGTCGCCCAAACTTGTGTGGCCGCCCAAGGTTTTCTGTGCGGTCGCACAGTAGCATCAGAATGAATTTTTAAAGTTCGAAAATTTGTCTCAAAATTGTTTTCCCCGATTATTAAAACTTTGATCCAATCAAAAATTAATAATCAAACGATTCAGAATCCAACATAATTTTTAGTGCGATTCAATAGTGCGATTAAAGTTGTAAAACAATAAACCATATAAAATCATATAACACATAAACATCATATAATCCAATATTCATATCATGCTAGGCATACAAACAATTTATATACATACAACATGATCTAAGTATTGAAATAATCAACATGAACGGGGCTCTGATAACACTGTTGGGTTTTCAAGTAACATGCGCAGCGGAAAATAGCATTTAAAATTTTATGAAACCCAAAGCCCATAGATCCATTCATATGATTAAATCAAATACTTGCAATATGAATACTAGAAAAACTAACCCTTGATGACTTTGAATTTGGTCTTTGATCTTGGTGGAGAAATTGAAGCTTTAATCATGAACAAGTAAGAACACGAACTTTGAAGATGATGAGCTTCACCCTCTAGCGGTATCCACACCTTGAACGAATATCAAGAACACTTGATCTTGGTTGCTAGACCAAAATTGTGAAACACGTTTTCACAATTAATATGAACTATATGGAATATTATTTTTGTGTATTACTTTTGTTGGGTTAATGCCTTTGAATTTGGGACGCCGAGTTAAAGGATTAAACAACAGAGAGATTTCGTAATTCCGGGACAGAGCGCAGAAGGAAGGTTTCCAAGTCAGTTTTTGACTAGGTTTCCAAGTTCCTAAGAGATTTTGAGATAAACTTTACTAGTATAAATAGAGGCCAGTAGTTTAGATTAAAATCACACCTCAGATTGTCATAGAAAAATTATTAGAGTGCTCAGAGCGAGGTCTGTAATTCTACAGTTGCACAGTTAGGAATTATTGTGATCAATAATTCGTGCAGCAGTAATAGTGTGATCTTGTAATCGTTTCTCCAAATTGATAATAATATTCTCTCCCCTCCCCATGGACGTAGCCAAGTTGGTGAACCACGTATATTGGTGTTCTTGTGATTGCTCGCTTTTCTTATCAAGTCTTGTTATTGCTCTAACAAGTGGTATTAGAGCTCTGGTTGTTCCAGAGCTTGGTCCGTGGTTGGAGGTTCAGGGATTCCGCTGCAGAGAACAAGAAGATGGGTCAAGGAGCAGATTCGATCGACAAGTTCAATGGGAAGAATAGTTTTTCTCTCTGGCAGATCAGGATGAAGGCTTTGTTGGTAGACAAATATTTATGGGAACCGTTGGAGATTGCAATCAGGGATCGTAAGGATCCCAAGGGTAAGGCAGTCACCACAGAAGGTACAGCAGAACAGTCAGAGAAGGACAAGATAGCAGTAGCGAAGGAGGTGGCGGCATTGAAGAAGTTAGATCAGAAGGCTCACGCCAAGATCATCAGACAGTTGGATGATGAGATCCTAACCAATGTTGCAGTAACAGACTCCGGAAGCGATCTTTACCTATGTCTTATGAACATTATGTCGATTCGTGCATAAACAGTAAAGATGGGATTTTTCTAGAGGAAGTAAAAACTTCTCTCAAGACGAGGGAATTGCGCCGAAAGGCGAGTGAGAATGAGGCAGGTACCCAGTCATCAGGTTTGGTTGCTAGTAGTAGCAACAGCAAGGGTTCTAGTGGGAGGAAGAACAATCAAGGTAATTTTTCACCCAAGAAGGGTCCAAAACCTGGGGATATCTGTAATTTCTGCAAAGAGAAGGGGCATTGGAAGTTCGACTGTCCCAGAAGGAAGCAAGGCAAGGCACCAGTCACAGCAGAGGCTATGATGGCCATAGATTGCAGTTCAGATGAGGATTATGCTCTAGTAACATCAGAATTAGCATGCGCATCTAATGCGTGGATTCTTGATTCAGGAGCGTCTTACCATATCAGTCCTAAGAGAGAATGGTTTACCGGTTATAGGCAGATAGTTGGCGGTGATATAAGCATGGTTAACAGTACAGTCTGCAGGGTTGTCGGTATTGGTTCGATCAAGGTCAGGACTCATGATGGTAGGGTTGTCACTTTGAACGAGGTTCGACACGTTCCGCTTATGACGAAGAATCTGATTTCTCTTAGTCAGTTAGACAGCAAAGGGTTCAGTTTCAAAGGTAAAGGTGTAGCAGTTATTATCTGTAACGGTTCAGAAGTGATGCTGAAAGGCCTTAAGCGGGGCTCCTTGTATTTCCTCCAAGGAAAGTCGCTTGCAGAGTCGACTATGGCTGCATCAGAAGAGATGAACGAGGGAGATATGTCTAAGCTGTGGCACATCAGGCTCCGTCACATGAGCACTCGAGAGATACATGAGTTGACTAACAGAGATCTTCTTTATGGCCATAAGATCAAGGATCTTAAAGGCGTTCTGGATTACATCCACTCAGAGAGTTGGGGACCTTCACGTCAGGAATTTCTAAGGGGGCACATATATGTCTTGTCTATGGTTGATGATTACTTGAGGAGGAATTGGGTGGTTATCATGGAGCACAAGAATGGGGTCCTAAGGAATTTCAAGGACTGGAAGACAGTAGTGGAGAACCAGACAGAGAAAGAGATCAAGAAGCTCCGGACAGATAATGGTTTGGAGTTCTGCAGTACTGAGTTCAATTCGTTTTGCAGAGAGGTGGAGGTTTCTAGACATCTCACCAGCAGAGGCACGCCACAGCAGAATGGTGTAGCAGAACGAATGAATCAGACATTGCTTGTGGGAGCGTTGTGCATGCTCTCCAATGCAGAGTTGTCTAAACGTTTCTGGGCAGAAGCGCTTAGTACAACATGTTACTTGATTAATCATGGACTTCATACCGGTATTGGCTTCAAAGTTCCCTATGAGGTATGGACTGGTAAATCCATGATTTTTTCAAGTGTTGGCAGTGTTGATAAACAGGTGGAGCAATAAGATACTGAAGAGTTAGTTGTACCACAGTCAGATGTTGAAAAACAGGTAGAGCAACAAGATACTGAAGAGTTAGTTGTCCCACAGTCAGATGTTAATCAAGATCCACCAACAGAGACAAAGTCTGAAGCACCAGAAAGTTCAAGTTCAGTTCCTAAAGAACATGGGTTAGCACAAGGAGGGTCTAGAAGAGCTAATTTCAGGAATGGATTTGAAGACTTGGTGTCTTATGCACTGCAGGTTGCTGAGGAAGTAGAGCCCATTTTTGCGGAACCTTCTATTTTCAATAAAGCAGATACATGTTCAGAGTCATCTCAGTGGTATGCGTCTATGGGTGATGAGATGGAGTCTCTTCATAGGAATCAAACTTGGAAGTTGACTACAAGGCCAGAAAGCAGGAAGATTGTGACTTGCAAGTGGATCTTCAAGAAAAGGGAAAGGATGTCCCCGGCAGAAGAGGTCAAGTATAAAGCTCGAGATGTTGCAAGGGGTTTCACACAGAGAGAGGGGGTGGACTACAATGGGATCTTCTCAACAGTGGTCAGACACACTTCGATCAAAGTGTTGCTAGCAATAGAAGGAGAGATATACATGACAGAGTCAGAAGGATTCCAAGTTCCTGGTAAGGAAGATCAAGTTTGTAGATTGAAGCAATCGCCTAGGCAGTGGTACAAGAGATTTGACAGCTATATGATAGCAGCAGTCAAGAAGTCAGAGATTCAGAAGTCGAAAGGCTTATTGGTCGCAGAGATGAAGGGTTTGGGTAACGCGAAGAAAATTCTGGGTATGGAGATCTATAGAGAGAGAGCCAAACGGAAACTATTCTTATCCCAGAAAAGATACATCAAGAAAGTTTCAGAAAGGTTTGGTGGGTCGACAGCTAAGGCTGTAGATACTCCGAGTGCAGTGAATGCACATACAGTCGCGTTTGGGCCCAAATCGGTAGAGGAGAAAGAGTATATGGCTCCAGTATCCTATGCTAGTGCAGTTGGTAGTTTGGTGTATACTACAGTGTGCACTAGCGACGTCAGACTCATCTATGGAGATGGGACAGAATGTGCAGTCAAGGGTTTCTCAGATTTGGGTGATGTTGACTCAAGAAGATCGAAGACCGGATATGTGTTCACGCTTGGTGGGTCAGTTGTCAGTTGTAAGGCTAGATTGCAGACGACAGTGACAGTGTCTTTAACAAGAGCAGAATACGTGGCATTGACAGAGTCCGCTAAGGAAGGAATATGGTTGAAGGGATTGATCAGCAATCTTGGGATACATCAGGATCAGGCTAGTATTTATTGCGATAGTTTGAGCGCGATTTGTTTGGCCAAGGATTATGAGAGGACCAATCACATTGATGTGAGAAATCATTTCCTAAGGGATGAGAAACGGGTAAAGGTGAAGGTAGGGACGGCGAACAACCCTGTAGACATGTTCACAAAACTCGTGACGGGAAGCAAGTTCCAACATTGTTTGGACTTGCAGATTGTTCGCAGCTATTAGATAGAAGAAGAGGCGAGGGGGGAGAAAAGGTTTGTTGTCATGGAGATTCAAAGTCAAGGTGGAGATTGTTGGGTTAATGCCTTTGAATTTGGGACGCCGAGTTAAAGGATTAAACAACAGAGAGATTTCGTAATTCCGGGACAGAGCGCAGAAGGAAGGTTTCCAAGTCAGTTTTGGACTAGGTTTCCAAGTTCCTAAGAGATTTTGAGATAAACTTTACTAGTATAAATAGAGGCCAGTAGTTTAGATTAAAATCACACCTCAGATTGTCATAGACAAATTATTAGAGTGCTCAGAGCGAGGTCTGTAATTCTACAGTTGCACAGTTAGGAATTATTGTGATCAATAATTCGTGCAGCAGTAATAGTGTGATCTTGTAATCGTTTCTCCAGATTGATAATAATATTCTCTCCCCTCCCTATAGACGTAGCCAAGTTGGTGAACCACGTATATTGGTGTTCTTGTGATTGCTCGCTTTTCTTATCAAGTCTTGTTATTGCTCTAACAATTTTGTTCTTCAATCTAAGATGTCTTAGAACAAAATAAAACTCTCTCAAACTCTTTGGAGAATTGCACACCAGCTAGGGGTTGTTCTGGCCCAAATTTGGCTGTTTATATACAAGTTAGACCTATTCCAAATAGGAAACTTGTGTCAAAACCTGTCCAAAATCCTTTTCCAAATTAAATCAGGAAATCTGTCCCGACTTACTGTGCGGCCATCCAAAATCAGGTGTGCGGTCGCCCAAACATGTGCGGCCCCCCAACCTGGTTTGTGCGGTCGCACACCAGGATCAGAGAGCCTTAATTTTCCAATATAGTCCTTTTAGGATTCGTTCTATTGTGTGTGACCCTCTAGGATTATACTAAGTTGGCAATGGGTTCAAACATGAATCCATAAGATATGATTAGGTTCTAGCAAACCGTCATACCTACCCAAATAGTATAACTAGATACAAGTTCGCATTCCTTTAGAATATGTCACAATCCCTTTGTCCACGATCTCATTGAACACAAGTCATGGTCAAACGGTCAACTTGTTTTTGTTCAATACTTTCTCGATTCCGAATATGTTGATAATCCAAATGACATTAATCTAATCAATTCATTTGAGTCCGGCCGAACATTTTCATCAACATCATTCCTACGAGAGGCCTAAGCTTGAGATCTCTCCGAAGAGGGACAAATCCATTTAGCTTATTATTCTTCCCTACGTAAATCCGATTATGCCAATCATACACTTTATAACTACCCGGTTAAAGGTAGCGTTTGAATATGTCAAACATAATGTTCATCAAGTGGAAGACTATAATAACTTCATGTCTAAGGATTCGAATGACATAACTAATATGAGATATATGTACGACATGGACCATGACATAAATCTCATACAGCGGGTCATGTCCTGTACCTTGTTCCAAACAAGTACCCATAAATCTAACATGATCATCCCATGATCATTTAGCCTTTATACTAGTGCTTAACAAGTACTAGGGACGGAGATTATTATAAGTAATCATGAACAAAAATAATAATGAAAACATCTCTTTATTGATATGAAATAAATGATAACAATTACAACGTTTATTAAACGTGCCTAGGGCACCACTACCAACACCCAGGCAGGTGGGAAGACCAAAGGTAACAACATTCAAAGGACTGACGCTTTGCGCAATCCGAGGGAGGTACAACCCAGGCAGATGGGAAGACCAATGGTAACATCATTCAAAACACTGACGCTTTGCGCAATCCGAGGGAGGTACAACCCAGGCAGGTGGGAAGACCAAAATCTAACAAAGATATTTATATGCACAGAATAAAATTAAGGATACGCTGCATTCTGAGCCATCCAGATTCTTATGCCTTTGATTTGCTGTGTGATGAGATTTTTGAGCTTCACTGCGCAGTGAACCATTACTCTGTGTAATCCTTTGACACTGTGTTGAGTGCTGCAACCTCATTCTGGATACCTGTTCACCCAAAAAGGGTTTTTGATTCTTTCACAATCAAGCTACTCTGCTTTTGGAGTCGCTGCGACTCTTGGCAATTGATACCGGGTTGGAATCATTCAATTTTGACTGAAGTCTCACGTATATCAGGAGAAATGACACGATCAACATTGTCTATCGTGACCTGCAAGTTAGCTATTGGGTTTTGCCATTGTTGTGGGATTTTGATCGCTTGCAATGAGCAACCTCTTTGTGAAACCAAGATGTGATTCGTTGTGTGGTTCCAACTTCGTACCTGCATAAGATTTTTTGCAAGTATGTGGTCGTGCCTGAAAATTCAAGCTGCCTACGTATCTCTTTCGAGAATCAGACCAGCGTAGTTCGACTTTGGCAACTCAAACTGATTTTGCAGAAATGGCAGTTAGGAAATTTCATTCCCCACGCAAAAACATAAGCCTCGACTTCGTCGAGGATCCTTCTTGTGAGGACCATGATATGGCAGAATGGATGATTTGTACCTGCAAGAGATTTTCACAAGCAAGCAAAATATACATTGATGTTGATGATGGACCTTCTTGTGAGGACCATGATGTGGCAGAATGGATGATGTGTACCTGTAAGAGATTTTCAAGAGCAAGCAACATATATCTTGATGTGCTCGAACGTGTCATTCATATGCAACAAAAGTTTTAGAACACATACATGGATTGAAATCTTTAAGATCGAGAGATTCAGAGAAAGATTGGGACAAGAATACATTCTCTTTTCATTTTGCAACCATTTGCCTTTTGAATGATGGAAGTCACATTTCACTTTTTAGCATGGTGAACTTTTTTTTTTTTTTTTTGCATTTGATTTTTCTTTTACTTGACACATGTGCGTTGCTCGCATCTAAAACTTTTCTTTTTATCAATTAATGACTGAAAATTTATGAATGAATAGAGGGAGAATCATGAATGAAATGGATTGTGCACTTTATTGTGAATTTTTCATTTTTGTGAAAATGAGGAGTATGGAAATGTGTATGGTGGAGCAGAGCCGAAAGCCTAGCACGAACACTCAAAAGGTCAATTCCGAACACCCATTTAATCAAGACTACTCAACGGTATATCTCCGGATGCTATGGTTGGGTCAGCCCCAGTTATCGGCTGAAGAAGCCCCATTTGTTCTTTCTGACATCGACCCCCAACATTCTAGCTGCTGAAGCCCCAGTCATGTTATAGGACAAGCCCCTGAATCTGGCATATGAAGCTCTTGTTTCACTTGAAGGGTGAATCTCATGTTGATCCAAATTGTCGTATCGAGACCACTTCATGTTTTGGCATTTCAACCTTTGGGGGCTCTAACTGTCATTGAGAGTTGCTCGACGGGACACAATCCCGATGTTGCTAAAGAAAGAGCTTTAAGCTTTGCGGGCCATACTGACAATCTGAGATGCCACTTTGTTTCTATTGATTCCCACATTAAGGGACCGACTGTCTATGAGAGTTATCCCACATTCGATGCTTTGCTGCTGATCATAATTCACGTGTTCTGACATTCAATACTCCTTCTTTGAGGAATCAACTGTCTTTGAGAGTTGTTCGGCGGGACACAATCCTGATGTTGGCGAAGAAACGAGCTTTGAGCTTTGCGGGCCATACTATCAATCCGAGATGGCGCTGTGTTCCGATGATCCACCCATAAGGGACCTAACTGTCTATGAGAGTTGTCCCACATCCTTGATATCCTCGATCTCGAGAGTTACTGAAACTGATGATGATTCTCAAAAGTTAATCTTTGCATTTCTGAGTCCCTTCAAAGGATCAACTGTCAATGAGAGTTGCTTTGTACTCTGGCATTTTGCCATCTGAATTTCCATGTTACCCGGAGCAACCATTCTCAACAAATCATATTGTCATGTAACCACATCATTGCTCTTGAAACAAAACCTAAAACTCTGACATGCAGCCCCAGTTTGGTGTTCCTTCATTCGACATCACTTGCCGGCATTTGAGATTCTGAGATATAAAGAATAGCATTCCTTTGTTTCTTTCGCTGTGACAGCTTCCAGGAGTTGGCAGGGGAAGGCACGAGGCCGGTATTTTGTGAAAGTAAAGGGAATCACAGTGGGATCTCTGACATCGTGTTTACGCAGAAATTCGATGATGGGAGGACGAGAGTAGGGGGAAGCCCCTAGACTCGAGAAAAGTATGCTCACACATTGAAATCAAAGACTCAAGACTTAAACAAGCGTTAATGGTCAAGTGCCTCAAAATCAAATGGACCCTTCTAAAATTGGATTAGCATTTTAATTCTGATTAAATAAGCTTGAAAAATCATTTGAACACAAGTTAGACCGTGACAAATCGACATGAGAACATCGTTGGGCAAGAGATATGATTCGCGCCGCTAGTTGACCTCATTTGGTGAGAGGCCTTCGTCGTCGTCTCCTTTTCTTGATTCTGATCACACCATTTGGAGGCTGTACGATTTTTTGGTTCTTGGGCTACCTAAGTGTAAGGAGTTGGTAGAGCACGTTGGTCTCCAACAAAATCCACCAGTTGTCGTCGTTGATGGTGCTTTGCCCAAAGTTGAAAGATCGAGATCTTCTTTAGTGCAGATTGGCCTCGCATGCGCGGTGCTCCTTGAAGCTGATGATGTCATATAAGATTGTCTGACCCTCGGTCTACGTCTCGCCTTTGTGATACGAGCAATGAAGTCTTCGGTATTAATTGCCAACTGCCGTCGTTGAAGGCACACACATGAATTTGTAGTGTCGCGATATCCTTTCTAAAACAATTGAATTAAACAATAAAGCAAATCGAATATGTACCAAAATAAATGAATAATGCTTCTTCTTCTTCTTTTTTTTCTTTTTGACCTCCCCTTTTTGCTCTCTTTCGATTTTTTTTTTTTTTGCACTCAAGAAGAAACATTATAGCGTGTGGAATACAACAATTTTTACAAAAACATAAACATACAATATGCGAGAATTTTACAATGCATCATATATTAAAGGAAACTCGCCGACATTTGCGTTGGCATGAGTGTGATAGTCTTCAGCCTTTGCCATTTGATTGGCCTCTCTGATTATGCCCTTGGTTGCACCCTAAAATCTTCGTTCGTCGGGTGACTTTGTCGATCGCCTTCGTGAACTTCGTTGATTGCCTTCGGCCCTAGTTCCCATCTCAATTAATCACAGTCTAAAATTTGTTCAGATTTCATTGATTGCTTTTAATTAAGTGAGATTAATTGTTTGCGGGTCCATATTAAGAAGTGTGAATACCCCTTTCCGATGAAGCGACGCATGGGAAGTATCTTGTGATTATTTTTATTTACAAAAGGAATATTCTTAACGACATTAAAAATATGAGAGTCGCCACGCCGTTTTAATTAAAGCCAAAACATTGAAAAAAGCATTTTAGTGGGTTCGGGGGTCAAATTACAACAAGAGAAGAATATTTACGTTATCACTCCTATTGCCCGAATTGATCGGTCTTTCTATCATGATGCGGTGTATGTAGTGTGTTAGTGATTTAGACCGGATCCGAAGATTGCCTACGTTCCTCTCAATGTGAGAACCTCAGGTCAGCGTAGTTCGCACATAATTAGAATGTGGAGAGAGAATAGGGATCATGCATAATGAAAAGGGAGGAGAAAGAAACATGCAGGATGATCACATCCTAGAATAATGACTATGCCATCAATGAGATCTCAATGAACATTCATCATATTCATCATGGGAGGATTATTGATCATGGAAGTAATTACCTAATGTTTAGGGTTTAGAAATAGTTCTTAGATCATCCTTGGGTTGATGAACCCTAGATCATCATCGGCTATGAAATAACATGCAAACATGAAGATCGCAACCCTAAATATAGCATAAATAAGGTTTTAATCTATGAACACGAAGAACATGCGAAGAACATATTATGAACATATGAATGAACATGCAAAGCATATGAAGAAACTATGAATAAACATGCAAGAACATGAATATTATGAAGAACACATGAATAAACATATTAAGAATATGAATATCAAAGATCTACATTAAAAATAATGCAAGAAGATGAAGAAAAAGTTAGAAAACTTACCTTTGTTGGCAAGAAATAACCTTGGATCTTCTTGGGATTTTTGAGAGTGTTTTTGGAGGCTTGAATGACTTGATTTGGGAGCAAAATCGTCACTTGGAAGCTCTAAAAATCGGATCCGGTAATTATGAGGCAAGGGAGATCTTTAAATAGGAAACTTGTGGAGAGATCTGACGGTCCAGATCACCTGAGGCAAACATGGCCGCGTGACCAAGATTGCATTTGGCAAACATGGTCGCGTGGCCAAGATTGCATTTGGCAAACATGGCCGCCTGGCCATGATGGAATGTGGCCGCGTGGCCAAGTTCATTTTTTTCTTGTTCTTCTTTCTCTCGCGTTCGATTTGATATGCGGTGCGTTTCGTAATTCATCCGGAGTCAAAAGTTATGACTGTTTTCGTGCCGACTGTAATTTAAGTCATTCTAGATATTCCTAAAATAATGAGCTATATTTTGAGAATCCGGGACAAGTCTTTTGCAAGGTTTCTAATCCCTATAAAGTCCTTGTATATTTGGGAAAGCCCTAATAAACTCATTTTAAGATCGGGTACTAACAGTAGCCCGTCGGCGACGCTTCTTGCAAGGCAATGTGGGGTCGACGATAAAAATAGGAACCGTCTGAAACATGAGTTTCAAAACAGATGAAGGGTGATGGACGGCTGAACCTTGGAGGCGACCTACGTATCCGCGGGGGAATCAAGCCAAACGTAGTTCAAATCTGATGCAGAAATTGAGAATGATTGTCCTCTGATGGGATCAATGCCTTCCGCTTGGGGAGAAAATGTGACTTGCTGGGGAGACATGTGCCGGGGAAAATGTAATTGTTAGGGATGAGAGATGACCATGTCGGTCGGGTGGCTGAACCTTTTCAGGTTTCCTATGTATCCTCGAAAGAATCAAGCCGGTCGTAGTATAGAGATATTGGGGAAATAAACGAGACATCGGACTTCTGCTAGGGATAACAATCCTACTATCCTGTATGAAGAACGAACATTCGTAAGCAATGAAGTCATTTGGGGAAAGGAAGTAAGAGGGATAGTGGGACAATAAAGACTACGTTGTCTAAATAATTCCGAGGTGGAGTAATAAATGCTGAGGTAAACGCAAACAGAAACGCCCGGTTTCCTGCCGATCGCGCTAAAATAATGGATGCTGGATCTCTCGCAACAGAAACGCCGAGGCTTCTACTGACCGCCAAAATAATAGATCCTGGATCTCTCGCAAACAGAAATGCCGAGGCTTCTGCCAATCGCGATCGATCTAGGATACGTATGTCATAGAGGCGCCGAAGTCTCTGCGATCATACAAATCCTAAGCAAATATTAGGAACTGCTAAAATAATAGATGCTGGATCTCTCGCAAACAGAAACGCCGAGGCTTCTGCCAGCCGCCAAAAAAATAGATGCTGGATCTCTCGCAAACAGAAACGCCGAGGCTTCTGCCAATCGCGATCGATCTAGGATGCGTATGTCATAGAGGCGCCGAAGTCTCTGCGATCATACAAATCCTAAGAAAATATTAGGAAACTGCTAAAATAATAGATGCTGGATCTCTCGCAAACAGAAACGCCGAGGCTTCTGCCAGTCGCGATCGATCTAGGATGCGTATGTCATAGAGGCGCCGAAGTCTCTACAACCATACGAATCCTAAGCAAATATTAGGAAATGCTAAACTAATAGATGCTGGATCTCTCGCAAACAGAAACGCCGAGGCTTCTGCCAATCGCGATCGATCTAGGATGGGTATGTCATAGAGGCGCCGAAGTCTCTACAACCATACGAATCCTAAGCAAATATTAGGAAATGCTAAAATAATAGATGCTGGATCTCTCGCAAACAGAAACGCTGAGGCTTCTGCCAATCGCGATCGATCTAGGATGCGTATGTCATAGAGGCGCCAAAGTCTCTACAACCATACGAATCCTAAGCAAATATTAGGAAATGCTAAAATAATAGATGATGGATCTCTCGCAAACAGAAATGCCGAGGCTTCTGCTAATCGCGATTGATCTAGGATGCGTATGTCATAGAGGTGCCGAAGTCTCTACAACCATACGAATCCTAAGCAAATATTAGGAAATGATAAAATAATAGATGCTGGATCTCTCGCAAACAGAAACGCCGAGGCTTCTGCCAATCGCGATCGATCTAGGATGCGTATGTTATAGAGGCGCCGAAGTCTCTACAACTATACGAATCCTAAGCAAATATTAGGAAATGCTAAAATAATAGATGCTGGATCTCTCGCAAACAAAAACGCCGAGGATTCTGCCAATCGCGATCGATCTAGGATGCATATGTCATAGACGCGCCGAAGTCTCTGCAATCATACGAATCCTAAGCAAATATTTGGTGAAGAATGGAAATTTTAAGGGGCTTTCCGTTCCCAAAGGTAACGAATATCAGTAAAAATAGTGCCAAGGGCACCTAAAATGAACAAAGGGGAATGTACTAGGGGTAAAACTGAAATTTTGCATGTGGAGGCAAAGATGATGGATTGTTATGAAGTTGCAAACAGGATGAACCCTCGGGGAGTCACAAAGGTGATAGATTCTCGGGGAGTCACAAGGGTGACGGACTCTCGGGGAGTCACAAAGGTGATAGACTCTCGGGGAGTGACAAATGACTCTTTGGTGAGTCACAAGGGCAAAGGACCTTTAGGGAGACGCGAAGGAGATGGACTCTCAGGGAGTTGCTAATATGGGAAACATGATCTGGGTTCCGCTTATCCTAATTTAGGAGGGAATGAGGCTACGAGCCATTGAGACCAAGGTGTTAGGTAAGGGACATTTTTCTTGGTTGCCTAGAGGTAGGACCTAAGGCTTTTTAGGGAAAGGGAATAAGGAAGATGGTGATCTCCTAATCTTGAGATAGGGATGCCAAAGATGTCACGGCTTCTTGGGCTTTAGATTATGTCTTGGAGATAATGTGGGTTTCCTAGGCTTACAGGCTAAGGATTCGAGTTCATATAAGCATGAGGAGAGTATTCTATCCTAGGCTTAGTGCTAGGGCTTGGAAAGGTTGAGGTTTGGGAACTTCCTAGATTTTAGGGTTTTGAACAAGGGTTTGGAAACTGGTGTTTAAGGACCATGACTCTCCTAGGTTTGGGACTAGGGTTTAGGAATTTCCTAGGTTAGGAGGCTAGGTCTTGGAGTTGTGGTAGGCTCAGAGGTAGCAAAGGCGTTGGCTTTTAGACATAAGGCTAGGAGTTGGAAAGGTTGTGACTTCCTAGGCTTGAGACCATGGACCGTTGGGAAGAGGGATTGCTTTCGTGGAAGGTCCACTAAGCTTGATGTTAGGGTTCACCATTTTCCGGGATTGGTGACTATGGCTTGGAAATGTTCGTGGTAACCTAGGCTTTAGGCTAGGTTTTAAGGCTAAGGACTGTAAACTTCCTATATTTTGAGATTAAGGTGAAGGAATTTCCTAGGTCTAGGACTAGGGTTTGAAGGGAATGTTGAATCCTAGGCTCGATGATAGAGTTTAGTGAGGATATAGTCTCCTAGGCCCTGCGGCTAGGGTTTAGAAAGAGTGCGACTACCTAGGCTTGAGGCTATGGTTTGGAGCGAATGCGAGTACCTAGGCCCTGCGGCTAGGGTTTAGAGCGGATGCGACTACCTAGGCTCGAGGCTAGGGTTTAGAGGGAATGCGAGTACCTAGGCCCTGCGGCTAGGGATTAGAGCGGATGCGACTACCTAGGCTCGAGGCTAGGGTTTAGAGCGAATGCGGCTTCCTAGGCTTGAGGCTAGGGTTTAGAGCGAATGCGACTACCTAGGCTCGAGGCTAGGGTTTAGAGCGAATGCGGCTTCCTAGGCTTGAGGCTAGGGTTTAGAGCAAATGCGGCTTCCTAGGCTTGAGGCTAGGGTTTAGAGCAAATGCGGCTTCCTAGGCTTAAGGATATGTGACCACCTAGGCTTGAGTCTAGGGTTTGGGGAGAACGCGACTTCCTAGGTTTGAGGCTAGGGTTTGGAAAGAATATCGACTACCTAGGCTTGAGGCTAGAGTTTGGAGGGAATGTGACTACCTAGGCTCGAGGATAGGGTTTAGGAAGGATGTGGCTACTTAGGATCGAGGCTAGGGTTTAAGAAGGATGTAACTTCCTAGGCTTTAGGCTAGGGTTTGGAAGGATGTAATTACCTAGGCTTGGGGCTAGGGTTTGGAGAGAATGCGACTACCTAGGCTTGAGGCTAGGGTTTGGAGGGAACGTGACCTCCTAGGATAGAGTCTAGGGTTTGTAGAGGATGTGGCAACCTACGCTTGAGGCTGGGGTTGAGAGAATGTGATTGCCTAGGTTTAAGGCTAGGCTTCGGATAGAAGGTGACTACCTAGGCTTGTGGCTAGGGTTCGGAGCGTATGTGACTTCCTAGGCTAGAGGCTAGGGTTTGTAGAGGATGTGGCCACCTAGGCCTGAGGCTAGGTTGAGAAAATGTGATTACCTAGGTTTAAGGCTAGGCTTCGGATAGAAGGTGAATACCTAGGCTTGAGGTTAGGGTTTAGAGAGAAGGCGATTACCTAGGTTTGGTACTAGGGTTTAAAGGGAATGTGATTACCTAGGTTTAAGGCTAGGCTTTGAGTAGAAGGTGACTACCTAGGCTTGAGGCTAGGGTTTGGAGAGAATGTGACTACTTAGGCTTAAGGCTAGGGTTTAGAGACCGAAAGCATTTGAATGTTTGTCTTGGTTTAGACCGAGCAAGTTTGAGGTCTAAGAGTGTTGCGGTTTGGGGCAGGTGAGCTTGATACCTCATGGCTGGATAGGCTCGATAGGTTAGACCTAGGCTAGAGTGCTAGGGTTTAGCTAGGGTAAGACTCAGACATGTGTTAAGGAGACCGAGGCCTAATGGAATGGTAGGCGTGAGATCTAGTAGATCGAAGGCTAGGCAGGGTAGCATTGGGACATAAGGCTTTCAAGCGGGTAAGTCTTTTGTCCTAGAGAAACCGCGTTATGGATTAGTACCAATCAGGCTTGAGGTCAGCCAAGGAGCAATGGATTGGGATTTGATGATCCTAGTACCTAAAACGCATGTCGGGTTTGGGCTCTAAGGTGTGCTAGGTATGAGCCATGTGCGAGAAATGGGTCTGGACATGTGACCATGTTGGCGCTTTAGGTAAAGGGATTGAGTGTCCAAGACTTTGCTCGAGTACAATAGGTGCCTAAGTTGGATTGGGTATGCTTAGGACCTAAGTTTGTCTTAGAGGTCATGCGTGTGACTAAGCTCGTTTGGCGATTGTGAAGGTAGGTTAGGGATGGGACCAGAGGTGCTAAGGACAAGAGTCTTGACCGGATGGGTTTTGAGATCCTTAAGGCATGTCGCGGTGCGCAGGAGATCCTATGTGTTTTGATCAGGTTCAAGGTTTGGACTCGTCGGGGGAGCGATGTTTGAGATCCATGGAGTTCAAGGGTGGACCTTGTAGGTGGCGAGGTTTGGACTCGGCTTGGATTAAGTAGGTTAGAGTCCTTAAGGGGTTGAAGGTCAGACTAGGAAGTCTTTTGAGGCTAATGGGTGACACTAGGTTGGTACTTGGTAGGTTTAAGAGTGGTAGGGTCATGGCTTGGACATGACGGGAGACGTAGATGTGTCGCTTTTAGTCGGACCAAGTAGGCTTGGAAATTAAAGAGTCCAAAGGGTGGAGGTCTAAGGTTATAGACCTAGGGAGTGGACAGTTTTGTGATCTAAAGGGTTTAGGAGTTGAGACCTAATGTGTGGATCGGATATGCTAGAGACTTAAAAGATAGGCGATTGGTAGACTCGAGTGGTCTTGGGATCTAAAGGATCTCTCAACAGGTTAGACTGAGTAGACCAAAGAGGTTGGACCTAGGAGGATAAGAGAGCTATTGCTTAGACAAGGTAAGGATGAGTATGTGTTGGTAGGTTTGAGATCTAGGAGATCGGGTAGGCTCGGGACCGGTAGGTTCGGGACCTAATGGGTCACCCTAAGGATTTGGCTTTGGTTAACTGGTTTAAGGTCTGAAGTTTTGGGTAGAACCGGTTTGAGGCCGAAGGGGTCATGCTACGAACTTGCGGAAGGTCTAGCTAAGAGGTTATGATGTAACCTAGGTAAGACTCACCGGGTAGGTTTGGGACCTAGGTAAGACTGATCAGGTAGGCTCGGGACCTAGAGAGTTTATGGTGTAACTTAGGCAAGACTGACCGGGTAGGCTTGGGACCTAAGGTTTTGAACCAGGTAGGTTGGGACCTAAGGGTATCCTATTGTGTAGGAAATAGGGTGAAGGACCGAGTCGGTTCAAGAATCACAAAGATGGGTCTCAGAGTGGACCGAGGAGGTTTATACAAATTTTGTGGAGACCGAGAGTGCGGGTTTATAAACAAAGTGTCGTGGAAGAGAAAACTTTTGAAAGTGTTATGATCTTATACAGATGCCTTATAATTAATTATGATTCTAATCAATCCAAATAGGTCGTCGCGTGCCGAGTTTGACGATGAGGGGTGCCCTTCTTCTAAGTGTATCCTTGTTGACGCCTCGGTATTCTCTAGGAAACCACATAGTCGACCCATTCCTTTGGGGATTATCTAATTTGGTGAGCGGGTACCCTCCCTCCATTGAGAAACTCTACGTCAAGCTTGATGATGAGGGATGCCCTTCTTCTAAGTATATTCTTGTTGGGACCTCGGTATTCTCCGAGAAAACATATAGTCGACCCATTCTGTTGGGGAAGCCCCAGTTCGATAAGGGTGTAGAGGGGGGTATCCTACCTCCTTTAAGACGCACCCTTTTTTTCTGCCTAGACCGCCCTTTCGGGTTTTCAATCTAGCGGGCATCTCTTTTGCGTCATCTTTCTTTTTTTTTTTTTTTTTTTTGAAAATCATTCAGTCGACTCAAAAAATAATTGTTTAAACATGCGGGGGCATTTTGGTGATAGTGAGAGGGAGAGAGAGATAGTACTCGCATTTGGACAATTGTTTGTATATAAAAGGAAGGAAGCCCATGCTTGACAGAAAGTAAGTGTTTAGCTCTTTCCTAGATTGTAGAACAGAAGACTTGTCGAGACATTTGAAAATTATTTTATTCAAGATTCTCATTTGATTGCTCGAGAATGGACCTCATTGATTAGTTAATGAGTTATGGTTAATTGGTAAACAAGTAGCCTCAAATTAATAAATGTTTTGATCAATTGTGAGTGAAGAAGTCAGGAGTAGAAATATGGGGGAAGAGAGAAGAGAAAGAAAATTGGCTCGAGGTGGGTTGTGCATATTTTGGACCGAACCGGGAGGTTGCCTACGTTCTCCTCAAGGTGAGGAGCTCAGGTCCGCGTAGTTCGGGGATGACCCGCTTGACGATGGTGTCGGGTTTCAGTGGGTATGTGTGGGAGGAAAGAAAAGAAAGAAAGTTGGCCCAAGGTAGGTTATGTTTGGCTTTGAGTGGTTGCCCGGTTGACGATGAAGTTGGGTTTTGAGTTTAGGGGTGTGAGGTTCGTTTGAGGTGAGTTGTTCTTTGTAGCTCATTGCGGTGGATTACTCCTTTGTAGTTGTTGCAGTGGATTGCTCCATCGTAGTTGTCATGGGTTGCTGCCGTTTATCTACTTTGTAAGGAAAGAAAGGAAAATAGAACATTTGAGGTGAAAAGAAAATGGGACTTTTACTTTTCCATGGTGATAGTCCCTTCTATTTTTCTTTTTTCTTTTTTATTTTATCTCTTTGTGCACACCCTTTTTTTTTTTTTTGCCTAGGCCGCCCTTTCGGGTTTTCAACCTAACGGGCTTCTTTTTGTGCAATGCTCTAACTTTTGCCTAGGTCGCCCTTTTGGGTTTCAACCTAGCGAGCCATATATATATATATTTTTTTTATATTTGTACATGAAACATTGGGCAAGAAAAGCCCCTAGTTTGCTTTCGCCTCTCTCGATTGCGAGGTAGCTTCCTTATAGTTCAAGCGGCCTTTTGCTGGCGGCGGGCATCCTAGACCCTTGATTTTCACCGGTAGAGCTCCATTGGATTATCACGTGCACCAATTAATGGCATGAATGACTTCGTGCACTGGTCTTACATTTGCGATGGAATACGGACAGCCCCAGTGTAACGGCATGTAGTACTCATGAAGGGAACAAACCAACCCTTTAAATTGTGGCAGCATGGATGTCTATTTGATGATGAGCAACCGCAGTCCATTTCTTTGTCACGACCTTATAAAAAGGGGTCTAATGGTGGGATGAGAGGTGTATGAGGATAGTGTATGGGAGAAGGTGTATATAGAGAGTGTACATGAAGTGTGTACAAGGGGTGAGTGTATAGAGAGAGTGTCTGGGGGTAGAATGTAGAGAGAAGAGAAAGTGATTCATTCATCCCAATTGATCGAAGCATTTGTTATTTTGTGATTAATCGTTTACTTAGTTATGTGAATGGTTTGTGGGTCCATTTACCTTTTAATGAGTCGTCATTAATGAGTAAGATTAAGATTAATTCATCATATAAAGATATAGCAATCAAGCGAAAATGGTGAATAAGACAATTTTCATGAAATTGATATATGCAAGCTTATGTCTCAAGTCTAGAGAGAAAAGAAAAGAAATAAAGACCCTTTTATTGGAACTAAAAGGTTTAAACTGACTAGTCCAGGGTGGACTTTTACTTAAAGAAACAAAAATCGTCCAAGGTGGACTTTTGACTAAGGACACTCTAGAACCTACGAAGACTGAATGACCCTTTTCTTTTCTTTTATTTAAAGGAGGTAGCCCCAATTTCCTCTTTTCCCCATGCCCATGTATTCCGTTGGCGGGTGATGGCTCCGCTGTCAATGAGGCTTTGAATCTTTCTCCTCAATTGGAGGCAATCTTCGGTGTCATGCCCAATGTACTGGTGGTATTGGCAGTGTTTGGAGGGATCCAAGCCTTGTTTCACCCTACTTGGTTCATAGTTGAACAAAGGAGACAACTTGCCGGCTTGAACTAGACTTTTGAAGAGTTTGGCTAACGGCATACCCAAGTCATTGTACTCGCGTTCGTCCTTCCGAACTGTCTTTGAGGGTGGTTTAGGTACCGGTACCCCTTGTTGATGAGTAGTCATAGGAGGCATCCCGACGGGGAAAGTATGTGGCGGCCCGTACATTTGAGGAGCGTACGGGTGTTGACATTGAGCAAGAGGGGGAATTCGGCTGAGGTAATCATAAACATCACGAATGTCAGACAAATGGCACCTCTCGATATCTCTTAGGGTCTTATGCATCTCCTTCTGAAAGTGTGTTGCTTGCTCGTTGAGAATGGCCTTAAAGTGGATTGCTTGTTCATCGAGGATGGCTTCGAAGTGGGATGCTTGCTTACTGAGAGCAGTACCGGTGTAGAGGATTGTCTCGGGATCTTGGGTAGCAGCTTCAGTTGCAACTTCGATGTTCCTTGCAGCCGACATGATGCAGAACTCTAGTCATGAAAGAATTAAGCCTCTTAGTTGAATTAAATTAGATTCCTATTTAATGATAAGGCATCGATATAAAATCACTTTTGGAAAAGAGTCGGTCTCTACACTTTGAAATGCATTTTTGACAAGATTTTGAAAGTTTGACCGGGCCGAAGTTGCCTACGTTCCCCTTATCATGAGGGAGAGGTCCCACACAATAAGAGGCTCAGGTCTCCGTAGTTCGAATCAAGTTAGACTTTTCAAAAGAGGTGAGAGATGACCATAGGGGTCAAAAAGAGGGAGATGACTCGGTCTGTAGTCAAGCATGGGTGAGGAAGACCTATAGGAATCGGGTAAGGTTTGACTTAAGGTTTGACCTAAATTTGACCTAAGGTTTGACCTAAGGTTTGAGACAAGAAATGGTTCAAGATAGGATGCGATGCGAAGGGTTGGATTGACCTATATGGTGAATGAATCAAGATAGCGGGTTGTAGCGGTTTGCCTGGGGGATGATCTAAGCGGGATAGACATGGTTTGACCTAAGCGGGTCTAAGGTTGACCTATTCGGGTTGGTGGACTAAGGAAGGTTGGAGATTGACCTAGATGGATCCAAGATAGGTAAGTTGACCTAAGCGGGTCACGGGGTGACCTTGACGGGTCAAAGGTGAAGGGGTAGTTTTAACCTAAGACGGACAAGTTGACCTAAATGGGTCAAGGATGGTGTGTGGACCTAACGGGTTGACCTAGGTTGGTCTGGACGACGGTGGGTCAAATAATGACCTAGGTGGGTCAAGATGACGGTTTGACCTAAGCGGGTTAGGACCGAAGGTAATTGGGTACACCTATGGAATCAAAGATTGACCTAAGAGGTAGAAAACGGATAAGGTTGACCTAAGAGTCCAAGGTTGACCTAAAAGGTCGAGGGGTGACCTAAGAGGTCAAAGATGATTAAGTTGACCTAGGGGGTCAAAGGTTGACCTAAGAGGTCGAAGGCAGATGAGGTTGACCTAGGGGGTCAAGGGTAGACCTAAGAGGTCAAAGATGATAAAGTTTACCTAGGGGGTTAAATGTGATAAGGTTGACCTAAGGGGTCGGAGGTGATAAGGTTGACCTAGGGGGTCAAGGGTAGACCTAAGAGGTCAAAGGCGGATAAAGTTGACCTATGGGGTTAAAGGTTGACCTAGGAGGTCGAAGGTGATAGGGTTGACCAAGGAGGTCAAGGGTAGACCTAAGAGGTCAAAGGCGGATAAAGTTGACCTAGGCAATCAAGGGTAGACCTAAGAGGTCAAAGGTAGATAAGGTTGACTTAGGGGGTCAAAGGTTAACCTAGGATGTCAAAGCTAGATAAAGTTGTCATAAGAGGCCAAAGGATGGTGGGATTTTGACCAAAGCGGGTCGAGATGAAGGGTAGACCCAAATGGATCGCTATGATGGGTAGGTAACCTAGATAGGCCAAGATGAGGAATTTTGATAGATGGCCCAAGGGGTGAGCGATGGACCTTAGAGGTCGCCTAGATGCAATGCACATTTTATTTTGCGAAAAGTTTTGCATTTATTTACATCCTAAATGGTTGGTCTAAGGAGTGTCCTAATCTCTATGTGTGGGTTGACACGGGTAGGATAAAAGGTTCCCACCGCTCGCGGAACGTACACGGTGAGTGGAGTAGACGAGTGACTCGAAAAGAGGGCGGCAGTAGCGCACAAATTCCCGCACATCGAATACTCCGGGTGATAGGGACATGTGCAGTGCTGACACGGACTAGTGGTAGTGTGAGGCAAGAAACTAATTCTTTTTAGGGAGAAAAGAGAAAAGCTTTGAACGTTTGAATGATGCGATGCAATGCATGAGAGAGAGAGAGAGAGAGAGAGAGAGAGAGAATAGTGTACAAGGGAGCATAGCATAGTTTTGTTTGACCCTAATACTAAATCGAAGATAACAAGGGTACATGGTACAAGGTACAAGTATTAACATGGCGGAGTGTGCGGGTGCATGTGTAAACATGGCTTAACTGTAGGGGGCACGTGAAAACATGGCAAGTGTGCATGTGTAAACATGGCAGGTGTGTGCATGTGCAAACGTGGAAGGCGTGTGCATGTGTTAACATGGCAGGCGTGTGCATGTGTAAACATGGCAGGTGTGTGCATGTGTAAACATGGCAAGCATCATGATGTGACGAAAGTTAGACCCACTAAGTTTGAAAAAGTTTCAAAGCAGTCCCAAGCAGAGTCGCCACTGTGAATACCCCTTTCCGATGAAGCGACGCATGGGAAGTATCTTGTGATTATTTTTATTTACAAAAGGAATATTCTTAACGACATTAAAAATATGAGAGTCGCCACGCCGTTTTAATTAAAGCCAAAACATTGAAAAAAGCATTTTAGTGGGTTCGGGGGTCAAATTACAACAAGAGAAGAATATTTACGTTATCACTCCTATTGCCCGAATTGATCGGTCTTTCTATCATGATGCGGTGTATGTAGTGTGTTAGTGATTTAGACCGGATCCGAAGATTGCCTACGTTCCTCTCAATGTGAGAAGCTCAGGTCAGCGTAGTTCGCACATAATTAGAATGTGGAGAGAGAATAGGGATCATGCATAATGAAGAGGGAGGAGAAAGAAACATGCAGGATGATCACATCCTAGAATAATGACTATGCCATCAATGAGATCTCAATGAACATTCATCACATTCATCATGGGAGGATTATTGATCATGGAAGTAATTACCTAAAGTTTAGGGTTTACAAATAGTTCTTAGATCATCCTTGGGTTGATGAACCCTAGATCATCATCGGCTATGAAATAACATGCAAACATGAAGATCGCAACCCTAAATATAGCATAAATAAGGTTTTAATCTATGAACACGAAGAACATGCGAAGAACATATTATGAACATATGAATGAACATGCAAAGCATATGAAGAAACTATGAATAAACATGCAAGAACATGATATTATGAAGAACACATGAATAAACATATTAAGAATATGAATATCAAAGATCTACATTAAAAATAATGCAAGAACATGAAGAAAAAGTTAGAAAACTTACCTTTGTTGGCAAGAAATAACCTTGGATCTTCTTGGGATTCTTGAGAGTGTTTTTGGAGGCTTGAATGACTTGGTTTGGGAGCAAAATCGTTACTTGGAAGCTCTAAAATTTGGATCCGGTAATTATGAGGCAAGGGAGATCTTTAAATAGGAAACTTGTGGAGAGATCTGACGGTCCAGATCACCTGAGGCAAAGATGGCCGCATGGCCAAGATTGCATTTGGCAAACATGGCCGCGTGGCCAAGATTACATTTGGCAAACATGGCCGCCTGGCCATGATGGAATGTGGCCGCGTGGACAAGTTCATTTTTTTCTTGTTCTTCTTTCTCTCCCGTTCGATTTGATATGCGGTGCGTTTCGTAATTCATCCGGAGTCAAAAGTTATGACTGTTTTCGTGCCGACTGTAATTTAAGTCATTCTAGATATTCCTAAAATAATGAGCTATATTTTGGGAATCCGGGACAAGTCTTTTTCAAGGTTTCTAATCCCTATAAAGTCCTTATATATTTGGGAAAGCCCTAATAAACTCATTTTAAGATCGGGTACTAACAAGAAGGCACTTGGTTATAAGGAAAGTTCATTGACTGAAAACATATATTACATGACAAGCAATAAAATAAAAGCACGAAGACAAAAACACACTCTTAGACTTAGAAGATAAAGAAGATGTGTGAGCACATTACTAAGAGATACGCAAAAAAAGGACAGGAATAGGAGTTGGGGCGGTGAGCCCAGTCACAAGCAAAGAGAGATCTAGACACTGGAAGCTAGAAATCCCCAAAAGTGAACAAAAGTGTTGCAGCCTTGCAGGCTAGCAAACCAAAAGCCCGTCCATTTATTACATACGTCGCTGGAGTGAAAAGCAAACATGTGGCTCGCGAGTCAGTGATCCCCGAAGGTACCTTCCAGGTATCAAATATTTGGCATAGGGTTATTCTCAACATTCGGTTGGGGTGGTTTCTGGCTGACTCCATCATCAATCATATCTTGCAGAATATGCTTCAAACCCCAACAATCGTCGGTAGCATGACCAGGTGATACGAGGTATGCACAGTACTTGCTAGCATCCCAGTACTTAGGCAAAGGATTTGGTGCGCGGTATCCCTCTATTGGCTTCAGTGCCCCTTGAGCAACCAATCCTTGGAAAATTGTGGACATGGGAACATTAAATTCATCAAAATGTCTTTCTCTTCGGATCTTATTCCTTTGTTGATTGTTGATAGAGTTGATTGACCCATGTCGATCGTAGCATGGGGGAGCTTTATTGTAGCTTCCTTGACTGGGTCTCGCAGTGTTGTTCCAAAATGATGTGAGATTCATAGCAACATTATTCACGGATGGTGCAGGTGCCTTAGCTGCTGATTGGTATCCGTGGGAGCTAGGAGAAGGATCTAGCTTGATTATCCCAGTTCTAACATCCTCATCAATTCGACCTCCCACATCCAAGATGGAAGCAAAGTCAGGGAATGGGAGGTATTTCATTTTATCGGCATAAACCGGTTGGTGGTTCTTGAGGAAAATGCAAGTCTGTTCGGAACTGTCGGGCCGTTCCAAAGTCTGAGCGACTTTCTTCCTCCACCTACTAGCAAATTCAGAGAAGGTCTCCTTTTCACGCTGAGTGCATGCATCAAGTTCACGATGGCTTTTCTCCCAGGTGGAGTTGTCTTTATACCTCTTTTGGAACTCATCCACAAGCTTGCTCTAATTTTCGACCAAATCAGAGTCAACAGTCATGAACCATTGTTTGGCAGGTCCCACCAAAGTTAAATGAAAGTTGGACGCCATAGCCCCAACATTGGCCCCACGGGACTGCATAGCATGGGCGTGAGATTTCAGGTGGGCCTTTGGGAAACCTGTGCCATCGAACTTCTCAACATCGGGCATTTTGAACTTTGGGGGAAGAACAACAAATGGAGACAATTTCAAAGAATCTGCAGAAAACTCTCCTTTATTCATAATCTGTTTCATCATTTCTTTCATCGCTTTCATTTCAATTTCAGCCTTTGTGAGGGGTACATAGGGGACTTCTTTGTAGAATGCTTCCATTTGGTGGATGAGGTTAGGATCTTGCATGTAGGAGGCTCCTTGATTTGGAGGAATACCGTTGGAAAATGCACCGAAAGAATTGGGTAGGTTATTTGGATGGAGAGCTTGCATGTATTGGGCAAATGCATTGTAGTCGGGTGGATACTGAGATGGGTTCACCATGAAGTTTGCTTGATTGGGGATGAAGTTGTGATTCACACCGCTGAGATCGGGATGGACCATGCGACCATTGGTGTTGGCATTGTTTCCATTGGTGTTCCCATGACCGTTGCCATTTCCATTACCATTGGGGATGCCATTGGGATCCCCATTACCATTTCCATTCCCATTGTCATTTCCATTGAGAGGGCCATTGCCATTTCCGTTACCATTAGGGATGCCGTTGGGTTTCCCATTACCATTGCCATTGCCGTTCGGTGGGTCATTGCCATTGCCGTTGGGATTGCCATTGGGAACCCCATTCCTTTGATTCTGCATCTGAACCAACGTAGCGAGCAACTCATCTTGCTGATTCCTCATCTGACCCAACAAATTCTGTTCCAACCATGCTTGAAGCTCCGGTGGTGGTACGTAAACCTGATCATTCCCCTCTTCGGCCATGATGTTTGGAGAGAATCCAGAGTAGAGCTTTGATCAACTTGGTGCTTAGAACGGACCTTGAATGTCACGCTAGAGAACAAGAAGAAGTCTCCCTCTATAAGACAGATGAAAAGAGGAAACCTATTTTAGATTCCCGGGGAATGAAGCTTTATGTACAAAAGAAGCTAATGTTTTTTATTTTTTCATTTTTTTTCAAAATTTGAAGCGCAAGCAACGCACAAACCTATGAATGCCGGACAAGCACCTTGCTTTGTTTTGACACGTTTCGCATTAAATCCTGGAATAGTGGATACAGTCTCCAATGTATAGGACCAACGTTTTTCACCTGTACTATTGGCCGTCCGAGCCCCTAGCGAAGGGCCTATGCTCTTTCGGGGATCCACCATTCGGTTACGGTCTAAGGGAGGGTCTTGACAATTTAAAGTCAATCCGAGCATTTCAATGAATTTCCACAATGTAGGTTGTTTATGACCCTTTTGGAAATGCATAGGATTGAGGTGAAATTGCTAGACAAAAACCGGCATGAAGTCTGGGACGTGTCATTTTTTTGAAAAAATTGGACATCGTGGTTTGGTAACGGGGAAGATTGGCTTACACCCATCGCAACGACTAATAGGAGCGCTTTGGGGTGAGAATGTACACCGCGGGCTCTATAGGGAAGTCGATGAGCTCCCTTATACCCTCGGGTTACCTTCTCGGGTTTGTACGGTTTACGAGACGTTATTTTCAAAAACGTGCATGTGTGTGAGGTATCTATAAGTTCAAAAAATGTTTTTTTTTTTTTTTTTTTTTGAAAGCAAGTAAAGAAAAAAAGAAGATCTTTTTCTCTCTTTCTTTTTTATTTTTTCCATTTTTGTTTTTTTAAGGGAATCACCCACCACGCATGCATATATATACAAATAAGAGGGTGAAGGAAAAAGAATGTCCCTACAAAACAAAGGTTAGGACATAAATATTTATACAACCCAAGCAAGGCATGTAAAGCATGGTACACACAAAGATTAGAGTCTAGCCCACTTTTAAAATCCTCCCCAGCAGAGTCGCCACTGTGAGAGCCCGCGCTCGAAAGCCAAACACCGAAATGATCGCTCGTGAGGGCGATTCGGGTCCGTTTCGTGCTAATGCGCTTTTGGAAATGCGCTCGGTTCTCACACAATGGTTTCCTCTCAATGGAATCAAAACAGTCAAGAGTCGCCACCTCATTTAATTTTTGGAAAAACGAAAATAAAACCTTTTTTTAGAGAAAGTGGGTTCGGGGGCTAAGTTACGAGAAGAGAAGGGATTAAGCACTCTCCTCGCCCGTGATGGTCTCTAGTATGCATGCCACTTAGATTCATTTTATGCCTTTTCTAACCTTTTTTTTATGCCCTAACAAAAATGGTGATTTATATACATGGGAGTCTTCCTATTCTAGGAAGGTTTGTTTTAATTCACAAATGAGAGTCGGTTTGGGTGGACTCACACTTGGTTTTGAAAATGGTTTTAACATTTATATACAGCAAATCAAACACATAAAGGGGTGGGGGATTAATATTTACATTGGTGTACAAAAGGGAAACAAATCCCATCAAATAACTTGTCCAAAAGTCCCCAAACGATTTAGAGACTGCTGTCCATTTTTCTTTCTTGTACCTGCTTGTGTACTCACTCAATATGTAAAGTAAAGGTTTTGAAAACTTCCTAACACATCAATAATATACCATGAATTTTCTATTGATTTTAGGAGCATGTTATGGTGTCCAAATAAGGCATGCAAGATGGAACTTTCAACAACCTAGTCTGACAGATATGCATACATCCATAAAATATCCACTTTTTGCATCATGAAAATTGGGAAATCATGGGAAACAATAAACATGAAAGTTGTTCCTAACATCTCAAAGTTTAGATATGGAGAGATTTCAGGCCATCCAACAAGTTTAAGTCATGAAAAACATCTCTGACTTTTTCATGTCAGAGATGAACAAACACAAATCTACAGATCAAGAGCTTAAACAATAAATGGAAATAACAGCTTCTACTCATGGGAAAAATATGATTTTAGCATGATCGTGTTGGGAATATGCCTTTGAATCAATGCCTATTGGTTAAGGATATGTCTGCGCCAAGTTGAGTAATTCTTTGGACTTGAATTGAAAAAAAAAGGAAATCGTTTTGTTACAAGGATTAAGGTTTATTGGTTTAATTAGGTTTCTTATTGGTACAAGGAATTGTTCAAGAATTAGGAAAACCGTTTTCTAATGAGAATAGAATTACTTTGTATATAAGAAATATGATTCCAATTACATTGTACACAAGGATTGAGATTCTTTCTCCTTTTGGGTTTCTAGTATTTATGTCTATAAATACTAACCCCTCCCCTAGCATTATTTTTGCCGGTCATCTTTGATAGATACAAGTAGAGATCTAAGATCTAGATTTAGGTTGACGTAATTATTGGGCTCAATAATTTGTGCAACTAGATTAGTGAAGATCGTCTTTTGTAATTGCCATTGAATAATGATATATTCTCCCTCCGCCCGTGGATGTAGCCAAGTTGGTGAACCACGTAAATTCTTGTGTTCGTGTTTGATTATTTATTTGATCATCGTTCTTAGTTTATTTTGCTCTAACAAGTGGCACCAAAGCTTGGTTGAAAAGGAGAATTAGCATCGACGGAAGAGATCCAAGATCGAAGAAAAACAAGGTAGCAGTTTCTGGTCCGTTTTTATCCAGCGCAGCGGTGAAGAAAAAGGCGTATCACGTTCGTTCACCGTTGGATCGGGCTGATTTTTGGCGAGTAGCTTCGGGACTCATAGGTCTTCGATCTGAACGGTAGATATCGGATTTTGATGTCCGTAGCATCGGGAATTTTGTCCAGACAGAAGCAGCAAGTATTTTGTCTTCGATTGTTGCGTTGGAATTTCTTGTTGCGATTTCTCTTGTTGGTGATGGTTGGTTAGAGATCTAGGGATTCGGCTGCAAAGAAGAAGATGGGTCAAGGATTTGAATCAAAGATCGACAAGACTAATGGGAGGAATAGTATTTTATTCTTTGGTAAATCAAGATGAAGGCCCTGCAGTTCGTGTGCAGTACACGTGCAATTCGAGTGCAGCGATCGTGCAGTGCACGTGCATCGTTCGTGCAGAAATCTGAGTGTCTAGGTTGGACACATCAAGACAGAAGTCGTGTTGAAGAAACAAGGCTTATTGGCACCCTCGTGGCGAGTAAATCTAGTACAGACAAAGATTCAACAGGGATAGTTGCGGAAGGCGGCAAGGGTTCTAGCAAGAAGAAGAATTCTCAAAAATATTCAAGCAAGAGAGGCCCGAGACCTGATGAAGTTTGTAATTTCTATAAGGAAGGGAAGGGAAGCGAGGAAGTGATGGATTCTCTGGAGGAGAAGGCGCATTCACAAATCATCATAGGTCTTGGTGGTGATGTTCTCGTGGAGGTTGCTATGAAAAATAGTGACAATGGTGATTTTGCTCTAATAGTGGAAGAAGACTCACGGCGCGTGGAAGAGTGGCTTCTAAGGGTAGAGCAAAACGAGATAGTTGAGGAAAAGGTGGAGCTGATTTCTACAAGAAGGAGTAGATGGGCAGACAATCCTGAGGTACAAGATGACTATCCGCAGTTTGAGTTGGGACAGTTTATCTCGGTGGGCGAGGTTCAAGGCCGAATGAACTCGCCAAGCACGAAAAATTGTTAGTCGCTCGGAAGGGGCGGTGATCTAGATAGGCGGTCTAGAGGCACTAAGGAATGCTAGGCTTAGCATATCGTCCGGTTGCTTGGGAGGAGCAAGGTTGTACGGCGTGCAAAGGGTGCTTGAGGTAAAGCACAAGATTGCATTCTATTCGCCTTTAAATGAGTGGGTTCGAAGCTCTCTGAACTAGTTCGAAGCTCATCATTGGATTGGGATTGAGAAAGTAATCGAGACAAGGTACAATCTGGGGATTTAAGGTGTAGTCTATTCGAAGCGCTAGAAGTAGATACACAAAGTTCAGTCGGCAAAGGAGGTACTTAAATTCTAGAGGTGTACAGTCTCAAGTGTTCGGCGAAACACTATGTTGATGGTCTAGAAGGCTTTCTTAGACATCAATGCTAGTTTCTTGGATCTCATGGGCGTTATGGAGAGGTCGAAGAAACAAGATAAGTAAGAGCACATGTTAGTGGAGTATTGTAGCAGTTCGTGCAGACATCACGCAGTCGTGCAGTTCATGTATAATTTCCGTTTATGCAGATGCTTATGGGGAAGAAATCCAAATAAGTAGTCACGGGTTCGAGATACGTTTCTAGAATGAGAAGTGATCTGTTTAAGTCATTCAAGGGTGTTTGTCCGTGTTCGTTGGTGATCCAAGAATAGTTCGAAGCACGTTGAAGTTTGAGACAAGATCGACTGTCGTCATCTGGGTAATATGGTATTCAAATTTGGTGATCGTGGATTTGGTATTTCGGATATTGTGGTCAACGTTGTGGTGAAGGTTCTAGGGATCTAGAAATCATTGCACAAGTTTAGCCGAAAAAATCGTTTGCTTGACTAAGTAAACGTGATTGTTCTTGAGTGAACAAAGATGGTACTGTCTTGACAAAGACAGAAGGCGGTGGCGGAGGTGGAGAGATATGTTTGGAAGCGGAGGACTCAACTCAAGGTGGAGTTGGGGTCAGTTTGTGAATATAAATTATGGTTCGGGGAGATTCAAAGTCAAGGTGAAGATTGATGGGAATATGCCTTTGAATCAATGCCTATTGGTTAAGGATATGTCTACGACAAGTTGAGTAATTCTTTGGACTTGAATTGAAAAAAAAAGGAAATCGTTTTGTTACAAGGATTAAGGTTTATTGGTTTAATTAGGTTTCTTATTGGTACAAGGAATTGTTCAAGAATTAGGAAAACCGTTTCCTAATGAGAATAGAATTACTTTGTATATAAGAAATATGATTCCAATTACATTGTACACAAAGATTGAGATTCCTTATCCTTTTGGGTTTCTAGTATTTATGTCTATAAATACTAACCCCTCCCCTAGCATTATTTTTGCCGGTCATCTTTGATAGATACAAGTAGAGATCTAAGATCTAGATTTAGGTTTACGTAATTATTGGGCTCAATAATTCGTGCAACTAGATTAGTGAAGATCGTCTTTTGTAATTGCCATTGAATAATAATATATTCTCCCTCCGCCCGTGGATGTAGCCAAGTTGGTGAATGTTGGTCCCAAAGACACAACAAGGGTATGAAAAGAGGCTAGAGGGGGGGGTGAATAGCCTATTTAAAATTATCAACCCTTTTTCAAAATTCAACCTTGTGCTTACTATTGAGTTTTGTGGTCAAGTAAAAACCACTAGTTCAAAGTAAAATGCACAGCGGAAGTTTTCGATAAAACGAAGTAGAGTTGTTTTTGAAGTTAAAAACTGCTAGGTAAGCAAAACGTGCGGTCAGCAATATTGCGGTCGGCAATATTGCGATCGGCAAAGATAGAGGTTTGAAAGATTCAATTTGCGGTAAGCAAAATGCGGCAAGCAAGTTGCGGTAACCCTTGCGGTCGGCTATTTGCGGTAAGAAAGCTTACTGACTAGAAAGGTTGAAAATGAAAGTTTGTGTCTTAGAGTTTTGGCAAAAATGATAAGTAGTCAGAAGTAATAACTTAGGCAATAGGCAAGCAGCAAACACAATTCACAATCGTTTGAGTATCTGGAAAGATCAAAACACTAAACGACAAACAAAGTCAATATGAACAATAAGAACAATTGCAGAAAGTAACTTTGCAGAATGTAAATGACACAATGATTTGGAAAGGTTCGATCTGTTAAAAGATCTACGTCCTTTACCAAGATGGTCAGTCTTGGATTTTGAATGGAGGTTATATTGATTCTTCTTGAGTACAAATTACAAAGATGAAGTATTGAATCAACACCTACTTTCTATGAAGAACAAATCCTAGACTTAGACCAGTGTATCCCTAATGATGCAATCTATGTGATTGATCAATCGGGGTGTGTGTGTGTAAAGAATCAAGAGCTCTATGTAATATAAATGATTGAGAGCCTAATGAATCTTTAAGTGTTGCTGGGCTTGAGATTTGAAGTTCTTGAAGGCTTGCTGGGGATCTTTGAAGTTTTGAAGGCGAATGCTTGAAGATTCAAATGATTCTGGAAATCTTTGAGTATGATCTTCAATCACCAAGTATTTCGACAGCAATTTCTCTCTTTTAATCTCAGCACACTTTCAATGAAGAAAGTAAAGACTATTTATAGCCTTGGGTGAGAGAGATAGTTGTTGGAAGATGATGAGCTGTCACATTCTGATTGGAGCTCATATCTTTGTCTTGTAGTTGCAGAAGTTAGTGGGCAAGATGTACTATCTTGTACCAGACATAACGACCAAATTCAAATTTGAATTTTGCAACGATTAAATCAAACTTGTCGTTTCTTGGTCTTCACTTGGTTGTGTGATAGCTGGTCTGCGGTCAGACAAGATTGAGGTAACCTTGTAATCAGCAAGGATTTTGGTCGTCAAAATCATGCGGTCGTCAAAAACCATGCGGTCGCCAAAAACCATGCGGTCGCCAAAAACCTTGCGGTAGGCAGACTTAGCCATTTTCACCATATCAGCAGCAGCAGCATTTCTTCAAAATTTGAGGGGCTGATCTTCTAAGCCTAGCTAAACTAAAAATGGACTTAACTAATGAAGTTGTAAAACTTCTTACAATAAATCCTAAAGTCCATAAAAAGTAAAATAAGGTTATGGGATCAATCAAATCTAGGTAATAGGAGTGGTTTATAATATGCATACCCAACAATCTCCCCCTATTTGATTGAGACCATTACCTACTATAATAAAGACTAAATTCATTGTACTTGGTAATAACATGTTTCAAGAAATTAATTTTATTTAGTTCATGCCCCAAGTCAATGCACACACAGTAAGTCAATGTTATAGATTTCTATATTCCTAAAATAAAATAAATTCTAAACCTAGGAAATAGAAATAATTTTGATGCAAATCAAAAAGATAAAATAAGTGAGGGCTATGAATAGCATCACACAAACGTAACTGGTACTCTGAATTAATAAAGCAGTGAAGCATAAGAGCACAAAACAAAAGAGAGAATAATTTTAGTTGTGTTACAGACCCAAATAAAAGTTAAACAGAAATTAAATTGTTTCAAGGCATCCAGCCTAATAAACTGAAAACAAAGAGCGGTCAACAGAGCGGTAGGGTGTAACGGTCGAGTACTACGGTCGGGGTTGTGGTCAGGTGTGCGGTAGCTTCACATATCCAAACCAGGGATCTTCACTTCGTTTTGAAATTCAGGAATGATTGGGCAAGTGAAAGCATTTGCAAGCATGTAATCAAAGCTGTTCACGGTTGGGAAATCGATGCTATTGCCTTCATTATTTTCTGCCTGTGAATGGACATTACCGTGACCGGCATCAGCAACCTGGATGGATCCTTCAGTGACTGCACTTCCAGCCGATCTCTGAACAGATTCTTCTAAAGTCTCCAATTTCTTTTCAACGACCTGAAACGAACCAACGACCGTGTTGGTCAGTTCCTCAATTCTGGTGCCCTGATATTCAAGTGGAGTTTTCAGAGTTGCGTAAGCGGCCTTGATTGCTTCAAGCTTCTTTGCTTGATTTTCAGTAAGGGCTTTAAGGGATGCCTTGATAGCAACATCAACACTGTTTTCCAAACTGAATTTGATTTTCTTCAGTTCATGAGTCAAGTCAGTTTTAACTAAATCCAGCTGTTTGGAAATTTCAATAGAGGCATCAACAACCTCTCGAGAGAGTCCACGGTTAAGAGCATTTGTCTGAATGGTCAGAGCCTCCTTCATGAATCGAGGAGTAACCAAGAGATCAGTTGACAGTACTGTTGATGTTGAAGCGGTCGGAGTGGGTTGTGCGGTAGCAGAACTCGAACTGGTTTTTCCAAGAACCACATCCTTAACAGTCTTTGTTATAGCCACTGTCTCCCCCTTAATGGTATCAATCATTTTGGAGGGTAGGGAGTATAGCTCCTGCTGAAGAGTGGCTTGAGAGGATTTCAAATCAACAACCTCTGCGGTCAGCTGAGCAATGGCTGTTTGGTTATCAGACTGAATTTTGGTCAAGGATTGAACAGCGGTAAGGAGGGCGGCAACTTGTCCTGCGGTCGCCGGAATGTCAACGTTTTTGACCGGAGAAGGAGGGGTTGGAACAGGAGAATGAGTAGGAGAGGCAACTGGTGTGCGGTCAACAGGACGGTCGTCGTCAATGGGTAGCTCAGTGCGGTCGACATCAGCGACCGTGCTTCCTTTCTGAGCGGCAGCATCAGGACGGTCAAAAGTGGGGCTATCAACATTGATATCCCTGTCCTTCTCATCACTATCACCTTGTTCACTACCAACAGCAACGTGTTTATCACCATCAATGTTATCACCGTCGTCACCACTTCCAACAATTTCAACTTTTGAACCACTTGAAACTTCGTCTTCAGTTTCCTCACTATCTGATTCATCCCTTAGAGAGTAGACTTGTCGTACAACCTTTTTCAATGTAGGAGCAACATCAACTACATCTACAGTGGTAAGAGGAGGAGACCCAGTTGGAGTAAAGACTGGAGATGCAGCAACCTTTGCTTTCTTGGCAACCTTGACTGGACTGAGGGAGTGAATTCTCTTTTTCTCCCCCTGAACTGTTGCGGTCGAAGGAGTCTTTGAGGGTTTGAGAGATGGTGCGGCAAGTGACTTTAATGATGCGGTCGACTTGCGAGGAGGGGAAGTGGAGTAAGTAGACTTGGCGGTCGGTTCCTTGAATTTGATACCTGTAGCAACAGAGGATTTCCTGGAGATAGGTTCAACAGCAATGCCCTTACCCTTTCCCTTAACTGGTGCGGCAGGGACATATTCTTCTTCATCATCATCATCGTCTTCGTCACTTGCGGCAAGCTGAGAAGACTTGTGTTTGGAGGGAGACTCATAGGGTTCATGAGGGTCTTTTGCAAGATAGATCTTGTAAAGTCTGGTTCCAAAACGAACACGAAAGTTTGCTTTCATGGTGGATCGGGTAAAGAGTTTGCTTTTTGAAATAGTGAGGAGAAGTTCACGATTTTTGGACATAAATTTTCGAAGCTCTTTTATGTGGGTCATGAGGAAGGTAATGAAACGAGTGTGAGTACGGTACTTGATGGTTCCCTTTTCTTTGGCGTTATTGTATGCGGCAATGTTTTCAATCAAAGCATCGTAGATAATTTGACACCAGTCAATGTCTTTGCAAAGGTAGATTGCGGCAGAAAGAACCCATTGAGTGGTGTTGAGGTTTGCTTGATTACCTGTCTTGCAATTGATGGAATGCCCAACCAGATGGCTAATATGGTACAATACTTCATCAAATTCCTTCCTGGGTACCTTAGTTACATGATTGTGTCCAACCAACCGTTTAGCAAGAGCTTTCAATTCGTCGTCAGCGACGGTCGTGGAATAAGTAACACCAGCCTTTTTCTTGATCCCAAGAACCTCACTAATGTTGACGACATCCAATGACATCTCAATCCCCTCAATTTCAGCATGGATAAATTTTACCATCTTGCCGGATGCACTTCGACCGGTCTCTTCTGTAGCGGTCGCAAAGAATTGATCGACGAGGGCAGGGACATGGAAGTCCTGATCGAAGGTAAAGAATGGCATCAACCCCGTCTTGTCAAATCTCTTAATCAGATTTCTGCCAATTGCATCTTCTTTTAAATCTTCGAGGTCCATAAGAATGCCCGGTAAGAAGTGTTTAGTATTCTGAAAAAAATTGGAAAGTTAGAACAACAAAACAAATATGCGGTCACTTGCTAGATGTTGCGGCAAGTGACTAATGGTAAGATTCAAGTTGAAATAGATGCGGCAAGGATGCGCGGTAATCATAACACGGTAAGAAAGAAATCACGGCAAGCAAATGAATAGACAATGAATAATGCGGTAAGTGTAATTCAAGCGGTCAACTTACTTGGGAAATATTAAAAAAAAAAAAAAAAAAAACAATGAAACTTAAAAACTGAACAAAGAGGATCAAAACACACACAAACACTTTGTAGTGTGTGTACGCTTACTAGAATGGATCAAAAAGTGAAAAGTTCAAGAACACCAAGAACATCATCAAGAACACGATGAAGATACTGTAGCCGAAACCCAGAATCAAGCAAATCAAGCCCAAAATTCGAAGAAAAAGTGTGTATATCATCGAAAAGTCCGATCAACTCCGAAAATGACAACAATTTCAACAAATAATCAATCAAAATGCACGAAATCGAAGAAAAACGAAATGGGGGGGCGAAATTCGAAAAAACCCAGAGAGGTAAATATCTTCAAAAATCATCAAAAAAATCTTGAAAAAACACATATTGAGATGTAGAATATTATCCTATAACAAGAATCAAGCAACATTAAGCCTAGAAAGTATCAAAATCAAGAATGTGGGAAGAATATGGAAAGTTTTTGAGAAATCCATTTAAAATAGCAAATATTCGAAAATTTCATCAAAAATTAAGAGATTTAAGAACTGAAATCATACCATTCGCGATTGATAAGGTGAGGGATGGAGAGAGGATGATTTCTTGTGAGTTTTATCAACTCTAGCCATGAATTTATAGAGAGAGATATAGAGAGAGAGTCGGACTTAGAGAGAATTTAGAGAGAGAGAATGTAGAGAGAGAGAGAGTTAGAGAGAGAGTGGAGCAGAGAGAGTGGAAATGGTTTAAGTGGAAAGGGATATAGGCGGTTATGGGGATGTGGAGAGGTGGAAAAGTGGGAAGTTAACTCTGCAGATCAGATATGACAGAGAAAAGAGTCCTTTTTGTTTTCAAATGAGAGCCAATGACGGCGGAGCAAAAATATTATAATGATTTGAAATAAATAAAAGCGAGGGAATAATGAAAATTACCTTAATGCCCTTGAGGTAAAAAATATCACTCCTAAATATCTCTAAATTTAGAACACTTACCTGGAATCCATGCGTGCGGTAAGAAAAAAAAAACTTTACCGATTGTGCGGTCGATACACTATGCGGTCGATTGATATTGAGGTAGTACTTTTAAAATATTAACACTTGGCGTTGATCTGTGCGGTCAACAGTTCATGCGGTAGGCATGAGTGACGACCAAAATACATTTGAGGTTGCCACCAAGCGTTCGACTCAATGCGGTAGGTACTAGCGGCAACCTAGAAACTTGCGGTCGACATATATCAAGATAAATGATATTGGCTTGATTCGAGCGGTCGACGAAACGTGGTCGATTGAAGCAATGCGGTCGACAAAGTTGCTAGGTACCTACTTGTTTGAAGAAACTTGGAGAAACCAAAACATTAGTACAAAAATTATACGGACAAGATATTTAGAGTTCTAGCATACCCATTTCTCCTCTGAGAAACCTAAATCTCTTGGAGTCTAGAGCCTTGGTGAGAATGTCTGCAATTTGATTGTCAGTACTCACATATTCTAGATGAATGTTACCTTTCTCGACATGATCTTTGAGAAAATGGTATTTGATATCAATGTGTTTGGTCTTTGAATGCATCACAGGATTGTTGGACACAGCAATGGTAGATGTATTGTCACAATAAATTGGACAATTTTCTTCTTTGATTCCGTAGTCGACTAATTGTTGTTTCATCCAAAGCACTTGGCAGCAGCAGCTTCCAGCAGCTATATATTCAGCTTCTGTGGTAGATACGGAAACTGATGCTTGTTTCTTGCTAGCCCATGAAACGAGTCGATTTCCGAGAAAATGACAAGTTCCACTTGTGCTTTTCCTGTCAATGGTACATGCTGCATAATCTGCATCTGAGTAACCTATAAGATTGAAATTCGAATCTTTAGAATACCAAAGTCCAAGGTTAATAGTCCCAGATAAATAACGAATAATACGTTTTACAGCAATAAGATGTGCTTCTCGAGGATCCACTTGATAGCAAGCACAAACACAAACACTAAACATGATATCGGGCCTACTAGCTGTTAAGTAGAGAAGAGAGCCAATCATACCTCGATACAAGGTTTGATCAACCTTTTTACCTTTTAAGTCTTTGTCATGCTTATTGCCGATAGCCATAGGAGTGTCGTATGCTTTTGCATTTTCAAGTCCAAATTTCTTGATAAGATCTTTTGTGTACTTTGCTTGGTTGAGGAAGATGCCTTCAGCACATTGTTTAATTTGTAGCCCAAGGAAGAATGTCAATTCTCCCATCATGCTCATCTCAAATTTGCTTTTCATTAACTTTTCAAATCGCTTACACAACAATTCGTTAGTAGAACCGAAAATGATATCATCGACGTAAATTTGAACAAGTAAAGTATGATCATGATATTTTGCAATAAATAAAGTTGTGTCGATCTTACCACGCTTAAAACCTTTTTCTAGAAGAAATTTTGATAGAGTATCATACCATGCTCGTGGAGCTTGTTTGAGTCCATACAAAGCCTTTTGAAGTTTGTAAACATGATGTGGAAATTTGGGATCTTCAAATCCGGGCGGTTGAGCGACATAGACGGTTTCTTGAAGTTCGCCGTTGAGAAATGCACTCTTCACATCCATTTGATAAAGCTTGAATCTCTTGTAAGAGGCATAAGCTAAAAATATCCTTATAGCTTCAAGTCGTGCAACGGGGGCAAACGTTTCGTCGTAGTCGATGCCTTCTTCTTGTCTATATCCTTGTGCAACCAACCTAGCTTTGTTTCTTGTGATGTTCCCATTCTCATCCATCTTATTTCTAAACACCCACTTTGTACCAATCACTCCTTGATCTTGTGGTCTTGGAACTAAATTCCAAACTTTACACCTTTCAAATTGGTTGAGCTCTTCTTGCATAGCAACAACCCAACTTGAGTCTTGGAGTGCTTCATCAACTTTCTTGGGTTCAACTTGCGATATGAATGCGGTAAGTGCATCATAATTTGATCGTCTTGTTCGAACACCGGAGTGTAGGTCACCAATGATATTTTGAATTGGGTGATCTCTGACCTCACGCACATCATGTGGTAGGTCGGGTTGAGTTGATGGTTGTTGAAAATCTTCGAGTGGTACATCATTTGTGCCATCCCAATCATAGGTAAGTTGAGGGATAGGTTCTTCAACATTGATAGGTGTCTCAACTTCAACTCCATTTGGGGTAGCAGCAGATGCGGTAGCTTCTGGTGCTTCATTTGAGGTAGGTGGAGGAATAGTTGAGGTAGAAGGATTTCCTTGAGTTGATTGATTTTGTGGTCGACTTGTACCTGTCTCATTAAGCTCAACAAAATCATCAGCAACATTTGGAGCCATATGTGGCTCAAGGAGAGAATGTTCATCAAAAGTAACATGGACAGATTCAACTATCTTAAGAGTGGTTTTATTAAATACACGAAAAGCTTTTGAGTGTTTAGCATACCCAACAAATATACTTTCATCAGCCTTAGGAGCAAATTTACCTCGATGTTCTTTACCGTTGTAGAGAATGTAACATTTGCAACCGAATATCTTGAAGTAGGCAATGTTGGGGGTTCTTCCTCTCCAAAGTTCATAAGGAGTCTTGTTGTAGGTCTTGTTGATGAGGGATCGATTTTGAGTGAAGCAAGCTGTGTTGACTGCTTCAGCCCAAAAATATTGAGGTAGCTTCGATTCAGCGATCATCGTTTTTCCTGCCTCAATCAACGTTCTGTTCTTTCTTTCCACAATGCCATTCTGTTGTGGAACTCCAGCAGCTGAAAAGTTGTGGTCAATACCATGGTCGTCACAGTATTGAGCGACGCTGTTGTTTTTGAATTCTGTTCCGTTGTCGGATCGAACACTGACGACGTCGTCTTCTTTTTGGATTTGGAGCTGTCTTAAGAGTGCGGTCAAAATGTCATAACAATCGTCTTTGGAGATCATCATTTCGACCCACATATATCTTGAATAATCGTCTACCACAACCAATGTATATCTATTGCCTCCAATACTTGCGGTAGTGACAGGTCCAAATAAATCCATATGTAGCAGCTGCAAACATCTTGAAGTTGACGGAGTCGTCTTGCTGGAGAAAGACTATTTTGGTTGTTTGCCTAGTTGACAAGCTGAGCACTTTTCATCGTGGTGGTCAGCAACTTTGGGTAAACCACGAACCAAATTATCTCTACCAATCTTGGAGAGATACTTGAAGTTCAAGTGACTAAGTCGTTTATGCCAAAGCCAACTATTTTCGCTAATATTTTTTGCTACAAAACAGAGATTAGAAGAAATACAAGTAGAATTGAAATCAACAATGTAAACATTTTTCTTACGAATCCCTTTGAGTAAAGTGACGCCGGAGTTGCCATCCTTGATAAGACAATGAGTTGAAGTAAAGTGGCATTGCAATCCTTTGTCGCAAAATTGAGAGATTGAGAGAAGATTGTGTTTTAGACCAGTAACTAGAGAAACATCTTGGATTGTTATTTTTCCTTTTCTGATGACTCCATAACCGATAGTTTTTCCTTTGCTGTTGTCGCCAAAAGTAACTGCTGGACCTTTTTCATTACGGACACTTTCCAAAAGGTTGATATCTCCAGTCATATGCCTTGAGCATCCACTGTCGAGATACCATAAACTTGTAATTTCATTGGAGTGGCCGGCCATTAGGCAGAGGACCTACAAAATAAACATTTAAGATCGAGGTCCCCTTTATTATTTTGGGTCCTAAAGATTAGCAGCTTTTGACGACCCACACTTGCCTCACAGAAGGGGGTTTAGACCTTCTGGGATTTGGTGTGAATCTTAAAAGACATTCAGCAGCCTTATGACCATAATCATCACACACAGAACAATGGTGGAAGCCACCCAACTGAGGGTTAACAAACTTCGTCGAAGTCTTCAGCATAACATCATTTACTGGTATGGATGAGGTCGCCTTTACAAAATTCATCCACTTGAATTTTGCCGCCTTACCTCTACCCGCGGTCGTTGGTTTCCTTGCGGTAGCCAACTTCCTAGTTGCGGTCGACTGACCGTGCGGTAAGTGACTGCGGTAAGAAGATTCAGCGACCTTGCTGGTGCTTGCCGCAGCAGCAGGTTCATCCATGGTAATACCTTTCAACTTTGCCTTGCCAGTTTGCTTCTTGGGATAGACATAATTGAACACTAGTTTCTTCTTTGGTTCTTGTCCTACACCCTTTGAAACATGATGTTTATCCTTCAACTCTTCCAAAGTTTGCTGGGTAAATTTCTCATCTCTTTCACAACAAGATGCACATTTAAAGTTGTCACTAGTTTGGAATCCCAAGCCTTCTTTATCACCACTAGACTTTTGGGATTCTAGTATTTGTTCCATAGTGACACAAGAATTGGTCCACTCATTAGTGATCCGTTTGAGGTCATTTATCTCAGCAACCAATTCATCATTTTTAACTTTAAATATGACATTTTGTTCTTCTAAGAAACGGTTTCGATCAGTAAGATGAGTCATGCTCTTGATCTGCTCCTTAAGGAGGGTGAGTTCATCTTTGTAGAGTTTTCTCCGTCTTAAGCTGGGAAATCTCTTCAGTTGAAAGTGCTAAAGCTTCCTTCATGCCAGAAAACTTACGAATTACCTGTTCAGCTTTCATAAACATCTTTTCTTGTTCGTCGGGAGAAATGTCAAACTTGACTTGTGGAGTGGTAAGCAGAACTTCCTTCACTTTGGGATTGTATTGAGCCTTCTTTGCTGCACTTACATCACATCTAGAAAATAGAAGATCGCCATTCCTTTGAACTGGAGTTAGGAATCCCTTTTCAGCAAGTTCATCAGCTGTATAGCTTATCCGTTTAGGTTTTGCATTTGGTGAGCGATGATTTTTATTTTCATCCTCATCATCGGAATGAACGACCAAACAAATGTGACCTTCTTCAGAATCCTCGTCGCTTTCATCAGAGTCTGACTCTATCCAGGTAGCTAACTCTTTTGTGGCAGAGTCCTCTTCAGCGACCATTCCCTTTTGCTTTGAGTATCTAGGAGTGAAGTTGCTTTTCTTCTTCATGTACTCGAATTTGGGAATTGGACATTCTGATGCGAAATGACCGGGTTTCCTGCAATTAAAACAAACGAGATCCTCTTTCTTCTTGGAGAAGTTAGAGTACTCTTTCTTACTTGTTGAGCTGCTCCTTGAAAACCTTGCAGGAGCTTTGCTTGATGATCCGGGCCTTGCTGACTTTCAGAATTTTTGAAATCTTTTCACGAACATAGCAAAGTCGTCGTCGTCCATATCTAGTAACTCAGATGTGGAGATTTTTGGATCTTCTTCTTCGATCACTTCTTCCTTTTTAGCGACCAACGACAAACTCTTAGTTTTTCCTTCCATCTCTTCAATGTTGTGGAGCTTGATGTCAAAAACTTTGAGATTGGCGTAGAGGCTTCTGAGAGACATATCATCTAGAAGCTTGGTATCTTCAAGAGTATTTCCTTTGTGAAGATATTGAGAACCAAGAGCAGCAAGAAAATTGACATTGATTTCTTTCTTGGTAAGCTTCTTTCCAAGTGCTGTATATGTACTTACAATCTCACAATAACGATCGTAAGTGGCTCTTAGTGATTCACCGGGGATCTTAGCAAAGTTGTTGAAACGTCTTTGAATTGCAAATCTTTTGCTTTCCTTGCATGCTTGATCTCCTTCGATGTAATCTTCAATTGCATCCCAAAGATCTTTTGCTGTAGCACATTCCATGATTTGTCGACGCTGAGACGTATTCAAAGTACTCATGAGGATACTTTTTGCTTTCACATCCATTCCAACTAGTCTTTTCTCTTCATCGGTCCATTCAGCTTTTGGTTTCTTGATTGTTGGTATGGTATCATTGGTTTCTGGATCCGGATTAGCTTTCATTGGGAAGTATGGTCCAATGGTAAGACAATCACCAAGTTGCTCGTCCATGGAGTAGAACTGAGTTAGAATGCTGTGCTTCCATACGTCAAAGTTGTCTTCGTCGAACGCTGGAACGTGAGTGAAGTTCACCGTTGCCATAGTTTTCTGACTTGCCATTTTGAATCGGCACCCAAGCTGTTAAGCTTGAAAAACAGAAGTTTTATAAAGGTGTTAGCTCTGATACCACTTGTTGGTCCCAAAGACACAACAAGGGTATGAAAAGAGGCTAGAGGGGGGGTGAATAGCCTATTTAAAATTATCAACCCTTTTTCAAAATTCAACCTTGTGCTTACTATTGAGTTTTGTGGTCAAGTAAAAACCACTAGTTCAAAGTAAAATGCACAGCGGAAGTTTTCGATAAAACGAAGTAGAGTTGTTTTTGAAGTTAAAAACTTCTAGGTAAGCAAAACGTGCGGTCAGCAATATTGCGGTCGGCAATATTGCGGTCGGCAATATTGCGGTCGGCAAAGATAGAGGTTTGAAAGATTCAATTTGCGGTAAGCAAAATGCGGCAAGCAAGTTGCGGTAACCCTTGCGGTCGGCTATTTGCGGTAAGAAAGGTTACTGACTAGAAAGGTTGAAAATGAAAGTTTGTGTCTTAGAGTTTTGGCAAAATGATAAGTAGTCAGAAGTAATAACTTAGGCAATAGGCAAGCAGCAAACACAATTCACAATCGTTTGAGTATCTGGAAAGATCAAAACACTAAACGACAAACAAAGTCAATATGAACAATAAGAACAATTGCAGAAAGTAAATTTACAGAATGTAAATGACACAATGATTTGGAAAGGTTCGATCTGTTAAAAGATCTACGTCCTTTACCAAGATGGTCAGTCTTGGATTTTGAATGGAGGTTATATTGATTCTTCTTGAGTACAAATTACAAAGATGAAGTATTGAATCAACACCTACTTTCTATGAAGAACAAATCCTAGACTTAGACCAGTGTATCCCTAATGATGCAATCTATGTGATTGATCAATCGGGGTGTGTGTGTGTAAAGAATCAAGAGCTCTATGTAATCTAAATGATTGAGAGCCTAATGAATCTTTAAGTGTTGCTGGGCTTGAGATTTGAAGTTCTTGAAGGCTTGCTGGGGATCTTTGAAGTTTTGAAGGCGAATGCTTGAAGATTCAAATGATTCTGGAAATCTTTGAGTATGATCTTCAATCACCAAGTATTTCGACAGCAATTTCTCTCTTTTAATCTCAGCACACTTTCAATGAAGAAAGTAAAGACTATTTATAGCCTTGGGTGAGAGAGATAGCTGTTGGAAGATGATGAGCTGTCACATTCTGATTGGAGCTCATATCTTTGTCTTGTAGTTGCAGAAGTTAGTGGGCAAGATGTACTATCTTGTACCAGACATAACGACCAAATTCAAATTTGAATTTTGCAACGATTAAATCAAACTTGTCGTTTCTTGGTCTTCACTTGGTTGTGTGATAGCTGGTCTGCGGTCAGACAAGATTGAGGTAACCTTGTAATCAGCAAGGATTTTGGTCGTCAAAATCATGCGGTCGTCAAAAACCATGCGGTCGCCAAAAACCTTGCGGTAGGCAGACTTAGCCATTTTCACCATATCAGCAGCAGCAGCATTTCTTCAAAATTTGAGGGGCTGATCTTCTAAGCCTAGCTAAACTAAAAATGGACTTAACTAATGAAGTTGTAAAACTTCTTACAATAAATCCTAAAGTCCATAAAAAGTAAAATAAGGTTATGGGATCAATCAAATCTAGGTAATAGGAGTGGTTTATAATATGCATACCCAACAGTGAACCACGTAAATTCTTGTGTTCGTGTTTGATTATTTATTTGATCATCGTTCTTAGTTTATTTTGCTCTAACAGATCGTCTTTCTATGTTTGTCTAGAACAAAATATCTTTTGTGGTCTAAGACCAAATCCCAAGTTTGCTATGCTTAAACAGAGCAACAAGACACAAAGGTACAACATGGACAGACTATTGGGAATCCACACATGGCATGAAAACACCCATGAAAACTCACTCAAATGAAAAGGTATGGACATGAAAATTTGGGTGAACATAGATATGCATGTTATCTAAATGAAACAACAACCATTCAAGCCTTTAGACCTGATTCCATGATGCTCTTTATTAAGATGAAACAAAACATAGCAGATTCAAGGTTTATGAGAGAAAGCAAGTTATTCTTTGAAAAGCTCTTAAATCCCCAACAAACCTAGACTTGATACTCATACATGAATGATATATACACAAGATCAATAGAATAGCATGCTCAAGAACTAAAAATATCATTATATATCATCATTCAAAGAGAAGAACAACAAGAGTACCAATATTGTTTGATTTTAGACATCAAATGGAGGTGTAGCCTAACAAGGTGGCTAGACCTCTCAAGAAATTACATAAACCACTACATCTTACACTTAAGAGGATTACAAGATGATAATATTACCTAGGTTGTGCTCCCTTTGCTTCCAAGGGAAGGCTTTTTTGGTGTTTTTCTTAATGTGTTTGCTTAGTGTTTGAAAGAGTTTGATTTTGGTTTGTGTTTGGTGAGTGTGTTGTGGTGGTGCTAGGGTGGTATGAGGGTGGTGTGGTGGTGGTCTTATGACTGAGTTTTGAGGGGGTTTGAGTTGCTAGAGAGAGCAATAGAGAGTGGAGTGAATATGGGGTGTATGTGTCTAGTATGTCTTGCCCGTTTTTAAGTGTGTATTGGGGGGGGGCTGTATATGGGAGGAGGGAGGAGGTTTTTGATCATCAACTACTCCTACATCCCTAAGGCTTCATGTCAGTCCATTATCCCTGAATTTGGGGGTTGCTCGATGTCCCAAAACACCCTCATTTGAAGTACCAAAACGATGATAATTCAGCACTTTCAGCCCAGGAAAAGGCAGCCGTACGGCTCCCACCTTGCCGTACGGCTGTGGTTGACTTTTTTGACCAGTTTGATTGCCACGTGTCGTGCTCTGATTGGTCCTCCCTCTTTGATCGTGTGCTGGCTGTAAATATCTGAATTTTGGGATATTTTGCAATGTGGATAACCATCTTTCCCGCTCTGGCTTTCCGCTCTGCAACTGCTCCGTCGTGCGCGCTCCGGTGTCCCGGTTGTCTGCGGGTCTAACATGAGAGTTGCTCGGAATATTTTTCCGGTCACGCCGGTAGATCTGAAATATTTTCATAAGAAAGGAATGAAATAATATATTTTTAATGCACAGAATGGATGGTAACGAGCAGTTCTAAGGGTGCGGGCCCCGTTTCGGGTCCCGCACCTCAAAAATTGAAGTATAAGCCTATTTACTCGTTTTTTCGCTCTGATCATGAATTTGAAGTCCGTTAATCCATTCGATGCACCGATAAGGCTCACGGCGCTCCCGCGTATACAAATCTGGGCTTTTAGGTCAATTTTAGGGTTTAGACCGATTAAAAGGGTTTGATTTGAGGTGCGAGATCGGGGTATCTACAAGATGTTGGCTTGAGTTTTCTTGAGTTGTGTTAATAAAGTATCTTTGGGAGTGTCGCGAGCTTGCGATCTTTGAGAAGAGGAGCTTGGTGCAGAAGTAGCGGGATTGTTTGCTATGACTCGTCCGGATCGAGTTAGCATGTTGACCTTCCCATTTTGCTTCTTTTTCCTATTCTCTAAGACTTCCCTCATTACCTAATCGTAAGTCACAACGTAGCAAGAATTATCAATTACATTCATAACTTTGGAGCCCTTATTCACAATTGGGATTGAATAAGTGGTCTCCTTAAACTCCCCTAACTCTATTACATTGACATCATCACCACTAGGCACTATGAACTCTTTATTGTCTATGAGATCTTGGATGACATTGCAGAGGACAAATCATTCCTTGGTGGTGTGGCCATTATGTTGGTGGTAGTCACAATGCTTGTAGTGGGCATGGTTGGGACGTACTGTCTTGGGTTTGTACCCTTGGAGAGGAGTAACTTGCCCTTTGGCCTTGAGAGCTTCGAAGGCCTCGGTGATAGTCATGCCTTGGAGAGGAGTGTATACACGATCATCTTGGAATTTCTTGCCTTGTGGTGGAGGAACCCTTTTATAATTCCTTTTGTCGGTAGTGACGGCATTAACCGAAGCCTCTTTGTTTGAGTTAGAGGCGGCCTTGTATCGGAAGCTAGGTGCATTTTTCTTGATTTCTGTGAGCAAGTCATCCATTCGGACCCCCGCTTCATACATTGGAGAAAAGTCCGCATAGAAAGCCCCACTTAAATGGGTACGGAGATCAATCTTTAGACACTTGAGGAAGATGTCCATTTGCTCCTTAGTGTTAGGCCTCTCGACAATTTCTGCAAGTTTGTCATTCCACCTCCTTTAAAATCAATAAAGGACTCATTGTCCCTTCGGGTGGTGTTCTCGAGATCTTTCTTGGTCGGGCGATGAATGGTGTTGCCTTGGTATTGACTCTTAAAGGCAAGCATAGAAGCGTCCCAATCAAGACGGACTGTGAGCGGGAGAGTTGCATACCAATCTTTTGCCGCCCCCTCAAGAGTAAGAGGGAAGCATTGGGACATAACTTTAGGAGAGACCTTCTTCAGAACCATAGCCCATATGTAAGTCTCGATGTGTGCCATGGGGCGAGAGTTGCCCTTGAACTTGCTGATGTCAGGCATTTTGAACTTGTCGGGGAGAGCGGCCATGGTGCTTATGAGAATGGAGGACTGATAAAGGCTCGTGTCGGGCTTTTCCCCAAGTTGAGGCAGTTGAAACGTTGATCTATGTTGGCCATAATTGAATCAACCATCTTGTGTTCATTGTTCTCGGTGCTCGGTTCCCCCATTTTCTTGGTGCGGGCACTGACATAGGGGCTCTCAAACAAACCCTTGGTCCATTCGGACTCGTCATTGTCTTTCTTGTCTTTACCCTTGGCAAGCTTTGTGAGCTTCTCTTTCATTTGCTCCATTCCAGCCTCGTGGGCTTCCCTTTGATTATCAAGATGGGATTGCCAAAGATCATCCTTGTTTTGGGATTATTTGTTAAAAGTGGAGACTTGCTCTTGGAGCACTTGGACCATAGCTGAGAGTTGTTCAATAGACATGGTGTTGCTGCTGCCGGTCATGGTTGCTGATGGAGCTGTTAGAGTGATCACTTCACGAACTAACCAATTCACTGAATCCCGGTAGACATGGTAAGTACCAATTGAACCTATATTGCAGAAGAGGCCCTTGTCAGTCTTGAGTAACACTTTCGGTCCATGAAGAGGTTTGAGAACACACAGTGGGTACATGACTCAAAACCACATAAAGACAGACTCTTTTTTTTTATAAGTCAGAGGGACGGGATCCCTTTTGAGTTTCTAAGAAAATAATGGAATCGTCACACTAGAATATAGACCTTCTCGCGGTCCCATATACTCATCAGATTCCATCACGCTTGTGAATCCTACACATGTCGGGATTAAACTAAATTAATGTAGTAAAGCATACATGCGGGGATGGATTTTTATTTTCGTCCATAATAACCACTTGGGGACGGCTTTTATTTCGTCCATGATAACCACTTGGCATGTATGTTTTGAAGAAATTAGTTTAGGGAAATCTCGGCACATGAAAACAGACTTAGTCACGGAGTGTTAGACCCTAACTAGAATTGTGTTGGCTTGTGCTCGGCTAATGAGAGGCTTAAAGGTCACCCCCGGCATGTAGTCATGAGCTATGCCATGGGCTGAGGTTTACCGCTTCGAAAGAGTCAAGGTCGGGTGGAGCTTGAAACTTCCTATGACGGGCCTCGACAGGTTTGGGGTTATGAACTTGTGCGACTTGATAGTGAGCAATTTATAAGAATATGTGCATGTAGTGTGAGGTCCAACATGTGACAAAACATTTTTTTACTCTTTTTTTTATGAAAGAAAAGCAAATAAGAACATAAATTACAACTCTCGAATCACCCGTGTGACCGATAAAACAAAACACGAAAGTAAAACAGTCCAAAGGTCCAAATTAGGCATTGATGCAGGCAACTGTGCCCACACCCCAATCATTCTTCTCTGTTCTGAAATTGTCCCTGTTCTGGAAAACCACCCAGAAGCGTGCACCTCTGACATGTGTTGCGGGAAGCGCGCGCATGGCGCAATGTCTATAGGAGGTGCCCGCTTCTGGGCAAACCTGTCAGACTGTCAGACTTTGGACTCAGGGGATTGCCCTGGTCCTGAATATACATTGTGACCCCTGCAGAAATGATTAGTGTAGAAGATAGAAGAAGAATAGAAAGAACATTAAGAAGCGGGCGACTCTGGTACTTGATGTGGGTCGCGCGCGCCTTAGGCCAGGAAGGCCAGAGGCGCACACTTCCCCCATCAGGAACCACAATGCCCAGAAAAATGCAGACTTTGATCATAAACGCAAGTTTAACCCTCACATCGTCCCCAGCAGAGTCGCCACTGTAGATACCCCGGGAGAGGCCGCGGCTTGGCTAGAGCGCGCGAGTTTTCCTAGGATATCTATTTGTGTTTTAGAGTCTCCACTTATGTTTCAGAGGAACATAAGAAAAACCTAATGTATAGCCTAAGTTTGATTACGAAAACAGAGATTCTTGTTGATGAGGTTCGAGGGTTAGGTTACGAGATGGGAAGTACTTAAACACCCATCTCGCCCAACTACAGTTGGTCTTGCTTGATCAAAGTCTACATGATAAAATGTTCTTCTTATTTTTTATTATAATAAAAGGGGGTTTAAAAGGGGTGTTTGAAATGTAGGGAGATAACTCCTTGACTAGCTTCAATGAAGTGAAGTAGTCTTTGGTGTCATGTCCCAAAAATGTTTGGGTGATTGCACTTTTGATTAAAGTAGAAGAAAGAGAGGAAAGATGAGATAGAAAGGAGAGGAAAGAGTAGTCTTTTTACCTATGCTTCAAAGGACTTCAAAGAGAGTTTCTTAATGATCAAAAATCCTCCTCCATTCAATGGTGAATTAGAGGGGTTTATATAAGTAAAAGAGATGTGTTTTTGGTGCCAAAACCAAGTCACAAAGATCAGTTTCCCGGGCAAATCCTGTTAAAAGGAGCAAGGGAGGGATTCTTGGACAGAAATCTGTAACTGACGCCCAGGTGCGCGCGCCTCCTACCTTGGTGGCGGGATGCGCGCGCGTCTGACCCCAAAGGGTGGAGGCGCGCGCCTTGGAGATGGCCTTTTTGACAGAATGGACTAGAAAGTCAGCACTGTTATTCAGTTTGGTCCCTGAACTTAACGAGGTCAGTCAGGAACTTAACAGAAGTAACAGAAACTAACGAGAAACACTTAAAATAAAGAGAAACACAAAATCAAATGTGCAATCGGGGTGAGCGGTCCAAGGCGGGGTGTCTACACCCACCGAGTCAACTTTGGAATTACAAAAGGCTCGACAAGATATGGCACAATCAAAGGTCATTTTGGGTTATTGGCATAAGAGAGATTGTTCTTGCAATGTGCATTTTGGGCTCATGTGAAAGAAGGCCCGTCCGAGAATGAGCTCATGATTGATATGTCATCAGAAGGTCAAAAAGGGGTGAGAGGTTACACGAATGGTCTTCAATGCACCAATTGGTTTGGATCACAAATGGCAACAACGTGTGACTCAGTTTTCAAGCTTCTTCAAGCATGTACCCCTAAAGTATGTCAAAAGGCCTCCTGAGAATGGAGCAGCTCTTGCCATGTCCTCTCATATTAGTTCCCTCACACAAGGATGAGTCTCTTGCTTTTCTCTACAAATGATGATGCCCTAGGGGCTATGTAACTCAAGAACGAGAACTTATTTTGCTTCATTTGACAGTTAATGAGCCATAGGGGCTACGCTTAAGAAATATGTGTGAGACTATCCTTAAGTCTCTCAAAAGGAATGTCGAAAAGCCTTCTTGTCATGTGTTCTCGTTCCTGTTCCCCCAATCAAAGATAGGCCTTTCTTGCTCTACTTACAATCGATGATGGCACTCTGGGGGCTAGACTCAAAAGGCTCCCTCAGCAAAAATGCAATTCACTTCACCTCCCCCAATGATGGCCCTAGCAAAGTCATGTGCAACATTTGAGGCTTCCTCTATCAATTTGGCACCAAAAGTCTTTTTAAGGGGCTTCAACAATCTTTTGGGCAATGATACTTGAGAAATGCAATGTTGGGAGTGGTCCAAGCTTAAAGGGTCTCTTAGTACTTCACATCAAAGGTCTTTTGGTTTGAAAGGAGGGCTCCGATGTTATGAATGAATTTGATGATTCTTGTTATGTTGTGACTTACGATAAGATTATGAAGGAAGTCTTAGAGAAAAGGAAAAAGATTCAATTTGCTAAACTCACTAAAACGGGTTATAGCGGGTACCATACCCAATGATTCTGCAATTCAGCACCCCCTTCTCTAAGATCAAAAGCACAAGCTGCATCCGCATGAGTTGCATCCGAATATCCGTTGTTATTTCAACCCAAGAAGACTCAAGCAAACATACCCATTTGGGACCTTATCACGCCAAGACATTGCTTCACTTTTCCACTTGGACCTTACGCCATTTGGGTACCGACCATAATAAGGCCATTCATCTCCAAGAAAGAGTAAGAGGGATATCACTATAAAGAGTTCTACCAAACGGTGCATCCGCTCTTAATATAATGCCATGCTGATTCCAAGACGTTTTTGGGCCTTTACATCGAATGGTCTTCATATTTCACCATCTTGAAGCTCGGAAACAACAAGTACATGATATTTGGGGCTTAGCAATCCCTCGAAGCTTGGTATCAATAATCTTCTCTTGGGGCTTGCTCATGTCAACAACAAAGGGTGATTTATTTGAATGGGCCAAGAGATGATTTATTTTGGGGCTATGCAAGTCACTCAAAGTTTGGCATCAAAGGCATTCTAGGGGCTTTACAATCAGCAACCCCCTGGTATCTCGACATCGAAAGACTTCTGAAGCCCCATAATCGACAAATCTCTTGGGGCTAGACATCAATCTTCGTTGGGCACAATAGTGACAACAGAATTCAAGCGAGGCAATCCGGACTTCGACCGAACATGACTTGATCTTGGGTTGGCTTTACAAATACACGATGGCTAAAATGGTTCACCCACGAACTAAAAAAATATTTTTCTCATAAGTGTACATATTCTTTTCCTCTTAGTCTTAAAAAAAAAAAAAAAAAAAAAAAAACCGACAAAAGATTTATATTTTTTTTCTTTTCTTGTTAATAAACTCTCTTTATCTCCTTACTTGCATGAAAGTATGTGCCATTAGCTTCTTCCCCAGCGCTCTCCATCACCTTGAACTATGCTGGTCTGATTCTCTTCTAGGGATACGTAGGTAACCTTTTGTCACGACCAACCCATCATCAAGAATGCCATCTCACCAATACTCCATCAAAAGTGGAAGCAACTCATTGTAAGTACCCCAATCTGAAACCAACCAACTTTAGAGGAATTCTTAGCACCATTCAGGGATAAACTGATAGGCTAGGACCTCACTAAGATAAACTGAAAATTCCAGGACTACTCTGGAATTAAATTTGGAAAAATCCAGAAGCTCGCCAGGCTGACTCGTACGGATGGTTTGGGTACTAGAGGGGCCTATCCGTACGGCTGGTTTAGGCACCCTCAGTCCCTATAAATTGAGGCCCTTGCTGATCATTTCAGGGGGGAGAAATTGTGATTAAAGAGAGGAAGATAGGCAAGAACCCCACCATAGGTGAAGCCTCCTTCTCCCCATCTTCTCTCCATCTCAAAATTCTTTTTATTTCTTGATTATCTTGTTTAGGTTCTTGTATTTCTCTTTACTTTACCTTGCAAGCCTTGTCCATTCAAGCACTTTTACATTCTTGTAAGACTTGTCCATTCAAGCACATATATTGCTACATATATATATATATATATGTATATATATATATATATATATATATATATATATATATATATATATACATACATATTGTGATCCAAATCATGAAATGACTCAAGGTGCCCTCCATCTTGGTATGAGAAGTGGTTAAAACCTAGGATGATCATGATTTGTTAGTTCCTTGTTATAAAAAGCTTAAGGATCCATTTATATGGTGAAAGCATATATATATTTATGTTTATATTAAATGATCTTGGCCATGATGATCATGTTTGGGGATAAAGTTTTAATCTTTATCATCCCCATTTTTGATTTAGCCCAAAATCCCCAAGTTTGGGTCATAAAGATTCAATCTTTATGTTATATTTTTGTCCCTAAAGGATTAATCTTGCATGAAAGGGCCATTTTGATGGTAAAGTTCCAATCTTTACTCATCAAATGGTCACTTTGGGTCAAAAGGGCATGTTTGCCACCCTCCTTGATATTTCTCCAATGATTGCCTTGATCACCCTTAAATCCATGTTTTGAGGTTCATTTGATGATCAAAGAGCATAGGAATGAGTTTATTTATGTATTTTGGTTAAAGCATAAACTGGAATCATAACAGTTTGGTCCAGTTTCTGCAGAATTCTTTGTTTCTGCCTGGAACTGGACTGTTTCTTGATAAACTGTCAAAATCCCCGGGAAGACCCCTCCTAGCCGTACGGCTAAGTTGGGTCAGAGGGACTTTTTTTCCTTTCTATCTTGTTTTGTCAATGTTTATGCAAATAAACCCTTTTTCCTCTGTTAAAATCAGTAACCAGTTAAAACTACAGTTTTCCGTTAAAAACACACACACACACATGCACTTTTCGTTAACAAACATAAGGGAGAATCGGCTTTGTCCGAGGCGACTTGGGTGACGTCAAACTCTTCCCAAGTCATAATGTTACCTCCGAACTCATTAATCTCTAGCCATTTTCATTTGTTGGGTTAAAAGTTAACAAATCTGGCCACTCTGTTAAATATGTTTAGTTCCCGTGTTTAGCTTTTCTTCCTCTAGCGAACTCGTTTCGCCCCGAGGGAGGATCCTTACAGTGGCGACTCCGCTGTGGAATAAAGTGTTTCCAAACTTCTTTTTAGAATCTTTGGGAATGCTTGTGTGGGTCAAACTCTCGTCCCCGTTTGTTGACTTTGTGCTTATTTTGTGTGTGTTTTATGTTTCTGTTTTGATTCCTGTGAGTATGACTGTTCTGGAAATTCAAATAAACTGGGGCTTGACGATTAGAAGCTGAAAGTTTGCAAAAAATAATGGATCTCCTGCTCTAGCCGTACTGATAGTTTGTCTGGGCCCACAGAATGTTTCAAATCAACAATTTTGTGCAGGGGAAAAACATTCTGATGGTCCCCTTGCTTCCTCTGGTCCAGGTTCCAATTTACAGCCTCTACTTGTGCACTTTCACCTTTTTTTCCTTAGCCAAAATTTGATTTTTAAAGTCTTGGTCATGCACAACTTTTTTGGACATAAAATTGGGTTTTCAAAACCTTATTGTGCATGATCCCTTTTCATAAAGTTTTGGTCTTCAAAATCTTTTGTTGTGCACAACCTTATTTCATAAATGATTTTCAAAAGGTTTTTCCTTGTTGTAAAGATTTTGGTTTTAATACCTTTGGTTGTGCACAATCTTTTCACGTACAAATTTTGGTTCTTGCTTGTTAATATGTTTGTTTACTTGCTTGTGTAAAATACTTGCTCATCTTACTTGTTCATCATACTTGTTCATACAATTGTTCATACAATACTCATGATATTAAAACGGCCCGAAAATTTCTATTTTGACTCAAAAGGGAACATAGAAGGCTTCACACAACGCGCACTTGACCTTGTGCACGTTCCAAAAACCCTTTAAACCCGGGATGGATGCCACGATGCAGCTTGATTGGTGCTCATGTGCCCTTCTTGCGCGCACGGGTCCATTCCACCTCCCCTTCCGAGCCGAGTCAACCACACATGTCCGTGACACACAAATACCATGACCTTGGTTGGTTTTTAGTCTAGCTCATGTCATCACGTCCTTAATACATGCCCAAACGCTAATTATGGCCAAGTTAATGCCCGAGTCACGACTCCTTGTGAAAGGCAAGTGTGACCAAAGTCATCCTTGACCCGGTCTTTGATTTAAGCGTTAATTCCAACCATAATTAACCAAAGTTATGTATTAAGGATAGGTTGACACCGCGTCATTAAGCTCTAAGGCTTGACCCATCCTAATCATCTTTAAGCCCAAGGCTAAGGTCCGAGACCCCTCATTAAAAGAGGTCATGCCAGAATTTTGCTAAAGCGTTAAGTTAATCTTAACATTAACCGGGGCTTAATTATGATAAGAATGGCCCAATCTTTGGCGTTTTGTGATGCACTAGACCCTAGGTTTGGTTCTTTTGGTCGGTGGAACCCACGTGCCCTATAGGACCCTCGCCCAGGATTGTCCGTCCTTGGGGGTGTGCAATACAGGTGAAAAACGAGGGGCTTATAGACATAGTGATGGCCTCCACTGATCCAGGGTTTAGATTAGTCGCGAAAAATAAGAGAAACCTTTTCCAACCAATTAAGGATAAAATGCGTTTTAAGGGAACTCAATAAATGAAAACGTGCTTTTGAACTGTGCCCTAACGTTTGCTCATGTGAAAGATCCCTCAATTAAAATGTTTTTTTTTTTTAAAAAAAAGAGAGAAATGAAATTGGCAAATTTCCTAAAATGCATGGCTCGGGTCTTTCCCCCAAGATTCATACCCTTCAAGTCCAATCGGTCTTTCCCCCGAGTCAAGTCTCCTTATGTCAAAACTTTCTTTCTTACTCAAAAGCATGGTTTTCCCGAGAATTTTGCCAAGGTGTCCTTATGGCTTATGGGCCCTTTGTTCAATAGGATAGCATGGGAGCCCGATTGGAGATCGTCGAAATAACTTTGGACGTCATGCAACAAGTGATGAGAAGATTGGAGCATGACCAGGATCACCTACTTGGGATCGTTAGCAGGATAAACGAAAAGCTGGCTTTGGATCTCGAGAAGGAAGCCAAAAGGATATGGGTCCGAATGGTCCACCCCTGCCTTCGCGAACTTTTGAAAGACCGAGAGAACGATTGGCATCAAGAAAGGGAAAGTATGAGAAACGAGATGAACTCGCAAAGCCATATTCACCAAGAGGACATGAAAAACATCCAAGCATGCATGAAAACAATGGTGGACGCGATTGTAGATGTCAAATCCTACCTCAGGAATCACCCTCACCTCAAAAGCCATCCCGTCAGGCCCGTATCTAACAATCCATCCCCGGTCACTCCCGTCAGCCCCCAAGTGACCATAAATCACCAAGAAAGCCTACCTCCCCAGTCACAACCCATAAATAGGAGTGTACCGCCGGGAAGTAGCCATTTTAGACCCATCCTCTCCAAGCCAACTCACCATCAAAGAGCCGCCCCATATCGCCTTTTCCGTGAATTAGGGATCCCAAGGGTTCAATTGCTCGACCACCTGCTTAAGGAGGGAAAGATCCAACTACTGAACCCAAATAGGCTCCTGGCCGAACATTCCCACCAACGGTTTGATGAAACTCAGTTCTGTCAGTATCATCAAGGGGCAGGACACGCCACCGGGGCTTGTGATGCTCTGAAAGACAAAATCCAAGAACTCATCGACGAAGGTATCATCACCAAAAAGGATGGAAAGTGGGTTTGAACAGAGAAGGAGGAAGAACAAAAGAAAGAGGGGTGGGAGTGGTCTATATTGGGTAGGTTCTAGGGTCTTTTCAAAAGTCCATCATGGACATGTTTTCTTTTTTACTTCTCCCTAAGCCTTCAAAGGCAAGTTTATGTAGTGTGTGTGTCAAGATGATCCAGGATTAGGGTTGTGGTAAAACCTTTGGGGTTTGTAAAAAGTCTGAATTTCCCCCCATGCAATGAAACGTCTATTTTCCTTCTATTCTCTCTAGACTTGAGGCATTATTTTGCAAACTACGTTAACTCCTGAAAATTGCTTTGTTTAATGTTGTCAATTGATTACTACGTCCCTAAAATGATGAATTGACTTCTAAGCATACTAGTCAATGACGACTCATTAAGGACGAATGGACCTAAGACGAATAAAAACGCTAAATGCAAACAATTAATCTTGATGTGAATAAATGTTGTGATCAATTGGCATGAAGAAACCGTTAATGGCAAGCCTTCCCCGATACACATCCCCGATGCACATCCCCAATACACATCCCCGATACACCTTCTCGGTACAAGTTCTGGATGCACGTCAAAGGGGCATCCCAAGGAAACAAAAAAGCAAGGATGTTGTTGCTCAAACACCAAGACTCAACCGTGATCACACGGGCGCAGCCGACAAATGGCTCCCCAGACCTCCAAAGACGGAACCAAAAAATGATAGATGTGGAAAAGGCCACAAATGAGCCAATGTCTAAAGTAGCAAGTTGGGGCTAATGTTTCCCCTTCCTCTCAAAAAAAAATGAAAGGAGAGAAAAGAAATGAATGTATGGAAAGAAGGAAATGAAATGAATATCCGCAAAGAGGAAGTTTGCCTCAAAAGCTCACCAAAGAGGGTTCACCCCAAAAGGTCCATCACAAGGAGTTCACCACAAGGCAAAGCGATCTACATCAGCAGAGCAACAACATCCTTCAAAAGGACACCAACTTCAATAAAAGACGATCCAAGGCCGAACTACGGAGACCTGAGCTCCTCAAACTGAGGGGAACGTAGGCAAACTTCGCGTCCGGTCACAACATGAAACAAAACCATCAAACCATGGTCCCCTCAAAATGACCAAATTCTCGGTCCCATCAATGACCGATTCCCCAGATACACCTTCTTCTTCCGATCTTGCCATTGATCGAATCTTAATCTCAATTGATCACAACGTTTATACATGTTAAGGCTAATTGCTTGTTATAATCCTAACTTGATAACAAACATGGCCCATCCAAGCAATCATTTGGTGATATTAACTAAGGCAAATTTCAAATGTCTCGACAAGTCTTCTTTTCTACATCTTAGGAAAGAGCCAAACATTGAATTTCTGTCCATAGGCTTCCTTCCTCAGGAAAGGGACTCACTCCCGCAAGTGCCTATGTGTATAATCCCCTTTGCAAGCATGGTTCACTCATGCTCGTGTCTCGAGTCAAATAGACCACTCCCGGAGAGAGAAAAAGAGCCAGGGATGTCATATGGAAGACGAAAAACCCGATAAAGGGTTACTCACGCAAAGAAGGGATGCGTTTTGGATGAGGAATAGGCCGCGCCCTAGCAAGGAATGGTTCACCCCAAAGAGTGCCTGGAGCTTCAAAAAAAAAAAATAATAAAGAGAAAAAGTGGTTTCTCACTTAGAGATTGGACCGGGGCTATTAAGACATGATGGTACCTTTGAAAGAATCAAGCGAGAAAATCATTCTTTGGTAAACCGAGTCTAGGTCAAAGTCCAAGGTCACATTCCCCAAATAAATCCTCAGTTGGTCAAAATTCCCCAGAGGTCCCCAAAAGTTTTGGTCAAAAAGTCAACCTTCGAGGTCAAACCGTACGGATGGTTTGTCCCCCCGTAGAATTTTCATACCAGTAAACCATATCAGCAGATCTCCCACAAGTAAAACTCACTTTTACTTGTTCAAAACCTGTCAGAAAGTCATCTCAGTCACACACAATTGAGTCTAAACACTTTTCACAAACGAGGGTCCCCCACGAACCGAGCTATGCATAAAGGTGAATTTACAAAAGAAAATTTTAAACAAACAACAAGTTTTCTCACACATTGTTCAATAAAAACAAAACAAAGCAAAGAATTGTTCAAACAGGTAAAACTACTCGGAATCCGGATCCGAGTTAGGAGGAGACAGATCAGAAAGACCCGGTCCCCGAGAAAAAATAAGTACTAGGGTCAAAATGGAAAAGAGACTCCGCCAAGCTTATGTCCCCGCTGGCAGATGGCTGAAAGGAACGCCAAGCAGATTGGGAAGAAGTACCAGGACGATCAGTGGAAGTGGTTTCGGGCCGTTCCAAAGTCAGATGAGCAAAAGGATCTGGAGCAATCTCGTGCGTACCCGAAGCTCGGAGAGAATCCCAGAGAGATGTTGTATCTACAGCACTCATGGACTGGCTGCGGACGTAAGAAGGAGGCAGCTCCACGCTCGACGCCCTCTTGCGAGGTCTTTCCTCTCCACTCACAGAACTCCAGCCCGGTACAAAGCTGTGTTCCCGCTGAGTTCCCTTGTGGGATCGACCCTTGAACTTCTTGAACCACCTCTTGGCCCACCCTATGAAGGTAGGCTGTATCAGCAGTGCTCGTCCTGCGACCTCCACATGAAAACACGAATGGCTCAGCAAAAGAGACGGAAATGAAAGATGTGTTTATGCAAAGAAGAACCATACCGCCTCAACCGGGATCTCCTCAGCTGGGACCCCCTCCCCTGGAGTAGACAAGTCCATCTTGTGAACCCTGCCATCCACGCAGACAAAAGAATAGTCTATCCAAACCGGTGGGACTACCCCAGAAACTACTGCCTGTGGCAATCTCAGCCTCGTGGCCACAAACCGCCCATATGGCTCATCGGTGATCAAACCAGTCACATCTACCCCCATAAGGTACGGGTATTCTCCTCGGTCAGCCACAAACATGGTCTCAGGAGGATCTACAGGCACCCTTTGCACGAGCTCCAGCCCATGCTGCCATAAGACTCTCTCGCCCAAATAAAAGGCCTCCCCCCGAAATCCCACTAGCAGCCTCCTTTGTCTGGTCACCATCAGAGCCCCGCTCAGGTCAAAACTGACCTCCTGCCCCTCGTACCGAGACCAAGGGAAAAGGTTGAGCTCCGCTGGCATGGCCCCCCTCAACACCGCCTTCACATCGGCATAGCGAACAGAAACTCGTCCCTTGGACCCCCTTTTCTCCCGAGCTTCCTTAGCCCAGTAGGTCATAGCCGGAAAAGTCAGGTCTCGGTCAACAGCCGGCCTCCACGGGTAGCTGCCAAAAGCCTCGTAATACCAAGCCTAAAAAGGGAAAGGGCAAGAAGTACTATCAGCACACAAAAATGAGGTAAAAGCCAAATGCAAAGAGTAAAGCAAAGGCAGAAAAGAATGAGAAGGGAAAGTAAAGTACCTCTAGGACAAATTGGAAGCAAGAAAAAGATTTGCTCGCCTTCCGGCTATACTTATCGAGCTCCATGTATAGCTCGGCGAGACCAGCCTCACCCCAAGCGATGCCTCGAATAGCCTAATGGGTAGTTAATGATCCAAGAAGGGGAAACATGCATGTCGTGTCAGCATTGGCAAAAATGGTGTTGCCAAGAAGGATCCACACGTAAAGTGCCCAAGCTGCTCAGCTGTGATCCGACCCGCCCAATACTCTGGGATGTTGGCTCGAATAGCCCTCTCAACGTTCTGAACTAGGATGCCCAAACCCTTGGTGGGGCCCGAGAATCCGATAAATGCCCGAATCTCTTCCTCAGACATCCTATCCCTCCATATGATCGGATGCCCGTCAAAGGAAATCCCAGTAATGGCAGCGAAATCAACCGGGGTCACGGTTACCTCCCCCCAACCCAAATGGAACGTGTGGGTCGTATCCCACCAGTACTCACCAAGGGCGTTAGGGAGCCCCATACTCTTGTTGGTATTCACCAACTGGCCCACGGCCTCACCAAAAGGCACCAATCCTATGCATGCCACCCACTCCCTCGGACCAGGGACACCATCAACAGACTCGGGCATGTCCTCTCACAGCGAGAGGCAAACGTCCGGTGATCCTCGGGACTTATGATCACCGCCCTGCAGGTAAACACAGCAAAGGTATGAATAACACGGTTTAAAAACACCAACGCTCATAATGAATGCAAATGATAAAATAAAAACAAGAAGTGAACAAAAATGCGTTTTCCATCCCCTTTCAAATTGCATAGACATTTGAGGGTCATTTTTAGAAAAATGTGTTCCGTCCCCTTTCAAATTGCGTAGACATTTGAGGGTCATTTTTGGAAAAATGTGTTTTCCATCCCCTTTCAAATTGCATAGACATTTGAGGGTCATTTTTGGAAAAATGTGTTCCGTCCCCTTTCAAATTGCATAGACATTTGAGGGTCATTTTTTGAAAAATGTGTTCCGTCCCCTTTCAAATTGCATAGACATTTGAGGGTCATTTTTGGAAAAATGTGTTTTCCATCCCCTTTCAAATTGCATAGACATTTGAGGGTCATTTTTGGAAAAATGTGTTCCGTCCCCTTTCAAATTGCATAGACATTTGAGGGTCATTTTTGGAAAAATGTGTTCCGTCCCCTTTCAAATTGCATAGACATTTGAGGGTTATTTTTGGAAAAATGTGTTCCGTCCCCTTTCAAATTGCATAAACATTTGAGGGTCATTTTTGGAAAAAATGTGTTTTCCATCCCCTATCAAATTTCATAGACATTTGAGGGTCATTTTTGGAAAAATGTGTTCCGTCCCCTTTCAAATTGCATAGACATTTGAGGGTCATTTTTGGAAAAATGTGTTTCCGTCCCCTTTTAAATTGCATAGACATTTAAGGGTCGTGAAATTCAAGAGTCTAAGTCCCTCACAAGGGATAAACAACATTTCTTAGCACGTACGTAGGCGAGAACCTCCCGAAAACGTGCTTAATAGCTAGTCGAAGCCTAAGGTACAAGCGTTTTATGAACTAAGTGTAGGACAGCGCACTTTAAATAACAAAAGCATAGCTAGGCATGTCCGATTGGAAGAACGAGTACATGCCCATGATCCTTGAAAGTTCAATTTCATGAAAATCAAAACAATTTTGTAAAGATTGCGCCAAGAAATGCAAAATCCCAAAATGCATAAACATAAACCCTAGGTTTGAAAAATGCATTAATCAATAAGGGAATGTTCTAGAAGCACTTACCCCGTCACCATGGCACAAATGAACGGTAGGAGACTTGTAGAATCCCGCCCCCGCATCCATGAAGTTGATGGTGTAGCCTCGGAGATTTCGGGTCATGTCAAGTCTCCTCTCCGCCCCTCTAGGATAACCCTCGCGTGCCCGTCCCGCCATGAACAATCCTTGAAGAAAGTTTCAAGAATTTGATGGAAATCCCTCTCAAATTCCCCTTGCTCTCTCCCTTTTCCTCGACTGTGTTTTTTTGAAAAGAGAGGAACAGCCGTAAGGCTGTTGTGTTTTGAAAAAGAAAGGACCACCTCCCCATCTGTATGGATGGTTTGGTCGAGGAAAGTCCCAGCCCCAAATTTACACTTTGGCCCCTGGCGCCTTGAACGAACCTTCCCCCAATTTTCTGAGATAGAATTCAGGCCCCTTCTCTTTAGGAAATGACCAAACTGCTCTCAATGACTTTTTCGCTTCCCCCCGGCGGTCCCCACGCGACGTAAGCCCATTTGCTTGTTTATTTGCTATCCCAACATGATTGACCCGGCCGTCCATGAATTAAGCCCAGTAAAATCCTTCCCCCTAAGTGAACATATTTAGGTGGTCCCATTGTGAAAACCTGTTGTCCCCGGCAGTCCTTAGTCGGACGTAAGACCAGTTTTCCGGTCAAACTCCCCAAAGATGGAGTTGACCAAGCCTTGACTTAGAATAGTCATTATAGGTTGAGACCTTGTCCCCGGCAGTCCTTGTTCGGACGTAAGACCAGTTTTCTGGTCAAACTCCCCAAAGATGGAGTTGACCCAAGTCAAACCTAGACTTAGAATAGTCATTATAGGTTGAGACCTTGTCCCCGGCAATCCTTAGTCGGACGTAAGACCAGTTTTCCGGTCAAACTCCCCAAAGATGGAGTTGACCCAAGTCAAACCTAGATTTAGAATAGTCATTATAGGTTGAGACCTTGTCCCCGGCAGTCCTTAGTCGGACGTAAGACAAGTTTTTCGGTCAAACTCCCCAAAGATGGAGTTGACCAAAGTCAAACCTAGACTTAGAATAGTCATTATAGGTTGAGACCTTGTCCCCGACAGTCCTTAGTCGGACGTAAGACCAGTTTTCCGGCCAAACTCCCTAAAGATGGAGTTGACCCAAGTCAAACCTAGACTTAGAATAGTCATTATAGGTTGAGACCTTGTCCCCGGCAGTCCTTAGTCGGACGTAAGACCAGTTTTCAGGCCAAACTCCCCAAAGATGGAGTTGACGCAAGTCAAACCTAGGCTTAGAATAGTCATTGTAGGTTGAGACCTTGTCCCCGGCAATCCTTAGTCGGACGTAAGACCAGTTTTCCTGTCAAACTCCCCAAAGATGGAGTTGACCAAACCTAGACTTAGAATAGTCATTATAGGTTGAAGCCTTTTTCCCGGCAGTCCAAAATGATGTAAGACCATTCTGTGTAAGTCAACCCTCTCTATAGAGCCAAGTTAACCATGTCCCGCCTCTGCCTCGCCAAGAGTCACGCTTCTTTATGTAAGTCAACCCTCTCTATAGAGCCAAGTTGACCATGTCCCGCCTCTGACCCCGAGAGTCACGCTTCCTTGTGTAAGTCAACCCGCTTCCTTGAGCCAAGTTGACCATGTCCCGCCTCTGCCTCGCTAAGAGTCACTCTTCCTTGTGTAAGTCAACCCTCTTCGTAGATCCATGTTGACCATGTCCCGCCTCTGACCCCGAGAGTCACGCTTCCTTGTGTAAGTCAACCCTCTCCATAGAGCCGAGTTGACCATGTCCCGCCTCTGCCTCGCTAAGAGTCATGCTTCCTTACTAAGTCAACCATCTCCATAGAGCCAAGTTGACCATGTCCCACCTCTGACCCCGAGAGTCACGCTTCCTTGTGTAAGTCAACCCGTGTAAGTTAACCTGATTCCTTGGGTCGGGTTCAGGTTCCCTTATCTTCGGGTCGGGGTCGGGTCGCTCCTTTTGACATTCGGGTCGGGTTCGGTTTTGACGAAAACCACCCCAGACCCGCCCCGTTGTCGTCCCTAATAAAGATCATATTTGCTTGGTTTTAGCTTCGGTTTCATATGGTATACCATTATATTCTCATTATTGCTTGCGAAAGCATAGCTTAAATTTTAAAGACTTTTAAGGATGCAACCGTTTGGTTATTCAGTATGTATTATCTAACTTATAATTTAGTTATTGATCATTGTGTTTTTTAGTTTTAGTAAATTTGGACAATTTAAAGAATGTCCTATATTGCTAGTTGTGTGGTTAAATGATTTTTACGAAATCTATATATATATATATATTAAAGTTGGTGAGGAGAGTTGTGGGTTTGACATGTGTACATGTTTTAGTAAAAGGTTGAATTTGGAGAAGCCACATCAACATCATCCTAAAATGTAATGACTTTTGATATTCTCATTCTTAGCTAATACTATTAGTTAATCATATTAGTAATTATATGAGTTAACTATTACTATTAATAGTATAAGTTAACTATTACTATTAATAGTATAAGTTAACCATTACTATTAAGTATAAGTTAACCATTACTATTAATCGTATAAGTTAACCATTACAATTAATAGTATTAGTTAACAATATTAGTTACAATACAAGTTAAATATTACTATTAATAGTATTAGTTTACTATAATAGTTATTATATTAGTTAACTATTACTATTAATAGTATTAGTTAACTATAATAGTTACTATATATAAGTTAATTATTACTATTAATAGTATTAGTTAACTATAATAGTTATTTTATAAGTTATTTTTTACTATTAATAGTATTGGTTAACTATAATAGGCTACATACATTAACTATTACTATTATTAGTATTAGTTAATTATAATAGTTATTATATAAGTTTGATTATTAATTTTTAATATTAATTAATCATAATAGTTACTATATCAATTAACTATTACTATTAATAATATTATTTTATTATAATAATTATATTAATAATTATTATTATATAGATTATCATTGCTATTAATATATATATTAACTATTACTATCAATAATATTAATTAATTATAATAGTTATTATAATAATAGTAATCATATAGATTAATTTTTTGTATTAATAGTATTAGTTAAAATGATGATTACTATATTAGTTAACTATAGTTAAAATATTTTTTAAGACATAGTATTAGTTTCCCGTGCAGAGCACGGGTTACCCGCTAGTTCCAATGATATTTTAAACTAATTTGTTAGACCTAGGGTAAGTGTGGATGTTATAGAAACATTACTTGTTTACTTTTATTTAAGTGAAATTACCACTTAATCCCCCATTCTAATTGAATTTACCACTTAGTCTAACTCAATATTTTCATTTACCACTTAGTCTAACATTTGATATTAAACTACTATATGTATAAGGTCCACTTATTGGAATAACTGTGAAGTTGTTCTTAGAATAACTTGGATTTTGTTTTTAGAACTGTAATAGTGTTCTTGAAAAAATTGAACCTGAACAATTGTGAAAGTGTTTATAGTTGCTAACAACTGAGAACTCAGTTATTTGGTCGCCGGAGTTGGTGATCGCCGAAGTTGATCGTGTTCTTAGTAGTTGACAACTGAGAATTTACTAATAATAAGTTCTCAGTTGTTTGGTCTTGGAGTTGATCGTGTTTTTAGTTTTTGACAACTGAGAACTTACTGATGAGTTCTCAGTTGTTTGGTCGCCGGAGTTGGTGGTCACCGAAGTTGATCGTGTTCTTAATAGTCGACAACTGAGAAATTACAGATAAGTTCTCAGTTTTTTGGTCGTCAGAAAATGGTCACCGGAAAAGCAGTTGCCGAAAAATAGTCGCCGGAAATGGTGGTCAGCCAGAGTTGTTGACTGGAGAGAAGGTGAAAGGATGAGGAGGGAGTGGCACTAATGTAATTTCATGTCAATTTGTAAATACATGGGTGCCCTTTAATAAGTCGTGGACTAGGTGGTAGTATTTGAAATTCCTCATCTTTAGTGGTAGTTTCTATTATAATCAGAGACTATATGATAGTTGCTCTTTTATTCAAATTAATATTAAAATTTTCAAACTTTCTCAAATTGTAGGTAATGCTAAACAAGTTTTTTACTTGTTAGATAATTTAAGAAGGGACTATAACTCAATTTATGGTGATTAAACTACATGTCTACCTAGTTTTGAAACTAAACAATCCATTTTCTTGTCAAATTATTTGGGAAAAGTACCAAAAATCTCCTGCAAAAAAAATTCATATCCAAAATATTTATAAAATATTTTTTCAATCTAAAAAGTCCTAATATTTAATTATCAAACAGATGAACCCTACATAAACAACAATCAAAAAATTAGAGATGGTAGGAAAAGAGAACATCAACTAGCTTTGGGAATTAATCAACTAGCTTTGGGAATTAACTATAAAGAGATAGACATGTACTCCCTCCGTCCCACTACAAGTGAAACCAATTTGTGGGGCACAATAATTAAGAAAAACGTAGTATATGTGTGGTATAAAATGAAGAGAGAGAATGAGTTGGGTAAATAGTAGTGTTGGTTGAATAAATTATGTGATAAAAAATGAAGAGAGAGAATGAGTGGGGTTAAATAGTGGGGTTGATTAAATATAAATATATTAAAAAAAATCCATTTTGGGCAGTCTCACTTGTGGTGAGACGGACCGAAAAGGAAATTAGAGTCTCACTTGTGATGAGACGGAGGGAGTACTCTTTTTAGTTTTTTTTTTTTTTTAAGTGTCTTATATGAGTAGGTCTCACCTGTTATATTACACACTTAACACTTAAATTATAAGTCTCATTTTCAAATTATTATATTTATAATTATACTTCCCTCATAATATTTTTGAATATATATATATATATATATATATATATATATCTTCAATTTTATATGTTAGATCTGATCTCTGATCTTGGTATTAGAGCCTAGTATTCAACAAAATTAACTAATTAACTCAACTTGTTTAGTAGTCCCGAGTCGGTGTGTCACCTAGGTCTAAGTCACGCAATAGGAGTGTAAGTCGTGCATCCGGAAGGTAAGGAAGTGTATCCATGCAAGACAAATAATAAGAAATGAGTTGGTTAGGTAATTTTACGAATAGAAGGCCTCCTAGAAGTCAAGATCCTATGAACGATTATAACATACATATTGAGAATGATAATCATCAAATTGGAATTCGCGGAATAGTGATTTTCGAAATTTTTTGAAAATTCGTACCTAGGCTTTCGTTAAACCTCAAGTTATCCGTCACCCGTAGGTCTGGAAGGTTAGTGGTTTCCATCTTTCGTAACGTTTTTGTTTTATAAGATAATCTGTAAATAACAATTGAAAATAACAATTGATAAGCAATTCTAAATAATCGAGGCAAGAGTAGAAGAACTTACTTTGTATTGATTTGTAGTTGATGGTTACAATTGTTTCTGTTGTTGAGTGTTGTTGAGAGTACAAGATGGTTGATATGGGGATGGTTGAACATGTGCTTCGGGTATTTTGTATTTTACTTGTAATTTCGAAGAATTAGCTGCTGAAAGGCTTTGTTTTGTTTTTATAAAATATTTTGTTGGTACTATTCCTTGTTCAACACAATTTAGATCTGCTCCTGAATCTAGCATGGCTAAACCTTTGTATTCGAAGTCTTTAATTTTCATATGTATATGTACATACCATTTTTGGTATCTTACACGAGTAAGTGTGTATATACTTTCTTCTGTGTCTGTAGAGGAATTTGTGTCTGTTTCTGAGGAAGATTTTTTAGCAAAAGGGTTTTTAAAATGTTTATCCAATTCTTTATTAGCTTTAGAAGTAGAAGCTTCTTCATTGTAAGTTGAATGTATTTGTTTTTTAATTTTTTGTAATGCTAATCTTGTTTCTATTTCTTTTTGTGTTTTTTGTAAGTCTAAATTACTTTGTTTTAATAATTTTTTTTTTTTTTTTATTTCCCTAATCTCATGTTGTAGGTCTGCTGATGAAATTTGTTTCTTTTTATTTTGGAACATTTGTATAACATCTTCATATTGAGCTGGTTTAGACATATCTGGTTTTTCTTCGTTAATTGTTTTGGCTAATTGTTTTAGAAATTTTCTTTTTATAGTTGGTTCATCTATTTCTTTGATTTTTTCTAATATCTCATCGTATTGTTCTATTGTGTTTAATTTATTATTACACAGACATATTTCTTTATTACAAGATTGGCATTCATCATTGCTTGTATCAGATTGGTCAGAGGAGTTGTTATCATCAATATCTGTTGATAATTCAAGATTATTTAGGTTTTGTAGTATTTCTTCAGTTTTTTTTATTTGTAAATTATGGCAAATTTGTTGTATTTGTCTTTTTGCTGGACAATTTCTTGCAATGTGTCCAGGTTTTTTGCATAAGAAACATTTTATGTTTTATTATATGGTTTAAAAGACCTAAAGGGTTTTAATAATTTTTATTTTTATTGTTATGTCTTTTCTGAAAATGTGCTTTTTTGTTTTTATTGTAATAAGCAGGAGGATTGTTTTGGTAATTTTTATTTATTTTTCTGTATTTTCTTCTATATGTACTGTTTTTGTAATATGTGTTGTTATATTGATTGTAATTTTTCTTTTTATATGGAGATTTTAGTTTATCAAAACCAAATTGTCCACACCAGTGTCCTAATTCTTTTCTTGTTTGAGTAGATTCTTTCTTTATTTTGTGTTGTAGTTTCTGGTCTTGACATAGTCTTAATCCCGTAATATTTACGCAAGTGATTAAGTCTCCATAGGTAAGATTATCATAGGATATTTGACCATATTTTTGTTCTATCGTATCTTTTACTTTTTCTGAAAATAGGCCTGGTAATCCTGTAATAAATTTTTCTTTCCAATGATAATTATTTGGATCAGCAAGATTAAAAACTCTTTTAAGAAAATTTTCTTTATACCATTTGAGTTGTTCCAGTTTTCTGCATTTTAGGTTTTGTAATATTTCAGAATTTTTTTCAGTGTATAAATCTATATCTCCTATAAAGTGAGTTGTAATGTTAAATATTAAATATATTAACTGTGCTGGAGTTTGGTCTCCATTTTCATTTAAAATTGGGTGTCCATTTTAGTCTAGTTTAATAGCATCTAAAATCTGCGTTTTTATTTGTTGTGCTAGTAATTTATCCCACCAAGTCCTTAATTGGCCAGTGAATCCTAATATAATAGTTTCCACTGCTTGACGTTCTGATTTATAGATATTTCCTATAATAATAATTTCTTTTGTAATATTTATAATTTTCATTTCACTTAATCCATCAATGTTCCATTCATAAATATTTTATGCATTGTATGATTTTGTTGGGTTTTTTAATATCTCTAAGTCTTCAGGGCCTTTTTGTAATTATAAAAGTTTCGTCTCATAGTCTGAATTGGAATTGTATGGAGGTTTTCTCCTTCTGATTCTGTTGTTGAATTATAATCACTATTAGAAGAGATATCTGATCCTGAAGTTTCGTCATTATAGTCTGTTAACATTCGGATATTTGTACTTGTACTTGTTTCCTCTTTTACTTGTAAATGTGTTTTTATTTTATTCATTAAGTCATTTAGGGAATCATGGAGTTTTGGTTTGACTTCAGGTATTACTAAAGGATTTTTAGGAGGGGGAATTTGTTTATCAAACATTGTATTTTTATTTTTTCTAGTTGATTGGTTAATATTATATAATTCTGAATATTCTGTAAATCTTTGGGATTTATATTGTTCGTCATTTTTTGTTGGTATTGGTGTGGGCCCTATTTCTACTTCTAGATCTGCTATATCCTTTCCTATTGTGGTTATTCTTTTAGTATTATTATCAAAAAAAAATTCAACTCTATCTAATTGTTGTCCTACGGTATATAAGTATAAATTTGTCCAATTATTTTGTAAATGTAAATCCGTTTGTTTTTTATCTTCCTTTAATTGATTAGATTTGTCAATGGGATATGCACCATATTGTATGTTGTCTTTACAAAAGTATGTAGGTTCTAAAGGTGGTTTTTCATTTTCGTATACATCATGAGTTGGTAGAAGATCTGGTCCTACTTTGTACCATCGTCTTAATTTTTTCTGTAATGTAGTTATTTTGTATAGATAATTATGTTTTAAGAAATCAAAAAAGGGTATGTGATCTTGTTGTAATTCACAGAATTCGTAATATTTTTCTTTTATTAATTTTTGTTCATATGTATCATACATTTGAAAAAATAGGTTTCTATTTTCTTCATTTTGTTTACTAGTAAAATCTTTTCTTAAATTTTTTTTATTTAAAATAAAATTATTTTTTATCATGTTTAAGGTAAATTCACTATCTTCATAAGGTTGAACATTGACTCCTTCTCTGTTTACTCCAATATTGTTTGTTTGTTGTTGTGGAAATTCAATATTAGTCTCGTTTTCGAAAACAGTTTCATTTTGTGAAGAACTATCTTCGTATTTAGTAGTTTGTGGGGATTCATATCTTCCTGACGTGGATCTTTTAGATGGTATTTGAAAATTAAATTTTTTGTTTTTACTTAATGACTGTGTTCTTTTGAATATTAGATCTACCTATCCGTCCTCATATTGTGTAATTTGTTCTATATCAGTTGTTTGATTTTGTTCTTTTCTATGGATAGTTTTAGCGGGATATGTCCATTTTTCGGGTAGGGATATTTCATTCCATTTAATTGTTTTCGGTATATTTATATTAGCTTTTGTTTTGTCTATTTCCCAAAAAATGGTTTCTCCTATTTTGTTTCTATTAAAGGCATTGGGGCAAAGTCCAGTATTCATGACTTTAAAATATAGTCTATAAAATATTTCGTACACGTGAGACCCCTTTTTCATATGATAATTATGAGTTAAAATGTCTAAGGTTAAGATGTCCATTATATGAGGATCAGTTAAAAAAATTGTAAAATTTGGATAAATATGAAAATGAATTGGTCCATTTGTTAAACTGGTTTCAATAGCTCCTAATAATGAATCTGTATAGTTTAGATGCCTAGCATCTCTTAAGGCTATTTGTATGCTTGTGTTTAAACCTTCCATGGTTAAGGGTTTAACAGCAATTTGTACAAGTCCGATATGTAAAAATTTGTAGCCATGGGATATATATTTTTTATTGATGATTTTGAAAATAGGCTCATAGTTTGATTATTGGAAAATAAAGGGATAATAGTTTCTTTTGTTTTAATTGCTAATCTTGACCTTATGTCAAAAATTCCTTTGTCTTTATAAATTTCTGAATTTGAAATAAGAGGTGGTTTCCAATTAGTCAAAGACTGAGTATTCCATGAAAATTCTTTTGATAAAATATTTTGATCATTTTTATTGTTATCATGATTATCATTCTCAATATGTATGTTATAATCGTTCATAGGATCTTGACTTCTAGGAGGCCTTCTATTCGTAAAATTACCTAACCAACTCATTTCTTATTATTTGTCTTGCTCGGATACACTTCCTTACCTTCCGGATGCACGACTTACACTCCTATTGCGTGACTTAGACCTAGGTGACACACCGACTCGGGACTACTAAACAAGTTGAGTTAATTAGTTAATTTTGTTGAATACTAGGCTCTGATACCAAGATCAGAGATCAGATCTAACACAAGATCAGAGATCAGATCTAACATACAAAATTGAAGATAATAACAAATAACAAATAGAATAATCAAAATTAAGTATCAAATTGGAATTCGCGGAATGAATAGTGATTTTCGAAAATTTTTGAAAATTCGTACGTAGGCTTTCGTTAAACCTCAAGTTATCCGTCACCCGTAGGTCTGGAAGGTTAGTGGTTTCCACCTTTCGTAACGTTTTTGTTTTATAAGATAATATGTAAATAACAATTGAAAATAACAATTGATAAGCAATTCTAAATAATCGAGGCAAGAGTAGAAGAACTTACTTTGTATTGATTTGTAGTTGATGGTTACAATTGTTTTTGTTGTTGAGTGTTGTTGAGAGTACAAGATGGTTGATATGGGGATGGTTGATCAAACTAGGGGATTTGAATATTTAGAGAGAATTTTAAAACTGATAAAAGTTTTGTGTGCCTATACAATGATCTGGCTATTGTTTATATACTACTGGATTTCAAAACATTATACAATCTAATTTTTTTAGTTTTTGTCTTGCAGTACTGATAGGAGGAATCGTTTTTTTTTTTTTTTTTGAATTTTGTGACCGGGTGGGCTAGGGCGGCTGAGACTTTTGTGACCGGGTTGGCCAAGGCGGCTGAGACTTTTGTGACTAGTGGGCCAGGGCGGCTATTGTTGAGATTAGATCATTTTGTCTTCTTTGTTGATGTGTTACAGATCTAATTCTAGGTCATCTGGATGTGTGAAAAAGTCATCATTGAGTTGTGTATCGCCTTTGTTCATAGATGATGAACTTCCTTCATCACTGAGTTGGACCATTAATCTTTCAAGATCTGCTAGATTTGTGCATCTGGCCATCTGAGACATAATTTGTTGTTTCTTGGCCAGAAATTCTTCATTTTGTTGTGATTGTTTGAGGGGAATTGTTTTGCAATATTCTGGTTTTGTAGTGAAATATTTTGATACTGCATCAGTATTGCAATGAGAAATCTCGGTTTTGTCCCACCACTTTATTTTGTATTTACGAATCAAAATGGGTAAAATTGTTTTTTGTACACACGCACACTTTTGTGTTTTGTCTGAATGAAAACACTCACACATTTGTTCTTCTCGTAGGTCAAATTCTGTCATAAAAATCCATGGAGTTGGGTAGGGAAAATTGTGACAAAATAAGGCCCAAAGAGGAGACTGAGAGATCTTCTCTGGATAAGATAGCTATGTTGACCATTGTTCGAAGGCTATTTGTACAGTTGTTGGGACGATTGATTTGTTTAGTCCAAAAGATTTCCACCATTGATGGAACCAGTATGGAGTTGGGTAGGGAAAATTTGGACAAAAATAAAAGAAATGTGAGAGGGAAAAAGATTTGTTTTGTCTGAAAAAAGCTCTTGACCAAGCCAAGATGTAATCATAATAATTAAATCTAACTGAATTGTTTGAGGTTATTAAATCTCTGGAGTCATTAGGTTTTTGACCCCAATCAGATAAAGAAAGAAATTTTAATATTTTGACTTTGCAATAACGGATCTTGTTGTTATCAACATGATCTGTAGAATATTGAAAAGTGGCTGATTTTGTTTGTGTCAAAATGCTTTCATAATAAAATTGATTTTTCGTGAAATTATCAGGAATGTAATTGTGTAGTGATGGCAAAATAAATTGTGAGATTTGATAAGGGTGCCAGTTGTCAATCATTTCATAGATTTCTGGTTCAAGGACACAAATAAAATCAGTATGAGTTTTGTAAAAATAATTTGTAGGTGGTGTTTGTTTTGGGTGAGGACTAGGAATGATTTGTCGATTGATATTTACTTGAGATGGTAGGGGGTTTTCTATTTTGAGAGCTGATTTGTAAGTAGTTGTTTTTTGGGAGGAAGAAGATGGTGTGTGGGACAAAAAGGTTTTGCATCTGGAGATAGGGTAGCAAACTTATTTTCTAATTTTGGTGTTCTGTCAGGAATGAAAATGGGGAGTTTTGTAAGAGGCTTGATTTGTATATTTGATTGTTCTTTCTTGGTCTTGCCTTTGAGTGAGGAACCTGTAATCATTCTAAACAAAAAGATTTTTAGTATGTGAATTCTATAAAATCGAGATGTCTCGTACGAGATAAGGGATCCCTCGTACGAGCTTATCTTATTCTGGTAAAAGTAAAAATTCTTGAAGATTTAAATGGTGATCATTATAAATACAATTTGCTATTCGTTTAAAGTTGAGACTTCATTTTTGATAAGGATGAAAAAAGGTGAAGAGGATTTGTTTTCTAATACTTGTTGTAAATCATAAATATGGAATCTAAGCATTGTAGTTTTGTGAAGAGGGATTCTGTTGTGAAGGTTTTTGCATTCATCGAGCAGTATTGATGATTTTTGTAACAAATAATTTATATAATTGGAATTGTTTAAATAAATATGATTTCCATTAATAAAATGATCCCAAGTTCGTTCTTGTTCCATTTGTGAAATGAGTAGGGTTTCTTCATTTAGTTTTTCCATTTCCTGCAATAATAATTGATTTATTTTAAATTCAATTGAAATCTTTTTACAAAGATATGAAATATATGTGGAATACATTTTTAGAGAAAATTATGTAATTTCAACATTCGGCGTTGAAGGTTCTTTGTTTGTTTGAGAAATCCTTCTGCAATTCTTCTCCGATGATAAAATATGCCATGATAATCTATATATTCTTCAAGGTCACCAATAAGGAACCTTACATACATGTAATGTATTCTGACTTCATAATTGGTATAGATATGAGGAAGGTTAGTAGACTGCAGATCTCTTAATTGTCTAGCTATGTGATTCAAATATTCGATGTTATTATAACGTCGATTGGTCCATCCAAATCTTACTTCCTGTACATTGTTAATTAGATTATTTATCTGACCATAATTTGCCATTTCCTTGTAAGAATTCTCTTGTTAAGAAATCAGTGATGGAATTGTTTTTTCCTGCAATATGAATGATATCAAAATCAAAAATTGCTAAGAGGGCTTGCCACCTGGCAAAGATTTGTTTTGCAGCTAAATTTTTTACATCTTTTTATAAAACATCTTTTGCTGCTTTACAATCTACTTTGACTGTAAATTTTTGATTAAGTAAATCATCTTGAAATTTTGTTATACATAAAACTATAGAAAGAATTTCCTTTTTTATTGTAGAATAATTTGATTGTGTTGTGTTCCATATTCCAGAATAATATCTAACTATGTGATCTTTCCCATCTATGTCTTGGGTTAATATTCCACCATATCCTATGTCAGAGGCATCGGTTGATACTGTCTTAGGGGCTCTAGGATCGCATATTGTTAAGCATGGCAATCTTTTAACATGTATTTTAATTTGTTTAACCACATTAGTATGTTCTTTTGTCCAAGGTTTTGGATTTGTCTTTAATCTATCAAAAAGAGGTTTACAGATTTGTCTTAATTTAGGAAAGAAATCTGCTATATAATTTAATGATCCTAAGAATCTTTGTAATTGATTTTTGTCTTTTATCTCATCTGGAAATTTATCAGCAAAATCTATAGATCTTTGTATTGGGATTAAGGTATTGTTGGTTATTTCGTGTCCTAAAAATCTAATCTTTGTATGATATAATTTTATTTTTGCTTTTGATAAAACTAACCCATTTCTTATCATTGTTTTGTAAAATACGTTTAAATGTTTGTCATGTTATTCAAGAGTTTTACTAAATACTAAAATATCATCTATATAGACAATAATAAAAGTGTATGGATTAAATATTTCATTCATTATTTTTTGGAATTCACTTGGTGCATTTTTTAATCCAAAGGGCATAACATTCCATTCGTATTGCCCAAATGGTACTGTAAAAGCTGTCTTATATTTGTCTTCTTCTGCTATTTGTATCTGCCAAAATCCTGATTTCATATCAAATTTTGAAAATATAGAAGCATCATGTAATCTTTTTAATAAATCTTGTTTATTAGGTATTGGATATTTAATCCATTTTAGTGCAGTGTTTAATGGTTTGTAATTAATAACTAATCTTGGGGCACCTCTTTCAATTTCTGCATTTTTTGATACATAGAATGCTGAGCATGGCCAAAGAGATTTAATTTTTCTAATAAGGTTTTTATTGAGTAAATCTTTAATTTCTTTTTTACAATATTCTAATAATTCTTGGTTCATTTGAATAGGTCTTTCTTTTGTGGGTATTGTTTTTTCATTAAAATCTTTTTCATAGGGTAATGTTCCTACATGTTTTTTCCTGTCCCAAAAGGCTGTGGGTAAATCAGAACATAGGTCTTTTTCAAATTTTTCTAGTTTTTTAGAGATTGTATTTTTGTTTTCTTGAAGTTGTAATTTTTCTTCAATCTTGATATTTAATAATTCTTCTTTAAGAAATTTCATTTGATTTTGTAAAGTATTTAATTTAGAGACTCATGTTTTTTGTAAATTGTTTACATCACTATTAGATACAGGATATAAAAAATCAAATATAATTTGTTGTCCTAATATTCTTGTTTCTAACCCTCTTTGTGACTGAAAAGGGATATAACATTTGTAAAAAAGGGTTTCCTAATATAATTTTTGTGTTTAGGTTTTTTACAAGCATAAGACTTGTTTTAAAACAAATATATATATATATATATATATATATATATATATATATATATATATATATATATATATATATATATATATTCTTTAATTTTCGTACAACTTTAAAATAATATTTCTTCTGTCTCATAAGTAAGAGCACAAAATGAGTTGTGTACGGAAATTAAGAGATGAATAGGAGTGGATAGATGATGTGATTATGAAAAGTGAAGTAAGAAAGGAAAAGTGAGGTACAAAATAGTAGATTGATTAGTGTTGCGAGTATAAAAGTAAAGTTAGAGAGATAATAAGTTGGAAAATAGTAAATTTTTTTTTATCATTTTAGGAAAATGTGAAGTTATTAGTGGGACACTCAAAAAATAAATTTGTACACATAATTATGGGTCAGAAGAAATAATTATAATAATTATGAGACGGAAAGATAGTCAGTCAGAGTCAGTCGGTTAATCATACTTGTCGGCTCATGACTGCCCACTTGAAGCCAAGATATTGCTTTTTCATTGCTGACTTCGTATAACTGATCTAGTTCCGATAATTAGAAAATTGCGGTCATAGAAACACACGCCATCTGAATGATCACATGCAGTTGTACAACTGTCCCTATGGGATAGGGGCATAGAAACACAAGTTCTCCACAATCTCTCCGAAGGGAGTCGAATCTGGGATCTACACTATGTAGAGGCCACTTGTTATTGGAGATAGGGGGAAGGGGATTCGAACCTGAGACCTCCTGAAGAAAACCCCAAGCTCTATACCACTCGGCGAATGAAGGCTTGGGTCCTCCGTCCCACTTGAATTATGACAAAATTCTATTTTTGGTGTCTCCATCGAATTAGGACAACCAAATGGAATTATTTTATTTATTGGGACTCACATCTACACTCATAACAACTCTCTACTCATTATTCTCTACCCCACTTTCTCTCTCCTACTTCAGTTTTCATACTAACAATACCTACTCCACTAACTTTTTCCTTAATCCCCGTGCCCAACCCAAAAATCCTAATTCGAGTGGAAGAAGTATATATTTAGAAGTATTGTAAATGAAAAAATAGTTGTGAGTATGATAACTTAAAAGTAGGACACACATGTGTGAGTATGAAAATGTTGGTGAAAAATAGGGATGTATTTAGAAAAACGTCTTTAAATAAAATAATAACGGACGGAAAAATTATTTAATAAATAAATAATAAGTCAAGGCAAGAGTTGGAATCTTTTTCCGTAAGACAATATTGCCCCGTATACGAGTGCTCACGGTCTACGGCAATTCTCCAAGATACAACGACTTTCGGATTTTTAGAACGCAGCACAACGACTCGAAAACTTTTGTGCGAACTAATTGATACACGGGATCTTCTTGGACATGACTAGATATTCTATGACTTCTAGGATGCTTTAAGAATGCTAGATTGACTTTTCATAGAATGCTAGAATGCTATGAATTGCAATTGAGGGGGAGGGTTCTTTTATACTAGTTGAAGAGACGAGGAGCCTTTAGGGTATAGTTACTTTTAGTGTCTAGTGGGTTCTGGGCCGTTGGATCATGGAAGATTCAGATTTTCCGGTTCGACCCAAGGCATCCGACCCCCCCTTCGAACAGAAACGGATCACCCCAGGTCCAACCGACACGAAACCTTTCGGAAGTTTCCACTCGGCACACCTTTTCAGTCGAACCGGGCCGCTCAAGCCCATATCTAATCTGGGCCGCCCCAAACCGAATCCACTCCAAGCCCATAACTAGAGCCCAAGTCACCTAAACCAAACCCAACCTTACCGATCCATGGATTGGATCACCACCGAGCCGAATTTCGTAAAAAGTATAAGGCTCCACAGCTTTAAGCAATCAATGCGAAGTGCAAAGTGCGCCCTAAACCGCCCATTCCGCCCTTCACGCGCTTTGCGGGTCTTGTGTCAATATGGAGCTTGTCTAAAATTGGCACAATTGGGCCACTAGTTGCATGGATAACCCAATGGTCCACTTGGTTGGCCCAAGGAGGGAACCATTTGATGACTCCTCCTTAGATGCTCACATTGATATGGAGCCTTCAATTCCTCTTTCTTAGCAATGTGGGATATGACATTTCTATTCCAATTTCTCTTCAACCATTAACACTAAGTTGCCACTTTCAACAATTAATTTCTCATTCACCCGTCATTATTCTCTCCGTCTCAGCACAACACAAGTGGCACTGCTCAAAATAGAAATGTTTAAATATATTTATATTCAATAAACTCAACCATTTAACTCTACTAATTCCCTCTCTTCATTTTCCACTACTCAATTTATTTAATCTGATAATTTTCCACAACTCAATTTATTCAATTTGATAAAGCCTGAGGTTCCATCCTAAAACAATTAGCAAAGGGAGGAGTGGCTCTGGATCTCTATATAGTCAGACATTGGCTAGTTAATTCCCAATATGTGATATCTGCTCCAACACATCCCTTCACGCGTAGCCGAATTTTTGGAACTTTGGGCTTAAGTGTGGACATATAATTGGGTGACGTAAGGGCTAGATCATCGTGGACCGAACTTTGGGCTCGCACGTGTAAATGGTCAGCTCTGATCATGATAAAGTTTGAGAATCCATCCTAAAACCAATTGGCAATTGGAGGAGTGACCCTGGATCTTTATATAGTCAGACATTGGCTAGCTAATTCCCGTTATGAGATAATTGCTCCAACACAATCAACATTTACCCGACTCATTTTCTCCCTTCATTTTATCTTTTTATTTTCTACCACATATATACTATATTTTCCCTGAATTATTATGTTCCACAAGTTGATGCCACTTGTGGTGGGACGGATGAAGTATAAACGAAAGATTTGATCGCTCGTGTGGATCGTGTCACTACTACAAATAATCGTAAAAAAAAACAATGTACTAGGTAATTAATAATGTAAAACTTTCACTACAAAATATAAATTATTTATACAAATATTAATATAAATAGTTTTACATGCTTATAAAACATTAAATAGTACTATAATTTTTTACAAAATATTTTATATTTTATGATTAAATTTATATTAAACAATACTCTCTCCGTCCCAACACAAGTGACAATTATTGCCTTTTCGGGCCGTCCCAGCACAAATGACACTGCCCAAAATGGAAATGTTTTAATATATTTATATTCAACCAACCCCACCATTTAACCACACTCATCATTCTCTCTTTTTATTTTTCACCACTCATTTTATTCAACCAACACTACTAATTACCTCACTCGTTCTCTCTCTCCATTTTCTATCACACATATACTATCTTTTTTTAATCTCTGTGTTCTAAAAATTAGTGTCAATTGTTGTGTCGGGACGGAGGGAGTATATTTTTAATAACAGCAGCACACATAAACAAATCCCAATGCCGGAACGAAAAGTTATAAATCCATTTCCAATGGCCAGATGATCACCATACCACCATAAAAAGCAATATCTTGGCTTCAAGCAATCAGTTATGAGGTGAGTGACTAACTAACTGACTGGGTCTGTCTCTTTAGTTTGTCCATATTTTGTCTCTTTCTTCAATTTATTTTCAAAAGCTGGCTGTTGTCCTCTTTTCCTTCCCTCTTTAATTATTTGCTCTTAATTTAGGAGGTTCATCTGTTTTTGGTCACCATCTACATGGGCTGAAAAGCTGTCAAAATACTTCCTCCGATCCAAAATAACTGTCATTTTTTGCTTTTGCACAATTCTTAAGGAAAGCAATTAATATAATAATTTAGTAATAAAAGTGTCAACTTTACCCCTATTAAATATGCATAATTACTACACTAATGTCTCACAACTAAGACAATTAATAAACCAAAACAAGTTTCAAAGCAAGGGTAAGAAGGACATTTAGCTCAAAAGTGACAATTATTTTGGACCAAAATTTTGGTCCAAAAGTGACAGTTATTTTGAACCGGAGGGAGTATTTATTTTACTCCCTCCGGTCCAAAATAACTGTCACTTTTGAGTCAAAATTTTGGTCCAACATAATTGTCACTTTTGAGCTAAATGTCTCTTTTATCCTTGCATTAAAACTTGTTCTCCTTTATTAATTACTCCCTCCGTTCCTTATTATTTGTCACTTTAGCCACAATTACACAAACCAATAAAGCATTTACTATCTCTCTATTTTCCATAGTTGCCCTTTCTCTCACATCTTTAATAGTTACCATCTTATTAAAAACAAATGGAATATGAAAAGTTCTCTTTAAAGACAAAGGGTAATTAGGTCTAACTAAAATATAACTACCAAAAGTGACAAATATTTAGGAACAAATTTAGATCTTTAAAAAGACAAATAATAAGGAACGGAGGGAGTATCTTATTGTGAGACATTAATGTAAGAAAGTTGCACACTTAATAGGGGTAAAGTTGAAACTTTTGTCCCTAAGTCATGATAATTATTACATTTTTTAAGAGTAATGCAAATGCAAAAAAAGACAGTTATTTTGGACCGGAAGGAGTAATAAATAATAAAATAACGACAAGGGCTGAAATAATGAATACCAAGGTTACTAAAAAGTGATGTAGGCAAAAGAACGTGGGTAAGGAACACTAAGTTTTGATTGATATTGTAAGTATACAAATAAAATATGAGAGAAAATGAGTGAAAAAAATAGTAAAAACAAAATTACATTTTAAAAAGTAAACATATATTTTGAAACATACTAAAATCAAATACACCTAATAAGTATTAAAATTTAAAACTTTTTGCGGAGGGTAATTCACAAATTGGCTGCCGCTAGCGGTGGATGTTTAGGATTTAACTATTCCCTCAGGATAAGTTCATAATGTACATTTGATTTGATGTTTAATTAAAGAGCAAAAATTTATTTTAAGACATTTAGAGTACTCCCTCCGTCTCAGAGTAAGTGTCCACCCTTTTATTTACACAGGGATTAAGAAAAAGTGGAAGTGGTGTAAAAAAAATAAAAGTGGTGTAAGTGTTGTGAGTATAAAAAGTGAGGTTAGAGAGAGAAAGTGGGGTAGGGAATATTGAATTGATTGGTGTTGTGAGTGTAAAAGTAAAGTATGAGAGATAATGAGTGAGATGAATAGCAAAGATTCTTTTCCATTTTAGGAAGTGGACACTTAGGCTCCGTTTGTTTCACGGAAAATGACTTCCGAAAAATGATTTCCTGGAAAATGTTTTCCGGAAAAGGAAACCGTTTTCCGGAAAATGTTTTCTCTTGTTTGGTAAATCTTAAGAAAATGCTTTCCGAAAAAACATTTTCCGGTATTTTTCGAGAAGTTTGTGAAAAAATAATTTTAAATATGGGTGGGTTGGGTAGGCAGGGGGTAGAGGAGTTAAAAAAATATAATATGAGTAATTTTTTTTTTTTTGTTGGGTGGGGTGGGGTAGGCAGAGGGCAGGGGAGTTTAAAAATAATAATGAGTAAAAAATTTATTTTTTTTGGGGGGGGGGGGGTTGGGTGGGTGGGTGGGGTGGGGTAGGGAGTTGGGTGGGTGGGGGTAGGCAGGGGCAGGGGAGTTAAAAATAATAATGAGTAAAAAAAAATTTTTTTTTTTTAGGGGGGGGGTAGGGGGTTGGGTGGGTGGGTGGGTGGGGTGGGGTAGGCAGGGGGCAGGGGAGTTAAAAATAATAATGAGTAAAAATTTTTTTTTTTTTGGGGGGGGGGGGGGTAGGTGTTGGGTGGATGGGGGTGGGGTAGGGGGTGGGTGAGGGCGTGCTAGGAGTTTTCCGGAAAACAACTTCCTTAGGTGAAATCCGGAAGTTGTTTTCCTTAGGAAACAAGCCTAATTTCCATTGACCGGAAAATGTTTTCCGTTGACTTCATTTTCCGTGGTTTTACCAAACACCGGAAAATGGGGAAAACGTTTTCCCCATTTTCCGATGTTTGGTAAACCACGGAAAACATTTTCCGGAAAACGTTTTCCGGACATTTTCCGTGAAACAAACGGAGCCTTTGGTGGTGTTTGATGTATTAAGCACTTGATGCTTGATGCTTAATGGATTGCAAGGTATAATTTGGAGGTAAGGTGCCTTGATAACATTGAGCTCTACATGTTGAAAGTTTCATGAGGCTCTTATTGGTTAAGCAATAATTTTGATTCTCAATCATTAAGAGCCTCACGTAACCTCCAACATCTATACCTCAATGTCATCAAATGCACTCTACCTCCAAAATATACCTTACAATTTATTAAGCATCAAGCATCAAGCATAAAGTGCTTAATACATCAAACACCACCTTACTCTGGGCAGACTAAAAAGAAAAGGTGGACACTTACTCTGGGACGGAGGTAGTATCATTTTACTTAGTACACATTAACTTTTATCATCCTTCATCAAATATAGCATACACTTATTTATAACTATAAATCAATAACCTAGTCTTTGTAAAACCATTTAGTTTAATATATAATTGATATATTTTAAGAATAATCAGTTTATTTTTATTATCTTTGTTTCAAAATAAATATTTAAAAAACATTTAAATTTACTTTTAATTAAAAACAAATTTAAAAATTCGGACACTCATTTTAAAACGGAGAAAATATACGTATTAATTGTATTAACTATATGTCAGAACATTAACATACATTAACATGTGTGAAGAATTTTTTGTTTCAAAAAGAAAGAAACACGTGTTACGAGTTTTTAAAACATAAAGTATTTTTTTTTTTCGAAATCAAACATAAAGTATTTTAAGAAGAAATATATGAGAGTGATAATTTGTTATGTCAACTGGTCTCTTTATTATAGAAAATTATATTTATTTCATTCATTACATGAAATCAAGAGACGACACTCCATAAAAAAAAAAAAAAACGGAGCCTCATTACATGAGTGTTATTAAAAGCACCAGCAACTTTTGTAAATAATCTGTCATAATGATTTTCTTTCGCACCAAATTCTCTCATTCCGTATAAAAAAAGTCCTAAATATAATATGAATAGTGATGCTTAATCCTGAACCATATCTCCATTGAATGCCTTTACAAATAATAACTTGTAACGAGTGAACGCTTCACCAAGTAAAACTTACTTGACACTGCCCACCATCTCCATTCATAAAATTCATACCAAAAAAATTAGTGTATAAAACATGACAAATGAAAGCATTTGGGGTCAGTAATGAATGCTCAACCAAGCATCCCTAGCATTGCAACAAGAAATACAAACATTACGCAAAGGCTCTCAACATAATAAAGAGAAGACAAGAGCTCTCGATAAACGAGAGAAGACAGCGACTCTCAACGAACGAGAGAAAATATAAATCGAACATAAGAGCACCATATTTTAGAGGGTCATGCGCCTCTATACGACAATATAATTCACCCGTATAGAAACATCTATGCAAGCATGTGCTGTCGCATATCCATGGAGAGCACCATCAGAGGGGTCATCCGCTCGTCTGTCGCAACCACATGAGAAAGATATACGAGTCTACCTCATATGGCCGAATAGGACCGGCAAGCTTAGTGCTCTGGCCGGTTCTGGATTAGGGTTTTCTAAATCCTTAAGATTAGGATTCAGAGGATAAATACTCTTAAACATTTTTTGTATCTCCAAACATAACGAGCTGTTCAATTTGAGTTTTTTTATGTATTTCGCTAGTCTGTCTTAAGGTTGTATAAATCTGTTACACAATCGACATTGTTGATAAAAAAAAATACAAGAAAACTAATCTACTATTTAAAGGAGAAAAACTAACCTAAATCTAAAAGGAAAAGAATTGTAAAGAAAAAGGAAACTAAAAAAGAAATCCTAAACTAGATAAATAAATCAAAAGATATCATAATGAATTAGAAAACAAAATTCCTTCTCCAACTTGACTTGTGGTTGTGTTTTAGGGCTGATTTCCAAAATTCTTCAACGATTCCTCATAATTTGACAATTTCCAGTTTGGACCTCAAGATTTCAAAAATTCCAAGACAGTCCTTGAACTTTCAAATTGATGCAATTTGGTCTTCAAGTCTCAGAACTGGCAAATTGGTCCCTGAATTCTGCAGATTTTGCACAGTTCTCTTCTGGAAATTCCTATTAAGTCCCTAGTCTTGCAAATTTCGCCATATCTCCTCTGAATTATGCTCTTTCCAGTTTTCTAAATAAACACTAAAACAGACATTAATACACAAATGCCCAAGGATTTTTCTAAGAATATGTCTAGAAAATACCTAATAAACGAGTATAAAAACTCATTCATTATGCCATTGAAGGCTGCATCGAATGAGACAAAGTTTACAAGGAGAACAAGAGACTTGCTGTGCAAAGAAAGTTTAACAGCTTTATGAAAAATCCTGGTGAAACCCTGAGACAAACCTATGATCGCTATTGTAAAATTGTTAACTCATGTATATCTCTTGGAAAGAAATTCACCAACAAAGAAATCAACTCTCAGTTTTTAACTGCGCTTGGATCTAGATATGTTCATAAAGCTAGTCATTTAGAAGGTTTTGGATTTCTAGAAATTTGGCCATTGCGTAGTCTGTATGCTAATTTAAAAGTGTTTGAGCTTCGACTTGAGAAAATTGATGAAACTGAGGGAAGTCAAAATTAGTCTCAATGATTGCACAAAAAGAACCCGCGTCTGCTCAAACCTCAGACTCATATCTACTTCTCTCTACTGAAAATGGACGATGATGACTTCACTATGTTTGTAAAGCGATTTCAAAAGTTCGGGAAATTCTCAAAACCTGGATCCTCAAGCAAAGCACCAGCAAAGTTCTCTCGAAGTAGAGACTCAAAGAAAGAAGATGACCTAGTCTGCTATAACTATAGAAAGCCAGGACATTTTGTATCAAAACGCCCTACTCCAAAATTTGAGTACATGAAGAAGAAAAGCAACTTCTCGCCAAAATCGTCTAAGCAACGAGGGAATGGCTGCTGAAGAAGACTCTGCTGCAAAAGAACTTAAGACATGGATAGAAACTGACACTGAAGACAGTGATGATGATGATTTCGAAGATGATCTCCTCTGCTTAATGGCAAACGCTGATGATGATAGTGACGCAGAAAATGATGTTCAAGATATGAACTCATTCAAAGCGCCAAGATCAATAGCAAAGAAGAAAGGTCCCACAATCACTGAGCTTGTAAAGATGGGACACATAACTCCAAGCAGACAAAACGGCAAGTATCTATTTGATAGAGCAGACTTGTCAAAGAAAGTTGGTGCTGCACCCCCGTGCAAAGAATATCTTGAAATTCCTGTTGAAACTATAATTGAAAATAATGACTCCTCTACTGAACGATAGTCTATTTTTTAACAAGCTGAAAATGTAATAAAGAAATTCAATTCTATGAAAGAAGTAGTGGACTTATCAATTGGAGAAATTTCACAGCTTAAGACGAAGAAAACTCTATTAAATTATGAGATTACCCTCCTTAAGGAGCAGATCAAGAGCATGACTCCTCTTACTGAAAATAACATTTTCTTGACAGAACAAAATGCGCTATTTAAAGTTAGAAACGAAGAGCTGGCTGCTCAAGTGGATGATCCCACTAAGATCACTGCTAAGTGGACCAAATCTTGTGTCACTATGGATTAAATTCTAGAATCCCAAAAGGCTAGTGGAGATAAGTGTAAGATACCCACGGGAAAAACACGGAAAACTTTCCCCTCGAGAATCAAACACGGAACTTTATGTTCAAGAAAACGGAGTCGCCACGTTAAATTAATTTTAAACCCAATTTAACAAAAATGGTTTGAGAAAATGTGTTCGGAGGTCAGGTTACGCCTTGGGAAGAACGTTTGACGGTTCACCCAATCCGCCTCGGAAAACCGAGTCTCCCTAAGTTTGTCGACCAAAAAAAGGTGCAAGTGTGTGTGTGTATTTTAAAAGAGGAGAAACTGACTTTAATAGAGAACAGTTAAAAGTTTAACAAAAAGGATTTATTTGTGAAAATCATAACAGAATGGGTTAAAACTGGAAAAACAATTCCCCGGACAAAATATCCATACGATTGGTGATGGTTGTCCTCGGAATTTACAGATTATTCAGAAAGCAGTCCAGTTTCAGGCAAGAATAGAGCATCTTGCTGAAACTAGACAGAATGTGATCTTTTCAGATTATTTTAATGGTACAAGACATGCATAACAACATTCCTTATGCCTTTGATCATTAATTAGACACCAAAAATACATGATTTTGGGCATGATCAAGGCAATAATTGGGGAAACAAGAAAAAAGTTGATGAACATGGCTTTGAGCCAACACAACCATTTGGATGATTAAAGATAGAGACTTTAACCCCCCCAAATGGATGATTCATTCATGACAAAGCCTTAGGACATCCAAAATCAACCTTTGGCTGGATAAAGATTGAGTCTTTATAATCCAAAGGGACATTATTAAGACTTAGGTCAAAGTTTGGAGGGTAAAGATCAAGACTTTACCACCCGAACTTGATCATCATAACATAAACATAAATATCATAAATGTGCAAGGGATCTCTCCATATGTTCAATGGATCACCAAGCCAAAATTAAAGACATTAAATTAAATTATATTAATATAAATGACATGAAAGTAAATGACATAAAAGTAAATTGCATTAACCATAACAAGCCTTGATCATCTTTGGTTTGTAACCCTTAATCATGCACAAGGCATGAGGGCACCATGAATCATTTCAAGGCTTGGTTCCATTTAATAATTTCTCAAGAAATATAAATACATTGCATAGATAAAAACATGAACAAGTAAATAAAGAAGTGAAGTGGAGGTAGGGGAGAAGGAGGCCTCACCAATGTTTGATTCTAGCCTATCTTCCTCTCTTTCTCACTCAATTCTCACAATATTTGTGTTTCTGCTCGTATTTCAACAGAGTTTCTACACTCAAAACTATTTCCCCCCCCTGAAATGATCAGCTAGGGCTCAATTTATAGGGACTGAAGGCACCCAAACCAGCCATACAGCTGGGCCCTTCTAGTACCCATACTATCCGTACGGCTCAACATGGCGAGCTTCTGATTTTTCTAAGTTTAATTCCAGGATAGTCCTAGAGTTTTGGTTTATTCTAGTGAAGTCTTAGCCTATCAGTTTTAACCCTGAATAGTCCTAAGAATTCTTCTAAGCTGGTTTCAGTTCAGATTGGGGTACTTACAATAAGGAAGGCTTGGATTTCACATTTAGTGACAACTTTAAATGCTTCGTTTACTCTGAAAAGGAAAACGAATTTACACCCCAACAAACTCATAAAATTCCCAAACCAAAGCATTCTACTTCAAAGGCTAAAGGACAGGAGAAAGTCCAGAAACAAAATTTCCATTATGTCTACCCTAAGAAGCAAACTGGGAAAGCTAAGGGAAAAGATCTAGTTGAACCTGCGCATGATCAAACTCATCTTGTAGCGCCCATCTTCATTCTTGTTAAATATTTAACGTATTTGTTAAATTCTTGACGTGCTTGCTTAAATGCTTGATCTTGCATATTATGTGCTAGTTTTACTTGAATTTAATTTATTAACTGCTTTAGAATATTAAGGTGGTTAAATGTCTAGTTTTGACTTTAGGGTCCATTTGTGAAATTATGACTCTAACTAAGGGACCTTTTTTGTAAAAAGTGAAACTTGAGGGGCCTAGTTGCAATTTTCGAAATTTGTTTAGTATAAAAGGTGGGTTGCTTTCTTCTCAGAAGCATTTTCCACCCAATTGGTTACGCTCTCTCCTTCCTTCTGTTCTAAAAGCTAGGTTTAGGATTCTCCCTATTCTCGACTCCTCGAGCTTAATTATCCCTCTGTTCGTGATTCCGGTCCCGGATAAATATTCGTGGCGTTGATTAGAGCGTTCCAGTCCGATCAGAAATTAATTTGGGTCAACTTGATTTTTGACTAGGTAAGCTATTAGCTTCCCCTTACTTGTAATAACATGTATATATGTTATTCCCGCTACTTGTTCTTGTTAAAATTGTGTTTTGAGCAATTTTTGTGATACTTGTAATTTTGGGACGAAGGGAGTATAAATATACTGCGTATGAATAAACTTGAAAAAGGTATACTCCTGGGTTATCAAAAGATTAGTAGGAAATTATACTCCTATTCGTGAGACGGTAAAATAGTAACTTGATTTAAATATTATTAGAAAAATTATACCATTATTTGTGGTAACGGGGAAATGAATGAAGTATCCTAGATGGGTATATTAGTATAAAATAAAATTGTACTTATACTTTTGGGAACGGTGAAATATTAAATTGGATAGTAGGAATTGTCCTATTATTTATGGGACGGTAAAAGAAATGAATTGAGCCTGAAATATGTTTTGGGTATTGCCTAAGAGTTAATAAAAGTTACTCCTACATTTGGGACGGAGAATTTATAATTATAAAAGTCTCTGTTGAATAAGAAAGTATAATTGAAATGAGTGATTTAAGATTATACTCCTGGGTTTGATAATATATTGATAAAAATTATACTCCTACGCTTGGGACGGAAAATTATTTAACCTGGGAAAGAATTCGGATTTTGGCATTTTTGGGCCTTGGGCGACCGCCCATTTTGGGCTGGGCGACCGCCCATCTATCTGAAGTATTTTGTTCTTGGAAAACTTGATTTGGGCGACCGCCCACACCATTTTGTGCGGCCGCACATATGTCCTGAAAAATTATAAAACTTGTTTAATGATTGTATAAGTTGGAAATAACCCTTGTTAAGGCATATAGCCTTAGGATGAGATGTCCTAGTAAGTATTGTGATACATTAGGGGTATCAGAAGTGAGTCTTGAACATGATTACTCATTAAATTAAAATGAGAACTTGAGTATAAAAGGAAGAACTCTTTATATGTCTTGAAAGTGCTATGAACAAGCACTTATGTGTTATGCTTGTCTTGAAGCCAAGGATTGTGCACCTTAGGGGTATAAAACAATGTTTTGAACGTGAACATCCTAAGAATAGGATTTAGAATTGGTAAGAGTAAAGTGTATAACTCTTATACATGATTGAATGTCCAAAGATTAAGTATAAGACAAAAATCTTGTACATGACTTGAACATCCAAAGAAAAGGGATTAAAACATGAATATAAGATTAATAATCTTGTATATGCCTTGACACCAATATATGGGTAAGGTGTAAACTCGAAAGTGCTCAGAACAACATTAACGTGAATAAGAAATATTCTTGACTTGTATGTGCAAACATCGCACATAGTTGCTTGATAACAATGTGACTTCTTGATTACTTGAAGCTTGTTTCCGTTGAGCTAGTCCACGAATCTTGGACTAGTTTCCCCTCTCGTAGCTAATGTTTGTGTACCTTAAGGGCACCAACTGATGTCTTGAACTTGAATATCCTAGGAATAGGATCGTGAACTTGATTGGGAGATGTATAGCTCATCTTCTTAATTAAAACGTAAATATAAGATGAGTAAATCTTGTACTTGTCTTAAATAACCAAAGAGTTAGATTGATAACTTAAGTATAAGTTAATTAACTCTTGTACACGTTTAACCATCCAAGAAAATGGATTGAGAACTTGGATACAAGATGATAAAATCTTGAAAAAGTCTTGACTGTCTTGATTGTCTTGATTGTCTTGAATGTATTGAAACCATTACATGAGTATGGTAATAAACTTGAAAGATTCTTGATGTGTAAATGAAAATCTTGCATGTAGCTACTTGATAGAATGTAGCTTCTTGATTATTTGATTCATGACATGAATAACCAAAGAATTAGGTTATGAAACTAGTTAGAGAATGATTAACCTTACTGTATACCTGAACTTGATATCTTGTCTTGAAATGAGTTCCTAAAGAAAATAAGGACTAGTGTAATATGAAGATAATTCATATAATCGTGAATACTACGATTTAAATTAATAAGAATGATTACAGAACACAATATGTGTTAGGAAATGTATTCGGTTACTAACGATACATATACGTGAGATATGACTGTGATTAGGTATGATGTGACCTATTCTACTACGTGTTTAGAGTCTAAGGTATTGGGCTCTATTTGATAGTAAGGGTATAGTGATAGACACTTTAATGTGTTAAACGTGATATGAATATGTACGTGCAAACTTGGCATGTGACAAATGATATACCCTACTACTTGACTGAAGTCTGTTATAAATGGACTCTTACTTGGATTGATCGTGTTACATGGACACTTATGTGCCATAGTTAAACTTGATTGGTATTCGCAATAATTGAGTACGTGTACTTATATTCTCGTGAGCACATGATACATAATTACATGGTGCATATTCTCGTGAGCACATGATACATGATTACATGGTGCATAAAGAGTAGTCCACTAATAAGGGACTGAGTTCTGTTCTGTAGTTCAAGTAAACATCTACTTGTGCATTCTTGGTGAGTCCAGCTGGTTCTCCTTGCTTGTTCGAAAATATATAGGTTCACGCTTGTCGCGAGAGCTGGGGTTTAAGTGACAATCGGGTCCCTATGTATTTCCACCCGACCCCTTACTACCGGCCATAGTAAGGGCATAGCTTCACTGGTTAGAGCAATAAGCCTGACCTAAGTAAATGCTAAACTCCCGTCCCGAACACCACGTGGATCTTGTTATTGTGGATGACACTGGTTACCAGGTCTTCTTATATACTGCACAGCAGTCTCTTGTTCCTGTTCTTGGTTGTCCTCAGCTAGAAAAGCATCGACAACAAATGGTATTCTTGGGAGAAATAAGGAAGGATTCAGGTACAATGCGTGATAGGCCTATGTGCATCTTGGTGAGCTGGTCTAGCCTCTCACACTACTTGACTACTTGTTACCTGAACCTTTCTTGAGCTTGATTACTTGTTGAGTTGGCTTAGCCTCTCCTATACTTGTTACTTGATGATACTTGATATATGTTTAGTTGAGTATCTACTTGTATTGCATGATAACATGACATATAGTTGCATGTTAATAGCTTACTGAGATTTATCTCACCCTTTATTTGTTTAATTGTTTCCCCCCAAGGAAAGCAGGGGATAGTACGCAGTGAGGCTCGACTTAGCTGGGAATTTACTCAGCAGGATATTCTTGTTTGAAGTTAGTGTCCTTTTATATTTTGGTAAGGACAATCTTGTATGAGTTAATAAACTCTGGGCTTGTATTGGGGTAGTATTTGTTGTCCCTAGACAGTTCTTGATGCCAGCTTATTTGCTAGGCATGTCTTCCGCTGTATGTAACCATTTTGGTTTTAATTTTCTTGGTCTAGAACTCATGGTGAGCTATCTTAGCTCCCTACTCTTGAGTATATATATCATGTCAGTTTTGTTTTTAACAGGTATTGTTCCTGTTTCCCGTTAGTTTCTTGTTTCTTGTTAGTTACGCGCACCAGGTTCGAGGTTCTATTAGGGAATCCCGGGACTTGGGGCGTGTCAGTGTGGTATCAGAGCTATGGTTTAGCTCTTAGCCTGGATAGGGTCTATGGCCTAGGTTGGGTTAGTCTTGAGTGTGTTTTCGACGCCGAGTGCTTCGTTACTTGTTGTCATACCAGGCATAGGACTGGTGTTGATAGTGTTGATCCAATTGGATTAGATGGTTTGAAAATCGAGAGCGCGAGTCTTTAAAGACTTAGGCGTATCTATCTTGTCTTGTGGACATTGTTTCGTGCTATATATGCATGCTTGTCCTTATCTCATGAATTATGTGAAAGTGTATTCTCTAGTAAGAGACTACGTGCTTGATATTGTATTGATAAGAGCTTGATAGAAGTGTGGGTGATAACACCCTATACGTTCTATGTTAATTTGGTCGTGTCACCGGTATGGGACATTGATGTGATACGTGATATAGCTTGGCTGTCTACGTGTCATGACTTGGCTTTCTATGTGTTAGGTCATTCTTGTTTACCACAATAGATGGTAATTATTTCTATGCTAGTATGCTTGACTATATATGTGAGCATGATAGATTTATGCATAACCTTTATATTTTGCATTGAAAGTCTAGAAAGGGTTCTTGAGATTGTACTGGGTATTTAACCTATGTGATTGACAGTGGAGTTTTTACACCAAACCAGATGGATGTATCCATTCTTGATGAGAAACTGGGTTATCTTGAGTTGTTACAGTGCGAATACAGTGCTGACATCTGGATTAATGTTCTTGACCTCGATTGAGTTAAACGAGTTGAAGATTCAACTTGAGAATTTCTTGATAGAGGATATATCTACCTTGTAGTGGATGTCTGAATTGAGTATCTGTGTTGACCTATAAGTGGAAACAACCAAGGTACGCGTGTTCTTGAGATTTTCTTGATCTTGTTAGAGATTCATTAATGAATTTCGAAGGCAGCTCTATCGTTAATTATTTGACACTGAGAGCTACATCTTTTGATGGATTGTCTTGATGGATTGATATACGTAAAGTCAGTTCTGAATATTGAAACGATGGATAACCACGACTTCAGTATTTGAGATTTCCTAGTGGATTTGACTAGTATTACAGTGATCTGGAGGATATGACCAATTCTATGATTTCTAGTGGATATGTCAAGTTTCACCGATATAGTGGATTGACTAATCGAGTCGGCATGACTTTATGTGTCTTATTGTCAGGAATGATGTATCGTGATTGCATAAAATATTTATGAGTATATGTGTATATTCTTGATGTGATCGAGTCCTACTTGTTGATTATATATGTTATAATCTTGATCTAGTAAAAAAATTCAAGGACGAATTTTCTTTAAGGTGGGGAGGATGTAGCGCCCATCTTCATTCTTGTTAAATATTTAACGTATTTGTTAAATTCTTGACGTGCTTGCTTAAATGCTTGATCTTGCATATTATGTGCTAGTTTTACTTGAATTAATTTATTAACTGCTTTAGAATATTAAGGTGGTTAAATGTCTAGTTTTGACTTTAGGGTCATTTGTGAAATTATGACTCTAAGGGGCCTTTTTGTAAAAAGTGAAACTTGAGGGGCCTAGTTGCAATTTTCGAAATTTGTTTAGTATAAAAGGTGGGTTGCTTTCTTCTCAGAAGCATTTTCCCCAAATTGGTTTACGCTCTCTCCTTCTGTTCTAAAAGCTAGGTTTAGGATTCTCCCTATTCTCGACTCCTCGAGCTTAATTATCCCTCTGTTCGTGATTCCGGTCCCGGATAAATATTCGTGGCGTTGATTAGAGCGTTCCAGACCGATCAGAAATTAATTTGGGTCAACTTGATTTTTGACTAGGTAAGCTATTAGCTTCCCCTTACTTGTAATAACATGTATATATGTTATTCCCGCTACTTGTTCTTGTTAAAATTGTGTTTTGAGCAATTTTTGTGATACTTGTAATTTTGGGACGAAGGGAGTATAAATATACTGCGTATGAATAAACTTGAAAAAGGTATACTCCTGGGTTATCAAAAGATTAGTAGGAAATTATACTCCTATTCGTGAGACGGTAAAATAGTAACTTGAGTTAAATATTATTAGAAAAATTGTACCATTATTTGTGGTACGGGGAAATGAATGGAAGTATCCCTAGATGGGTATATTAGTATAAAATAAAATTGTACTTATACTTTTGGGAACGGTGAAATATTAAATTAGAATAGTAGGAAATTGTCCTATTATTTATGGGACGGTAAAAGAAATGAATTGAGCCTGAAATAATGTTTTGGGTATTGCCTAAGAGTTAATAAAAGTTACTCCTACATTTGGGACGGAGAATTTATAAGTATAAAAGTCTCTGTTGAAATAAGAAAGTATAATTGAAATGAGTGATTTAAGATTATACTCCTGGGTTTGATAATATATTGATAAAAATTATACTCCTACGCTTGGGACGGAAAATTATTTAACCTGGCAAAGAATTCGGATTTTGGCATTTTTGGGCCTTGGGCGACCGCCCATTTTGGGCTGGGCGACCGCCCATCTATCTGAAGTATTTTGTTCTTGGAAAACTTGATTTTGGGCGACCGCCCACACCATTTTGTGCGGCCGCACATATGTCCTGAAAAATTATAAAACTTGCTTAATGATTGTATAAGTTGGAAATAACCCTTGTTAAGGCATATAGCCTTAGGATGAGATGTCCTAGTAAGTATTGTGATACATTAGGGGTATCAGAAGTGAGTCTTGAACATGATTACTCATTAAATTAAAATGAGAACTTGAGTATAAAAGGAAGAACTCTTTTATTTGTCTTGAAAGTGCTATGAACAAGCACTTATGTGTTATGCTTGTCTTGAAGCCAAGGATTGTGCACCTTAGGGGTATAAAACAATGTTTTGAACGTGAACATCCTAAGAATAGGATTTAGAATTGGTAAGAGTAAAGTGTATAACTCTTATACATGATTGAATGTCCAAAGATTAAGTATAAGACAATAAAATCTTGTACATGACTTGAACATCCAAAGAAAAGGGATTAAAACATGAATATAAGATTAATAAATCTTGTATATGCCTTGACACCAATATATGGGTAAGGTGTAAACTCGAAAGTGCTCAGAACAAACATTAACGTGAATAAGAAATATTCTTGACTTGTATGTGCAAACATCGCACATAGTTGCTTGATAACAATGTGACTTCTTGATTACTTGAAGCTTGTTTCCCGTTGAGCTAGTCCACGAATCTTGGACTAGTTTCCCCTCTCGTAGCTAATGTTTGTGTACCTTAAGGGCACCAACTGATGTCTTGAACTTGAATATCCTAGGAATAGGATCGTGAACTTGATTGTGAGATGTATAGCTCATCTTCTTAATTAAAACGTGAATATAAGATGAGTAAATCTTGTACTTGTCTTAAATAACCAAAGAGTTAGATTGATAACTTAAGTATAAGTTAATTAACTCTTGTACACGTTTAACCATCCAAGAAAATGGATTGAGAACTTGGATACAAGATGATAAAATCTTGTAAAAGTCTTGACTGTCTTGATTGTCTTGATTGTCTTGAATGTCTTGAAACCATTACATGAGTATGGTAATAAACTTGAAAGATTCTTGATGTGTAAATGAAAATCTTGCATGTAGCTACTTGATAGAATGTAGCTTCTTGATTATTTGATTCATGACATGAATAACCAAAGAATTGGGTTATGAAACTAGTTAGAGAATGATTAACCTTACTATATACCTGAACTTGATATCTTGTCTTGAAATGAGTTCCTAAAGAAAATAAGGACTAGTGTAATATGAAGATAATTCATATAATCGTGAATACTACGATTTAAATTAATAAGAATGATTACAGAACACAATATGTGTTAGGAAATGTATTCGGTTACTAACGATACATATACGTGAGATATGACTGTGATTAGGTATGATGTGACCTATTCTACTACGTGTTTAGAGTCTAAGGTATTGGGCTCTATTTGATAGTAAGGGTATAGTGATAGACACTTTAATGTGTTAAACGTGATATGAATATGTACGTGCAAACTTGGCATGTGACAAATGATATACCCTACTACTTGACTGAAGTCTGTTATAAATGGACTCTTACTTGGATTGATCGTGTTACATGGACACTTATGTGCCATAGTTAAACTTGATTGGTATTCGCAATAATTGAGTACGTGTACTTATATTCTCGTGAGCACATGATACATAATTACATGGTTCATATTCTCGTGAGCACATGATACATGATTACATGGTGCATAAAGAGTAGTCCACTAATAAGGGACTGAGTTCTGTTCTGTAGTTCAAGTAAACATCTACTTGTGCATTCTTGGTGAGTCCAGCTGGTTCTCCTTGCTTGTTCGAAAATATATAGGTTCACGCTTGTCGCGAGAGCTGGGGTTTAAGTGACAATCGGGTCCCTATGTATTTCCGCCCGACCCCTTACTACCGGCCATAGTAAGGGCATAGCTTCACTGGTTAGAGCAATAAGCCTGACCTAAGTGAATGCTAAACTCCCGTCCCAAACACCATGTGGATCTTGTTATTGTGGATGACACTGGTTACCAGGTCTTCTTATATACTGCACAGCAGTCTCTTGTTCCTGTTCTTGGTTGTCCTCAGCTAGAAAAGCATCGACAACAAATGGTATTCTTGGGAGAAATAAGGAAGGATTCAGGTACAATGCGTGATAGGCCTATGTGCATCTTGGTGAGTTGGTCTAGCCTCTCACACTACTTGACTACTTGTTACCTGAACCTTTCTTGAGCTTGATTACTTGTTGAGTTGGCTTAGCCTCTCCTATACTTGTTACTTGATGATACTTGATATATGTTTAGTTGAGTATCTACTTGTATTGCATGATAACATGACATATAGTTGCATGTTAATAGCTTACTGAGATTTATCTCACCCTTTATTTGTTTAATTGTTTCCCCCCCAGGAAAGCAGGGGATAGTACGCAGTGAGGCTCGACTTAGCTGGGAATTTACTCAGCAGGATATTCTTGTTTGAAGTTAGTGTCCTTTTATATTTTGGTAAGGACAATCTTGTATGAGTTAATAAACTCTGGGCTTGTATTGGGATAGTATTTGACAGTTCTTGATGCCAGCTTATTTGCTAGGCATGTCTTCCGCTGTATGTAACCATTTTGGTTTTAATTTTCTTGGTCTAGAACTCGTGGTGAGCTATCTTAGCTCCCTACTCTTGAGTATATATATCATGTCAGTTTTGTTTTTAACAGGTATTGTTCCTGTTTCCCGTTAGTTTCTTGTTTCTTGTTAGTTACGCGCACCAGGTTCGAGGTTCTATTAGGGAATCCCGGGACTTGGGGCGTGTCACATCTTGACTATGGTTGCACTTGAAATTCCAATGTCAAAAATGCACAAAAGAGCCATGCGCATGAAAGCCATATGCCTCAACGCCAGATGCACATTCTTAAGAAAAGCGCATCCAACCTCAAAAGATGATTTTTGTCAAAGATGGTTCATCTCAGTTAATAATTCTAAGCCAAAGAATAGTAAAAAGTTTGTAAAAACCCAATCTATAGGTAGCTTTCATCATTGTGTTGTGTGTGGTGGTTTAGGTCACAAGGCTGCAAAATGCCTTTTGCGATTTTCTCATAATGCCTAGCGATGTAAAAATCCTAAGGTTATGCAGGAGTAGGTTGTCAAAACTTGCTAATGTTGGGTTTTGCACAATCATGCGCAGCGGAATAAAACCCAAAAAGTCTAGATCCGTTCAAGATGATTAAATAAATACAAGGTGAATTTAGAATACTAACCATGATGGAGCTTTAAAATTTCGGATCTTGAATCTTTGTTCTTCGCGCTTCTTTGAATCACGATCGCTGGAACAAGACTTCAAATCTTGGATCACGAACTTGGAGGAGTTGAGATCAACTCCCACTATGTGTATCCACACGTGAACGAATATCAAGAACTCTTTCTTGATCTTGACTGCTAGATCCAAAAAGGGCTATATGAATTTTATGATTCTTGATCTTTGATTCTTAATCTTTAATCAAGAATATTGTTTCTCCAAACAACTATGTTTCATTTGCTTCATGGCTGGTGAAAAGATGTTTATATAGGTCCTAATCCTTAACCCTTAAGGACCTAGGAAACCTAAATCCCGTCACTTTAATTAAGCCGCAAGTTTTCTGGCCAGACATCATTGGCACGGTCGTGCCCTAAAACTGGCACGGTCGTGCCAATCAATCCGCCAGTGCCTTGCCTTTGATCGATTATTGGCATGGTCGTGCTTTATAATCGGCACAGCCGTGTGTAAGGATCCCGCCCCGCGCGGAAACGCGATGGGTATGGGGTGAAACGCCAAACACGGGAACCGGACCAATTTAACGGAGTCGCCACATTTTGTTAATTTTAAACCCAACAAAATGACAAAGGTTTGAGTTCGAAGGTTCGGAGGCCAGGTTACAACTTGGGAAGAGTTTTTACGTCCTCCCGAGTTGCCTCGGATAAAGCCGAGTCTCCCTTGTTAGTTAACAAAAGTGCATGTGTGTGTGTGTGTGTGTGTGTTTTAACTGAAAATCTTTGTTTTAACTTTTTATTTATCTTTTCAACTGAAAAAGGGTTTGTTTGACAAGAAAACAGAAGACAGAAGGGTGAAATGGTCAGTCTCCCCATACGGCCAAAGTAGCCGTACGGATGGGGAGACCACTCCTGGGATTTTACAGTTTATTCAAGCAACAGTCCAGTTCCAGGCAGAAACAGAGCATTCTGCTTGAACTGGACCAAACTGTTCTGATTCCAGTTTGTTATTCCAACACAAAACAACATTAACAACTCATTCCTATGCCGTTTGATCATCAAAGAACCTCCCAAAACAATAGTTTGGGCATGATCAAAGGCAATCATGGGAGAAACATGAAAAAGGTGGCCAATATTCCCTTTTGAGCCATAGTGACCATTTGATGAGTAAAGATTGAAACTTTACCATCAAAATGGCTCTTCTAGGCAGGATTAATCCTTTAGGGACAAGAACAAACCATAAAGATTGAATCTTTATTATCCAAACTTGGGAATTTTGGGCTAGATCAAGGTGATGAGGATAAAGATTGAGACTTTATTCTCAACATGATCATCATAGCTTAAAATGAGCAAAATGAACAACAAGAGCATCATCCATGACAAGAATGTAAATGAACAATCAACAAGCCATGATCAAACTAGGTTTGAACCTCTTCCACACAAAGTATGGAGGGCACCTTTGATCATCTCATGGCTTGGACTAGGAAATATAAATAATAATAGATATATATATATATATATTGCTTGAATGGACAAGACTTGCAAGAATGTAAAGATCAACAATAAATGACAAGATCAAAGATAAATAGAGTTCTTAGATGAAGAGAAGGGATGGGGAGGAGGTGGCTTTACCTATCTTGGTTTAGGCCAATCTTCCTTTCTCTCTTTCACTCTTTGTTCACTCTTACTCACACTATTCTGAGGTGAATTCGACAGAATAACCTTAGTTCTAATGTTTCTCCCCCCCTGAAATGATCACCAAGGGGTTCTATTTATAGGGACTGAGGGTGCACAAACCAGCCGTACGGCTAGGCCCCTCTAGTACCCAAAGCATCCGTACGGGTCAGCCTGGCGAGCTTCGGAATTTTTCCAATTTTATACCAGAGTAGTCCTGGAATTTATAGCTTATCCTAGGGAGGTCCTGGCCTATTAGCTTATCCCTGAAACGGTGCTAAGGCTACCTCTAAGATAGGTCGGTTTCAGATTGGGGTACTTACAGAGCCCCTCGGCAACGTCGCTTCGAAGGAGCGGGGTTGTTGATAGAAATAAGCATCCCAATTTGACGGGACGACGGCTTTAACCGATTTTGGTTGCATGGCTGGACCTAGTGGTATAGGATTCCTACGTATCCCGTTCGCGGGGAATCAAGCCTAACGTAGTTCGGAGGTACGCGGGGTTACTTAGGTCCGCAAGGAGGCATGACTCTAGGGGTCAGAGGCGAGACATGGTCAACTTGGCTCTATGGGAGAGGGTTGACTTGCTGGGGATACGGTCAACTTGACTCTATAGGAGAGGGTTGACTTACACGGGACAGATTTTTACTGGGCTTACGTCGGGGATGGCCTATGGTGACTACTCTAAGTCCAAGCTTGACCAGGGTCAACTCCATCTTCGGGGAGATTGACGGGAAAACTGGTCTTACGTCCCTCTAAGGACTGCCGGGACAAGGGCTCTAGCCTATAACGACTATTCTAAGTCATAGCTTGACCGGGGTCAACTCCATCTTTGGGGAGATTGACGGGAAAACTGGTCTTACGTCCTTCTAAGGACTGCCGGTACAAAGGCTCTAGCCTATAACGACTATTCTAAGTCATAGCTTGACCGGGGTCAACTCCATCTTTGGGGAGAATGATGGGAAAACTGGTCTTACGTCCCTCTAAGGGCTGCTGGGACAAAGGCTCTAGCCTGTAACGACTATTCTAAGTCTAAGCTTGACCGGGGTCAACTCCGTCTTTGGGGAGATTGACGGGAAAACTGGTCTTACGTCCCTCTAAGGACTGCCGGGATAAAGGCTCTAGCCTATTACGACTATTCTAAGTCATAGCTTGACCGGGGTCAACTCCATCTTTGGGGAGATTGGTGGGAAAACTGGTCTTATGTCCCTCTAAGGACTGCCGGGACAAAGGCTCTAGCCTATTACGACTATTCTAAGTCATAGCTAATGGGCTTACGTCGGGGACAGCCATATTTTCTCAACAAATTTTTAACTGGGCTTACGTCGAGGACGGCCAAATTTTGACAACAAATTTTTAACTGGGCTTACGTCAGGGACGGCCATAATAAGCACTAGGCAGAAGACCATTTCAAATTCCAAATTTTTAACTTTTAACTGGGCTTACGTCGAGGACGGCCATATTTTGACAACAAATTTTTAACTGGGCTTACGTCGAGGACGACCAAATTTCTAGGGCATTCAATTTGACCCTCAATGAGTCAAAGTCGGGGCTTGACTCTCTTTTGGTCAATAATTTTTAACTGGGCTTACGTCAGGGATGGCCATAATAAGAATCAAGCAGGAGACCATTTCCAAATTTTAACTTTTAACTGGGCTTACGTCGAGGACGGCCATATTTTGACAAAAAAATTTTAACTGGGCTTACGTCAGGGACGGCCAAATTTTGACAACACAATTTTAACTGGGCTTACGTCAGGGACATCCATATTTTCTCAACAAATTTTTAACTGGGCTTACGTCAAGGACGGCCATAATAAGCATTAAGCAAAAGACCATTTCCAAATTTTAACTTTTAACTGGCCTTACGTCGAGGACGGCCATATTTAATTTCACAAAGCTGGGCTTACGTCGCTAGGACTGCCTATGACGACTTCGGGAACCTAAATTTTCTAGGTTCAATTCAAGTTGCATGAGCCAAGGAGGGCATTTTTCGGTTGCATTTATGACATTGGTTGGGAAGGGGCTTTAAATGGGTTGGACCACAAAGCTAACAAGAAATCATCAATCCTGACAGGGCTAAAGTAGCCGTACGGCTCGGGAAGGGAGTACTCCTTTTTCATTCAATTTTGTTCCAGGCCTGGTCATCTACTTAAATGCCACAGTCCTGAGTTCATCAATCAGTTCGTCTTCTTCATTTCGAAAGCTCCTTTTTCCATGGAACCCTTTCTCATGGAGAAACCACCAAAATTGTCCAAAATTCATCAAGAATGTTTCGAGGGTAACCTTAGGCTTTGGATGCGGTCCCACATGAGGAATCACAAGGGAACTTTCCAATCCATGTTCGGCCTTCAATCCCTTTGGTCTCTCAAGGTGTTCATTCCGGATCTTGAGCTATTGAGGGCCACTGCGTCCTTTTGGGATGTTAGGAGGCATGTCTATTGTTTCTCCTACAACGAGATCACTCCTACTTATGAGGATTTCAAGGCTTTGGTGGGCGGCGTGGACACAGAGGTCATAGCTCGACACCATGTGTGTTGAGAGGTTGGTTTCTCTTCTTGGTATTTCTTTGGAAGAGGCCCAATGCATGGTCCTTGATCACACTTTCATTGATATTTCGGATGTCCCTGAGAAGTTCATGGATCGCACGGATGAGGCTTCTTGGAATGCCTTTGGTTTATGCGTCCTTGCTTTTTCTACATGGTCAGTTCCAAGGGCACCTGCCATCGGGTTTTATTGAGTGTCCTCGAGGAGTGCCGTGCGGGGAAGGATATTGTCCCCTTGATCTTGGGCGAGACCCTTCACGGTATGGACCGCTTGGCTTTGGGGGATGGTTTCATGCGCAGCGGTAGCCCTGCCTTGCTTACTTTGTGGTTGAGGGAGAGGTTGATGGCCATTCCGGAGGCTCCTATCTCTCACAATCCTTGGTCTTACTCTTTGAGAGGCATTATCTTGGACCTAGTTCAGAGTGATTGGGAGGCTTACATGGCTCGCCTCACGACTGCCGAGATACGCTGGCTAGTTCCCCATTGGCGTATTGGATCGGTGCGGGAGTATCAAGATAATTACCCCTTTGTTCGGGTGCCAGGACTCCTGGGTTTATCTCATTATATCCCTTCTTTGGTCCGTCGTCAGTTTGGGTTACTGCAGACTCCACTGTTGGAGTGGTCGGGTGTCAACCCGGAGTTCTTGAGGCTTCCGTCTCTGTCTATGTGGGATTCCTCCACCGTTTCATTCTTGTCCCGGTTGTGGACTTACTCCCTCTTTCTAGCTCGGGCACTTCTTGGGCGAGCGGCTAGCATGGTTTTGACTATGGTGTACTTGGACTGGTATGAACAGACCATGGGACAGACTCAGAGGCTCATTGAGGAGAGGCGTGAGGCTATTCTTGGTGAGACTTATGGTCCTATCAGGGTTCTAAGGGAGACCGAAGCTGTGGTGAGTGGCCATAACATTACTGGAGATGTTCTTGAGGACTACAGAGTTTTGGCAAACAGGAGGATGGCCGCGATGCCTAAGGCGGGGGCACGAATGGAGGATTTTCGGGCTCAGGCTGCCGCCAATGCGGCTTTGAGGGAGACCGGGCTCGTAGATGACGCTAGAAGAGCCTCTGATCATGGAAAAGGGGGAATTGACATCTTTGAGGTGAAGAAAAAGAAGACCCGAAGAAGTCAAAAGAAGAAGTGGAGGGACGAAGAACATTGATTTCCATGTATCCACCCATTGCCATTGCAGACACATTAGTTTATCTTAGGTATTTTAGTTATGTCTTAAGCATGTTAGTTGGGTCGAGAGTAGACCGTGCTTGAACTCATCAAAGAAGTGTTTTAACTGTAATGAAAATGGTTACTTATGAAGCCAATTTGCATTCTCATGGAGCTGTTGCTCAAGTCCAAATTTGGTTTTTATTTATTTTTTAGACCGGACCAAAGATTGGCTGCCTACGTTCCCCTTTTACAAAATCTAAGGGGCTCAGGTCATCGTAGTTCATTTCTCCACAAATTTTTAGGATGCGACCCTATTTTTTCTCTAGACCGCCCAAATGGGTTTTCAATCTAGGTGGGTATATTCTTTATGCACCCTTTTTTTTTTTTTTTTTAAACAAAGTAACGACGGAGCTTATCACCATTGACTGGGTGCATAAAAGGGTTGCCGTCCAAGTCGGCGAGCCTCATTGCGCCTCCTGAAAAGTCTTCTTGTACCACAAAGGAACCAATCCACACGGGTTCCCATTTTCCATCAGGATTAAACCTCCCCGGGGGTTTTTCCTTAAGGACTAAATCTCCTGCCCGAATCTCTTGAGGCTTTACCTTCTTATTAAAGGCTCGCGCCATTCTCCCTTGGTAGGCGCGGATGTGTTCCATGGCTCTCAGGCGACGTTCGTCCAACAAGGCCAGCTCATCATGTCGGCTTCGAAGCCAATCGACCTCGTGGATCTTATTTTCCAACAAAACTCTTAGTGACGGTACTTCCAATTCTGCGGGGAGCATGGCTTCCATTCCGTACATCAAAGCAAAAGGAGTTTCTCCTGTGGCTGTTCTGACCGAAGTCCGGTAGCCCCACAAAGCTAGGTGTATCTTTTCGGGCCAATCTCTTCCCCGTGTTGCCATCTTTCTAATGATCCTCTCAAGCGTTTTGTTGGCGGCTTCTACCGCGCCATTGGTCTGGGGTCTATATGGGGAGGACTTGTAGCGAGTAACTCGGAATTCTCCCAATAATCTATCGCATTCTCCCTCGAATTGCGATCCGTTATCAGTAATAACCTCGTTCGGGACCCCGTACCGGCACATGATATTCTCTTTTATAAATCCTGCCACCTTCTTGGAGGTGAGGACCCGGTATGACTTAGCCTCTACCCACTTTGCGAAGTAATCCATGGCTACCAAAACAAACTCGTGACCATTGCTACCAGACGGGGAGATTTTCCCGATAACATCTATGCCCTATGTTGAGAAGGGCCATGGTGTAGTCATGCAGTAGAGATGATGAGGCGGTAGGTGGTTGAGGTTGGAGAAACGCTGACATTTATCACACCTCCTTACGAATTGCATGCAATCTGTTTCCATTGAGATCTAGAAGTAACCCATCCGCAGAATGGTTTGCATTAATGCCCTTGCGTTCATATGAGGACCACACACTCCACCATGAACTTCTTGCATGAGTTCTTTTTCCCTTTCCCCACTTATGCATCTAAGGAGAAGGCCCTGATGGCGTTTTTTGTATAGGATGTCCCCCAGGATGACGTAATTGGATGCCAACCGCTTGAGTGCCGTCATACCTTTGGCTTTGATCCCGTGCAAATACTCTCCCTTTTCATTCATGAAGGAAGCTTCTCCTTCTTTGAGGAATTGGTAAATCTGGTTGTACCATGGCTCCTTTACCTCTTCCAGGATTGCTCCGATTTCGAAGCAGTATGCTGGGCTTTCCTTTCTCCCGACCCGGAATGGTTTTATCAATTTTCCCTCGGGGATTTCCACTAATGAAGCCAAAGTTGCTAGGGCGTTGGCGAAATGGTTCCGGTCCCTTGGTAGGTAATGGAAGCTGACCTCTTGGAATTGTGCTATGAGCTCTTCCATATAGGCATGATATTTTCGCAAACCGGGATCCAGTGTTTTCCATTTGTTCGAGACTTGGTTGATAATCAAGGCCGAATCGCCGTATACTTCCAGCTCCTTAACATTCCTTTCCAAGGCTGCCTCCAAACCGGCAGTGCATGCCTCATATTCTGCGGCATTGTTGGTGACATCAAAGTTCAATTTGATGGCGATGGGGGTGTGCTCGTCTTTTGGGTTCACCAAGAGCAATCCTACACCGTTTCCTCTTTTATTGGCCGCTCCGTCGAAGAACAATTGCCACCTATTTCCTCCCTCGAGGGTAAAGATTCCTTCATCTGGGAATTTCGGTTCAGGCCCCCTTTCGTCATTACTAGAGAAATCTGCTAAGTGTTCTGCCAAAACCCTTCCTTTGATTGCCTTTCTCGACACATAACTGATATCGTACTCGGCTAAGAAGAAGGACCATTTGGCAAGACTCATAGACAAAGATGGCTTTTCCAATAAGCATTTGATGGGGTCTATTTTGGAAATAAGTTGTATCGGATGAGCCTGCATGTAATGTTTTAACTTTCTCACGACCCATACCAATCCTGCGCAAGTCTTCTCAATTGAGGAGTAGTTGAGCTCGCTTCCTTGTAGCTTACGGCTCACAAAGTAGATGGCATTTTCCACCTTTGAATCTTTCTTCTCTTGGGCCAACATTGCTCCTATCGACGCATCAGTCACCGTTAGGTAAAGCAAGAATGGCTTGTCTTTGTGCGGAGAGCATAGGATTAGTGGTTGGATGAGGTAGGCCTTAATCTTGTCGAAGGATTTTTGGCACTCCCCGTTCCATTTGACCTCGGCATTCTTTCTTAGCAGTTTGAAGATGGGCTCACAAATGGGAGTGAGTTGGTTTATGAAGCAGCTGATGTATTGCAACTTTCCCATGAAGGCTTTTACCTCTGTTTGGGTGCGAGGTGGCCTCATTTCCACAATTGCCTTAACCTTTTGAGGATCAATTTTGATGCCCCGTTCGGTGACCATGTATCCCAAAACCTTGCCATGAGAAACCCCAAAAGTGCACTTGGTCGGATTAAGTCTCATGGAGTGCTTCCTAAGCCTGTCAAAGAACTTTCTCAAGTCTATCAAATGTTGCCCGTCAGAGCCCTTAGAATGGACGATCATGTCATCGACATAAACTTCTATTTCCTTATGGATCATGTCGTGGAAGAGTGCGGTCGCAGCTCTTTGGTAGGTAGCCCCAGTGTTTCGCAACCCGAAAGGCATCACGGTATAGCAAAAGGTTCCCCATGGGGTGGTGAAGGCAGTTTTTTTCTTGGTCCTCCTCTGCCATCTTAATCTGGTTATATCCGACGAAGCCATCCACAAAAGACTTAACCTCAAAGCTAGAGGTTGTATCCACAAGCATGTCGATGCTTGGGAGGGGAAAGTCATCTTTGGGACTCACTTTGTTGAGATCCCTGAAGTCGACGCAGCATCGAACCTTTCCGTTGGCCTTTGTGACCGTTACTATGTTGGAGAGCCATGAGGGGTATTCTATCACTCTTATAAAGCCGACCCGAAGCAACTTCTCAATCTCTTCTTTGACCTGCAGGGACCATTCTGGTTTGATCCGTCGAAGTTTTTGCTTAACGGGTTTCACCTCGGGGTCCACGGGGATCCTGTGTTCCACGATCGAAGCATCCAACCCTGGCATATCCTTATAAGACCATGCAAACACATCTACATGCTCTTTGAGTAGCTCAACCAAAGCTTCCCTTTCGGTCCCTTTGAAGTATTCCCCAACTGTGTCTCCTTCGGCTCATTTTCGGTTCCCAAATTCACCTTAGTTAAAACCTCTTCGGCAGCTTGGGCACGGTTTTCCTCTTGATCAACAACCTGCTTTGATGACTGTTTAATGTTTGGATCATTTAGTGCGTCTGCATTATTAGGTGATTCATTATTAACCATTTTCAGATTATTAGTTAATTTATCATCTAATAAGTTGGCAATGAGGGGATACTCGGAAAGGTCTATTATTTCATTCAATGCAAACGGGAATACAACGTTGGCTACAAGTTCATAATCCTCGGGCGTGAGGCCCTCGGAGGAGACAGACTTGAATTCAAAGACAAGAGATTGGGGAGACTCAACTACATTGGATCCTATGACATTTGACTCTAGGGGACGAGGGACCAGTCCAAGTTTCGAGGTCATTTCTTCTTTGCTTGCCACCGGTCCAGAGAAGGTTACCCAATTTTTCAGAGGCATGTCCGTTGGCTTTGCAAGAGTGTGTGGGTCAAAGGTTGCAAGAGGTCCATCTTCAATCACGGCAATCATTTCCTTTTCGAAGTCAATTAGGTCAGGTACAACCAAGTCTTCTCCGAACATTCTTTGCATTACCACACCGTTCCACTCATTTCCCATAGCATCCTTAGCGGCTCCCTTAGGAACTACCTCCTCAAACTTATACCCGCCATTTTGTCCCCAGACGGATCCCCTTTCCTTGCTAGCTCCCGTCACAGACAAGGTTTCAAACTCTTTTACCATTTCGGGCACCCCCTTGAAGGTGTATTCGTGGCTGATAGTAGTATTGGCAGGATCTTTTATCTTGGGCGTATCCAGAGATGCCCTCCTCAAGGGGTTTGCCTGTTGGTAGTGGTGCCCTAGGCACGTTTAATAAACGTTGTAATTGTTATCATTTATTTCATATCAATAAAGAGATGTTTTGATTATTATTATTATTCATATTTACTTATAATAATCTCCGTCCCTAGTACTTGTTGAAGCACTAGTATAAAGGCTAAATGATCATGGGATGATCATGTTAGATTTATGGGTACTTGTTTGGAACAAGGTACTGGACATGACCCGCTCTATGAGATTTATGTCATGGTCTATGTCATACATATATCTCATAATAGTTATGTCATTTGAATCCTTAGACATGAAGTTATTATAGTCTTCCACTTGATGAACATTATGTTTGACATATTCAAACGCTACTTTTAACCGAGTAGTTATAAAGGGTATGATTGGCATAATCGGATTCACGTAGGGAAGAATAATAAGCTAAATGGATTTGTCCCTCCTCGGAGAGATGTCAAGCTTGGGCCTCTCGTAGGAATGATGTTGATGAAATGTTCGGCCGGACTCAAATGAATTGATTGGATCAATGTTATTTGGATTATCAACATATTCGGAATCGAGAAAGTATTGAACAAAACAAGTTGACTCTTTGACCATGACTTGTGTTCAATGATATCGTGGACAAAAGGATTATGACATATTCTAAGAGGAATGCGAACTTGTATCTAGTTATACTAATTGGGTAGGTATGACGGTTTGCTAGAACCTAATCATATCTTATGGTTTCATGTTTGAACCCATTGCCAACTTAGTATAATCCTAGAGGGTCACACACAATAGAACGAATCTTTAAAAGGACTATATTGGAATTTTGGAAATTCTGGACATTCTGGGGAAGTGGGCGACCGCACAGTATGGACTGGGCGGCCGCACACTTAGCTCAGTTTTTGTACCAGTTTTGTTTCAGATAGTTGTGCGACCGCACAGAGTCTTTTGGGCGGCCGCACAGTACTGTCGGGTGGCAGATTCCTAATTTGATTAGGAAACGAATTTTGGACGGATTTTAACGCAAGTTTCCTATTTGGAATAGGTCATACTTGTGTATAAAAGACCAAATTCGGCCAGCACTCTATGCTAATGATTTTGTGAGTCTCAAATTGTTTGAGAGAGGGTTTATTTTGTTCTAAGACATTCTTGGTTGAAGAACAAAATAATACACAAAATAAATTCCATATAGTTCTTTTGATTGTGGAAAAGTGTTTCACAATTTGGTCTAGCAACCAAGATCAAAGAAGCTCCTTTGATATTCGTTTGAAGTGTGGATACCGCTAGAGGGTGAAAATCATCATCTTCAAAGTTCGTGTTCAAGCTTTGTGATCGTGATCAAATCTTCAAACCTCCACCAAAGACCAAGAGAATTTGATAGCCATCAAGGGTTAGTTTATTCCTTTATTCTTATGTTGTATTTGATTTAGTCATATGAACGGATCCATGGCTTTGGATTTCAAAATTTTAAATGCTAAATTCCGCTGCGCATGTTTGATCGAAACCCAACAGTGGTATCAGAGCCCCGTTCATGTTGATTATTTCAATACCTAGATCATGTTATGTGTATATAAATTGTTTATATGCCTTGCATGATATGAATATTGGAATATGTGATATATATGTGTTATATGATTTTATGTGGTTTATTGTTTTACAACTTTAATCGCACGATTCAATCGCAATAAATAAATTATGGTGGATTCAGAATTGTTGGTTATTAATTTTTGATTGGATCAAAGTTTTAATAATCAGAGAAAAACAATTTTGAGACAAAATTTTCGAACTTAAAATTCTGCACATTCTGATTGAACCGGGCGACCGCACAGAAGATACTGGGTGGCCGCACGGTTTTTGGGCGACCGCACAGGTCTTTTGGGCGGCCGCACGCCAAGATCAGAATGTCTGATTTTGCTCAAAAATCAGAATTTGGAATTTTCGAGAGGTTCAACAAAACCAGTAACAGGATCAATCCAGACCTGCTGATCTGGAATGGGTTTTGGGTAGTTGGTTTGTGTGTGGATCTTGGGGTTTGATTTTCCTATTTGTTTTAGTCTTGTGATTCTAAGATTGGTTCAAGGTTTGGATGGCTAATCTGCGTTCATCGAGATTGTGTTTCCCAAACTTGATCGCAATCAAAGTTTCAAAGATAAAACGAAGTTAGAATTATGAAGAGTTCATAATTGCTAAAATTAAGAAACAAAGTTCTTGATTCAATGATTGGAGATCCATGTGGAATTGTGAATGCAATTGGCCTACGTTCATCGAGACCATCTATTGCTTAGTTTCGGCCACATGGACTACTTTCTTGGGCTCTTGAATTAGTGCGGGATTGTGGTTGCCTAATGGCTTAGTTCGACCGCACTTCTTGTTGTCTTGATTTGGAGATAATGACCAAAGTTGAAATAGTCTCATCCTCATAATTATAGAGAAACTAATGACACATAAATATCATGCTTAAATTAATGGAGATTAATTTAGTGACTAAACTTGATGTGTAACATGTTTATATTATGTGCTCATAAATGTGTTATATGCTACATGTGATGAACCTTCAAAGAAAATTTAAGTCTTTTATTGCCATGCCATGATTAAAACACTTGTTAGTGCATAAGTGACTCTAATGTAGATTCGCCCTAGCGAGATGCATTAAATTTATTAATGTATGAGCAAGATAGATAATGTGGGCACGCCCTAGCGGGACACATTAACTATGCGTTTAAAATGGTTAGACTTAATTGGGCGTCAAAACAGTTTTGGGCCTAGGCAAAGATGAGGTTTAACATGCTTTTTGAAATTGGATTTCTTAAAGAATCTCATAAAAGGAACTAAGAGTCATATGAGATATGATTGACAAGAGTTGTCTACCTAATTAATTTGATTTTGTGTAATCCGCCTTAGCGGACTTGAAATTAAATTAAAGATGGATCTTGACCCAATTAAATTATATTATACATTGGATGTATGTGAAGGTTATATAATTTAGTGGGAGTATTTTGTTTGAGAAATACATTATTTATCTCTTTAATGAAAATCGGTACTTATTGAATTTTGGAAATTTTGCATATTTGTAGATAATGACTAATAACACTCAATCAATGTCGTTGCAATCGATCCTTGAGAAGGATAAGCTCGAAGAGAATGGTACTAACTTTATGGATTTGATCCGTAGCATAAGAATCGTTCTTAGGCAAGAAGATAAGTTGTACATTCTCGATGGGCCTCTCCCCGCTGAACCACCGCCTACTGCCCCTAGGGTAGAAAGAGACAATTACAAGAAACATCGTAATGATTCTAGAGATGTAAGTTGTCTCATGCTTGATGCTATGTGTTCAAAACTCCAACAAAGTTTGGAACATTTGGAAGCCTATGAGATAGGCGTGGAGTTGAGAACCATGTTTCAAGAGCAAGCTAGGCAAGAGAGGTACAAGACCATTGTTGCATTCACTACTAGTAAAATGAATGAAGGGCAACAAGTGAGTCCTCACTTTCTTAAAATGAAAGGTTATGTAGAGCACCTTGAGAAACTTGGCTATCCAATCCCATTGGAGCTAGCCACGGATCTCATTCTTAATTCATTGCCTAAAAGTTATAATCAGTTTGTGATGAATTATAACATGCATGGAATGGATAAGAATCTCTCTGAGTTGCATGGGATGCTCAAGACTGCAGAGATGAAAATTGTGGAGAAAGGTTCTCCCGTGCTCTTGGTTCATGATGGGAAGAAGGCTAGTGCCAAAGGAAAGGGTAAGAAAGTTGTCAAACCCAAAATAAGCAAGGCAAAGGTTGCCAAGGCTTCTGAGGCAAAACCTGATTCACAAAAGGATGCAATCTGTTTCCATTGTCAAGAAATTGGTCATTGGAAACGTAATTGCAAGGCTTTCTTGGAAGAGCAAAAGAAGAAGAAGAGCAGCAAGGCTGCGTCGACTTCAGGTATCTATATGATAGATATTCTCCTTTCTACCACTGATTCTTGGGTATTGGATACCGGATGTGGTTCTCACATTTGTCTAAATGTGCAGGGACTAAAGAATAGGAGACTGCTTAAAGAAGGTGAAGTAGATCTACGTGTGGGGAATGGAGCAAGAGTTGCTGCATTAGCCGTAGGGACTTATGAAGTCACTTTACCTTCCGGATTAATTCTTGTTTTGAACAATTGTTATTATGTTCCGGATTTAAGCAGAAATATTATTTCAATTTCTTGTTTGGATAATGAAGGTTTTAAGTTTCTTATTGAGAATAAGAAATTTTCTATTTATTTAAATGATGTGCTTTATGGTATTGCTAATTCATTTAATGGCCTTTATATCTTGGATGTCAAGAATGAAAATAATGACAATGTCTATCATGTAAATAAGAAATCCAAACCTAATGATGTAAATCATACCTATTTATGGCATTGCCGTCTTGGTCATATTAATGAGAAGCGTATCTCAAAACTCCATGGGGACGAACTTTTAGGTTCATGTGACCTCGAGTCATATGATACTTGTGAATCGTGTCTTCTTGGAAAAATGACTAAGACACCTTTTACCAAGCTGGGTGAAAGGGCAAGCGACTTATTGGGGTTGATACATTCCGATGTATGCGGACCATTAAGTAGCAATGCTAGGGGAGGATTTCAATACTTCATAACCTTCACTGATGATTATAGTAGATTTGGGTATGTTTACCTAATGAAACATAAAAGTGAAGCATTTGAGATATTTAGAATATTTCAAAATGAAGTAGAAAAACAACTTGGCAAAAGTATAAAGGCACTTCGATCAGATCGAGGTGGTGAATACTTGAGCCAAGAATTTGATGATCATCTAAAGAATTGTGGAATAGTTTCACAATTGACTCCGCCCGGAACACCACAATGGAATGGTGTGTCTGAGAGGAGAAATCGGACTTTGTTAGACATGGTTCGATCAATGATGAGTCAAGTTGATCTTCCAATATCCTTTTGGGGTTACGCCCTAGAAACCGCTGCTTTCACACTAAATCAAGTTCCAACTAAATCGGTTCCAAAGACTCCATATGAGATGTGGAGTGGAAAGAAACCTAGTTTATCTTTCATGAGGATTTGGGGTTGCGAAGTTTATGTCAAGAGACTTATCTCTGACAAACTAGCACACAAATCTGATAAATGTATTTTCGTGGGATATCCTAAGGAAACTAAAGGATATTACTTTTACAACCGAGAGGACAACAAAGTGTTTGTTGCCCGAACTGGTGTCTTTCTAGAGAAAGAGTTTCTCTCTAAAGAAATCAGTGGGAGTAAAATAAATCTTGAAGAAATTCGAGACCCAGAAAATAACATTGAACCAATAGTGGAACAAGAACAAGAACCACAAGGAGTTGTGGAACCTGTTCAAAATACACAAGCATCTCGCAGATCTAGTAGGTTACGATCCGAGCCCGAGAGATATGGATTTCTTGTAACGGATAGTAATGAGGTAGAAATCATTGAGAATGATGAACCGTCAACCTACCAAGAGGCGATGTCTTCTCCTGATTCGGACAAGTGGCTTGGAGCCATGGAATCCGAATTGCAATCCATGCAAGACAATCAAGTTTGGAATTTGATTGATGCGCCCGAAGGTGTAAAAACCATAGGATGCAAATGGGTCTTCAAGAAGAAGACTGACATGGATGGGAAGGTGCATACTTACAAAGCTAGGCTTGTAGCGAAAGGTTATAGGAAAGTTCATGGTATTGACTATGATGAGACCTTTTCATCCGTAGCAATGATCAAGTCTATAAGAATTTTGCTTGCCATTGCCGCATATCATGACTATGAAATATGGCAGATGGACGTCAAAACCGCTTTCCTGAATGGAAAACTCCAAGAGGATGTGTATATGACACAACCAGAAGGTTTTGAACAAGATTCTAAGGTATGCAAATTGCAAAGATCCATCTATGGATTGAAGCAAGCTTCAAGGAGTTGGAATCTCTGTTTTGATGAATCGGTCAAAGAGTTTGGTTTCATCAAGAATGAAGATGAGCCTTGTGTATACAAGAAGATTAGTGGGAGCATAGTGCTATTCCTTATTTTATATGTGGATGACATATTACTCATTGGAAACGACATTCCTACACTTCAGTCTGTGAAGACTTGGTTAGGAAAGTGCTTCGCAATGAAAGATATGGGTGAAGCCGCATATATTCTTGGCATTAAGATCTATAGAGATAGATCAAGGAGGCTACTTGGTTTAAGCCAAAGTACATACATTGACAAGGTCATTAGAAGATTCCGTATGGAAAATTCTAAGAGAGGCACCTTGCCCGTGTTACATGGAGTTTCTCTAAGCAAGACTCAATGTCCTAAGACAAACGATGAGCGTGAGAAAATGAATGATGTTCCATATGCTTCGGCAATTGGGTCCATCATGTATGCCATGATTTGTACTAGGCCGGATGTATCTTATGCTTTGAGCATGACAAGTAGATACCAATCCGACCCTGGCGAAAATCACTGGATAGCTGTGAAAGCGATTCTTAAGTACTTGAGAAGAACTAAAGACTCGTTTTTGGTCTATGGAGGAATGGAAGATGATCTCGTTGTAAATGCTTACACGGATGCAAGCTTCCAAACCGACAAAGATGATAGCCGATCGCAATCGGGTTTTGTGTTTATGTTAAATGGTGGAGCTGTAAGCTGGAAGAGTTCCAAGCAAAGTACAACCGCTGATTCAACAACAGAAGCTGAGTATATTGCTGCATCGGATGCTGCAAAGGAAGCTGTTTGGATTAAGAAGTTCATAACTGAACTTGAAGTGGTTCCTAGTATTGCTAATCCAATAGACCTTTATTGCGATAATAATGGTGCTATTGCTCAAGCAAAGGAACCAAGAGCACATCAAAATCCAAACACATACTTAGGCGTTTTCATATCATTCGAGAAATCGTTGATAGGGGAGACGTAAATATATGCAGAGTACCTACTGATGACAATGTTGCGGACCCGCTAACAAAGGGACTTCCACAAGCTAAACATGATGGTCATGTTAGGTCCATGGGTATTAGATACATGGGAGATTGGGCCTAGGGCAAGTGGGAGATTGTTGATAGTGGTGCCCTAGGCACGTTTAATAAACGTTGTAATTGTTATCATTTATTTCATATCAATAAAGAGATGTTTTGATTATTATTATTGTTCATGTTTACTTATAATAATCTCCGTCCCTAGTACTTGTTGAAGCACTAGTATAAAGGCTAAATGATCATGGGATGATCATGTTAGATTTATGGGTACTTGTTTGGAACAAGGTACTGGACATGACCCGCTCTATGAGATTTATGTCATGGTCTATGTCATACATATATCTCATAATAGTTATGTCATTTGAATCCTTAGACATGAAGTTATTATAGTCTTCCACTTGATGAACATTATGTTTGACATATTCAAACGCTACTTTTAACCGAGTAGTTATAAAGGGTATGATTGGCATAATCGGATTCACGTAGCGAAGAATAATAAGCTAAATGGATTTGTCCCTCCTCGGAGAGATGTCAAGCTTGGGCCTCTCGTAGGAATGATGTTGATGAAATGTTCGGCCGGACTCAAATGAATTGATTAGATCAATGTCATTTGGATTATCAACATATTCGGAATCGAGAAAGTATTGAACAAAACAAGTTGACTCTTTGACCATGACTTGTGTTCAATGATATCGTGGACAAAAGGATTATGACATATTCTAAGAGGAATGCGAACTTGTATCTAGTTATACTAATTGGGTAGGTATGACGGTTTGCTAGAACCTAATCATATCTTATGGTTTCATGTTTGAACCCATTGCCAACTTAGTATAATCCTAGAGGGTCACACACAATAGAACGAATCTTTAAAAGGACTATATTGGAATTTTGGAAATTCTGGACATTCTGGGGAAGTGGGCGACCGCACAGTATGGACTGGGTGGCCGCACACTTAGCTCAGTTTTTGTACCAGTTTTGTTTCAGATAGTTGTGCGACCGCACAGAGTCTTTTGGGCGGCCGCACAGTACTGTCGGGTGGCAGATTCCTAATTTGATTAGGAAACGAATTTTGGACGGATTTTAACGCAAGTTTCCTAGTTGGAATAGGTCATACTTGTGTATAAAAGACCAAATTCGGCCAGCACTCTATGCTAATGATTTTGTGAGTCTCAAAGAGTTTGAGAGAGGTTTTATTTTGTTCTAAGACATTCTTGGTTGAAGAACAAAATAATACACAAAATAAATTCCATATAGTTCTTTTGATTGTGGAAAAGTGTTTCACAATTTGGTCTAGCAACCAAGATCAAAGAAGCTCCTTTGATATTCGTTCGAAGTGTGGATACATCTAGAGGGTGAAAATCATCATCTTCAAAGTTCGTGTTCAAGCTTTGTGATCGTGATCAAATCTTCAAACCTCCACCAAAGACTAAGAGAATTTGATATCCATCAAGGGTTAGTTTATTCCTTTATTCTTATGTTGTATTTGATTTAGTCATATGAACGGATCCATGGCTTTGGGTTTCAAAATTTTAAATGCTAAATTCCGCTGCGCATGTTTGATCGAAACCCAACATTGCCACCATCCCTCGGAACCTTTTGAGATCCTCTTGCAACTTATCCCAATTGGTCATCATCGGCTCTCTTGGCTCTGGGGGTTCGACTTGAACTCCCCCCCTTCACAAAGTAATGGCTCATATCAAAGGTATAAGGATGAAGGTTAGGGGTTATAAACAAAGTCCCTTGAGCCCTGGCTTGGCTTTTCTTCCGAGCGATTTCCTTATCCATCCTGAGGTCTCCGGGGGTGAGTTTGTATCCCAAGCCATGAAGCGTGTTTTTCTCTTTGATCTCAACAATCTTGTGAGTCCCTTGGAGCTTCCTTCCTAGTCCGAGCCCCGGGAGGTAGCGCATCAAACGCATCATTCTCATCGCAGGAGGAATCTTATCCTTGGTGAGCGTGAGATCTACACAACAAATGTGGGTTTTGGGTGGTATTTCTGTGAAGCCGATCAAAACCATGCCGCTTCCCTCATGCTTAATTTCTACCACAGGAATCCCATTGGTGTTGGTTCCTTCTGTGGTCACACTGTCCCCATAAATAGTTGTCAAGTTACCCCCTTGCACGTATTTCACACATTGATGGAGAGTGGAGGCGACCCCGTTGACTTTGTGGAGCCACAGGCGTCCCAATAAGGTAGTGAAGGATATGGGGATGTCAAGCACTTGGAAGTCGGTCGGCATCATTTGTTTCCCAAACCAAAGGTTCAAAGTGGCCACCCCTAAGACTGAGCGGGCCGTGGAATCATAAGCCTTGACAGTGATCACGGAAGGCTTTAGGTCGGTGGTCTCAAGGCCAAGTAGATCCATAATCTTAGCGGGGAGGACATTCATGGCGGAGCCGTTATCGACCAGAACCCGAGGGAGGCGGCGATCATCCAATTGTACCGTGATGTAAAGGGCCTCGTTATGGCTAGCCCCAAACTTCGGCAAATCCAAATCTGTGAATGTGATGATATTTCCGTAATGAACACTTCCGATCATTTGTACGGCTTCCTCGGGGGTAGCTGTGGTGGGTACCATAGTGTGGGCCAAGCATTCCTCCAACTTGAGCTTATGAGGGTAGGAGGAAGTAAGGAGGGACCACAAAGATATGTTAGCTTGTGTCCTCTTAAGTTGGGCTAAGATGGGATCCTCTTCTCTGGAACCTGGGGGTTTCGCCTTGTCAACAAGAAGGGGAGGCGCTCGGTGTTCCGGTGGTGGAGGTTTCTTAGGGTTCTCCGTGTGCACTTGCCCTGATCGAGTTAATATACTTACTCCCAAGGAGTCATCGAATTTTATCATCTCATCTCCGATAGGCGGAGGGTTTTGGGTACCGTACGGCCATGCCTCCCTCCTTAACTCATTTACCGTGACCATTCGTTTTGGGGTGGATGTTGACCCACAAATTTCTCCTAGGGAGATAGGGTGGTGGTTCTGGCTCTTCCCGGCTCCCACAGTTTCACGGAGCTTTTCCAGGGTGAGCATGAAACAATAATTATCTGGGAACGCTGATCCGTCAAACAGCGGCGGTGGCGGAGATAGTGGTGGCAAAGCTAAGAAATCATCCAAGGCCGGAAATTCCTCTTCTTCCAATTTCGGGGAGAAAGCACAAGGAGCCATATTTGAGGATACTTCATCATCGTCACTTTTACATAGGATCCGGAGCTCCTTGTGAGGTAAAGAATGAACGGCTTCTTTCATTTGGGTGAGATACCCTTCATAGTCAATCATTTCTGGGATCTTTGCGACCTCGGACCCGTTTCGTTTAATTGTCCTCTTGCCCGTAGATGAACTACATGCCTCAATGATATGGAAGCAATCATCATGGGAAAGGCTATCCCCATTCGAGCCTTGGCTTTCGCTGTCCAACGTACTCTTAATGGACTTTTCCATCTCCTCCATGCATTGTTCAAACGTTAAATCATGTTCGGTGAGTGTTATTACGACCAATTCATCGGCGTTTTGGTGGGGTACCCTTGCACTCATCACATTGGCGATCATAAAGTCGGATGGGCATCTCATATCTCCTTCTTGCACACATGCCCATAAAGCTTCCTTCCATTCTTCCCCAATTTGAGCCATTGGGACATTGAATTCCAAAAGGTTCACAGGTGTAGGCTCCTCGAACTCAATCATATTAATGCCTTGGTTGTTGGTGAAAGGGTTATTAATCACGCTCGGGCCACGGGGGTGTTCAAGTTTCCCTTTGTCAATGAGGTCGAGGATGATGCGTTTTATCACGGAGCAATCATCGGTATTGTGGCCATGATAATTGTGGAAGGCGCATCTTTTGTTTTGGTCAAGGGGTTTCTCGGGATTCCTTGGCTGATAGTTGACCAAAGGTTTTACAAGGCCTTGCTTGACTAACCCTTCGAACACCTTACTCATAGGCATTCCGAAATCCTCAAACCTCACATACTGACGCCTTTCTGCAGTCCCACCCTTTTGAGAGTCTTGCCTTGAGCTTCCTTCTTGGATGCTGTTAACCGTTCCCAGGGTTTCTTTCCCTTTACCGGTGGTCGGAGGGCGGTACCTATAGGAGTTTCCACTATTTTGGGCCGGAGACTGCTCATTGAGAGCCTTCTCAAATTTGGATCCTGCGGTTACCATGGCTCGGAGATTGGGGTAGAAGTGATGGTTGATCAAAGCTCGCAGTTGGGGTTTCAGGCATGACTGAAATATATCCAACTGTTCATCCTCGGTGGGAGGATTGGAAATTTCTCCCAATTTGTAGTTCCATCTTTTGTAAAACTCACTGATCGGCTCTTCGGTCTTTTGCAGTGTGCTTTGCAAATCGGTGCGATTGGTTTCCCACTCCAAGTTAGAACGGTACTTAGTGAGGAATGCTTCCTTAATCCGGTCCCATGTGGTTCGAGACTCATCCTTTAAGTTGAAGAACCATTTGAGTGCATTTCCCCTTAAGGACAACTGAAAGTGATCAGCCATTTGCTGCACGGTGCAACCCTTCGCCCTCATCGCCAAGGTGTAGGCGTTGAGGTGAGTCTGGGGACAGGCGGTCCCGTCAAATTTGTCAATTTCCAGCATTTTGAACCGATGAGGGAGGGGGATGACCTTATCGGGGTCCGTGACTCCCGAGGTGAACTTCTTCTCGTTCATTCCCTCGAACCTTTCCTCCATTTGTTTCAGCTTCTCAACTATCCATCCCACTTGAGGGTCCACATGGGGGTTGGAGTTGACGGATCCCATGATTTGACTTGTCAATGGCACTGCGTTGGGAAGTGAAGTGGTGGAGGGGACTATCGGAGGAGGATTTGTAGGTGGCAAGTGGGTGTAGACATACCCTGGCGCCAGGTTGCTTGTTGGGATATATGGTGGGGTAGTTTTGGATGTTTGGGCCATCAGGTAGTAGAGTGGGTAAGGCACTTCTCTAGAGATGGTTGGCAGGGCCGAAGGCGGCACGCCGGCAGTAGATGGGGCCAAGGGTGCTTGACTGTTTTGGACCGTGTCATATAGATTGAACCCCGGTGGGTACATGGAAGCGACAGCCGGTGGGACAAGGGGAACATGATTGATGGGCACATTTTGATGAGTGGCGGTTTGGGATGTGGGACGTGAGGTCCCCACATTTGGGTAAGTTTGAGGGGGCGGGACCCGACTGTACCCTTGAGGCGGCACATTCTCAATTCCTTCTTCGTCAGTGATTTCCACAAAGCCTCCGTCATTTTCAAACACAATGGCTACCCCTTTCTGTCTCATGATCTCCGTGACCCTATTCTGCATATCCTCGAGGCGTTTTCTGTCATTCTCCTCTCAAGCCCTGGCGGCCTCTAAAGCCTGTACCAACTCTTCCCTGCTAAGACCGTTCGGATCTGTGGCATTGTCACCCCCACTACTACTTCCTGCCGGTCTAGTCATTTGGAAAAACCTCAATGAAGTTGTTGATGAACTGTCCGACTCGGCACTAATCAAGCGATGACCCGGAACTCAGGTATGGACTCGGGTCGGTGTTTAGGGGCGAACAGGCTTTAGGCTTATGCAACATGAAAGTTTATTATTATTGATTAATTATGTTCACGTTTACTTAAAACAGATTTATTCCTAACTGGTTGGAAAAGATCGCTCTTCTTTTTCGCAACTATTCTATAATCCTGGATCAGTGGAGGCCATCACTACGCCTATAGACCCCTCGTTTTTCACCTGTATTGCACGCTCCCAAGGACGGACTATCCCGGGCTAGGGTCCTATGGGGCACGCGGCTTCCACCGATCAAAAGAAATGAACCTAGGGTCTAGTGCATCGTAAAGTTCCCAATACGCGGGTCATCCTAATCATGGTTAAGCCCCAGTCGGGATCGAGACTTTTCTCCGAAGGATACACCGAAGGCTGCACTGACATTCCGACATGACCTCATTTTGAATGAGGCGTCTCGATCCTTGACCATGGGCTTAAGGATGATCAAAATAACTCGTACATTAGGGCTCGACGACACGGTGTCACCCTATCCTTAGTACATGGCCCTTGCTAATTGCGGTCGTCACTAACACACGAGTTGGAGGCTGGTTAGGCCACGCTTGCATTACATCAAGGAGTCACAACTCGGGCATTAATTTGGCCACAATTAGCTTTGAGCACGTATCAAGGATGTGGTAACGTGAACTAGACCAAAAACCAACCATAGTCACGGTATTTGTGTGTCACGGACAAGTGTGGTTGACTCGGTTCGGAAGGGAAGGTGGGATGGACCCGTGCGCGCATCGAAGGGAACAAGAGCGCCCAACGAGCTGCATCGTGGCATCCACCCCGGGTTTACAGGGTATTTGGAACGTGCACGGTCAAGTACGCGTGGTGTGAAGTCATTCTTTGCTTCTTTTTGAGTAAAAAGAGAGATTTTCAATTCGTTTTTCGATAGCATGAGCATGGCATAAGCAAGATATGAACAAGTATGAACAAACATGGATTGAGCAATTTATACACAACAAATCAAGGAATATAAGCAAACAAAGACCAAAACTTGTACATGTACCAAGTTGTGCACAACATAGAATTTTGAATCAAACTTTTGCAAAAGAAATATTTTACATTGAAACCCTTTTGTACAAAGCAATTTGTGCACAACGAGAAGACTCAAGAAAACCCTTACAAAAAGGATTATGCACGATGAGGTTTTGGAAACCATTTTATTGACAAAAGATCATGCATAACCAAGTTTTATTACTTTTTAAAACCAAGTTTTGGCCAAAAGAATGAAGGTAATGTGCACAAGTAAGACTATAAATTTGGAACCTGGACAAGTAGAAGCAGAGGGGCACCCAGAATGTTGCAGCCCTGCACCAAACTGTTAATTGTCAACATTTTGGCCCCTACCCAAAGTAGCCGTACGGCTAAAGCAAGAGGGTGAAGATTTTTCTCAGTTTCTCCAACTTCTGATCATCAAGCCCCAGTTTATTGTATTTCCAGAACGTATGTACTCAAAACAGTTCAAACAGAAACATCAAACACACACAAATATGCAAGAAGTCAACTAACGGGAACGGGAGTTTGACCCACACAAGAATGTCCCCGAATCTTCTAGAAAGAAGTACGAAAGCACTCTCGTCCCCAGCGGAGTCGCCACTGTAAGGATCCCACCCCGCGCGGAAACGCGATGGGTATGGGGCGAAACGCCAAACACAGGAACCGGACCAATTGAACGGAGTCGCCACATTTTGTTAATTTTAAACCCAAAAAAATGACAAAGGTTTGAGTTCGAAGGTTCAGAGGTCAGGTTACAACTTAGGAAGAGTTTTTACGTCCTCCCGAGTTGCCTCGGACAAAGCCGAGTCTCCCTTGTTAGTTAACAAAAGTGCATGTGTGTGTGTGTGTGTGTTTTAACGGAAAATCTTTGTTTTAACTTTTTATTTATCTTTTCAACTGAAAAAGGGTTTGTCTGACAAGAAAACAAAAGACAGAAGGGTAAAATGGTCAGTCTCCCCATACGGCCAAAGTAGCCGTACGGATGGGGAGACCACTCCTAGGATTTTACAGTTTAATCAAGCAACAGTCCAGTTCCAGGCAGAAACAGAGCATTCTGCTTGAACTGGACCAAACTGTTCTGATTCCAGTTTGTTATTCCAACACAAAACAACATTAAAAACTCATTCCTATGCCATTTGATCATCAAAGAACCTCCCAAAACAAGAGTTTGGGCATGATCAAAGGCAATCATGGGAGAAACATGAAAAAGGTGGCCAATATGCCCTTTTGAGCCATAGTGACCATTTGATGAGTAAAGATTGAAACTTTACCATCAAAATGGCTCTTTTAGGCAAGATTAATCCTTTAGGGACAAGAACAAACCATAAAGATTGAATCTTTATTACCCAAACTTGGGAATTTTGGGCTAGATCAAGGTGATGAGGATAAAGATTGAGACTTTATTCTCAACATGATCATCATAGCTTAAAATGAGCAAAATGAACAACAAGAGCATCATCCATGACAAGAATGTAAATGAACAATCAACAAGCCATGATCAAACTAGGTTTGAACCTCTTCCACACAAAGTATGGAGGGCACCTTTGATCATCTCATGGCTTGGACTAGGAAATATAAATAATAATAGATATATATATATATATTGCTTGAATGGACAAGACTTGCAAGAATATAAAGATCAACAATAAATGAAAAGATTCAAAGATAAATAGAGTTATTAGATGAAGAAAAGGGAGGGGGAGGAGGTGGCTTTACCTATCTTGGTTTAGGCCAATCTTCCTTTCTCTCTTTCACTCTCTGTTCACTCTTACTCACACTATTCTGAGGTGAATTCGACAGAATAACCTTAGTTCTAATGTTTCTCCCCCCCTGAAATGATCACCAAGGGGTTCTATTTATAGGAACTGAGGGTGCCCAAACCAGCCGTACGGCTAGGCCCCTCTAGTACCCAAAGCATCCGTACGGCTCAGCCTGGCGAGCTTCTGGATTTTTCCAATTTTATACCAGAGTAGTCCTGGAATTTATAGCTTATCCTAGGGAGGTCCTGGCCTATTAGCTTATCCCTGAAACGATGCTAAGGCTACCTCTAAGATAGGTCGGTTTCAGATTGGGGTACTTACACCGTGCCGATTGGCACGGTCGTGCTTAATAAGCCGCACGGTCGTGCCAGACCAAAACTCAGTCTTTTTCCCTTTTAACAATTCGTTCTATTGTGTGTGACCCCATAGGATTATATCAAGTTGGCAATGAGTCCAAACACATTATATCCTAATAAATCATGAGCGGACCCTAGCAGGCCATCATGACTACCCAATTGGTACAACTTTATCAAAGTTCGCTTATCCTTCATAGAACATATCACAATCCTTTTGTCCACGATGTCATTGAGCGTAAGCCATGCTCAATGGTCAACTTATAATGCCCAATACTTTTCTCGATCCCAAATAGTTTGATAACACAAATGACATCGATCTCATCAATTCATTTGAGCACGGCCATGCATTTCATCAACACTATTCATCGAGGGGCCCAAGCCTGACATCTCTCATAAAGAGGGACAAATCCCATCTTAACTTATTACACTTCCCTACATAGCTTCGATCATGCCAATCATATCCTTTATAATCACTTGGTTAAGAGTGACGTTTGAATATGTCAAACATGATCTCCATTATGTGGAAGATCGCAATAATCTCAGGTACGAGGATTCTAATGATATAACTATTAGAGGTTTAATTATGACATTTTGACCATGACATAAACCTCATCTTTGGGTCATGTCCAGTATATGTTGCCCAACACAAACCCATAAGTTTAACTTGTATCCCATACACATGATCATCATATGATCATCGAATTAAACTTATACTAGTTCTTCATAAGTACTAGGGACGGAGATTATTATAACAAAACATGAAACAACAAATAATAATCCAAAACATCTCTTTATATAAATAAAAAGTGATAACAAACATTATCAAACAACGTGCTAAATATCATGCCTAGGGAACATACACTAACAATCTCCCACTTGCACTAGGCCCAATTACTAATGTATCTAATACCATGGACCTAACATGACCATCATGTTTAGCTTGAGGAAGTCCTTTTGTTAGCGGATCAGCAATGTTATCATCCGTTGGTACTCTGCATATCTTTACGTCCTCCCTCTCTACGATTTCTAGAATGAGATGAAAACACCTAAGTATGTGTTTGGATCTTTGATGTGCTCTTGGTTCATTTGCTTGAGCAATAGCACCATTATTGTCGCAATAAAGGTCTATTGGATTAGCAATGCTAGAAACCACTTCTAATTCAGTTATGAATTTCTCAATCCAAACACCCTCTTTAGCAGCATCCGATGCAGCTAAATACTCAGCTTCCATTGTAGAATCAGCTACTGTACTCTTCTTGGAACTCTTCCAATTTACAGCACCACCGTTTAGCATAAACACAAAACAAGATTGCGATCTATAGTCACCCTTGTCAGTTTGGAAGCTTGCATCTGTGTAACCCCTTACAACAAGATCATCTTCCAAACCTCCATAAATCAACAACGAGTCTTTAGTCCATCTTAAGTACTTAAGAATCATTTTAACTTCTATCCAGTGACTCTCACCGAAATCTGACTGGTATCTGCTTATCATGCTCAAAGCATAAAAGACATCCTGTCTAGTACATATCATGGCGTACATAATGGATCCTATTGCCGAAGCATATGGGATTCCATTATGTAGGACGGAGTAACCGTGGCCTGGCTAGAGCGCGTGCGTTTTGTTCGTAGGATGTCTAACTTGGTTTTAAAGATTGTTTAGAGTTGCCACCTATGTTTTAGAGGAACATAAGAAAAACCTAATAATTAGCCTAAGTTTTATTACAAAAACCAGAGATTCGTGTATTAAGGTTCGGGGGTTAGATTACGAAATGGGAAGTACTTAAACACCCATTTCGCCCAACTAACTTTGGTTTTGCTTGTTCATAATCTACATAAAAAATGATGTGTTCTTCCTATTCTTTGAAAATGAGATTTTAAGGGGTTAAAAGAGGGGTTGAATGTAGGGAGATAACTCCTTGGCCAACTTCAATGGAATGAAGGAGCCTTTGGTGTCATGTCCCAAAATGGTTTGGGTGATTGCACGTTTTAATAAAGTAAAAGAAGAAGAAGAAAGATGAAGTAGAAAGAAGAGAGAAAAGAATAGTATTACCTAGACTTCAAGAAGCTTCAAGTTCTTCTTTGGAGAATTACCTTGAAAATGCCTTGAAAGTGTTTGTGTATAGTTTGTTTTATCACAAAAAGTCCTCCTTTCAATGGTGAAGAAGAGGGGTTTTTATAGGTAGAAAATGAGTTGTTTTTGGAGCCAAAACGAAGTCACAAAGATCAAATTCCCAGGCAAAATCGTGTAAATTGAGCAAGGGAGGGATTCTTGGACAGAATCTGTAACAAACGCCGAGATCTGCGCGCCTCCTGCCTATAGAGGCGGAAGGCACGCGCGTCTGACCTATGGAGGCGGAGGCACGTGACTTTGAAAAGGTTTTTTTTTACAGAATGGACTGGAAAGTTAGAACTGTTATTCAGTTTAGTCCCTGAATTTAACGGAGTCAGTCAGGAACTTAATGAAAGTAACAGAAACTAACGAAAAACACTTAAAACAAGAAGAAACACAAAATCAAATGTGAAATCGGGGTGAGAGGTCCAAGACGGGGTGTCTACAAAGCCCCTCAGCTGCTTGGATTGCAAAGCAAAATGCACCTACGAAAGAAAGACATCCGCTGAGGACAATCACCAAGAAAAATCAAAGACTCAATGAAAGAAGGAATTTAAAATTACGAGGGACAGAAGTGCGCTCCCTGTGTGAGTGGCTATTGCTGTTAGAAAAGGTTCGGTGATTTTAATGGTTCACCATGGACTAAAGTTGCTGTTCGAAGCCGCACTTGCTGTTGTCAGTTGTCTGCTGTTAGAAGCCACACTTGCTGGTGGTTTGCTATTAGAAGCCGCACTTACTGTTATCTACTATTAGAATCCGCACTTGCTGGTGTCTGCTCTTAGAAGCCGGAATTACTGGTGTTTGCTGTTAGAAGCTGCACTTGTTGTAGTCTGCTGTTAGAAGCCGCACTTACTGTTGTCTGCTGTTAGAAGCCGCACTTGCTGGTGTATGCTGTTATAAGCCACACTTACTGGTTGTCTGCTGTTAGAAGTCGCAATTGCTGGTTGTCTGCTGTTAGAAGCCGCACTTGCTGTAGTTTGCTGTTAGAAGCCGCACTTGCTGTTGTCTGCTATTAGAAGCCGCACTTGCTGGTTGTCTGCTGTTAGAAGCCGCACTTGCTGTTGTCTGCTGTTAGAAGCCGCACTTGCTGGTTGTCTGCTGTTAGAAGCCGCACTTGCTGTAGTCTGTTAACTTATGTGGGGTGTGGGCACAGTTGACTGCGGACCACAAATTTTTTCTTTTCGAGAGAAGATGCCATGATCGGCCTTGATTGAAGAAGTAAAGAAGAAGAGAGACAGATGCCACTTTAAGTGGGAGTTTCTATATTATTTCAATTTAGACATGCTTTAGGGGCGGACCAAAATAATGTGTGCCCAACTGTGCGTTCAAAGGCGGAGCTTTCGTCTTGATCTGGTTAATTCTGGGAATGTCTAGACTTATTTTCTTGCGTGGCCTTCCTCTTTGACCAGGGCCTGTTGACACATTTCTGAAATGGGGCGTGGGCGCCTCTACTTGTGATGGAGAGGGGCGCGTGCTTCTAGGGAACAAATTATGGGGCTTGACAAGAGATCCCCAACAGCTATAATATCAGCCTCTGGTCGAAACCTCTTCCTCAACAGCTATTTTTTGCCATTCTTGAACACCTTTTCGTTGATTGATTTTGCTCATAACCCATATTTTCCATGGCTTCCAACCTTTTCACCCTTGATGCCAAAGTTGTTGGTGATTATGAGAAGGATTTGTCAACTTTTGTGTACTCGTTCAAGACCCATCCTAAGAAATCTTTTGTCAAGGATTTTGGGTTCCGCATTATTTTTTCATTGTGGACTTTGTGGCCGGATTGGGATTTGTTGAAGGCTGTCGTAGCCTTTTAGGATTGTGACAGTCATACTTTTAACTATTCGGGGAATGAAATGGTGCCAACTGTTGACGACTTCGGTGCCATTCTTGGCATGCCACTGGCGGGTCAGATTGCCATCCCCAAATACCATCGGGGTGATTGATTCTTGGTATGATTTGTTGAACCTCCCCATTGAAGATGTGAAGAAAATGTTGCACTGTACCGTGGTTGACATAACTGAGTTGCCGATGTTCTTCAGTTTGCATTCGGAGGACACAGCGGTTCAGTCCTTCAAGAGGAATACCTTGGCAATTTGTCTTTTCAGCGAGGTCTTGTTCATCACACCTCTCGGTACTGCGGATGCACAGCTGGCTGAGATCATTTCCCAGGCAAAAGGGCAACAGTTCAGCATGATGTTGGGTTTCGTAGTAATATGCGCAGCGGAATTAAGCATTTAAAATTTAATGAAACCCAAAGCCCATAGATCCATTCATATGATTATATTAAATACATGCAGTATGAATACTAGGAAAACTAACCCATGATGACTTTGATTTCTAGCCTTTGAACTTGGTGGAGATTTTGAAGCTTGATCACAAAAGCAAGAACACGAACTTTGAAGATGATAAGCTTCACCCTCTAGCGGTATCCACACCACGAACGAATATCAAGGAACTTCTTGATCTTGGTTGCTAGACCAAATTATGAAACACACTTTCACAATTGCAAGAATTATATAGAATTATGAATATTCTTGTTCTTCACTTTTGGGATCTTAGAACAAGAAAATAACCTCTCAAAACCCTATGGAGGCACTCACAATCATGTGTCTAATGGCTGCTGAAAGGATCCTTTTATAGGTCCTAATCCTTAACCCTTAAGGACTTAGGAACCATAAATCCCGTCACCAAATTAGGCAACAAGGAACTCTGGCCGACTTGACTGGCACGGTCGTGCCCTATAATCTGGCACGGTCGTGCCATCAGGTCCGCATGATTCCCCCAGGTCGACCATTTTCGGTACGGTTGTGCTTGTCTTCTTGGCACGGTCGTGCCAAACATGCCGACAGGTTTTGCCTTGGTTTGGATTTATGGCACGGCCGTGCCATTTTAAGGTGCACGACCGTGCCAGAGCCAAAATCTAACATTCTTCCATAATTCCAATTTAGTCCTTTATGATTCGTTCTATTTGTGTGTGACCCTCTAGGATTACACTAAGTTGGCAATGGGTTCAAACATGAAACCATAAGATATGATAAGGTTCTAGCAAACAGTCATACCTACCCAAATAGTATAACTAGATACAAGTTCGCATTCCTTTAGAACATGTCACAATCCCTTTGTCCACGATGTCATTGAACACAAGTCATGGTTAACAAGTCAACTTGTTTTGTTCAATACTTTCTCAATTCCGAATATGTTGATAATACAAATGACATTGATCTAATCAATTCATTTGAGTCCGGCCGAACATTTTCATCAACATCATTCCTACGAGAGGCCTAAGCTTGACATCTCTCCGAAGAGGGACAAATCCATTTAGCTTATTATTCTTACCTACGTGAATCCGATTATGCCAATCATACACTTTATAACTACCCGGTTAAAGGTAGCGTTTGAATATGTCAAACATAATGTTCATCAAGTGGAAGACTATAATAACTTCATGCCTAAGGATTCAAATGACATAACTAATATGAGATATATGTACGACATGGACCATGACATAAATCTCATACAGCGGGTCATGTCCAGTACCTTGTTCCAAACAAGTACCCATAAATCTAACATGATCATCCCATGATCATTTAGCCTTTATACTAGTGCTTAACAAGTACTAGGGATGGAGATTATTATAAGTAAACATGAACAACAATAATAATCAAAACATCTTTTTATTGATATGAAATAAATGATAACAATTACAACGTTTATTAAACGTGCCTAGGGCACCACTACCAACACATGATCCCTCTTATAGTGGGGGAAACCTTGCATGGTCTGGATGAGTTGCATCGGACGGGTGAGATGCGTCGGGGAAGCCCCTTGCTCTTGACCATATGCCTTCGGTAGCATTTCAGGATTTATTCTCCGGATGGTGATCTTTCTCCTTTCGCTGTCCATAGGGGGAAGCTACTGATTCGAGACTTGACAGAGGATGGTTGGAGAAAATTCTTTGCATCTCGATCATCGGCTGACATTGAGTGGTGTCCTCCTTCTTGGGGGCTTCATCCTTTTGTGGAATAGACCTTGGGTTTTGGGCATGTGGTCCTTCCCGGTCTCAGAGATTCCTTATTTTATGAGTTGGAACGAGTTTTGAGGTAGTTCGGTCGTCAGCAGATAGTTCACTTTCCGAGGAGTGGAGTGCTTCGTCCAGTCTTATACATGGGTCCAGAATTTTTAAGGGAACTTCAGTCGGCTTGGGGAGGTGACCGCCATCTGTGGGCATCTGTCCCTACTCATCGGGGTAGTATTTTCCTTCCCGAGAGTTACTTGGATTATCTCTTCGGCACCCTTTACCTCGGTATCACTTGGGTCGACACTCTTCGGGCTGAGTTGCTTGGAAAGGATTTTGAGTCTAGCAGTGCTTTGAGATACAAGGAGGCTGCCGCTGATTTGAACAACATTTTTGTTGACCCCTTCGGTACTCCCTTGGACGACTTTTATGCTAGGAGGCGTCTTGTCGCGCAGAAGGTCGTGGTTCATCTCAGTGTTCCTAGGCCGCTAAAGAGGAATAGGATTAAGAACCGCTCGGGTGGCCCTTCGAAAGCTAAGAAGAAATTAGATTTTTCCTAGTATCCCAAGATTGTAATTAATAGACCACTTGTTAGGATTTTCATGTTTTATTGTCTTTTATGCTCAACATTATCCATTGTAATGGTGAAAATGATTCATGGAATGAATAAAATTGCATCTTGTTTATGGAATGATTGGGTAAAAATGATTGTTTTAGACCACACCCGAAGGTTACCTACGTTCTTCCAGTATGGAAGCTCAGGTCTCCGTAGTTCAAACAAATGAAGACCATTTTTTTGTGCACCCTATTTTTTGCCTAGACCTCCCTTGCGGGTTTTCAATCTAGCGGGCTTCTTTTTTGCACTTTGCTCTAATTTTTTCCTAGGCCGCCCTTGCGGGTTTTCAACCTAGCGAGCTCTTTTTTTATGGTCTTCATTTGTTAAGCATAAAATTTTTGAGCTTGTCGAGGTTGACCTCCTTTGGCAGTTGATCGCCATCCAAGTATACGAGTCGGACCGCACCGCCGCTCAATATCTTCTTGACCACATACGGACCTATCCATCGGGGTTCCCATTTCCCAAGGGGATTCATGGCATTGGGAGGATGTTGTCTTCTGACCAAGTCTCCCACCTTGATGTTCTGAGGCTTCACCTTCTTGTTGAAAGCCTTTGCCATTCTCTGCTGATAAGCCCTTGTGCGTTCGAATGCTCTTAGCCTCTTTTCGTCAAGTAGGGCTAATTGTTCATATTAACTTTGCATCTATTCAACCTCATTGACTTGATTTTCGAGCAAGACCCGTAAAGAAGGAACCTCGAGTTTGACCAGGAGCACAGCTTCAGAACCATAAACCAATGTGTACGGGGTCTCTCCCGTTGCTGATCAGATTGATGTACGGTAGCCCCACTGTTAGAGCAATAACAAGACTTGATAAGAAAAGCGAGCGATCACAAGAACACCAATTTACGTGGTGCACCAACTTGGCTACGTCCACGGGGAGGGGAGAGAATATTATTATCAATCTGGAGAAACGATTACAAGATCACACTATTACTGCTGCACGAATTATTGATCACAATAATTCCTAACTGTGCAACTATAGAATTACAGACCTCGCTCTGAGCACTCTAATAATTTGTCTATGACAATCTGAGGTGTGATTTTAATCTAAACTACTGGCCTCTATTTATACTAGTAAAGTTTATCTCAAAATCTCTTAGGAACTTGGAAACCTAGTCCAAAACTGACTTGGAAACCTAGTCTAAAACTGACTTGGAAACTTTCCTTCTGCGCTCTGTCCCGGAATTACGAAATCTCTCTGTTGTTTAATCCTTTAACTCGGCGTCCCAAATTAAAAGGCATTAACCCAACAATCTCCACCTTGAATTTGAATCTCCATGACAACAAACCTTTTCTCCCCCCTCGCCTCTTCTGCTATCTAATAGATGCGAACAATCTGCAAGTCTAAACAATGTTGGAACTTGCTTCCCATCACGAGTTTTGTGAACATATCTGCAGGGTTGTTCACCGTCCCTACCTTCACCTTTACCCGTTTCTCATCCCTTAGGAAATGATATCTGACATCAATGTGCTTGGTTATCTCATGATGAACCCCAAGATTGCTGATCAATCCCTTCAACCATATTCCTTCCTTAGCGGACTCTGTCAATGCCACGTATTCTGCCTCTGTTGTAGACAACGTCACTGTCGTCTTCAATCTAGCCTTCCAACTGACAACTGACTCACCAAGCATGAATACAGATTCGGTCATCGATCTTCTTGTATCAACATCACCCGAATAGTCCGAATCTGAGATCCCCTCTACTGCACACTCTGCTCCACCTCCATAGATGAGATCGACGTCACTGGTGCGCACTGTAGCATACATCAAACTATCATATGCACTAGCATAGGATACTCGAGCCATATACTGTTTCTCCTCAGCCGATTTGGGCCCAAACGCGTCTGTCTCTGCATTCACTGCACTCGGAGTATCTATAGCCTTTGCTGTTGACCTACCACACATCTCTAAAACTTTCTTGATGTATATTTTCTGGGATAAAAATAGTTTTCGTTTGGTTCTGTCTCTATAAAACTCCATACCCAGAATTCTCTTCGCGTTACCCAAACCCTTCATCTCTGTGACCAATAAGCTTTTCAGCTTCTGAATCTCTGACTTCTTGACTGCTGCTATCATATAGCTGTCAAATCTCTTGTACCACTGCCTAGGCAATTGCTTCAATCTACAAACTTGATCTTCCTTATCAGGAACTTGGAATCCTTCCGACTCTGTCATGTATATTTCTCCCTCTATTGCTAGCAACACTCTGATTGAAGCATGTCTGACCACTGTTGAGAATATCCCATTGTAGTCCACCTCCTCTCTTTGTGTGAAACCCCTTGCAACAACGAGATCTTTATACTTGATCCCTTCTGCCGGTGACATCCTTTCCTTTTCGTTGAAGATCCACTTGCAACTCACAATCTTTCTGCCTTCTGGCCTTGTGGTCAACACCCAAGTCTGATTCCTGTGAAGAGACTCCATCTCATCACCCATAGACGCATATCACTGAGATGACTCTGAACATGTATCTGCTTTATTGAAAATAGAAGGTTCTGCAAGAATGGGCTCTACTTCCTCAGCAACCTGCAGTGCATAAGACACTAAGTCTTCAAATCCATTCCTAAAATTAGCTCTTCTAGACCCTCCTTGTGCTAACCCATGTTCTTTAGGAACTGAACTTGAACTTTCTGGTGCTTCAGTCTTTGTCTCTGTTGGTGGATCCTGATTAACATCTAACTGTGGGACAACTAACTCTTCAGTATCTTGTTGCTCCACCTGTTTTTCAACATCTGACTGTGGTACAACTAACTCTTCAGTATCTTATTGCTCCACCTGTTTATCAACACCGCCAACACTTGAAACAATCATGGATTTACCAGTCCATACCTTATAGGGAACTTTGAGGCCAATACCGGTATGAAGTCCATGATTAGTCAAGTAACATGTTGTACTAAGCGCTTCTGCCCAGAAACGTTTAGAAAACTCTGCATTGGAGAGCATGCACAACGCTCCCATAAGCCATGTCTGATTCATTCATTCTACTACACCATTCTGCTGTGGCGTGCCTCTGCTGGTGAGATGTCTAGAAACCTCCACCTCCTTCGCTGCTGCTATCTTGTCCTTCTCTGACTGTTCTGTTGTACCTTCTGTGGTGACTGCCTTACCCTTGGGATCCTTACGATCCCTGATTGCAATCTCCAACGGTTCCCATAAATCTTTGTCTACCAACAAAGCCTTCATCTTGATCTACCAGAGAGAAAAACTATTCTTTCCATTGAACTTGTCGATCGAATCTGCTCCTTGACCCATCTTCTTGTTCTCTGCAGCGGAATCCTTGAATATCTAACCACGAACCAAAGCTTTGGTGCCACTAAGAGAAATTGCAACAAGAAACTTCAAACGCATCAATCGAAGACAAAACACCAGCAGCTTCTGTCCGGATACAATTTCGGATGCTACGGACATCAAAATCCAATCTCCACCGTTCAGATCGAAGATCTATGAGTCCCGAAGCTACTCACCGAAAATAAGCACGATCCAATGGTGAACGAATGTGCTACACCTTTTTCTTCACCGCTGCGATAGATAAAAACGGACCAGAAACTGCTACCTTGTTTTTCTTCGATCTTGGATCTCTTCCGTCGATGCTAATTCTCCTTTTCAACCAAGCTCTAATACCACTTGTTAGAGCAATAACAAGACTTGATAAAAAAAGTGAGCGATCACAAGAACACCAATTTACGTGGTTCACCAACTTGGCTACGTCCACGGGGAGGGGAGAGAATATTATTATCAATATGGAGAAACGATTACAAGATCACACTATTACTGCTGCACGAATTATTGATCACAATAATTCCTAACTGTGCAACTGTAGAATTACAGACCTCGCTCTGAGCACTCTAATAATTTGTCTATGACAATCTGAGGTGTGATTTTAATCTAAACTACTGGCCTCTATTTATACTAGTAAAGTTTATCTCAAAATCTCTTAGGAACTTGGAAACCTAGTCCAAAACTGACTTGGAAACCTAGTCCAAAACTGACTTGGAAACCTTCCTTCTACGCTCTGTCTCGGAATTACGAAATCTCTCTGTTGTTTAATCCTTTAACTCGGCGTCCCAAATTCAAAGGCATTAACCCAACACCCACAATGCTAGAGGCAATTTCTCGGGCCAATCCCTTCCCGTTAAAGCCATTTTTCGTATGATGGTTTCAATTGTCTTGTTTGCTGCTTCGACCGCACCATTAGCTTGGGGACGGTACGGGGATGACTTGTGCTTGGTAATTTTGTAATCGACCAAAAGTGCATCAATTTCCTTCTCAAAGTGTGAAATAATCCACAGCTACTAGAATGAATGATTGTCCATTGCTTCCCGTAGTGTGGAATTTGCCGATGATATCTATGCCCCAACAAGAGAACGGCCATGTGTAAGTACCCCAATCTGAATTAAAACTAACTTAGAGGAACTCTTGGTACCATTCAGGGATAAACTGGATAGACTAGGACCTCACAAGGATAAACCAAAACTTTAGGACTGTTCAGGAATAAAAATTGGAAAAATCCAGAAGCTCGCCAGCAGAAACCGTATGGATGGTTTGGGCACGAGAAATCCCCAGCCGTACGGATGGTTTGGGCGCCTTCAGTCCCTATAAATTAAGGCTTGAGTGAAAGAGAGGAAGATAGGCTAGAATCAAACATTGGTGAGGCCTCCTTCTCCCTATCTCCTCTTCACTTCTTTTATTTACCTTGTTACATCTTTACTTACTTGTATTGTTGATCATCTTACTCTAGTGTCTTTATATTTCATACAAATCTTATAAATTGGAACCAAGTCATGCAATGATTCCATGGTGCCCATCATGCTTTATGTGTGATTAAGGGTTACAAACCAAAGGATGATCATGGCTTGTTATGTTAATGCAATTTACATTTATGTCATTTACTTTCATGTCATTTACATTAATGTCATTACTTTAATGTCTTTACTTTTGTCTTGGTGATCCATTGCACATATGGAGAGAGCCCTTGTACATTTATGTTATATTTGTTCATTTATGTCATGATGATCAAGTTTGGGTGGTAAAATCTCAATCTTTACCATCCAAACTTTGATTTATCCATCCAAATGTTGATTTTGGTTGTCCCAAGGCTTCATTTTGGATGAATCATCCATTTGGATGTTAAAGTCCCCATCTTTAACCATCCAAATGGTTGTTTTGGCTCAAAGCCATGTTCATCAACTTTTGCTCTTATTTCCCCAATAATTGCCTTGATCATGCCCAAATCATGTGTTTTGGTGTCTAATATAATGATCAAAAGCATAGGGATGTTGTTATGCATGTTCTTGTACAATGCAAATAAACTGAAAAAGTCACACTTTGTCCAGTTTCTACAGAATTCTCTGTTTCTGCCTGAAACGGGACTGTTTCTGATAAATCTACAAATTCCCAGGACAGCTATGACCATCCGTACGGATGGTTAAGCCGTAGGGAAAATTTTCTGTTTAAACCCCCTTTCTGTTAAAATCTTTGCAAATAAACCCTTTCGATTAACTTTCTAACTGTTTTCTGTTAAAAGTCAGTTTCTCCCATTTTAAAATACACACACACACTTGCACATTTTCGGTCAATAAACTTAGGGAGATTCGGTTTTTCCGAGGCGGATTGGGTGAACCGTCAAAAGTTCTTTCCAAGACGTAACCTGACCTCCTAACTCATTTTCTCTAACCTTTTTCGTTGAATTGGGTTTAAAATTAATTTAACATGGCGACTCCATTTTCTTGAACATAAAGTTCCGTGTTTGATTCTTGTGGGAACCATTCGTTTTCCCGCGGGTACCTTACAGTGGCGACTCCACTGGGGAATAAGTTGTTTCCAAACTTCTTTTTAGAAACGTTGGGGGCACCTTTGTGTGGGTCAAACTCTCGTCCCCGTTTATTGACTTTGTGCATATTTGTGTGTGTTTTTCTGTTTCTGTTTTGATTTCTGGAAATAAAACTTCTCTGGAAACACAATAAACTGGGGCTATTGTGAATACCCCTTTCCGATGAAGCGACGCATGGGAAGTATCTTGTGATTATTTTTATTTACAAAGGGAATATTCTTAACGACATTAAAATTATGAGAGTCGCCACGCCGTTTTAATTAAAGCCAAAACATTGAAAAAATCATTTTTAGTGGGTTCGGGGGTCAAATTACAACAAGAGAAGAATATCGAACGTTATCACTCCTATTGCCCGAATTGATTGGTCTTTCTATCATGATGAATGTGTTAGTAGTGTTTTAGTGATTTAGACCGGATCCGAAGATTGCCTACGTTCCTCTCAATGTGAGAAGCTCAGGTCAGCGTAGTTCGCAGAGAATTAGAATAGGCAGAAGAATCGGGATCATGCATAATGAAGGGGGAATTACCTAAAGATTAGGGTTTAAAAGTAGTTCCTAGATCATCCTCGGGTTGATGAACCCTAGATCATCATCGGCTATGAAACAACATGTAATTATGAAGATCACAACCCTAAGTATAGCATAAATAAAGTTTTAATCTATGAACACGAAGAACATGCGAAGAACATATTATGAACATATGAATGAACATGCAAAGCATATGAAGAAACTATGAATAAACATGTAAGAACATGAATATAAAAGATCTACATTAAAAATGATGCAAGAACATGAAGAAAAAGTTAGAAAATTTACCTATGTTGGCAAGAAATAAACCTTGGATCTTCTTGAGTGTTTGAATGCTTAATTAGGGAGAAATTTGTGTTTAAGAACTCCAAAATTCGGACTTAGAGCTCTCAAAAATCGGACCCTAAACCAATAGCATGGGATTGGTTTATATAGTAAACTGAGGGGAAGATCTGACGGCTGAGATCATCCAGAGCAAAGTTGGCCGCCTGGCCATGACTGAAGCCGGTGACAAGAGTGGCCGCGTGGCCAAGGTCGACGCGTAGCAAGGTTGGCCGCGTGGCCAATTCTGCTGGCTGACTTGATTCTTAAGCTAGGGTTTCTGCCTGGTTTTAAGGAAACCATTTACCACCTATTTTGATAGATTTTGTCATAAATGAGATATTTCGGGAATCCGGGACAAGTCTTTGCAAGGTTTCTAATTCCTATAAAGTCCTTGTATTTTTGGGAAAGTCCTAATAAACTCATTTTCAGGTCGGGTACTAACAGTAGCCCCTCGGCGACGCTTCTTGCAAGGCAATGTGGGGTCGACGATAAAAGAAGGATCCGTCTGAAACATGATTTTCAAAACAGATGAAAGGTAAGGGAACGGTTGAACCTTGACAGGCGACCTACGTATCCGCGGGGGAATCAAGCCAAACATAGTTCAAATCTGATGGGGAAATTGAGAATGACTGTCCTCTGATGGGGAGCAACGTCTTCTGCTGGGGAAAATGCACCTGCTGGGGATGATAGATGACCGCGTCGGTCGGGTGGCTGGACCTTTTTAGGTTTCCTACGTATCCTCCGAGGAATCAAGCCGATCGTAGTTCAGAGATATTGGGGAAAAACGAGACATCAAACTTCTGCTGCGGATAATAAACCTACGGATACTATCTTGTATGAAGAACGAACATTCATAAGTAATGAAGTTATTTGGGAAAAATAAAGACTACGTTGTCTAAATAATCCCAAGATTGAATGGTAAACGCAATCATGATCGCCAGGGTTCCCGCCGATTTTTCTAAAGTAATAGATGTTGGATCTCTCGCGAACAGAAACGCTGAGGCTTCTGCCAATCGCGATCGATCTAGGATACGTATGTCATAGAGGTGCCGAAGTCTCTACAACCATACGAATCCTAATAATAGATGCTGGATCTCTCGCAAACAGAAACGCCGAGGCCTCTCCCAATCGCGATCGATCAAGGATACGTATGTCATAGAGGCGCCGAAGTCTCTACAACCATACGAATCTTAATAATAGATGCTGGATCTCTCGCAAACAGAAACGCCGAGGCTTCTGTCAACCACGATCGATCTAGGATGGGTATGACATAGAGGCGCCAAAGTCTCTGTAATCATATGAATCCTAAGAAAACATTCGGTGAAGAATGGAAATTTTAAGGGGCTTTCCGTACCCAAAGGTAACGAATATCAGTCAAAATAGTGCTAAGGGCATTTAAAATGAATTAAGGGGAAAAGATCAGGGGCAAAAATGGAATTTTATCTGAAGGGACAAGGTTGGCCGCGTGGCCAAACACACTGAATTGAAATAGTGGCCGCGTGGCCAAGACCGCTGAGTGGTCAGATATCCTTCACGCGGATCGCTAATCTGACGGCTGGGATTGCTAACGCATAAGTGGCCGCGTGGCCAAGGTCGCCGTCGGGCTGACTCCTTGGTCACATCACCAAAAACCCTCCCTCTTCTCCTTCTTTCTTCTTTCTTCTTCTTCCTTCCTCCATTGTTGACGAGTTAGAGAGAGAAAATTGAGTTTTTAGAGAGAGAAAGCTCAGATTTTGATAATTTTGAAGACTTCATTTCACCTATTTCTTTAAGCTATGGCAGATTGGATCAATGAGGCGTTATTCAGGGATTTTCCGGGCCAAGGTGGGTATATTCTTCCACAACAAGAGCAACAAGGAGAGGGGCACGGTGATGCTCAGGGCGAGGGAAATGTAGGGGTTGACCCAGGAGCGGGTTTTGAAGCGGCGCCCTTGATTCCACGGGGCGGTTTGAGACCACGAGCCGCGACTCGGAATTATCGCGATAATCTGATGCGGTCTACATTCGACCAAGATTACGATTTTTACATCGACTCTGAGCGTCATTGGTCGATGGGGCTTCCGGAGACGCGAGAGGTAAATTTCGAATTTTCACTCCTCTCTTTCTCGTACATTTGTATGTTTTATACATAGTATAAAATGCCAGAATAATGGAATGCTATAATTTAAATTGCTAGAATTATAAATTGCTAGAATGGTAACATACCTGTGCTGTGTTTACCTGCAGAGGATCAAGGCTCGTGGGTCCACAGTGACTGTGGGCAAACTGTGGGCATCCCTGCCGGAGGGACCAGGCAGTTTGCGTGCTCGGATCGAGGCTATGGGGTTTGTCCCATTCTTTGACAGTGTCCGCATGGTTGGGGGCACCCTGAAGGTGGCAGCGGTGATAGAGGTGTGCCGGGAGTTCTGGTGGGATACCACCCATACCTTCCACTTTAGTTGGGGAGAGATTACCATCACGCCGACAGATTTCGCGGCTATCACGGGGTTGAGGTTTACTGCTACCCCTCTGCCTTTTGATGAGAGCTTGGCGGAGCGGCGGGACTATAGGCAGGCTCTGTTGGGAGTTGACACTGATCTGGGAGGAGGTGTCAAGGGTTATGGAGTGGAGGCCGGGAAGGTGAACCGCTTGGTGGAGGTGGATATTGAAGCCTTTGGTAGGGGGGAGTATGATTTGGATTGTTTGGTCCGGCTGTTCTTATGGTACAGCTTTTCAGAGATCTTGTTTCCCAGTGGGGCTACTGTCTGCCGGTACTCACTGCTAGGGGCTCTTGTGGACTTGGACCTAGTCGGTGGGATTTCTTGGGGTGGAGCCGGTTTGGCTGAGATTGACCGGGCATTGGACCATTGCTCGAGGGCTAGCTCATTGGCCTTTGACGGGTTTCAGTTCGCCTTTGAGGTATGCTCTTGACTACCCTTCTTTTTTACATTGTTGAGATTTTTGCTCTATCTTTTGGTCTGAAATGTCTCTTTCATTGTATGCACAGGCTTGGGTGTACGAGATCTTTGGTGTCGCCCCTTTTCAGTTGGTGATGAGTGCCAACAAGGTTGTTCCCATCATGTCGTACTGGTGCAAGGGCAACAGGGCTCCTCCCCGCTGAAACCGAGATAGGAAGACGGTGGATGCTGCTGATCTGAGGAGGGTGTTCGCGATGTCTGAGCCTGTCGGGGTTAGATTTTACCCATGGAGTCCGTCCAATGAGGCTTCGGTGGGTCCCTATGTAGTGGAGTTGACCGCTTCTAGGGTTCTGCTTGTGGGTCTCACCGGGGAGGCCATGTATCTCAGAGAGAGGGTGGTTCGTCAGCACAGGGCTGGTGCGTTACCGTGGGCTCCTTATAACCCTCCTCGGGATATGCTCCGTCCCGCGAGGTTGGGGACTTTCTTGGCTCCCACTCCGGCAGAGCATTACAGAGGGAGTGACGACTACGCCGGCTATGTACGGACTCGGTTGATCAGCCCTCAGGTTCGGGCTAGGATGCTATCGGGAGAGGGATCGAGCTCAGCCCGGTATGTTGGTCGGAGTCGGCCTTTGGTTGACATGCCCCTTCGCTCGAGTAGCGTGAGAGTGATGAGGGGCGGCCGGGAGGTGGAGCTGAGCTTGGAGCCGACTGATGCAAATCTTGTTGAGGAGACATTCATTCCTCCGCCCGACACTGGGGTACGGCTTTGTGCTTTATATTAGTCATGTTTGCACACACTTATTTCTTTCTGCATTATAACCATTGCCTTAGTTTCCCTTTCAGGTGACTCGGGAGGCATATATCCGTTCAGCCTGGCGGGAGAACGTGTTGAGGCGCTTACTGAGGGAGGCGTACCATTCATGTACTTGTCAGAGGGACGATGTTACGTCACCCCAGCGTCGGGAACGGTCTCCGAATGGTGCGGGCTCTTCTCATACTGGTGGTCGAGCGGTCCGGGGACGGAGTTCGGGTGCCGGTAGCTCTCGAGCTTTAGCTCGGCGTGGAGACACCACGAAGGAGGATTCTGATTAGGCCGGGCCTATCTTTCCATCTTTATTTCCTACACTGTTAGCTAGTAGAAGCAAATATGTACTGGACAAATATTTAATATGTATGCAAACGTATTTATGTACTAAAATGAAAATGATTTGTGATAACCTATTTGTACAAACTAATTACTTTACAATGTGCCTAATTTTATACAATGCATGAGCCATGGGGAAGGGTACGTTGCTTGCATGGATCCTTTGCGGAGTGGGAGCATCAATCTTCGAATTGTCTGCATGGGGCAGTAGTGGCCGCGTGGCCTAGGACGAAGTTGGCCGCCTGGCCAAGGACAACATCGGCCGCCTGGCCAAGGACAACATCGGCCGCGTGGCCAAGAGCATATGTGGCCGCGTGTACAAGTCCCGCGCCGCCTCCGGTTTTCCTTTTCCTGGCAAGAATCGGAAGTTGTGTAGTATTTAATGGGAGTTTGTGTCCTATTCAACTTCATACCAGCAGCTCTTTTGATCAATTTTGAGTTCCAATTCATCAACTTGCTCTTCTTTTGCCATGGATCACAATACAAGGCTTTCTAGACTTGAAAAAGGAGCTTTCATAACATCTTTGGAGAAATGGGTTGCCAAGATATCCGGTCCTTGTCGTAGGAAGTTTGAGAAGCGCTATGGGATCAAGTGTCTTTGGTCATTCTTGCACATGAACTCCAACACTAACCTCTTGCAAGCTTGTGGGAAGTTTTGGAACAACACTCTTCATGTTTTCAACTTTTCTTTTAATGAGATGGTACCCACTTATGAAGACATCAAGGCGCTTTGCGGTTGTGAAGGGAAGGGTACACTTGCATTGCCCTTTGATCTTATTTCTTTGCATGACAAGTTGATAACCTTTGGTGTGCCCGCAGATGACATTGGTAAGTATGCTAGAGGTGGCTACGTCGACCTTTCTTGGATGCCAAGGCACTTCATGCACGCGGATGTGACCTCGGACCATTCTTTGGACCATCTTGCCTTGTGTTTATTTGCTTCTATTCTTTTCCCTTCCGAAGTCGGATGTGCTAGTGAGGGATGTTTGACCATGGTGAATGCAGCTCGTTCGGGACATGACATTGTACCGGCCATCCTTGGGGAGATCATTTGTGGGATTCCTCATCTTACGGTTTATGGCGGGATGCCGTGCGGCAGTGATAGACTTTTGACCATGTGGTTGCAAGAAAGGCTCTGAGTGAACAAGCCAGTGGTTTCTTCGGCGGTGGCCCCATGGATGCACCGTATCAGAGGTATAGAGGAGAGGTTCGAGGGCATGACTCTCAAGGGTTGGGAAAGGTATTTGGCGGAGATGGTGACCGATGACATTAAGTGGGTGGTGCCCCATTGGCACATTAATTCTGTGAGGGAGAAGCAAGTAGGACTGCACATGATTAAAGTTCCGTCATTTTCTGGGACCACTTTTTACTACCCCGCTAGAGTACTCCGTCAGTATGGTCTAGTGCAAACCATCCCCGAGGGTTGGGATGAGGAGAGGACCCGTTTTCCTTTTGGCATACTTCATTTGGATGATAGCGCTTCGGTTCTCCTTTCTCAAATGTGGGGCGAGGCCGGTTTTGGCCATAGGACTCTCATCACACGCTCCAACAACACCTACCTATCACGATATTATTTGGATTGGTTTATTGAGAGACTTGGGCAAGCGGAGCAGACTCTAGAGACCCTAAGGGGCACTATTTTGGCATCCTGTGCTCCTAGTTGTTCATTGAGGATGAAGGAGGCGATGGCCTATGAGAGGAAGAGGAGCCAGAGCATGGCTAATGGAGATGGAGCGGGGACTTCAAGGAAGAGAAAGGATGGGGAGACTCCTAGTGTCAAAGCTAAAGGGGTTAGTGAATTTGAGAGGAGGTTTTGCGAGAACCCTAACAAGAAAAAGATTCGCCGTGGTCAAAGCAAGAAGAAAGAGACCGAAGGCACGAGTGGCACTAAAGAGTAATTCCGAGGATCCTTCCATAGTCGTTGCAAACACATTAGTTTAATTTAGTTTTATTTTACGTTTATTTTCAATTTCAGAATAGGTTATTTATTCAAAAAGTATGTCAAGCTTAGACTCATCAAATAAGTGTTAACATGCAATGACTATGAAATAAAAGTTTTTGCTTTCAGAAAATACAACTTCTATCTTTATTGCTTGACAAGATTTGGATGTTTATTTATTTTTTTAGACCGCACCTTTTGAAAGGCTGCCTACGTTCCCCTTTTACAAATAGGACTAAGGGGCTCAGGTCACCGTAGTTCACTCCAGTCGGACTAGAATGATTTTAGAGAAAGGGAAGATAGAAGGGGGAATGCTCTAACTTTTGCCTAGACTGCCCTTGCGGGTTTTCAGTCTAGCGAGCTTTGTACGCACCCTTATTTTGCATAGACCGCCCTTTGCAGGTTTTCATTCTATAGGGCTTCTTTTTGCGTAGTAAACATTTTTTTTTTTTGAGAAGGGGGATACTAGTCGTAGTAGCGTCTGAGCTTGCTGAGGTTGACGTGTTCCTTGAACGGGTTGCCATCCAAATCTGCCATTCTGTCTAGTCTTGTGGCGCGCCTCGAGCTTTGGTCATTGCGTCGACGCGTTGCTTTAAATCCCATATTTCTCTTGAGATGTCTTGAATCGTTTCTGCAGTCAGGTGTGAGAGTACCTCTGGGCCGTTCCTCACATAAGGCTCGATTTCGTAGCAACCGAGGAGTTCTAAGTTTTCGCTTTCCCTATAGAACCAAAATCCTCTCACGCCAGTAAGCATGTTCTCATCTATCAAGCCTTGGATTCTCCTTTGTAGAGCGACACAGTCGTTGGTGTCGTGGCCTTCGTCTTGGTGGTAAGAGCAACTTTTGGTAGGTTCAAATGGTTGAAGGGGTGGTAATTCGGAGAGGAGTGAATGTTCTCCTATAGGTTGCATCTTGCCCATTTTTCTCAGTTGGTCGAACAATTTTGCGAAAGGGGTCCCTACTCTTGTGTAGCGGGGGACTGAGAGGGGGTATTTTTCCAAAAATCTTTGCATTTTTTCACTGATTTCCTTTTCCTGGCGCGAGGGCCACGATTCTGTCGTTGGTGTTGGGGTCTGAAGTTCATTCCCATGTGCCGGGTGCCGGATTGGGGTATTTGCGAGGTACTCCTTGAGGCAGCATAATGCGAACTCACATCTCGAACTCCATTCTTGGTCGTGGGCCCTTTCTATTTCTCTGAGTGTCGGTTCCCCCACTGTTGTAAAATGGTTGAGGTGTTGCAGTAACTTGACGAGTTCTTCCTTTTCGGCTTTGTTCCGAGGAGACTGTATTCTCAACACGGCTCGAACTCGCCGACTGATGGTCCTCCACGAAGTTGTGGAAGGGGGTCGCTTCTTGGTCCTCCTCGGTTGTCTCGGCCTGGTTATAGCCAGCAAACCCATCAACGAACGACTTGACCTTATAATGAGCGGTCGCGTCCACTAACATGTCGATATTTGGTAGGGGGAATTCATCCTTCGGCGTAGCTTTGTTGAGATCCCGAAAATCCGCACACACTCTGACTTTGCCGTTGGATTTTTTTGACAGTCACCAGATTCGATAACCAAGTTGGATACTCGATCACCCTGATGAAACCCACATGGAGTAGCTTCTCAATCTCTTCCTTCACTTGTAAAGACCATTCCGGCTTAATGCGGCGCAGCTTCTGTTTGACTGGCTTAGCGTCTGGTGCTGTCGGGATTCTGTGTTCTACGATCGAGTTGTCGAGCCCCGGCATGTCTTTGTAAGACCATGCGAACACATCCACATATTCTTTGAGTAGCTCAATCAGTTCTTCCCTTTCGGCTCCGGTAAAGAAGCTTCCAATCTGCGTTTCCTTAGACTCGGCTTTGGTTCCCAAATTCACGCACGTTAACACCTCATCGGAAGCTTGGGCTCGAGATTCTTTTTGATTAATAACTTGTTCTGAAATTTCTTTAATGTATTCATCATTTAATGTGTCTGTGTCTGCCTCTTCTAATGAATCATTATTAACTAAGTGTATATCATTAGTTTGATTATTAGCCAATTTATCAGTTAAAAGAGTGACTATGGAGGGATACTCGGAAAGGTCGAGGGTTTCATTCATGGCAAAAGGAAAAATAGCGTTTGCAACAAGATCATAGTCTTCAGACGTAAGGTCGTCAGACTTAGAGGAAGACTCAAATTCAAAATGTAAAACACTAGACTCTGGGGATTTTGGGCGAGTGACAGGAGATGCTGCAGGAGTGGTGACAGGAGAAGGAGTAAGCCCCAATGTTCCCACCATAAATTCCGGAGTAGCTATAGGTCCCCCAATGATGCACCAATTCTTGAGCTTGTCCCCCATGGGTACCACCAATGTCCTTGGGTCCACCTTATCTTCAGAATCGTCTCCAATGACGGCAACCATGTCTTCGTGCAGCCCCAGATTACCCAGATGTTGAAGCAGATATTGGCCGTCCCACGTCTCAGTCAAACTCGGAGTTTCTGCGGCTTCTATTGCTGGCTTGTCAAGGGTCGCGGCTTCAAGTTGATCTGCCAAGTCATCTGCAACCTTGGTGGAGTACTCATGCCTGATGGTTCTAACTCTGCCCGTGGCTTTGTCATATTCCATGTAAGTCAGCTTCATGTTGGACCGATCGAATTCCACATCTCTGAAAATCTCGAACCCTTTCTGCAACTTCCCGGTGTGGTCAATCCATGGCTCGGCGAACTCAAAACACGAAAACTCCTCGCCTTCCCTGACAAAGTAGCTATTCAGGGACAGGCGGTATGGCCGCATTTCAGGCTTTTGTAGGGAAGCTTCATCTTTTTAAGCAATTCTATCCTTTGTTGCTCCATTTGTCTCAGGAGTAAGGGTGTATCCAAGACCGAACAATCCCGGTGATCGATCTCTTTAACCAGACTTGTGGGACCTTGCAAGCACTTACCTAGCCCCAGCCCCGGTACGAAGCCCATATTACGCAGTATCTTGACAACAGGTGCCACTTTATCCGTTGTTTTGGTGAGGTCGATGGTGCAGATCTGTGCTTGAGCGACTATTTCGAAGCCATTGAAGAGTCGGCTCTCTTCCCCATGCTGAATCTGTAAGACAGGAACGCCCTTGGTGTCCGTCCCTTGGGCAGTTACGAGATCGCTGTAGATGATGGTCACTTCATTACCAGATTGAAACTTCACACACTGGTGCAGGGAAGATGGGACAGCGCCCGATTGATGTAACCATGGCCGGCCAAGGAGGAGTGAGAAGGTTGCGGGGATGTCTATGACGTGGAAGTCGGTTGGTAGGATCTTTGTTCCGATGGTAATGGGCAAGGTGGCTTCGCCTATCACGGCGCGGCATGTAGAGTCATAAGCTTTGATGGTTTGCTTGGATGGGCGTAAATCAACACCATGAACGCCAACCACATCCATCATCCTTGAAGGCAGGATATTAATAGCAGAACCATTATCAATGAATACACGGGGAATTTTCTTGCCATTTACCTCGACAGTGATGTATAAAGGCTCATTATGATCAACTCCGAACACTGGCTTGTCTAGCTCCGAGAAAGTGATGATGTTTCCATAGTGGATATTACCAATCATGTGGGTGACGTCCTCCGGGGTAATAGTGGATGGTACCATGGTGGCGGCGAGGTTTTGCTCGAGCATGAGGCGATGGGCTAGGGAGGAGGTGAGTAGGGACCAGAGCGAGATGTGGGCTTGGGTTTGTTTGAGTTGAGTGAGGATAGGGTCTTCTTTGTCTAGGTCGGCTTGCTCGGGTTCCTTCCCAAAGACTTTCTTTGCACCTTTGGGTCGGATTGGTACACTTGACCGGATCTCGTAAGGAGACAAACTTCTGCACGTAGCTCTTCCAAAGACAATGGCGTGTCAGGACAAGGGGGCGAAACTTCGGTCTTTTCGGCCTCCTCGAAGATTTCGGCCCAAGAAAGAGGTTGAGAGGGTTTGGGACTCTCTTCCTCTAGAGATTCGACTTCACTCACTAGTTCTTCTAAAGACAACAAGTAGCAAGAAGGTTCTTTATTATTAGTCATTGAAATACAACCCATCTCATCACAGTCCGCCACAACAGGCTCGGCGGATCAGTGATCTCACTAAGTTCTACCATGAGTACATTGCTAGCTACATAATCTCTAGGGTCTTCGACAACTCCCTTGTGGATGAGCTCTTGCACGGCTTTCTTGAGTTCAAAGCATTCTTCGGTAGTGTGACCGGTGCACTTGTGGTAGTGGCAAAACTTTGACAAATCGCAACCAAGACGGGGGAGGTGTCCTTCTAATGGTTCGAGAATTTCTAACGTCACCAATGCCATGAAGATATCCACCATCGTGAGCCCTATCTTGTCAAAGGCATCCATGAGCTCTAGGATACTGATCTCGCATGTTTGCACCATATTCACCCCACCCCCATTGTTAGGAAGAGGGTTATTCACCACATTAGGACCCTTCGGCTTCTCAATCTTCTTGTCATTGATCAACCCTTGAACTACGCGTTTCAGTTGAATACAACCATCCGTTGTGTGCCCGATGTGCTTGTGATACTTGCAGAACTTGGAGGCGTCCAAATCGTTCTTGGGTAGGCGGGTTGGTAATTCTCTAAAGGCTTGATAAGACCTCTCTTGACTAACACGTCAAAGACCTTCCCCATGGGCATACCAAAATCATCAAAATGCTCCCTCTGTTGTGGAGCCCCATTCCTTGTTACGGCTTGGACATCTAGCGGGACCTCTTTCTGGACCATATTCACTTGGCCGACGGCCTCCTTTCCACCCCTAGGAGGCGCAGGCGCAGTAGGAGCCTTGTAGCGGAAGGAGTTGTTGTTGTTGGTCTTTGGACTTTCTTTGGCGGCACAATCCCAGTGAACCCTGCTTCGTACCTTACTCCGGCGTCAACCATTTCCCGCAAATCAGGGAAGTAACCATTACCTATAGCTGCTTTCATCTCCGGTAGCAAACACTTGTAGAAAATCTGTTCTGTTCCTTCGCTTTTGGTGGGTATTGGACCTCGCACAACCGATGATTCCACCTCTTGTAAAAATCATAAATAGCCTCGCCGGGCTTTTGCATAGTGTTCTCAAGGTCGGTTCGATTCACATGCCAATCCAAGTTAGCTTGATACTTCTCACAGAAAATGGCACTGATTTGATCCCACGTTTGCCTCTCGCTTGGTTCTAGCCCCAAGAACCAACGCAGAGCTATACCATCCAAAGTGCTATGGAATACGCGAGCCATTTGTTCGTTGGTGCAGTCACGAGCCCTCATGGCCAACACATAACTATCCAAATGAGTCTTAGGACACGAGTCACCATGAAACATTGCCACTTTAGGCATCTTGAAATCCTTGGGGAGAGCCCCCACTTGGCTAGGGTTGATTGTCTTGGTAGTCGGTGCACTTTGCTTATCCACGGTCTCGATCAACTTGCGCATTTGCTCTTGCATGGCCGTGACCACAGGGTGATTGGAGATGTCGGGGATAGATTCTGACAGAATGACGGGAGGAGTAGTGGAAGTAGTAGCAGCGGCCATCCCAATACTCAGAGGCAACGAGGGTGCGGGTAGTTTGCTAGCAGAGAGGTAGCCACCAAGCAGTTCAGGGGAAGGTTCATAGACAGCCTTGTTCTTGCTCATGGTAGTGAAACCTTGTTGGGTGTAGAGAGAAGGAGGTGGAACATTGCGGTAGCTTGGGAATGGGAAGGCAGTGGCATTGGTGTTGGGGGACAGTTGGTATTGACCTCTTCATCCTCGACATAAATGAAATTCTCACCATCGGGCACCAGTTTAGTTCCCTTTTGTTGAATGTGACCCTTCAACTGTTGGTTCTGGTCTTCCAACATCTTGTTGCTTTCCTCGAGATTCTTGATCTTGGCTTCGAGACCGGCGAGGAAGTTCTGGAGGCTTGGGGGAATACCATTGAGAGTAGCCTCAGTGTTGAGCTCGGCGGCACTAGCAGGAGGAGCAGAGGCTGAAGCTGAAGCGGGAGTTGACATTGCTGATGACGAGACTGAGAACGTGGACGGAGTAGAAGCTTCACGTTGTAGTCGACCACCCGAACGGATCCAAACTTGCTTTGCTGAAAGGTTGAAGGGCAATGAAGCTTTAGGAGAGGGGGAAGGCTCATGCAAAGTATATTTAATTTACAAAAACATACATTATTTACATCCTAATGGTTGGAAGGGATACCCTTTTTCGCAACTAGTTAGAAGACTACGATCAGTGGAGGCCATCACTACGTCTATAGACCCCTCGTTTTTCACCTGCATTGCACACCCCCAAACGGACAATTTGGGCGAGGGTCCTATAGGGCAAGCGGCTTCCACCAACCATCGGATCCTACGACTAACCCTTCCTTAAAGGCATTTACGTGATGTCTATGTTGCATCCTACGCAAGTTAATGATGAGCGGAGATCTTGACAATAAACACTCATCTCACCATGGCACGTCCCTTGTAGGGAAATCACTTTTTTGTGCACTTTCTCTCAAAGATCTCGATTCATCATTGACTTGGGGATGACTCGACATAGACAGCACGTTAATTGACTATTAAGAAAAGCTAGCCAAACCAACCGGTCAAAACCTAGGTGTGTTACCTATACTAGTGTGGGTTGACACGGGTTAGGTAAAAGGTTCCCACCGTATACGGTGAGTGGAATAGACGAGTGACTCGAAAAGAGTGCGACAGTAGCGCACAAATTCCTGCACATCGAATACTCCGGGTAATGGGGACCTGTGCAGTGCTGACACGGACTAGTGGTAGTGTGTGGTAAAAACTAATTCTTTTTAAGGAGAAAAGAGAGAAGTTTTTAATGTTAGGATGATGCAATGCAATGCATGAGAGAGAGAGAGAGAGAGAGAATAATGTACAAGGGAGCATAGCAGAGTTTTGTTTGACCCTAATACTAAAGCGAAGATAACAAGGGTACATGGTACAAGGTATGGGTACAAGTATTAACATGGCGAGTGGATCGGGTGCATGTGTAAACATGGCTTA